>JAWWMP010000041.1:40430035-40481557 GCA_035047865.1 Dendrocincla tyrannina | reverse complement strand
ATTAATTTACTCTGCATGTTTTGAAGCAGTGGTGCTTGGAAAAGAGCTCTCATGGTATTCCTGAGGCCATGAGTTCATCCTGACACCGGTCTTTTCTATCTGTTACTTGTCAGCACACGTTGTACTCTTTTATACTTTTTATACTTTATATATTCTTTTATACTCCTTTACATTCTGTACCCCAAAACCCTGTAAGTAGAAGAACTCTTCTCTACTTTGCCCACATAAAGTTGTCTTGGAAAGATTTTTCCCCTTTCCTTAAGGCAACAATAGCTAGTTATTGACTTCCAACTATACTTTGCACCACCCAGTCTTCAATATGTTGGGTAGTTCCTGACCTTCTCAGCCTGCTCTGCCATTCAGTCCCAATACTCTGCAAAGCATGTCCTTCCTGAGACATGGGCTGATCTTCAAGTTTGTGTTCTGTATGGAAGGTGATTTGGGACTTGGGTTTGCCTCCAGCATGCAGCATGGGCATCTCCAGAGAGATCTCAGATTTGTTTGGTGTGAGAAGGCTGCTTCAAAATGCTTGACTGTAGTTTCTACATTGTAGTTCAGTCTGAGTAAGTAAAAACCCCAATTACATTGCTCATTTTTAAAATCCAGGTGTCCACCTCTCTCCCTGAACTATGGTGTCATACCTGTTAGTAAGTTACACATGCAAGAATGTTGCACTAACAAAATTTCCTGTTTGGCAAAATCTTTTGCAAAAGAGAAAAAAGCTAAGAAAGGTACTCTACACACTGATACTTAAAGCTTTTATAGACAGTGTTCATTTCTCTTTTCATCCTTAAATAAAGGATCCTTTCCTCAAATTTCTTGATTTTTCCTCAAACTGTCTTGATTGGTTGTTTTAAGTTGCTATTTCTGCTTTAATGTATTTCACTGGCAGAAAAAGTGCTTAGGGTCTTTGTGAGGCTACCCCTGCAGTTTTCCATCATCCACTTCTTCTTTTTAATCCTTTTAAATAGTGGGATAGAAGGCATGTCAAGGGCCAATCTCTGGTGAGGCATATAGTGAGAGTTTGACAGTTACTTTCCACATTTTGTAGTGACAAGACCAGCTGAGTATTTCTGTGTCTGCTGCTTTTGGCCCCAAAAGACTTTAGGGATCTCTGGAGCACTTTAAAATCTTCAGTCTCATATGACACTTTAAGTAATACACATAGAAAACAGAGAATAAGGCAAAACATAATTAGTAGTTTTGTAGCATTTCTCCACTTAATGAAAAACGCCCCTTAGTGCTTTCTAAGAGAAACTATTTATTATTCACATTTATTGAATGGAAATTTAAAAATAAATTATGCAATACCAGAAAACAGTTCAACTGATGTACAAAGTTACATTAAGTGTCCAGGAAAATATATGACAGATATGACAAAAAAAATTAATTGAACTGTTTTTACCCTCATGTTTAATATGACATTTTGATGACTATAAAATATTTCACACAATGCTTTGCCATTGCTATTGTTTTAGCAACAGGTTGGCTTAATTCCACTTCCATTCTGTTGTATTTGCTGTTTCTATGGAGGTGACAGAATATTATTATGGCAGAAAAGGACTGAAACTACTTAAGAAGTGCCTGAAGCCTGACACCAATATTTAAGGTATGTTACTAACACTATAAATAAACATGTGAAATCAAATGGATTAAAGAACAACTGACCAGTGCTACTGATAAAAACATCCCTTTTCTTTCACTTGTCAGACAGATTGTGAAAGAAAAGGGATTTTTTCATCAGCAGCACTAGAATTAATACCCTAAATACAGGTACTCATTCCGCTTTATCCATTCTTCATTTCAATTATAAATCTGTTCTATCTTAAAGTGAATTAGAAAGAATCTGCTAGTAAAAATAGAATTTGCCACCATGAGAAAAATTATTCCAGTCATTTATTTAAAGAAAATCCAGGTTTTAATTCCAAATATTTATAGAGAACAAGATGGATTTCTCATTTCATAGCCAACTGTGTCTACAACACCAAATGTGAAATTTTGTAATTGCTCCTGAGATTTTACTAGGAAATGCAAGGGGCAAATGGGTGTAGGAATTTTTACCTCTATAAAGACACATGATGAAATACTGTGGTCCTTTTTCTGTAGTTTGTGAACTGTACTCTGCCTTCAAGCTTCTTGTATTGATCACCACTGAAATGTTTAAAAGTTATTGGCATTGACTACTGAGACTAATGTGGAAAGCCATATATTATTTCTTGCTGAGTACGCTAGTCCATATGCAAAAAAAGTTGTTTGGCTGCTGTTCATCTCATTAAACTTAGGTGTTTAAAAGCTATCAATAGGATTCACAGCAAACTGGCTAAAAATAAAGTGAATACATTATCAACCTGACAAATGCATTATCCTCAGTGTATCTGCCTGTGTATGTCTGAACGCAAAGGGATTTTTGGATATACAGTCCTTATACATACATCCAAATTTAGCCATTTTATATTTGAACCAGTTTCCACTACAGATGCCCAAGATTTTATGGGTCATTCTCTGTTCTCATCAGAGCTATTTGAAGGAAAAAGCACCATTTATGCTACATTTAGTACTCAGAAACAGTGTGATCTGTGGCTTCAATTTGGCAGGCTCTGTGCTATGCAGTGTTCATCCCTACTTATTCTGGGCAGTTCATGGTGCCGACGACCTGCAACATAATTACTGTTTTCATTTTTTTTAGTTCCAAGTGCTTAAAATAATAAAAGGTCCTCAAGGGGAAAAAATGAAAAGAAAAAAACCCAACAAAACACCACAAAATTCAGACGCAGAAACCCCAAACCCAACTGAAAAAACAGAACGATTTTTTTACCAATATGAAGCTGAGGGAAAGAGTTGCACATACTGGCTGAAGGCATGAAAACTGGGGATATTTGAGGGAAGAGGACACAATAGGAAGGGATGTAGTGAGCAAAACATTCAAATACTAGCAGAGAGCAAAACTGGGTAGAGGAAAAATCCCTCACTTAAAAAGAATAACCCCAAAACACAAAAACCCAAACCATAACCAATGGTGTTTCTATATTCTAGACTACTGCTGAATGTATTTTACTAGACTTTAAGGATTACATGCATCAAAATATCAGTTTTTATATCTTCTCTAAAAGATTGTGTGGAGAATAAGGTCAGTTCTCTTCTTTAATAAAAGTTAACCCAAGCTGCACACTACATTGTTTCTAACATTTTTTTCACAATGTTCAGCACTGACTCAAACTCTTAAAAAGGTATCAGTCATCAAATTTACACTATCTCTTGTCGAGTTCAGGCTTTTCTTAAAACCTTTTGTTCTACCAAAGACTAGGTGGTTATGTTCTTACCTAACTTGAAGAACCCACTCAGCTCAGAGTTCAAGGTGGTAATTCTACATAGAATAGCTTGGATTGGAAGGGACCTTAAAGATCATCTTGTTCTACCCCCTCCTGCCATGGACAGAGACATCTTCCGCTAGACCAGGATGCTCAGAGCCCCATCAAATCTGACCTTAAACATTCCCAGGGATGGGACAACCACATTCTCCAGGCAAATTGTTCCAGTGCCTCACCACCCTCAGAGCAAGAAATTTCTTCCTGATATCTAATTTAAACTTTCTTTCATTTTGAAGCCATTCTCCCTTGTCACTGTCCTGTCAATGCATGCTCTTGTAAATAGTCTCTCTCCATCTATCTTGTAGGTTCCCTTTGTGTACTGGAAGGCTGCAACTAATTCACCCCAAAGCCTTCTCTTCTCTAGGCTGAACAATCCCAATTCTCTCAGCCTTTTCTCATAGGAGAGGTGTTCCACCCCTCTAATCATCTTGCTGGTCTTCCTCTGTACTTGCTCCAACATATTGATGTCTCCCCTGTGTGAGGAGCCCCAGAGCTGAATGCAACACTCCAGGTGTCATGACAGCAGAATAGAGGGGAAGAATCCTCTCCCTCGACCTACTGCCCACACTGCTTTTGATGCAACCCAGGACACAGTTGGCTTTCTGGTCTGCAAGTGCACATTGCTGGGTCATGCCCAGGCTCTCACCCAGCATCATGAAGTCATTCTTGCCAAGGCTGCTCTCTATCTGTTCACCCCTGAGGTATTGACCCAGGTACAACCATTTGTTTGAAATGCTATATTATCTTTAGGAACTATAAATGTTCCAGTGTAACTTTTGAGATAGGACTATAATGTGTTCTACTATAAGAAAATACAAGGAGGGAATCAAGATTGCCAAAGGAAAGTATGGACTTCCTACTCTGTCTCACAAGATCTAATTATTTTAGCAGGCAATAAGAGAGGAAGGGAAGAGAAAAATCAAGAAAACTTCAGATATACAATAAAGTCCTATACATCTGGGGAAACATACAAGCCATTGCTTCAAGGCTTAGTTGCTCTTTACCAGAGGTCACAAGCAGGACAGGCATTATGTAGTTATTTTACTTTTGGCTGGAGGGACTTGACATTTCTTTTTCAATGGCACCTCTACTTAACAGCAAAAATAACAGAGACTTAAAACTGGCTTCAAGAAATCATTTGGTATATCAGAACATATCCAAGATGACATGTTCTTTCTTTTGATGCACATTTGCCAGTATTGTTACCAAGACCTACCATCATACAGAGAAACTTCTTTGTTTTTATTTAATTATTGGAGAGTCCTGCCAGGAAAAATAATCATGCCAAAATTTATCAATTTATACTTCTGAAAGAGTTATTATTGAGCACACATTCCAACAAAGCCAAAAATACACACAGCTGAAAAAAGAAGGTCCCATACCAGCATATAACAAGGGTCTTTATTTATGTCTCAAGAATTTTCAAAATTGATTCCAGCATTTTCATTTTAAAAAATGCATGTATGAGAATTTGCCAGGAGTTTTTTATTTCTTTATTAATTACAATATTTGTTATAGTTATTCTAGTAATAAAGAATTACATACAATGATTTTGTTCTATGTCACTTTTTTTTGGTCCCACTTCCCAGTCTTCCTCTTTCATGCAGAGAAATCAGTATTTACTTTTAGCATTTTGTGCCTTTTCCTTTGTGTAGAGCACTGCAACGTTTCTATGAGGATAAGTTATGACTATTTGTAATAAAGTCCAAGATATTTATTTTTCACTAAAATTTTCAGATATAGTAAACATAACATCATAATAATAATAATAATAATAATAATAATAATAATAATAATAAAGTACTTTAACTTCTGCTGCACCACTCTCAGGAAGAAAAAACAAATGAAAGGAAAAAATTTGTGAAGCTGTAATAGAATACTATGTATTTAATAAAAGAAATACTTATATAATATATGATCCATATTTGAATTTTGCTACCTTTTACCACATTTTTAGAAAAAATATTAGTATTCCTTTCCATAAAATAATAATGGTAATGTTTACAGTTAAGGAAGACTACATCAAGCAAACAATATTACCATGCTTGGTAATGAAAAAATTGAGTTTCAGTTTCTGAAATTATCTTAAAAGAGCTTCTGTGGGTTTCACTTGTTTATTACATTTAACATTTATTTTTCCACTCAGGTAGAAAATCTTGAATTGGCATAATCTTGCCAATGTCCAGTGATTCATAATACAGTTCATGTCTTGCAAATTCCTTTTTGATTCAACTTTAAGGGGGCTATATTGACCTTAAATCTCATCTCTAACAATGAAATTAATTCTAAATCAGCTGTTCAAGGTATAACAAACACTCATATATACATGCTCTGTAATGTCAAACTTTTACATAAGCTTCAAGCACTAGCACCAGGCTTCTTCAGTCAAATCAATGCAGACCATATGGGGTACCTACCTTGGTATGTTTCTTTACCGAAAATAGTGATACAGTGGCAAAAAAAACAAAACATCAACAGATTGAAATGTGTACTGCCTTGCACCTATGACAAATGTCTCTAGCTAAGCACTTGCAATAAGCAACAACAGCGGTGTTTTTTTCTTTTTTTCAAAAAAACAGGCAGTCAAGCCTGAGATTTTTTGAATGACATTCTTACAGGCACTCTTGAGGGTTTTGAAAAAGTCTAAAAGGTTTTTTCAAAGCAACTTTTTCCCAGGCAGGAGAGCTTGAGAAAACAAGCTGTGTCAGCAGAACTTGAAAGATACATGGTGAGCTATGTCACGTCAAAAAAACATGAATTTAAAATACAAGGAAAGAAGCTTTGTGCAACAAACCCTTTTAATGTGCTCTTTTTTTTTTTTTTCTCTACAGATGTGGGAAATCTTTGTGAATATATGTATTCTTAAATTAACTCTTATAACTATATATTCACTAACCATCATCCATTTTCTGCCAAGACAAATTAGACATAAGCACAGCAAGAAACTTCAGATGCAAATATGCAACTATACATAAGTACGCCCATACTGCAGTCACCCCTTTAAAGCTGTTGGTGAAGGTATATGGAATGGCTGAACCACCTGAAATGCTGCTACTTAATACCATTACTCACTTGACTGGTTGGATACTGATGTTAAGACCTCTGCTGTTGTTTCTATTCTCAGCTCCTCCTGTGTCTGTGGAAAGTATTTCCCTCTCTGGAAATGCTTACATTTAGCAATCTAGAATGTTTACTTTGTTTTCCATAAGACCTTTTTTTTTTTGAATTTTAATTTTCTTAAAGATGTTTCTATCTTTAACTCTCCAATATGCTACAGTCAGAACTGTTAGCTTTTTTAAGTTAGGTCTTGCATTTTTACGTATGTCTGTTTTATTTAAGTGAACTTATGCCTGTAAAGGTGCTACATTTGAGTCTCACCTCAACCCTATCTTAAGTGACATTGTGGCAAAGATTCCATTTCATTCTCCATATTGTCTTAATTCTTTATCACCCTCAAATTCGTAGTCTCTTTTTTATTTCCTCTGGAAATAAACCATCACTAAAAAGAAGAGAAGAGTTAGATGAGAAGCAGAAATTAAATATCGCTATCTTCTTAGGAGTGTATTTAACAAAATTATTTCTTTTAAAAATTTGGTTTCCCATATTATTATTTTTTTAATGATAGCAACATTAATTATGTGTTTGAACTGAAAAGGGATTGCTCCTTGGATAGTATTTGAAGTCATGCAAGTTACAATACTCGTACCACCAAATGTAAGCATATAATAGAAAGGCTTCAGAATATGAAATTATTTGTTCTGAAAGAAAAAAAAGATAGATTGCAGAAAATAAACTGATTAAATCCAAATAGATGCCTATTTTTTTTTTTGTTTCCTTTTGAATATTATATCCTGAGTTCCACAGACCTTAATTAGCCACTTCCCTAAGTTAATGGGAACCCTTCTTAAAATGTTTTTAAGCTGTCTCTCAATTTAACCTAAACTTCCTGTGTTCTTGTATTATTAGAATGAGCACAGAAGGTCCTAGGTGTGACTCCTGTATCTTAGGTATTTTTTGGTATAACTCTATAGTTTCCCCTCATAAGCCTCGAAAGTCAGAGTTCATGAAAGTCTTTATATGACTTCAGTGACCATTGGCTCAAACCAAGTCTTTTTGGTCCCTCTTTACATCAATGAGACGTTGCTAAAACCAGATTTGTGTTTCTGTTGAGCTGAATTAGCTCTGTTAGCTGTGCCTTCCTTCCCAGTTTTATCCCATGGGCTTCAAGATCCCTTCCTGGAGATAAACTTAAGAGAATACATGGCAACTTTTTCTCTGAGCCTTTAATTTGTCTTTTTGATAGATATCCTGTGTCACATTTGCATCACATTATAAAAACAAAATTATAAAAGAACACAATATTCATGGAGAATATAGGATGTCCAGCTGTCCTATAAGTTGCTTTTTTATTGTGTTTTTTTGAGTAACTATTAAAACCATGAGAACTTTAAAAAAAAAAAAACTGTATGAGGTAAAATACCTTTTCTAAAATGCATACATTTATAATCTACAAAGTCTGTGATTTTTTGAGGGCTCTATGTTTTGCAAATAAATTTTTAGCTAATTTGATGAAGATATTTTAATAATATCCATGAGACACACGATCCTTTTAAAAAGCTCTTATACCGGGGGGGGAAAAAAACAGAGGAAAAGACAAAGACCAAAGTTACATTCAATTCTCCTAGCAAGCCATAGATAATGTGTCATTTGAAGGTACTTTGAGGAAAGCTGCTCCTGCTTCTTATTTCTAATCATATTCTGAAAAGTTTTAAGTTAGGATCCTTAAGAGACACTGAAATTTAAGACAATAAAAACCTTCTGCTCAACTAAGGCACTATAAATCAATTTTTTTTTAATTAAAACAGGATTACTAGAAATGCCTAGTTGACTCTTTATAGGCATTATCTCACTGAGCAAAGAGATTTCTCCACGTTGTATTCTTCTGAAAGTACAGTCAGTCCACAGAGATGCATGTGCTGATAGCATTGAATTGATCTCTAAGGGTGACACAAGGATTTTCTAGTGATTTCCACTTGACTGTCCTCAAGCATCGTGCTATGAAGATGTTGTGTTTGTGTGGGCTGGAAGTAAACACTTTCTGCTACTGGTCGAAGGGTGGCCAGTGCAGAGCTAGGAAAGAAATGCTGATGGGGGAAGGGGAAAGGGGTAAAGGTCTCCATTGCACTCAGATGGAGTTGGGGATTATCTGAAGTTGCATCTCCTACTCATTGAAGCTTCTTTCTCTTAATAAACATCCTTTAAAAAGCAGACACAATTTTGGAAGCAGGAGTTCATACTCTGCAATTAGTGGTTTAGCTAGAAGGGTTCCTTCTTCATTTGCTCTTGTGTTGACTTCTGCTCATTTTAGTGCACTGCAGAAGGGAACTGCATAGGTTACAGTCTTCTGGGCAAAGCAGTCTTGAATTGCGTGAGAGTCTGAAGATGAAATGAGAAACTGGGCCTTTCACTTCTTGACCCGGTGCTGATATATTACTCAGAATAGCAATTGTGTGGTCACTTAGGAGCAAACTTTTCTGCTGCTTCTTGATCATGGCAAAACAGTTGAGGAACCAAAGCAAGACCTTTGAATAGGAACACAAATAACCTACTGGCTACACCTCCTAGCACGGAGACAAACATAAATCCTCCATATCTGTTTTTTACCACCAATCTAACAAGAGCCATCTTAAAAGTTCTGTATGTAGTTTAGGTTTATTCATAGTCAGCAGCTTCAGTGACTTTATCAACAGAAACTGAGACTGAATTAAATCCTCTGGCACAATTCTTACTGACCTCACTGGGGTTGAGATGTGAGTTCTGAAGGTGAGGCCAGATATTTAGTAACCTGAAAATCCCCTTTAAACTTCTCATTGGTAGCATCAGGAGTGTTATGTATGCAGTGCATGTGATGCACATACAAATGGAATGTGAAAACATGTGCTGCCCTTTTTCTTATTATATTTTTTTCCTTATGAGGCTGTATCAAGGAAAAAAAATAAATCTGAGCTACAATTAGCAATCTAAGCTAGGAAGTCAAAGGCTAAGTGCTGTAATTATTTGCTGTAACACTAAATAGGCAATTTATTTTTTATTCTGTATCAAGAAAATAGGAAAAGGAGAGAGAAGAAAGGGAAAGGGAAAACACCTACTTGTCTGAGGAAAGGTCTTGCCTGAGAAATGCTTCTTGTGTCTGGTGCTAGAAGATTTCCTAATTTTGACAGTTACCTATTGTTTTTTGCATTGCTTTTTTTTTTCTTTCTTTTTTTTTTCTTTCCCTTTTTCCTTTTTCTATTAATAACAAACACTATAATTCCAATCGGCATTATCCAGTGTGTCATCATAGACAAGCTCGTGAAGATGCTTCTTGACATTGGACTCAAACCTGGCAGGTTGAGAATACAGGAGTGACGTTGCAAAAAACTGTCTGCAAGTGTCTGTATGACTCCTTCTTACTGATTGCCCCTGTGACATGAGGCACTTAGTGACATTTACCTGATAGTCTGAGCAGAATATTCTGGAAGTTAATAATCTGTGGACAAAGTAGGTCTAAGTGCTGTTACTGGTAGCACACTGCTATGATGGACATTCAAATTACTGTGGGAAAACAGTCACATGTTCTGTCCTAAATGGTGCAGAGAGGAGATCCATGAAATGATATACTGGAACAGATTACCAAGGGGTGTATTATAGCTGTCTATCTTTCAGTCTTTGATTCGTCTTCTGTCTATCAGTCCATATCATTTTGAGTCTCAAACAACACTACTGTCCTTGAAATGCTCTAGTTCAAAGATAAAATCCTAGGGCTGTTATAGGAATCAGTGGATGAAGCTATGTGGCCTCCAGGGCCAGCAAGATCATTACGATAGTTCCCCCTGGCCACAAAAATCTGACATACTCCAAATAGTCTAAAGTGCTTTTAGGTGTGAAGAGAAACCCAGCCTAAGGGACTCTTGCCTAGGAAACTCAGATAAAGGTTAGAGAAGACACATCAGTCTGCTGTGTCCGATCATACACAACCCTTGATTCTGGATGAAATGGTCAACCAGAGGAACATAATGTGATCATGGGAATACACAAATGAGCTGTAAGTTTCCTTCGTTCACTTCTTCTTCTGGCTTACGTTGTGTTCATCTTGGCTATAAATTTACAGGATTAACTCACTGTGTGGAAACAACTGATATCAGAATTATGAGCTAATACTGGATCCCTTTGCAGTTTTTACAGTAATGTTGACATAAATTATCAATATCACATTAAAAATAGGTCAGAATTTTTTATTTTTTTTTGAAATATTTAATAAACCATTGTTTCAGTTATGATTTCTATAAAAACAGCTAAGAAATCTCTGTAGCAAAAAAACCTACAGAAATATGAGAAACTGAACATGCACTTTGCTAAATGGATTGTTAATTTTATTTCAGTACACTGTAAAATCTTTGTATATTTTCTCCTTCTTTTCAGATTCAGAAATCTTAAACTCATACCATTATCTTGAATGGATAAAGTCACTATGAAAACAGTAAGACCTAGACATATGCCAAATGAAGTATCTCTTTTCTTTAACTATTTCCTTAGATATGTAGTTATCTTTTCTAGGGATTTTACCCTTCCACAGCAATTCCTAGTAGAACACAATGATTTTGACCCCAGTTCGGGAAGTTCTATCCTAGATTTTATTACTCTGTATTGAGTTTCAGGCTTCAGAAGAGTTTCATTTGGCATGCGTTGTTGTGTCAATATGTGAATGTATTCAAAATGAGGTATCTACTGGTTATTGTATAAGTTCACATGTTTCTATGCTTTCATATGCTAAAGGGTATGTTTTTATACATATTTGATTTTATTATTCCCTGATGGAAATATTAAAAGAGTTTATTATTTGTTAGGAATCCAGGTTTTTCTTGGTGTCTGGTTTAAAATCAGTGAGGAGGAGATGAGAAACATAACTCAACCTATCTGACATCAGGACAGGGTAAGAACATATAGTGTGACAAAAAATTCCCTGTAACTGTTTGAAAGTATCTGCTCTTGGAATTAGCTCACTTGAGAAGAGTAAGAAGTGTAAAACTTTTACTCCTCCCATGTCCCCCTCCAAAAGAAGGGAAGAAAAACATGCTGATCCTGGTAAGGGTACCTTTCCCTCTCAAAGTTCCTCTTTTAGTATGCTTGATGACCTATTATTTGTTCTCTATGACATGTGAAGTTGGAGTCATCTTTTTCTTATTATGTGGATATTTATATCCCTTAGAAGCAAAAGTGTTCCATTCATATGACAATAGTTTATTGTTATACGTTCAGCATGCAAAGCTGCTTTTCTTAATAATCAGAACCAGCTGGCATAAGCACAACAATGATGGCAATGGGTCATGCATGCCTGAATTAGATGCAATGTAAGCCAAGAAAGGCTAACTCTTTACCTCTGTCTCACTTTTTCATGACCATTGTCTTCTGCAAGGAGAGATTGTACAGTCTTGTACCCTTGAAATACGGCACTGACATATAACAAATGTTGAAACAAAATACTCCTTTGTACACTTTTTAGGAAGCCATATTTCATACCATCAGCAATTATGGTGGTGAATAGAAGTTTTTATATTGGCACACCAGATATAGCACAGCAAAAGAAAAACTGACTTTAACAGATTCAATTAAATGCATTGGACAGGAACATGTTTTATGTAGCAGAAATCCATGCCCTTCCCACTATATAAATATTTGACAACTATACTACATATGATACAATAGAAATAATAAGTATTTGCAGATAGCAAACCAGTCTTTCTGAAGCAATTTTTATGGCCTCTGATGTATCCATCTATAAAATTTAAAAGTATAAAATTTCTAAAAATTGAGAATCTCAGAATATCTCCTTTAAGGGACTGTATTTTTTAAGGCCTTTATAAATCACCATTTACATTACACTTCATTATTTTTCCATGCTAGTAAATTTAGTGGATAATTTTAGTGCCTCAAATCTCATAGCATAGGTAAGGATATATTTTTCATACCTTTGGATGGATAAGTGATTTTCTAAAAGTCATAGAGGAGGCACTGTCAAATCTTTGGAATTCACACTACTGTACATTTAAATATGATGGAAGTATCCAGGCCTAATAATTAAAATTATAGCAAACTTTGGTATCAATTTTACTAAAACTAATTATTTACTTCCTAAAGAGTAAAACACTCACCACTAGTGTTTATCTCCTGCTCATCTAAATTTGGCTTTCTGATTTGCTTAAATTTGCTACTTTCACAGGCGTATATGGCCTTCCAAAACTTACGCCTTCACCTATATTCTGTACAGTATATCGTAAAATGGGTGCTTTTGCCTCTCCTCTGAGTGTAAGTTAAGAGATATTAAGGTGGCAAAGCACATTTGAAACTACCCAATTTCCCAGCAGGAAGACTGAATTTTGTGGACTAAGTAATCTGCACTCAAGGCCAAGAACTAGTTCCAAGAGACACATTTACCAATTGCTTAACTAGGTCTCCGGCCAAACCACAATGACATACTTGTATAAAATATCAGTTTGCTGTTGCAGATAAATGTGATGTCATATGGTAGCTTTATAATTTATAATCATTATTCGTGTTTATTCCTGAAAACTTGAAATCAAATGTTATGCCTATGGCCTATACTATGAGAGTATGTCAGTCACTTAAAGTGCACTAAAGCCACATTGGGTAATAGAGCTGGTTAACAAGTAGCAAATGATAATACTGAAGAGAAGGTTAAAAGACTGCACTAAACATCTCTAATCAGATTAATTTTATTGAATCTTAAATCTTATTAAGTGTCCTGAATTTAGGTGTATTTCAGAGTGCTGAAAAACACGGAAATTCACAGTAACAGGTACCTACTGTTAGTAGTAATTTAAGTACTACTTTGATTTACAAGGATTTTTTAAAAACAAATATCAACTTCGTTACTATAAACAGTGAGGAACTTCAATTCCATGTCATCTTTCTTCCTAGCAGCAAACTAGAGAGTACATCTCAAATCTGTGCTGGAGCCAAAACAAATCCTATGATATTCTGCCTCATTGGGAGTTGATTTTCACATCTGAGATAATTTTGATGGTATCTATTTCACAAAATAATCCCTATGTTTATAGCTTCAGATGCAGCCTAAACTAATTCTTCTCATTTAATTATTTGTTTGTAATTTTTTATATGACTTCTTGCCTCATGATTAGTCTCATTCCCTTTAGCTGAGAGTTCACTATGGATATAACAAAAAGTAATAAATTTCCCGGACTGAAGCAAACTGAGGCCAAATATTTGGAAGATGTTTATTTTAAGAAACACAAGAGCAGATTTTATTTTCTTTTTATGACAATTACAGAATGTACAGGAGTGTCACAAATGGTTTTATTCTGTCTTGAAGTAGGGTGAATGAATCTCCTGAAGTATATTCTACACCTAATCTATCCAATAAGACAAAAAGCCACGATTTTGATTTCATTTTAAATACTTATATCATTGTCTATTATGATAGATTATAAAATATAAGTTTAAATGTTGAAACGTGTGTTCCCCAAAACAGTCGGACTTATTTCTTGAAAGTACTTTTAGGAGAAAAGAGGAACTTTATATTTCACCATTAATTATACTCGAGTGTAGAAATGCTTCTTTAATGGAAGTTGAGGTCAGGCTTTTAGTAACGCCTTGTGAGTGGAAGACAGATCCTACTAAAGATTTATATAGTACATGGAGTATGTTTTATTGCCTGATGGTGAATATGTGAATATGCTGAGGCACTCCGTATTAGTGGAAACTTGCTGTGTGGGTTTTAAATTAATAGTTAAGAGCTCTCCTTTGGCCTGCTTTTCCTTGCTTTCCTTTCATTGAGTTGATATCACACTAGTCTTAATCCCTTTTAAATTACAGTTCCGATTATAGAACAGAATTGCACACAGTTCTCCTACTGTACTATTAAGATGTAATCTGTGAGCTTATTTCCAAAGCCAGGGTTTGGTAACTATTACCATTAACAACTCTATATAATAAAATTAATTCTAGAGAGTTTTTGGCATGTTTGTCATCTGTTCTATTCTCTTTTATTTTAGTCTATTAGAAGTCTAAAATTATAAATGTAGCTTAAAACCAAACACTACTGCACTTAACAAAAAATCCTTATATCCTATTATTATCCATTTCTGTGGTGAATTACCCTAAGTCACTAATAGAGCATCAAAATAAAATATACATGAAATTCATATAGAATTTTGATCAAAAACAGAGGGCAGAAGATGACTGCATGCTATTTTCTCTCCTTTCCACATTTTGGAGGGAATACAAAGAATTTTTTCTGGAAATGCCACAACATTCAAAAGTAGTCAGTTTAATAACTGGCTAGGAAAGCAAGGGACCTCATCCCAAGAGATACTAAAAAGCTACACTATGCCTACATAGTAACTTCCTATTGTTTCTGTCATTGTAGCAGTTGGGCATCCCATATTGTAATGGTAATTGACACTCCTCTGCATTAGTGATTTTATGAGTAATGCCTACTAGTTCTTTGGTATCTCTTTTTTTTTCTTTTTTTTCTCTTTTTTTTTTTTTTAACTAATTACTGTAGAAATGCTATGTCAGAAGGTTTATAATCCTTAAGGATAAATCTGAACAGCCATGGCAAATCTGTAATGTATGCTTTGCTTCCTGTGAACCTCTAGCACAGTAGGAATAGAAAAATGTTGCTTTGTGAGCCAGGAAAAATAACCATAATTACAAGTTTTTTAGACGTTATCATTTGAAGATGATAATGTTCCCTTGTGCTTCTGGAACATCCTGCTATGAATCATCATTATGGTTTAAAATCAACAATTAAACACCTCCTCATATGGAAATCAGAAGGAAAAAAACAATGCCAGGCATAGGTTTGGATCCAAAAAACACTTCCAGCTTCAGTATGACAGCAAAGTAGTTTGTAAATAGATTAAACAATTTTAAATTTCAGACTTATAAAACAAAAAATACCTGAATAATGTGATAAGTCATTAACAGTTTTTGCAATGTATGACAGAAAATGTGTTCCTCATGAAGAGATACATTCCCTCTCATAACAAAATCTAGATTTGAATTTCAACACTAAAGAGCGATTCCTGATCGCAACTAGTCATCATTAAGGCCTACCTGTGAACCGGTCACTCCGCTACGGCAGGCTTTTCTGTCCTTTGTTAAAATTAGTCCATTAGTCCTTTCCATATTTAAGTCATTACTGAAGACTTCCTTTCTATGATCCTTTTATGTAATCTGGGTGAGCAATATTACACAGCTTCTTGTGGGTTAAAAACATGTGTCTGCAACATGATGTAAATAGAGAGCAGGAAGATGCCATTTTTAGGATGAAGAATATATCTTCATTTGATCATTAGAGTGACAGTGAAAGAATTGAAGAAATATAACTGAAAACAATAAAAAGATAAATACATCTGAATGAAAGTGATAGAGCTGGGAAGCAACCTACTGGAAATATGTACAGGGATCAAAGTGGATGAAGAAATAATTTCTTTTTATAATGGTAAGGTTTAAAGGCAAAAGAATCTTGATACAGAAAAATAATCCAAAAGCAGTGGATAAGGTGGACTTGACTGGAGAAAACCATCTTATCAGCCTCTGGGGAAGCAGATATCCAAAGACAAGACACTGGAAACTCTAGAGCAATCAGGAATGAACAAAGATTTTTAAGAAGGTTACAGGAATCACAGTGGGAAGTGAAAGGAGAAAAATAAGAGTAGGAGTTCCAAACTCTCTGTTGTAGTCTGATAAAGGAAAAATGAGAAAGTTATCTTTTTCTGGCATAAATCTTCCCCAATAGCCATGTGGAAGAGAAACCAAATGTTTACTTTCCACTTTCTCTTGCTTATATTATTATTCATTGGTTCTCCTGGGACACATTTGAGGGGGGAAAACTGTTTATTAACCTGTCATGTGTCATCAAGCACCCAGCCATCTGTGCAAATCCTGCCTGGACTTCTTTTCCAACTCAGTGATATCTTGCATGTCACATGAATCTAGGGCCCATTAAAAGGGGCCCTGATGTTTTCCAGCAAAAGTGGAAGGAAAAATGTGATCCAAATTCAGGCTGCTTTCACTCTCTTTGAAAGGTAGGTGGCTGAACTACAGCTGTTAGCATGGCTGTGTATGGTTGACTGTGTCGGGTAGCCAACCATATTTTTTCAATAATTTCAACCATGTTTTTTTCAATAATCTGCAGTTAATTTTTTGCTGAGGAGTCTGGTTCTGAAGCTGGACTGATCTGGGCACTAAATAGCTTTGACTATTCCACATACACTGAAAACTCTTTTGACTGTGTTATTGACTGGTTTTACATATTTGAGACACTGGATTATTATGTGAACTATTGGCTTTGACCAACTCAAGTGTGTGTGTGGCTTCAGGAAGGGACATATTGAATTTCTTGAAGGTGAAACCGTGCCCTGCTCCACACTCCAGCCCTTCAGAGCCTCACTGGGCAGCCCCAGAACAGCGTCAGTCACTGGCACATCAGGAATACTGTCTTCACCCCACCCCAGAGCCCCAGTCCAGCCCCAGAAGTCCCACCTGGGGGGGAGGTGACCACAGGGGGCCAGAGCAGGTAAAACCAACACCATGTAAGCACTGCGTGGGTGTGGCCCTGCCGTCTCCTGATTCCAGGGAAGCTGGATCTACGCTGGGTCTGGGGTGGTAGCTATAATTCTCTCTTTTTCTCGTGCACTCTTTACTTCTCTTAATCTCCTTTCTTGATATTTGGGTAACTTAAAGGTGGATGGCCTGAATTTTGCCAAGTTGTATGCATTAGCACGTGCTAAGCCAATGCTTTGTGGAATGCTTTATTTTGGTTGAATGTTGCCCTTTAAACTTTTGCAAAGTTTCCTTGTTTTCCAGTTTGCCATAAATCTGTGTTATTTGACCTCCTGAGAAACATGTGCAGCACCTTCTCCCATGCCCTTTCTCAAGGTATAAAAGAGCTGAAGGCCCTTTTAATAAATTTGGGTGGATTTTTGGAGCCTTGTATATTTTCAAAATAAACCCCCTTTGATGAGCTTGTAGCTCAAACCTGGGGTTTTCCAGCATAGCTTACTTATTGCCTCATAGCACTAGATGCTACAAACAAGGCCAAAGGAATGACCAGAACTGAACACTTCTGTTAAATAGCTCTGAAGGGGTTTTTACTTTATTAGATGGGGGGAAATAAAGAAAGATGCAATTGATTTTGTCATTTGCTGAAGAGAAAAGGAAAGTTAAGAAAGGATTAAGAGACATAATACATGGAATAATCTTCTACAAGCCTGAAGACCCAGAGAGATAAAAATTCTCTCAGGATTTTATAGTGGAAAAAAATGGCCATGGTGTGCAGTATATGGATGGAAGTGGGCTATGACAGAACTGTACCCCCATAAACCAATACAAGGATCGACTATAAATACTACAGGTTTCCATTAGCAAACATAAGAACAGCAGTTTTGCCTGAAAACATGAATTTTCTTTGTAAAAGATATTCCTTTTGGTGGTGCCTGAAATCGTCTCCTTTTTAAAAAAACTGTTCACTTAAAATCCTTATTTTATTTCCTTCTCCAGTGTAATCCCAACCCTCATTGGCAACCAATCACCTCTGAGCCATTCTGGCTTCTGAACTATTTTCATCTGATTTACTGTTTTACTAGTGCTGCTGATAGTGGACTAATTTGTTCCTCCTTACTAAAAAGTTTCCATTTATATCAATCATTTTCATTCAAGATTTGCAAGCTTGAGCCAACTCAAAAGAACTTTTTCATTATTGACTTTTTTAACCAAGTTTGCTCACCAGGTGTTCTCTCAGCTCTACTTTAAGTAAATGCCTCTTTCCTTTCTTTAAAAATAAAATCATAAAATGTGGTTGCCCATTTATCTGGGCATATTCTGCATGCTCATTAATTCCACCTTACCCCGAACGTTTTTGTCCCCCCATTTTGATGTAGTTTGCATCTGCACATTCTCAAGCAAGTGGGGACAGGATGGAAATTATTCTATTTCTTATACTTTGGACTAAACAGCACATGTTCTGCTGTTTTTCACATTTAAAATCTGGAACACTCTCCTCTGCTTTCAAACACATATATTTGACTGAACTTCCATCAACCCCAATGGTGCAACTGCACTGGAACTCTTGTACAGACACAAGAAAGCTGTTAGTTGTCAGTGAACACCTTGATGTATTCAAGTTTCATAAATAACCAAAACTATTTTGCAAGAAAGAAAATTGAAAGAATCATTTTAAAAGACTCCCTACTCCACCACTTTATTTCTCTATAAATTAAGGCACAGCTGATTTTCACTGTGGTTGAATGGAGGAAAATAGTTCAGGCTAACAGGCATTTTCCAAGCATACCCCATCATAACTTGTGACAGGGAATAACCACAACTACAAATTACATAATTCCCTTGAACTGAGTTACCTGGGGTCAGAAGCAATCAAATCTTGTCCTAAGAACATTTTTTCTCCTGAATTTAGGCTTCAATAATTCAGGTTGCTTTTCTAATTTGTCCTCTGATGTATTAACTGTCTTCTGTGCTGTTCAGCTCCATTGGCACAAGAGACTCATATTTTTTGGCTAAGGGAACCACTGCGTTGCTATTTTCCTTTAAGGATTAAGGTGTAGGCAGCAGGTCAGAGAGATGGCAAAGGAAAGGATTTCTAATAGCTCCATGATTTTAGGTGAGTTAAGGATAAGATTTTACATATTCCATTTCTTCATTGATCTGTCAACATTCAAAAACAGTAAACATATTTTGAAGGTGCACCTTTCTTGCCTTTAATCAGACAAAATCTCCTGACAAAGTCGAGAAAACTCTGATTTCATTTTTAGTATCTCTTATCAGCCCCATGGTTCTGTATTCACAATCTTTGCTGGACAGCAGACTGTCGTGTCATTTTCTCAGTTATCACATGAAGAATAGTTCCTCAGAAGTAGAAAGTACTCAGGCACTAACCTCCTTAATGGTTTATCTTCAATAAAACTTTGCTCCCATTAGAGCCTTCCTAATATAGTGGTACACTGCTAATGTGACTTACAAACAAATTTTAGTCTATTATATAACCCATGATGTACAGAAATGGGGTTTATGCATTGCTCTTATTGTTTACTCTATTTGCTGCAGGAAAGGCTGTAGATCTGATGTATAGACCATTGACTGTCATGTAAGCAAGCTGGAAATTCTCAGTATTAGTTTCCTTCTCCCTGAATACCATTTCATATTTCATGGATCAATAAACATATTCCTAAGAGCTGCTAGAATAGAACTGTTTTTCTGCTTGCTGTGGGTGGGTAATTGATTTGGAAAATTACTCCTTAATAAAGTCTGTTTCAATAATTGTGTGTTACTACAAAGTGGTTTAAAAAGTGATAACTGTTCTTTCTGTTCCAAGCAGAGACATTGACTAAAACTAAAAATATTTTCTAAATTCTAGGTAAAAAAATTATGGATGCTGATGTTTGTAAGTATCACAATCCCTGCACATCAACTAGCAGGAGCTATAGCAACTATGGTCAATCGATAGGACACTTTCTACTACTCTTCACTTCATCATTAAGAATAGGTGAAATGACTAAACATTTTTTTAGATGTAAAGTAAATTGGTTCTGTATTATCTGAGGACTTAAACACAATATCTATCAAAAAAAAAGCTGTTTCCAAAATAAACTTTTGAGCACTTTTCACTATAAAGACCCACTTAATATATATATAGCTCACTATACCTGAGCTATAGTTATGTAAAAGTAATAAAATAATAAAAAAAAAAATCATAAAAAGCATGGCACTTTTACCTAATAGTTGAGTTGAATGACCCACACACATTGGTCAGAGGGGTATTGCTATAGATAGTCTTCAACAGACAAAGCTGTTTGTTGGTAGAGCTCTATGTTGCTGCAGAGAGTTCCCCTGACTTCGGGTGCTGAACCTTGGCTCAGAGAACCTGAGCTTCTCTGTGTCAGTCAGCCACTTCTGTTTCTGTAGTTGTTATATAGTTCACTTTTATGATTATGTCAGGCAGAAAGGATTAAAATAATTACTTTTTCCTCCTTGCCCATTCACACATTAAAAAAAAAAAATTCTTTCACCTTCACATTTCACTGCTTAACACGTGTAGATGCAGATGTAATCCTGTCTAATGTTGAAGCTACAAACACTATTCTATCATTTGCAAGGCATGTTGATTTAAATATCAATAGAGCTTTTCTTTTACCAGAAGAGAGACTGAAGATTTCTCTACATTAATCTAAAGTAATTTTTACTAGTGCAATAATGTTGCTTGTTCTGTGAAGCACGTTCTTATGCCATGTTCCTTGTTTGGGAAGAACTCTGGGTATTTAGGGTGTTAGCTGTCTCTGTGGCATTTCAGATTGCATATTTCCAAAGCAACTCAGAGAAAGAGGGTGCCCTGCCTCCAACACTTTCAAATTAACTTGGAATTCTATAGGCAGGGGGAACCATTGCCCTTTAAAAACAAACAAACAAAAAAAAACAAACCAAAACAAAAAAAGGCAATTAATCTACACTGACACTGAATATGGGCATAAGCACCTATACTTAAAATCCAAAGTTTCTAAGCATATTATAGAGGAAAAAGAGATGCTCTGATGTGCCATTTCAAAATATCTAAAGCTAACAGGTTGATATACATGAATTTGGTAGTCTTATCTGAAACTCTGTATAAGAGCATTTGTCTTAGTGTCTAGCTAACTTTAGGCTATGGGCAAAGATCTAAATAAATGATATTCCACAAGGATGAAATTACCATAAAGTTAGAGGGATTAGTACAGAAAACTATTACGTCATGTACATGGTTACTTTTCACAGCTGAAAAAGGTAAGAATCAAACAAGCAACCATATGAGCAGGAAGAAATACTATAATTTTAATCTGAGAAAATCTCAGATGGGTTGCTTTTTAAAAACATTACTATTTCAAGTATTTCAGAATAGTATCTTGGATTTTTCCCTGCTAGAGGGTGTCACCTAAAAAGAAAGGCCTTCTGGAGAATTGAGGACGGGCTTTGATTATGTCATTATAATCCATTATTCATTTATGAGAAATATTGCAACTAAAAATGTTACTTGCTGAAGGAAGTAATAAAGACAAACTAGAACTAATCATTCAACACTCCTACTTACTATTTTGGAGGAATAGTCTTTTTCCTAGATCAGTTTTCCAATAAATCAATTTAAATAGACCATAAAATTTAAATTGAAATAAGTCAGAATCTTGTTTCTTTAAAAATGCTACCGCAGTGAAGTTTTTGCAGTAAGTGTAAGTGCATGGCCTTAAAAGTTTGCATGGATATTCACAGAACTCTGACTTATCTTTATGGAAGTCATATGGCTAAAATTGTCGTGTATCACCTTAATAGTGTGCTCCATGGTGTCTCAGGAAAGGGACTGTAAGTAAGGTTACTCAACAACACATGCAAGGTTAAATCAGTACATCACTGTATGAATGCTTTATTACCCATAAGAGATAAAAATGCCTTGCCTAGAGACTATTTCCAGTTCTTGTGTGGCAACAATAAATTAATCAGGTCTGATTTGTTATTTTAGCTGCATTTGATTAAATGTGCAACAGAATAAAAGGGAAGTTTTAAAGGCAATACAAAGCTCCCAAGGCAATGAAACTGCAGATGAGAAGTATCTCATTTAATCTACAGGGCTTTGATTAAAAAAAAAAGTAGAGGTAACAGTCATTATTTCCTTTGAGTTTTTTGAAGAGGGGATCCAAAGAGCAAAGTATTGATCAACTGTCACCCCAGCTAGTCATTTAACTTTAAGGTAGGACCAGGAACATTTGCACTTGTCCCAGTGTATACACATAGCAACTGCTAGTGAGCAGAGAAAGAGGTAACTTAGATGAGGTAACATCATTTAGGAAGAATGTTAAGAGAATATACCCTAATTCACTACATTATTCAACATTATTAGTTACTGTTTAGGACAATAGTAAGAGCCTAAATGCATTTGAAAACTTCAGATTTTCATTTTTCCCTCTAGTCACAGGTAAGAGAGTTGGATAGTCACTGACCTTGTGAGGGAGGGTGTGTGGGGTGTGTTACAGGGCTACTGCACTCAGTGCAGCTAAAAAAGCAAAGTATACATACTTTTAATTTTCTTTAAGATTTATTTGATGATAGTGTTGTCTGTCCTGATTATGTGCATACATATCAGACAAAGACATGATGTTAAAATATTTAGAACAGGCAGAAATAACAGCTCACAATTTCAAGATATTGTATCCCAAAAACTGCCATGTGTATGTCATTATTTCTAACATATCTTAATGTCGCTAGGACATGAATCTGCTCATGGATGGGAAAATCTAGTGCAAATATATATTCATGTAAAATGAACATTGTTCTTATAAGGACATCATAAACCGCACTGCATATTCACTAAATTGGTAAGAAAAAGACAGAACTTCTTTTCTGAATGAAGCACTTACAAAATCCTCACTTGGAAGATTAACTTTGTAATTACTAAACATCAGCAATAATTAGTGTTTGGTTAGCTATAATTCAAAGGAAGCTAAAGTAATCAGAATCATCATCTGTCTTGGGGAAATGACTAACATCATATCATGACATGAAAAATGTCATATGATTTGCTCCATCTATTCTGTAATTATCTAATTTATCTGAAAATCTTGACAAAGAATTTAACAAACAGCAAAAAAGAATTCTATTACTAATGAACAAAATATTCTACTATATGACAATTAAATATCTGCATGTTTTTATCCTTACTTGTACTGTCTTATGAAAATTATCACAGACATGCTTTACCATTTGAGAAAACAGGTATGCCATATGGCACTTTTTCCTTTATGGAAAGTGTTGTTGTACTGACACTTCTATTCCCTTTTGTGAACTCTGGACTAAAGAGATTAAAAGGGTTTCCTTCACTGGAATTAATATTATTATGGAAATCAGAGGGTTCTTTGAGGGTCAATTTACAGACAGAAAATATGAGCGAAAGCAAACAATTTGCAATGTGCATTCTAAGTGTTCTCTCATTACTTCTCCTTCTATACTTGTTAAAAAAACGTTTCTCTTTTTATGTTGAACATAATATGAAGTTAAAAGAAATCTGTTGTGACAACAATACACTTCTATGTATAGATCTTTGTAGTTGGGATTGTACACTCCAGACGCATAACATTGGCCTTCAAATTTTTTGCCATTAAGAAATTCCCATGAAAATCTCCTAAAGAAAACTGTTTCATTGTTTCTCCTGTGTTTTGGGGGGCTGTGGGTTTTTTTTGTGTGTGTGTGTGGTTTGGTTGTGTTTTGGGTTTTTTTTTCTTGTCTGTGTGTTTCGGTTTGGGTTGGGTTGGAGTTATTTTGGTTTTTGTTTGTTTGGTTGGGTTTTTTTGGTTTTTTTTTTGTATTTTGTTTTGTTTGAGGTTTGGTTTTTATTTTTTTTGGGGGGGGATGTTTGGGGGGTTTTGTTGGGGTTTTTGTTTGTGTTTGGTGTTTTGTTTTTTGGTTTTGGGTTTTTATTGTTTTGTTTTGTTTTTTTTCCTGGAACTGACAGAAGTCGCAAGTGAGTTGGTTTCATTTTTCAGGCAGAATTTCTTGGAAACCTCAACTGAGAACAGGTTCTGAGAAGACCACTTGAAAAGCATCTATGCACATATAAGGAAGAGAGCTGCACAGCCTGCAGCTGACCACCAGAAGAGGCAGCAAAAGAAAGGCTAAACTAGAAAACAAGTAGGAAGGCTTTGTTCCCAGATGGCTGCTTTCATACTACCTACAAACCCATTAGGCAGTATCCTAGATGAATTCCAAACTCTTTTGAAATTAATTAGCTTAATCAGTTTGCAATATTACATGTAGTATGGTGACAAAAAACGTACACTAACCAAATTGGCAAATAAAGTAGGATTGATAATGTACAACTGAAGAGAATTCTAGACAACACACAAGCAGGGCTTTAAACTTAAGGCTCTATTATCACAACTTTCTTTGTGTTTTTTTACTTCTCAGTTCTTGTGATGATTTTGGGTTAAAAAGTTCTCGTACATGAGCAATAATAACTCGGTATTTTAGAAAAGAAATCAGATAAAGTGGAGTTGAGAGTTGAAATATGCAAAAAAAATTTGTTCTCATCAAAGTGGAATTTAGAAAAGACAAAATCATTCACTTTAATGAAAATATTTTTTGTTTTGAAATAGATGTGATCAGTTGCAATACATCTAACATTTTTTAGGCTTTAATTATGAAGCACAGGTCAGTGATCAAATAAGGGAGATATCCATTCACAATGGAAAGTCTCAAAAGATTAACCATATAAATAACTATACTTCAAAACCTGATGAATTTATAAGAACAAGTTTAAATCTCTTTGGAAGATCCTGCTTTCATGAACAGTTCTCAATGGCCTGTCTTTTAAGTTAAAAGCTACAAAGACTTTTTAATGGATTTAAATATTTTGGCCTCTAGGAGCTAAAACAAACCCTTATAAAAAAGATGCAATTTATAACCTTTTTCTCTGGTATTCCATCTAAAATGTACAATTAATCACATCTGTGTGGCAGCACACTTTAAATGTGTGCAAATTTTTTGAACCAGATGAAGTTGGAAATTTTCTAAATTGTATTTTATGAATAAATTAAATGGTAAATAACTGCAATATATATTATATTTATAGCACATAGATTTTTTCTTGTGACTCAAAACTCTAAAGATCAAGGTATCAAGGTTTCTATACAAATAATGTAGCAAGACAAAGATTTTAAAGTAAAGCTAAAAATCATTCAAATTATTCTGAGAAGATTTCTTCAGATCTTGGAAGAGGCCTTTGTATATCACCCTATTAAAAGCATAATTTTCTGAATGAGGGGCATCTGGCCTCATCTTTGCATGAGGATTTTGCATTCTCATAATGCTTCTTTGGCTGAGTCACCACAAAAAAAAATTGGAGAGTAAAAATAAATACATCCCTTAATTCACAAACCATTTAATTTCACAATATAACCCACAACCATGATGTTTTGGTATACTAAGCCTAAATAAGGGGCCTTATTTTTCTTACTCTAAAAATAGCTTCTCCATCTTACAGGAACTCTTTTGATATCAGCCTCTGGTTAAACTGATGGTAGTTCTTGGAGGGAGAAATTTTCAGTAAGAATCTCTGCATAGTATTTCTCTCATAACCAATCTTAAATTTCAGAGTGATATATGTTGCATATTTATGATATACAAGTTCATATATATATTTACCATCCATTTTTCAGTAGCTAGGAAGGGTTGACACAATTTAAATGGATTTAAGAGGTAACAAAGAAGTAAGTATTTATTTATTTTGGTAGATAGAAGGTGAGAGTAGACCTCAAACTTTGCCAGTTTTAGAGGATTTTTTTTTTTTAATACATCAAGAAAAAAAATAAGAAATACTTTGGAAACTAATAAAAAATAATCTGATGAAAAAACTAATCTTAAGGGATTTTTTAAAATCCTTTTGTACATTAAACAGCAACCTATCCATAACTGAAGATAAAATTTCAATAAACATTGACAAAATTTGCAAGGTTTTAAGTCTCAGGTCTCAGGCTCACCAACTGCAAAGTAGCCAGCTTTTGACATTTTTCACATTACAGACAACAGCTCATTAATAACCTTCTTTTCTTCATTTTAGGAAAACAGATTTTCATACCAAACAAGTCAAGCATTCAAAAGCATTTACTGTGTCTAAAAATTTTCAATACTATATGCATATGTTTTCTCATAAAATAAAAATATAGAAATTAATTTTTCACACAAATTTTAAATAAGCCCATAAGTAATATATATACTAAAACATATTTATTCAATCTGCATTGGAATTACTAGTATCTGTCTGAATACTTTCTGTGTAAGTTAGCTATATTTCCATACTTATAGAATGTATTTTTTTTTTTATTAAAGTTACTGGTTCAAAATTTACTCACATTAAAAGTAAATGTAAGACACTGAAGTTTGTACCTGATCTAGAAAATGCAGTGCTTGTAGGTGAGAAAATTATTTTCCTGTGATAAAGAAGCTGACACTCACTAAGAAATTGCTTTAATTGCATTATAAAACCAGCTGCTCTTTCCACTGTAATTTTCTCAATGAATGCTGCATCCTCTTGTCAGCTACCCTTGACAGCACTAGCTGCCTTGTCAAAGTGAAGACCCTTCTGCTTTCCTAACCATCTGCGTCTTCTGCTTTCCACTGTTCTATGTTTCTCTGTCTAAATGTAAAATAAACAAATTTGCAACATAGCAAAATCTTCTTTCACACAAAAATAAATCAGTCCTTAGTTCTATAAAATCAAAAAGTCTGTCCAACATAGATTTTCATGGATTTACCAGTAGTTCAGCAGTAAGAAAAGGACATTCAAGAAGAATTATCTGTGTCCTTTCATCAGTTCCTCCAATTTACAGATGCGAACACCCAAACCCCATTTTTTTAATCTCTACTTTTTCAAAGAAATCCTAAATTTTCATGTGCGTAATAAAAAGTATTTAAAAAAAGATTTTCCCTTGAGATGAGTTTCATTTGAAACCTATTGTCTTTTGAACTGCATTGTTAAATTTTGTATGTAAGTTTTTTCACATGCGTTTTAACCATTTTTGAAGAGGTTGTTTAGTTTCACAATGAAACAAAGTTAAATTTATGTAAATATTCATTCACTTTTTCCCCTCCTACTTTAATTGGTAATAAAAAAAAATCACTGATTGAGGCCTGATTTCTGTAGTTACACTGGCTTTGCCTTGCCATGGTTCCATTCACTTTAGTATAGTTACATTTAATTTGCATCACTGTAATGGAATTATTTTTGTGCAGTCCGTTTCCAAATCTGTATATAAGGCAACAAAGCAGAGAGTTGAAAGCCTAGTGTAATAGGAAGAATGCATTCTTTCACTGTGACATTTAAAGAAATTTATTCAACGCAGGGAAAAAAAAAAGAAATATATCTTTGGCAGTAATAGTCTCCCACTTACAATTTATGTTCCATTACACAAGTCTGAAGTGTCCAGGAACCGTAACATATATACTATTTACCCAGCTGGGTTTTTTTGGGTACTTGCATTGGCAGCCTCAGCAGCAGGAATGAGATGAGACTCACCACCTGTAGCAGTCATGAAGGGAAAGGCTACTATCATCATCTTCGTTAACTTGGGAACATGTCATGGGACATATGTTATTCTGACAAAAAGGTTAGTTACTCAAAGTGCTATTCGTACTGGTGTGTAAGAAACTTTGAGATATATCTTATGTCTGTTTTACAAGCCACTACAATCTAAAAATAACCTTAACAGATGCAAAAATCAAATTCAAATCCATTAAAATATTGCAATTAAAAATATAAAGGTGAATTATTTAAAAATCCCTATGTGCTTTCTTTAATTCTGCTACTTTAATAGGAGTTTTTTAATAGGTTTTTTCCAATGTATGCAGAATCTGTGATTCAATAGAAGTGGTCTAGTTCTGTACTTACATGGTCAAAGACCCTGCAAATTAGTCAGAGTATAAAATGGATCTGGAGTGTTCTCATCTATTATAGGTATGAACTGTTGTGACATTATGGAAAGCTACAAGGGACTTGAGGAGAAGAAGGAATGGAGCAGAAGACTTTCCTCCTACAGTCTTCCAGACATTTCCACTTTAAGGTTAAAGTAAGAAACAAGTTACTTGGACCACCTTTTGAAAGTATTGCTTTATTGTCTTGGGAAAAAATCTATTTTCCTAGAAGGAAAAAAGAAAAAGAAAAGAAGTGTCCAAAATAACATTCACATTCTCTTTTTCTTCATATATCATCTGATTCCAGCTGGTCTGGTCCTTTGAAAGACTGCTCAAATTTAACTGCTTGAAACAGAGAATGTTTCCTACTAGGTTAATGAAAATTAAATCAATATGATTCTTGGTTATAATGCTCAAAAATATAACTTAGGATCATCCAGGCTTCATAAAGAAGAAAGCATTTCTGTTGTATTTCTATCTATGCTCACCTTATGTTGGGGTAATTTTTTTTTTTTTTATAATTTCCATGTTTTCCAGTCTTTTCACCTTAAATTCTGATGATGACAATAATGTCACTGAAAACTGTAAAATAAACTCTCCAATCAGTTTATTAGGTTAGAAAACTGGAAATACTTTATTACTGCGCTGGTTACATGGGAGGTCTCACCACCTAATAGGCATACCCAGCAGCCTAACAAGCCAGGTTATATTCATGAAACTAATACAGGTTGACTATATTTTTATTACGTATTCATTACATTACCTGAATATAGGCATATATGTTAATTATTTCCGTGGACTTATTTGGCTATGGTTCCAGATCTTTTAATGAATCTTTTCTCCTTGACAGTATATCAAAAATTTGGTCAGGTGGTCAGGTCATAGTGTATTTCTCTTATTCTTTGCTCTGATCGTTGTTCTCAAAACTAAGACTTCTGCTAGTACATGTTAATCCCTGACATAGGGATGAAACACTATTGTGCTAAAGTTAGCAGAATTTTCCAACATCTTCTGCCACTGCTGCATAGACACCTTATTTTTAAAAAAAGTAACTTTTTCAGTAACAGCAACAATAACAACACCAATGCCACGATGACAGCAATATTAATAATAATGAATAAGTCAGTCGTAATGAGCAACCAAAGGTTTTATTTTGATTTGATTTGGTTTTTGTAAATAAGGTCACAGTTCCTGAACTTACGAAAAGTCTGTGTGGAAACCACATATATTCTCCCCTGTGGAATTGCATGGGTCAAAATAGAAAGCCTGTGGATTAGTCTGCTTTATGTAAACAATGGAAAAACTC
The DNA here is from genome assembly GCA_035047865.1 of Dendrocincla tyrannina. Classification (NCBI taxonomy): domain Eukaryota; kingdom Metazoa; phylum Chordata; class Aves; order Passeriformes; family Dendrocolaptidae; genus Dendrocincla; species Dendrocincla tyrannina. The sequence continues at coordinate 40,452,361 of JAWWMP010000041.1, read as the reverse complement.
AATTTCCCACAATTGGACCTTTATTTTTGCCACATCATGATTCCAACTTGGGACAAAGCCCCCCTCAGCCTGCAGTTTCCCTGAAGCAAAAGCAAGAAGTACATCAGATGCAAAACATGACTTGAAGCATTATCTGTTCAGTCTGAAAAAAGGAACCAACATCTTAGGATCTTAACACTCCCCATTCCTCAGACAGACAGAAGTAGACTGTCCCTGGCTTTACACTCAGTCTGTCAGCAATGTTGCAGCCTTGGTTTCAGTTATACAAGTTTACTGATCTGAATGTTATGTAAATATAAGAACAAAACATCTTGACACTGAAAGATGGAGTGTATTTATAAATAACAGTTTTGCAGCATAATCATTTGTATACTATATTATACAATATAGAATATTTATGGAGGAAGAGAAATGAGTGATATGGAGAGAAAGGGAGAGGAGCGGGCAATCTTTCCTCTCCTCTTTTTTCCTCCTATTCTCTTCCTTAAGGGAGCATGGAAATGAAGTTTGTTTCTATTATGTCTGACTCCTGCAGTACTCTCACAGAGACCACTGACAAGGCATTATGTGATCTAGACTTCAGCTTTCTCCTGAAGTGCTGTGGCCCCCATCTATCTCTGAATAGAACTGAATGAGTTAAGTAGCCTTAAGCACTGTTCACATTTGTTTCACACCACACAAATGAAACAGTGAAACACTCTTTTCCTGAAACAGAGGGTAATATATAGTTGTCTTAACTTGCTGATATGTCAGAATGATGATACCATATGTGTGTCCAAACGCTGACATACTGAATATTTGAATTCTAATGTTAGCATAACTCCACCCATTTAATATAATTACTTCAATGTTCATTGAGCCAAAAATCAAGTATGTGAGAAAGACTGTAGTTTGGCACTTTGGATATTCATAAAAGAACTGAATCATCTGCTTTTAATCCATGTTTCTATTAACTCCTATTTATCTGAATAAATGCAATATTAAGATCAGAAGGTGAAGGATGTGGATTCTGACCTGACTGGAGTGAGCTCTATGGAAATGTGGGACCAAGATTTAAAGAGGGCCAGTAGTGTTCTGCTGAATGCCAAAGGCATTGGGCTGTTGAGTAAAAGGATGCTCGTTTAGCAGTTCTATAAATCTATTGAGGAAAGGGGAGAAAATGGTCTCTAAATATTGCAAATTCTTTTATAGTTTAATGATGCTTAAATCAATGTGGAGAGGTAAATTAATTTTTAATGTTTTATTAACTATGTGTAGGATTCCTGAATCATTGCTTTCCAGAGATCTAAACTTAACTAATTTCCTGCATATTGCCATATGCTTTTAATTCCTAAATGTTAATTTAATTGCATTTGAAGTTAGAGAGCCCACTGCTTTTCTGTTTTTTTGCAGTCTTTCTTTTTTTTTTTTTTCTTTGTGAGGAAATTCTTTAAATTTATTCTAGAGGAGTATTAAAACAGATAAACACAGTAAAATTCATGGTTACTGTTTTCTTCACAAAATTTGGTAGTGAAGCTGGACAGCTGAGACGGATGTATAATCTGAAGTATATGTAGCCCACTGGTAACAAAGGATGTGCAAGAGCTTTTATTGATTACAGTGTCTGAATAATTTGAAGATAGCATGCTGATAATACTGAAAAGAAATATAGCTTATATTAAAAAGCTATCATTCTGTCTAGCCACTGCCCTATATAATTTCAAATTAATACCTTCTCAAGCAAAGGACTGTAATTCACTTTTGTCATTTGTCTCTGCCAAACTGAAAGAAGTCTCAAATTTCTTTTACAGTGCTTGTTGATATCACTAACATCACTCTGTCTGTGAAGATGGTGAAGCTCTCTACACATGTGTGGATGTTGGCGTTACAATCTTAACCATCAAGGGGAAAGTACACAGCCCTATATTTAGATCTTGCTGAATTAAAATCTTTATCATTCATATTCCATATTTACTTAATAAAAATCGAAGCACAGAGACCTTAATAAAGAACAGTCAAACCTTATTGTAAAAGTTTAAAGTTCATTTAACTTGTAAGAATATAGACTTGCTATTCTGAGGCAGTACCATACCTTTTCTCTCTATGGTATTTTAATGGAGAAATAGACAGTGGGGTACAAGTTAGAAGTATGTATTCCTACGCTATGAAGTCTTATACAGACTTTCACACTTGAATGAATTATTATTACATTACCAACCCCTGCAAATGGAAAGATCAAAGACTTTATTTTAGTACCACTATTTGTTGTCACAGTCATAAATTTAATACCATTAAATTAAGTCTAAACCATGTTATACATTTAACACATACTGCCAAAAGGAAGGAAACGAGAAGGTAAGGCCTACTTTCCAGCTGTTTCATCTGACAGCATAAAAATTTACCATCTGAGCTTCTTTGCTGACACAGAATACACAGAAGAATGCAATGTTAAGTCTGTAAAAAGTACAGTTTTCTCCAAACTGACATTCCTTGGTAATTGCTTTAAATACATTAGAAAAACTCTACAGGTAATTCTGACTATATATATGAAATGATGGATAGCAGTATTTTTCACCTCATGCTCTCATCAGATCCCTTCCAAGCAATCAAGCATTTCTTTTTTAATCTTTAAAGATTAAAACCCCAAATCAATCCTATCTTTTTTAATTCTTACATAATTCTTACATAAATTTCTACAATCAAAACTTTGATTTTAAGTTTTGGGATACACTATGAGCTTCTACAGGAGAAAAGCTATGAAGACATTATCAAAATGCTTGAGATAGGTGCTTCCCTTCTGCAGGTCAATATTTCTTAGGCTAATATTATTTAGCAAGCAGACTGCAAAATTCAGTGCAGCCTGTTCACTGAATTAACATATTCTTCAAAAGAAGAGACTCAGGTTATTTAATAACTTGAAGTAAAAAATCCAGTGCACAACTACTTGAATCTGTGGCACACCATTCTCAAAATTGTTCCTTGACAGGAAGATGTGACACAGAAGCTTAGTCCGGCAAGAAATTTTAATAAATTATGGTTACATCAGGAGCTGTTAAATGACCTGAAAAATCAGAAAGGTATGATACAGAAGTAGAAATTAGGCAAATTGACCAGGGAATAGAATAAGTGCATAGATACAAAACCAGAACCCTGAATGTGAAAAAAACCCAGAAACCCAGAACCCAATGAACATTTCAACTAGTAAAGAATACAAAAATAACCAGGAAAAAAATTCTACTTATACATTAAAAGGAAGATAAAAGCAAAGGAATATTCATTAATTACTGTGACTGTTAACAACAAATAGTACAAAATATTTGAAATATTCAAAATCTTCACATTTCAACCTTCAAGACAAGAGAAAGTGACAAATAAATGAACAAGGAAGAACAGTGAAAATAACAGACCAGTTGGTGTAACTTTGACTCCTGCAATGTTTTGGGAACAAGTTATTAAATAATTTGCAATAAACAAAACCATAATGAAGTAGCAACAGTATAATACAGTCAATACAGACTTTTCAAGAATCTTGTATGTGAAACTCCCTACTACTCCTCTACTTCAACCCTACCACTGACCTACTGTAAAATATAGTTAAGATTTTACTAAATCTGAAATATAAAAAAGCTCTTGTTAACTTTTTCAGAAACACACCTAAGAAGTATCATCTAGATGTAGAAATCCTTAGCAAGCAAACAAATACAAGAAAACTGATCCTCAAAGGTCAGTTAAGTTTGTGGTTCACAAGCACAGTGGAGGGATAATGGAAAGCACAGATGTATTTTAGGTCATGCTCAAGTCTACAATTTTGTAAATGACCTAGTTATTGGAGCAGAAAGAAAAATTACACCTTTGTGCATCCAACTAGGCTGGTTTCAGAAGGATTACAAGCTATTTGGAGGACAGAATCATAATATAATCTTTTCTAATTTAGACTTCAAACAAAAAACCAATATACAAGACAAAGGAGAATTTAAAAAAGCCATATTTAGCTCTTTATGAACTAAATATGAGCTTGACTCAACTAACACAAAGGATGGAAAATATCTACCTAAGTATCAATAAAACAAAAAGCAGAGCAATGTGATACATAAAATCAACTCCATAATGCTACTGGAGAACATGTATAATGCAGTCATATGCAGTTATGACTTATGCAGTCATAAGTCTGCATCTTTCCTCAGGTTATGCACACCAGGTGTAGCTGGAATATAGTGTCTATTTTTGACTGTTACAGTTCGAAGATATTGTAAAAAATGGAAAATATTCAAGAGAACAGTCAAAAATTTTAAACAGCATGACTCAGTAAAAAATGTTGGAATAAAGACATCAGTTTCAATGTAGAGAAGAAAATAGAGAAGACATTTCTTTTAAAGTGCTCTAACATCAGGTTGGTGCAAAATTGTTTTTGTGGCCTTTGTGAGATGCAGCGACCAAGTTTATATTGATGATGAAGTTTTATATTGATGATGACACATAAGCAAATGTGCCCCTATACTAGATGATAATGTCCTTTCCATTAATATTATATGAGTCAATGGTGTCCTGAAAACAGTAAGGGTAACAGATCAGAATATTTTATATCATCTTAAAACACCATCTTAATTCTAATTCATGTCTTTTAATTTTTCATGCAAAACTAAAACAGTTCTTTTGCTGCAAAAGCTCTATAAGTTGTCTCTAACTGGTCTGCATAGAGGAGTGTGACTGGTCCTAACAAATTCATCACTAATTTAACAGTGAAAATAACTCCTTCAAACTCATTCCTCAGAGATCCTAATAGGTTGTATCTATGCATCAGCGCCTCTAGTTCCCTAAATGATATTTTGTGGCTTTTCAATACAGAAGATAACATTCCACTAGTTGGAGCAAAGTGATACAGTTCAGATAGCCTGCTTAAACACCACTCTAGTGCTCTTTGACTCAAGCATTGAAGACCGTCTATTTATTCCTCGTCCCCTGACCTGAAAACCACATTAAGACTTACTGATTCTCTGCCAGTTTTATAGTCAGAGAGAAAACACTGACAAGCAAGAATATTTAGCTCATCATAGACACTCACTTCCTGGTTATGTTCCACAAAATTTATCTGGAAATTGGCTGACAGTTCAAGAATGATGTCATCTGTATTTCATGTATCTTAGTTTATTGCACAGGAAGACTTTCATATTTCTGTTGCCAAATCTTGCAAATGTTCAGTCATGCATTTCAGTTCAGCATGAAGCAACCAAAAACATCAGATGAAAGTGTCTATTCGTCGGAACGGAAATATTCATACCTCAATAAGGAGCCAAGAGGAGATCTGGTATTGAAGTAACATATGAAGAAACAGCATGCTATGACAAATATTCACCAATGGTTTGTTAATTTCTTACTGTTTTCTGGCATGTAAATTTGTGAATGGAATAAGAAATACCCATTATGGAATTGTCTCCAGTTAGTTCCACATTTACCATTCCTAAGCAATGCCATAAATTAGGTCTGACTGACATGTCGCAGCCACATCTCTGACAAATTATTTTATTAAATCACAACCACGCATGTAACATTCCAGGAATTTGTACAGTATATATTGCTTCCTTTTGGAAATGAATCCTTTTGATCAATTTCAAACAATATATTTGCATGATACAAATGCCCAGTGCATGCTTTCTGTTGTATTATTAAGCAGTTTTGTTAAATACTTTTCATAGAAAATTTGCCCATGTAAGAATATTTTGAATTATTGTTATGCCTATTTTTTATCACATTGTACTTCATTGGCTTAGTTTTTATTTTGTGTATCTGCAAATGAAGATACTACTGCAGAAGAAGGTACTACTACTCTATGTATGTCAGGGATACTCAGCTGAGCAAATGACACATCTGAAAACTATACCACTGTGAAAAATCCACTGAGATTATAGCTTCAAAATGGTTATTGTAGAGGGAACTGAAAATCTATAAGAAAACACAGGTGATTCAAAACATACGAAGAGAAACTGAATAAGATTCTTCAAAAGCCTTGGGAAACACAGACAAGTCTATGCAAGACATTATGAATGGCAGATACAGGTAAGATATAGTGTAAGTTAACAATTCTTTTGACCAAAAAAACCCCCAAGACTGCTATTTTTTGTGGAGATGAAGAGAAAGGATTTAGTCCGAGGCAGGGAGACTATGATTACAGAGCTGTTGCAGTGGGAATCCTTTTAATTCTAAGCATCTGGTTTTGGTTCTAGGTATCAGTATATATCTTTTCTCTGGTACACTTATACAACTACTATTGATTTAACAAAAAAAAAAAAAAAAGAGGTGACAGAAACTGTTAGTCTTTTTTCAGAAAAGAAAATGTTTAGGACATGGTTACTTATTGGTTTTGTTGGGGGTTTTGTTTGATTGGTTTTGTTCTTTTGGGCTTTATCCTGAAAGAGAGCAATAACTACAAGTAAAATCAGAAAGAAACAAAACTAAAATCACAGATACATTTTTTTTCACACTTTTTTTTTTCTTTTTCCCAGGAAAAAACATAAAATATATTTTTCCAGATTTCTATTTGCTTACATGGTGGGCTTTTATGAGTTTCATGTTCTGTCTATTATCAAAGATTATACTATAAAAAACCTTGTGATGGGTTTGTTGAAGAGGAAACACTTCCTCTTGCTATAGGAAGGGGAATATTTTGTGTTTCAGATTTTCTGTTCTCTATCTTTTCATCAAATTCAGCTGCTCCTTCTCAATTGGTTGTTAGAGATGGACGACAAATTTAGTTTCTCCTTGCAAGTAAATGAAACTTGACAAGCTCTAGATATGGTCCTGGAAACTCATGAAATTCAATAATGACAAGTGCAAAGTCCTGAACCTGGAAGTGTGTAATGCCATGCAACAGTGAAGCTTTGGGGCCACCTACCCAGAAAGCAGCTTTCTACCAAAAGACCAGTGAGTCCAACTAGAAAACAAGTAGAATATGAGTCAGAAGTGTGCTCTTGATACAAAAAGGGTCAACGGCCTCCTGGGCTGCATGGGCGGGAATACAGCCAGCAGGTTGAAGGACATGATCCTTCCCATCTTCAACACTTGTGAGACCATGTCTGCCCATATTGTTTTGAATTATGAAACAGAAGAAAGGCCTTGGCCTCTCAGAGTCTGAAAAGGAGCAAAATGACGAAGGAGCTCAAACATATGACATACTGAGGCTGAGAGCTGTATGTGTACGGCCTGAAGAAGGGATGGCTCAAGGGACATCTAATTCTAACTAGATAAGAAGGAAACCACCCACCTGGCTTTACAATGAGAGTCATCAAAAATTGGCATATGTTACCCAAACAGGCTGTAGAGTCTCCCTCCGTGGAGACATAAACACAGCTGGTCAAGGGCCTGTGTAACCTCATATAATTGGACTTGCTTCAAACAGGAGATTGAAAGGGTGACTTCCTGTCATCCCTTCCAACCTACATAGTTCTGTGATTTTGAGGTCTTATGATAAGAAACAGTTAGAGCTTTCTATTTAGACTGTAGAACTCTGTGATTTCTTACGAAAACTGAAAATTTCAACCAGTTTCAAGCCACGAAGAAACACCTACATATTTAGAACCGTATTACATTGCATGACTGGTTCAGGCTGTCAATTCCCTTGGTAGTTTCTCTTCTATGTGGCAAAACATGATAGGTAGAGACTCTTCACTAGAAAATTAACAAGTTAAGCACCTAGGTAATCCTACTGCTAATATATATTACATAGTGTAGAGGATGGTAAAAATTTCCTGAGATTTCATCCATCTATTCTGGAAGTAAAATCTTTAATCTTACTCTAGTTTGATACTAAGTGCAAGTGTAGATACCTTTTCTGGAAGATTTATGATGAGGAGATTAGAGATTATTTCACTTAGGAACGTTTTCCTGCTTAAGAAGCAGCACCTTTCTGAGATGTTTTCTCCTCTTGCATTGTCAGAGGAGGCTGACAATGCCTCTCTGTGGTATGAGGAGAGATAAACCCCCACAGATTCTATGGGTCTCCAGGTCAGGGAGGACCTGAGGGAAGGCCAGCAAATATTAAAGCCCTGAAGAGAACAGAAGGTGTGTCTTTCTTAGGCCTGGTGCTTTGCAGCACTGTTGGGAATTTCCCCTTTTAAGTCTAGTGTTCTGGACTTTGGAATAAATTTTCCTGAACTCCATCCACTGGCTGGCAATTCAGGGGTACCTGTGTGTTACCTTACTTTACACCGAGCATATGATTAAAACAGTTCCAAACTCTCCTTACAACCCCAAACATAAGTCTGTATCATCAACTCAGCTTCAAGGTAGCCCATTTATGATGGCTAATAAAAATGCACAAATTAATAAAAACACAGATCCAATATAAAAAAATATACATATATATACCATCAATTGTGCAGTAAAAAGGGGTTATCATTCATTAGAAGACATTTTTAATGATCAGTGACAGTAACACATTGTACCATGATTTTATATCCCTTTTAATAACACACATATAGAATGAAGAAGTAAGAAGGATACAATTATAAATGTGTTCTTATTCTCAAGGGTAGGAATTTTTTTCTTTTCTCAGTAATGGGAACCATCACAAACCATTCTATTTACTCATTTTGGCAAATACGTCATGAAAATAGTCATCTAGGCAGATTACAATAGTGAAAACCCTGATAGAATTTTGATCTAGAGTAAAAACATTTTTCTAACTAAACATAGTTTTATAATGTCAATAGTTTACCACAAAGACTTCTCATTTTTTTACCAAATGAATTATATGCCTTATACTTGGATTTAAATTTTGGTTTTGACATCTTTTTTTTTTTACTATTATTTTTATTTAAAAAGACTTTGTGTTAAGGCTTATGATGATAATAATTTTTTGTCTCTTGAAATCAAAAAATACATGTAAATAGATTTTCAGATTCTATTGCAATGTGTCATTTAAAAGTCAAAGATCTTCCTTGGAATACAAGAGCAGATACTTCTTGTTTTGCTGCCTATTATAGAAGCTGTTTAAAAATGATTTAAAAGATGCAATCTATCTGTTTTCCATTGAAATACTCTAAAGTGTTTACTTTTCCCATTCCATTTTCTATAGCCTCTCTTCACCTATTCATATGATTATCACCTCCTTAGACACTGTCTTCAGTCTTCTGTTATATTCATTGTCTCTTCTGAAGAAAAAAAAAAAAAAAAAACAACCTTTTTTTCATAAAGCTTGGTTACACCTAGCTTTCCCTACATAGTAGTATTTCAATATTTCATCTGAATTATCTCTCTCCTTTTTTTTTAAATCTTCCAGGTGACAATTGTTCATGTAATAAACTGTAGTCAAGAGGAAATGAGACCTGATTCTTACCTTGGTTACATTAGAAAATGGATAACTAATACAGAATTGAATCAAATTGAATCAAAGTAAATATAATATTTTCAGTTGGAAGAGACCTACAACAACTACCTAGTCCAACTGAAATAGTCATAGCAAGTGTGCTGACTTCTACTAATTCCACCTCACAGCCTTTGTAGGTCAAAGGGTCACCTTTAAATGAAGGACCGTGGCAACTCTCTTCCAGTTGTTATATACATTGATTTATTGAATTTTTGTTGGTTCCCTGGTCTAATGTTCTGCAGCAGATCTCCTAATCTAGAAATATACTAATCTATATACTAATATATGGTGGCATATAGGTTGTACTGAATTCTGATCTAGCTATGCCAACACTTTATTTTATTTTAAAATAAGAAAAATAACTTTTATTTATATTTAAAAAATGAAGCAACTTGTAATTAAGTTTTATTGAAAACTATTGTATTCAAGGGTTTATATATTTTTCATATATTAATAAATTAATATTAATCATAGAATCGACTAGCTTGGAAAAGGCCTTTGAGGACATTGAGTCCAATCTATGACCTAACACCGCCTTGTCAACTAGACCATGGCACTAAGTGCCATATCCAGTGTTTTGTAAAGGTAGGTGCTTTAAAAATAGACTGCTAGCTAACTTAGTTTGGCTGATATGCACTTAGATTCTGATGTCATAGTTGGCTGAACTAGAGTTATTGTAAGAGAAAGAAGAATCTATAGAAGAATACATTATTCCATATAACTCCAATCATGAACACTTGTCTGCGACTGTGTTCTGCTTTTCCTAAAACTGTCAAAATAATTTCTATGTTGAACGCATGCCACTTGAAGCTACTTCTGCTTGTTCTTGTCCTTTGAAGTTACATGCTTGGGTAATTGTTACTGATGGTGAAATTATGAACAGGTAGATGTAAAGAATCCATTCTTTAGCTAGCAAGGACCTTATAAAAGCACATGAACTCGCTTCTATTAATGCTGATATGATCTCAAAAAACATATTACAGGGTCTACTACATTCTGATTTACATGTAAAATACAACCATTTATTAAACTGTGATACAATTGAGAAAGACAGAGAGAAATAGCATAGAAACAAAATTAGCCATATTGCAAAACATAATATTTTAAAGGAGAGACCAAGTTTAATGACTTTTTCCATACATTTGATATTTATGAAAAGAATATAGGTACCTTCCACTTCTTAAATGTTTGACAGTTTGCAATAATTGAGATACTTAATTTTATTAAGAGAGTACATTTTTTTAAAGATGCTGTTGAACAGCATTTCTCTGCCTTTTAATTACATTTACCCTATTTTCCCTAATACTTTTTTTATTCAACAGCATTGAAATGAATATCAAACTATACATCTTAGTAACATCTTAGGGATAAAACATTGTATCTCTATAGTATATCAGTATCAATGTACAAGATTTACTTGGTAGGAGAATGTGAGAATTAGTGATGGAAAAGTATTTCTACACCACATACAACAAGAGGCTAGGATCATGGCTCATACTGTTGGTGGGAAAGCAAATGTTTCTCAGACAAAGCTCTCAAGTTAAACTGTTACACATTTTCATTGTAATTCCTAAAGTATTTGAATTCATTGTAGTTCCTAAAGTATTTGAATTTTGAGACCAGCAGGTGTTCATTCTACTCAGCACCATTGTGGAATGGGATATACAGGCCCTGGTTAAAGAACAGCAAAATTTTATGAGCCAGACCTATTCCTGATGATAATGTTACGTCTGACACTGACTCTAACCTTTGTCTTAAACCCAGATGACATTGACTGAGAAGAATCTACCCCGTGAAAGAATAGCAGGTGCTTGAAGAGGCTTTTTTCATTCTTCTTATATGGACTGTCTCTGAATCATCTCATACAATAGGGGAACTTCCCTTTGCAGGACCCCTAAAGAAAAGCCCAAGACTCATCTGGGTTTCAACTTCCAGTTTGTTTCCTATGCCATGGCTGGATGGGGTGCCTGACAATGTATTCAGGTGTGGGGGAAGGTGACACACAGAATCCATCCAAAGCAAATCCCTGAGAAAAAAACTTTGGGAAAAAGGATGTGGTGAGAAAGAAAAATCTGCTGGCAAATAAGAGAAAAAGGTTTATCAGTTCTTTGTGATCCAGGTTTATCCTGGTTTTGTGATTCTTTGGCCATCTGTGGCTGATGGGTATCTATGGTGTCCACCTGCCCCTCAAGATTGACATCAGCAACGAAGGTATCTGATTGATGAAGATCTTCCAGAAAAGGAAGATCATAATAATGAGGAAAGGAATCTTAGTAATGAGGAACAGCTCAGGCTCCAAGATGAGACAGTATTGCACAAATATGCATGGACAGGGGGTTAGTTAAGAAATAAAAAAATTAATTAAGAAAAAATATAAAAATACATCCCTTCCCCCCTCTCCACCAACAAAGACCTCAATAATCATTTATTAGGATCTTCTGCACAGAATAACACCTGTGGGTATTAGAATATAAACAGTATGAGTTCATTTTGTTCAAATAGCAACAAGTATTTTGAATCAATGAATTTTGCAGCCAACCCATTAACCTCTTTTTGGTTTCACACTGTTGTTTCTACTCAAGGAAATTAATCAAGAAACTGTACATTGTCTGAATCCCTGAATCCCCTGTAGCATACCTGGAAGTTTGTACATACTTGTTATATTTATCCATTGTGGAGACAGAAAAGATAAACTGATTTTTAGCCTGAATTAGCTACAGAGTTATCAAAACGAACAATGTTTTCACTCTGTTATTGTGAATGTATGGATTTCCTTTCTGGAGAATGGCTGTTTTGTATTATTTTTAAATACCCTTTGGTAAATTATGTATGAGCTGCTAAGCTTCTGCAGAACATTTAGAAGTCTTGATGACATCCACTGTACCAATGATTGCTTTTAATCAGGTGCAAATTCAGGTCAACAGTTATATCAACATTAGGTAAAATGTCAGTTTCATTGCAAAAATCTCTAATGTGTTTGATTGATTACAGCTAAAGCCATTGTTTTCTTGAAGACAAAACTAAATCCTCTAGATGACAGATAGCTTTTAAAATATGTACTAAAAAGAAATAGTCCATGATTTTAAAACTGCTATTCTCACAACTTATTAAAATATAGCCCCTGTGGGGCATCTTCTAGTACTTGTTTATATAGTGGTAGCAGACAATGGGACAGTACAGCTCTGCAGCAATACTGTGGGTTCCTTAAATAATTAAGAACACTGCAAAATTGAAGAAAAAAAATTATATTATGCAACATAAACTATGCAGCATAATTAGGTAATTGAATTTGATTCCAGAGCATGTAGGTGAATTGATGCCCATGCAGATATCTTGCTGTTGGCTAGGCAAGTGTGTTCTGGGAAAATCAAAAAGCAAACAACCTTAAATGTGACATCCACCAGCACTGCTTTTTCATAAAGCAAAAACCCCAAAATGCTTACAGTCATGGAGCTGAGGCCCTAATTTACATAGAACTTTAAATCAGTCTCATTTACTTTCAGACAATTTAAGCTTGTACTGAGAGTTCTTCTTGTTAAATGTTACAGACAGACAGCATTTAGGGGAGGAGCTTCCTTGAATAATTTGTCCTTAGGGTTTCTAAAATCAGATAAAAGAACAAAATTGGTGCACATAGTTGTTTGGAAAGTTCTGTGAGGCACACAGCATATAATGGTAAAGTATTAGAAATTAAACACCTACTACTAAGGGAACAAATAGAAAACACAGCCTAAACCAATTTACAGTAGGAATTAAAACTTCCTAAGAAAATCAAGACAGAACTATTTGATATATTATCATTGGTATCAGATACAAATATCAGATGTGACATGCCATAGTACTTTTTATAAATGTGAATTTTTTTACATTTCAATGTTAATAATTGTGCATTAATTGAAAAATATATTAAAAAAGAGAACATCTTGGCTGTATTAATATTTTCTTCTTCCCAAAAACCCTGGCTGACCAAGATAGACAAATTTAAGTGGTCCAGAGACACTAGAAATACTTAAGACCTGTTTGTATACCTAAGTCTGTTGTTAAGGAGAGGCACTCGGAATGGCTTCTTAAAGCCATACTATTGATAAGGAAGACCATTCAATTTTATTTCATTAAAGAGTCAGAGATTTATGCAGGTGGGATAGGCATATATCCTAATAAGAGAGAAGGAAGAGATATCTCTCTTAGTTGCCATTCTTCCAAGTAAATTCACAACTGTGCATTCTAATCCTTAACTATATTTATAATTTCTTTTCAATGATTGCATCACAACTCTCGACACATTTTAGAAAAAGGTACTAAAGATGTTATAGATCTAAAGATGTCATGCATTCTGCAAATTGGTTTACATGGTTCAGATAATGCCCTACAAGAAATGAAGATTGGAACCTTTTTCCCTTGGATTAAAAAAAAAATACATTGAACTTACATGCACTAATTTAAGATCTAGCCTTCTATCCAGCAATGGACTGGCTTTTTCCTTGCTTCAAGTTGACCATCTCTATTCATATATTGACAAATTGCAAATTATGTGAGATTTTTCTTTTGGCTTGATATCTCCATATTTTCTTCTGAAAAAGAAAGAATTTTAAACACATTTGAATATTAGTAAGGTCTTTAGATATTGTAATCATCTTACACGTTTCTAATGAATTCCCTTACTCCAATTTTCTAGATTCCATCCTATAAAGGAAATCAAGACTCAAGACTTGGAGTGTGAACTTGATTGTTGTTCTGTGGAAATGTATTCACACAAATGAAGAGTAACTGGAGTAGAAACGTTCACAATTAAAGTACATTTTTTCTTCTAATTGTTTTCAAAGTAAAGCAGAAAAAATAAAAAAGGAAAAAAATACTTGAACCTGCAAGTATTTCATTAATTAAATACTTTTGATCCCATATATTGTCTGTAACTAAAATAGTTACTGAAGTCTGTATAATCAGTGTCTTTTAATATACCAGGCAATCATTAATCTACAATCAGCACCATGCAGCAATATTTTCATGTAATAAATCTTAATGTATGGGAATCTAATCCAATATGTACATAGATATAGATGTGCACACACACACACACACACACACATGGACGTATATGTGCTGGTGATAATATATCCGTTTTACTTTTATTCACTTTTCGCCAATATTCAGAGGGATATTATATGTTGTCCTCACTGGGAGATATCTTGATTTTCTTTCATTCTAAGATAAAGAATTTTGTCATTTCAATGCCTTAATTAATCATTACTACTGTCTTAATATATTTTGATATAAGTACATTACAGTTTAGTAAAGCATAGGGAAAAACTGGAGTTTGTTGTTAATTGATTTTGGAAGATTTTCTGGCCTGTATCTGGTGTTAAGTGAGCTGTAACCTTTAGGTAAGTTTATTATGAAGAAAAAAAAATACAAAAAGAGAGAAACCCACACTCCAAACCTTTCAAGTTGTATTCATTTCTGTTAAAGAAAATCAGTTCCAGTAACAGACCAGCATATTAGGAAAACAAACTTTAACATTAGATCTCTGTTGCTCATCTGTCTATATAGTATTCCATACCTTTCTAAAGATAGTGAATGTATTACTATGACACTTGACATTCAAAGAGTGGACTCCAAATTTATATCATCCATTGTAGAATGGCACTAAGAGGACCAGAGGCAGGTCCTCCACATCTGTTTACAATAAACAGATATCAACATATGTTTGCTGGATCTTCTTTCCACACAGGTGGGGAAACTACATTAAGAGATTATGTTACAAGTATCAAGCTTGTAACACTTCTGGTGTTTTCATGCTAATTTAAACATATGTATATGTATGCTTCAAGTTGTATAAAAAAATCAGTTTCATTTTTGCATGCTGATGATAATCAGTTTTTAAAGAAAACAGCTGGGTACTGAAAATCAGAGGAGTGTTCTTCTTGGGAACTTAATAAGCTACTGGAAAGATAGTTCCCTATATGATTATTTTTGCAGACTTTCCACATAGTAATACTCATCATACTGAAGCACTGACAAAATGGTTTCAAATAAAGAATCTTTTGGAAGTTTAAACATCAATATGATCCTGAAGCAGGAGCTGAAGCTTTTAATTTCCTAGTTGTACGTGCTGCAAAAGCAGAAAATGAAAATTAACTTCCCTTCTTTGCAAAGTAAAATGTAAAATCAGCATTATATTTCATGGAAGAAATATGATTTCTTAGGCTTAATATTGAGCAGACTTGGCTGTGTTAGATTAACTGTTGGTATTTTGAAAATTTACATAAATAAAACACTATTACAGAACTGCAATCAATATGAGTTTTGCTTTGGTAAAGACACTGGAACTGGAATTTTTATGAAATGTGTCTCTATTTTTTTTTCAATATTGATGCCATGTCATTGCCAAATTGCATGTTGCAAGTGCATTGTAAATTACATTTTAATCACTCTTATTTTACCTCAAAATACTATTACTGTCCTTTTTTAGTGTAATTTTACAAAGTGCTTGGTGATGTTAAAGGAAAGCATGAATTTAGAGTTCTATTTATTACAAAAGAGTCTGGACACTTTTAAATATGTACATAAACTGCCCATCTGGTAGCTATAAAAGCCATCTTTATTGTAACTGACTGTATAGACAGTCATGTCAGCGGTCATCGTAATGTTTCACTAAATAACTTTGCCAACTGTCAGTTATATCATTAAAGAGACAATGGTGTTGTTTTGGTTTTTTTTTGTTTGTTTTTTTTTTTTTTTTTGAGAGAAAAAAAAGGGTGGGAAGGGGGATTGGGGTGGATGTTAACATGTGATTTCAACAGATTGACAGAGTCTATCTTGCTACCAAACCAGAAAGGCTGCATTAAAGGAAAAGTAGCAAATACAGTTTTGATCAAATCCATTAGTGTCAAAGTCTCCACAAAGAGAGTAAAGCCTGTCAGGCCAGTCAGATTCAATAAAGCTCCCTCTGTGGATTCACATTTATACTAAATGGTCTGTAGCTTTTTGACTAGGCTTAAACGTAAGTGACATCAGACTCTTTATATCAGAATAAGAATGTTTATAGGAGGAATAATAGTTTAAAATCACGTCACCGGAATAATTTAACTGACATAAGTCAGTATAACTTTCCCATATATATGAAAATGTAAGTAATTTTCCAGATTTTCAGATTCCAGAAGCTTCAGAATGCTTGACAAAACCTTTGATAAAACCAAGAGAGAAAAAAGAGCATAAAATAAATAATGAATGAAGTTCTGTATGCCGTGGGCCCTGAATGCAATGGTTTCTCTTAGTTCAACTTTGTTCATACCAGTAAAATGTCAAATTGACAAGATGTGATCTACTGTGTTAATGATTTACAATACCTTTGGTCTTCATCACATATTTACCACTGTCTTCCTTGCCACAAATCAAAATATCCCATGTATTTCCAAAATCTGAAGAATAGGGAAATTTTTGGTTTGCAGGGAACATAGGACAATGAGCAAGAGTCTGTCTAAATGACTGGCTACTCCAGTCTGGATGAAACTATTACTGACCCTAGATTAACAGCCATTCTGATGAAGTGCCCTTTTAAATGAAAGGTGAATATGATTGATTCAATTAGATTACCCCATAGCAATGAATTAGATTGATATGTCAGCAAATATTAAACTGTAGTTGATACTACAGGGACATACAAAGATAAAACTACATGAAGATGACAAAAGATGTGTGTGGTAACAACACAGATATCAGAAATTGAATCAAATTTTTGTCAAAAGGTGAATCTTTTCAAAGTCTTTAACACAGCTACAAGAGGAGCATTTAAATTATGTTTTTCTTATGCATAGATCTCCACATGCATATGTACGTACACACATAAGTAGCATCACTCATTTTGTTTGAGTACTTCAGTGGTGCAGTTGTCAGAATAAGGACAAATGGGGCTTTACAACTTATTCCGAGGTCTTTATTAACTGTGTTGCTTCCCTTGCAACACCTATTCACCTCGCTTGTAAGTGGATAGTGGTTGTCACAGTATTCCGCACATGAAATCAATGTGAAAATTACTATTTAAAGGGCAGAAATAAATGAGCTAGCAGAAAAACAAACAGTTTTCTCAAAATAGCAAACTTAGATCTCAGAATACTATGAAATAAAGCTAATACACAGATTCAATCTGTATTTTGGATTTTAAAAACTAATGAAATATAGATAAGACAGCATAGAATTGAGTTGGATAATTTTTCAGAACAGTGTGGATGTAAGTATTGAAGTCAATCTACATTTAGAAATTTAAAGTAAACAAATGAAACAAATTTAAAACACAAATTTATGAAATATTGCATGTAGGTCCTTACATTATTGGAGGTCTTTCGCCTCTTAGATATTTCTTGAGCTATGCTACTTATCTAGAGTTTGATTTTCATGTTCTTCTACTCTGGATAGTGTCAGTTCTGTCATCTTAAGTTCTGAACAGTTTTGAAGGTTTTTAGTGTAGCTTAAAACTATATTTGAGAGACAGGCCTACAAAGTAACTGTTCAAAGACTCTGAATGTACATCTGGATTTCTCTAATATCTTCATAGAAGTGCATACTCTAAGAAAGTCAAGAAGCCATGGTTTCACACCTCAGAAATAAATTGGTAACTAAAATGAGGATATGAAGACATCTGGACAGTCATGGACTTTATTTATTTACAACAGCTTTTATACATCAGGTATGCTTTCTTTTTTTCACCCATACTCTTCTACAAGCAGAATAAAAAGATTTGAAAACTTTTGGTTTGGGTTGTTGGCCTTGGTGGTTTTTTTAGGGGGGTTGTTTTGGTGGTAGTGTGTGTGTGTGTGTGTGGGGGGGGGGTTCTTTCGTATTTGTTTGGTTTTTTGTTTTATTTTGTTCTGGTTTGGTTTTTTAGGGTTTTTTAAATGTAATTAGTATTTCAGTTAAAGCAGTAAGCTTGAAAAGGTATACTGCTTTGAGAAGGCTTCAGGACTTTCAGGAATCCCAAATACTTCTCAATTGTTTCATATTTCTGCTATTGATCAAAGTCTAACCTGTAGTCTGTACTCAAGCAGCGAATAAATCCAGCACAATGAGAAAGTGAATGGTTTCCTTTCATATCTGCACAGTCATAGGTGATTGTCGTTGTTGGGACGGACTCAATAAAAAGCAGGCGAAGATCCTGAATAGATAAAAGGGAAACTTCTTAACCTCCTTTATTTTTTCACACAGCTACTTTTATGTATTTCCTAAGTGTACGTGCACTAACATTATTGGTGCTCATTACACACAAACAAGCATCTATTGGCCACAGTTACAAAACTACTGTCTCTGTACAAACTCATCCAAGTTTCTTACCTTCTGCTTCTCCTGAGTTCTCTCAGTCTCTGCAAGCTGTTTATCTTTACGGGTACACAGCAGTCTGGCCAAGGTCAAATTCTTCTTGCTCTGTCAAGAAATCCACAGGCCTGGTACTGTTTCCCACAGGTGATTATACATAAATCTGCATATTCTAGTTTAATGCAAATGTATTTTCTGGTAAAGGATGCTTCTTCCTTGCTGCCCAGTCAAATGACCACATTCTAATACTCAAGAATTACCATTTGACAGCAATCAGCTCATTATTTAAGGGAATATTAATTTTATTTTGAATGATAATTCTTTCCCTTCAATGAGTTTTTAACTTTCTGTTATAAGCCCTGGCAGTGTAAGAAAAGCACATCTGATCTCAGCCATCTGAAAGTCTAAACAGTCTAATCACGCATTTGCAATTTGTCTCTTCATTGACCATACAGAGAATGTGCTTATCTAAATAGACTACTGTCTACTTCAGCTTTTATCACCTGAAGTTTGTTATTGCCACACAAAGAAACTACTAATAATTCAATATTTCGGTCTGTTCTGGAGGTTAAGTGGAAATTTATACATCCAAAGTAAAAGTTTAGGGTTTTTTCTACATATGCCATATAATACAAACTTTTTCACATCATGGTACTTCCACTGTGAGCTGCTCTAAGAGCTGGCATGTTGACACCTGGAAGAAAATGCAAAGCAAGCAAGCAGATGGCCTGGAAACTTAAAAAAGCAACATCAGCTGATTCCTGGCAGTGTGGAGGTAGAAATTTGGCAGCTTTTCCAGTTGCTGGTTTTATTCTCATTATGTGGAAGTCAGTCTTTCTCTTGCCACAGGCTGATATATGACAAAGTGCTATACTGCAACCAGTTATTCATATTTCATGTGTCATTAGATCACTAGATATTGATGAATGGGAATTACACCTATTGCCAAATGATTATAAGATTATAGAAGACTGATTGATGTAAATACTTGAATTTGCTGACCCCTGAATGCCGGAATGCCCTTTAAGATAAGGTTTCGCTGATATAATGGCAGGAAGTATGGTTTCAGTAGGTACAAAGCATGGTGGGCAGCCTGGAACCAAGGCTGAAAGAATCCCTTCCTTGATTGCTTAATCCTTCCCTTTTACTGCTCTTTTTCAAATTTCCTGCACCTCTTTCAACATTTATTCTCTCTGTGAAACTATCTGATATTTTTCTTTGATAATTTCTGCTGGTTACTGAGTGTTACGTGTTTACTGCTGTTTTGTAGTTCTAGAGTTCTTCCAATATTGCACAGGAGTTGTAAGCTGAAACTAAGTAAATGCCTTCAACAGTAAAGAAGAAAGAGGAAGAATATGCTGTTTGGATGCAAAATAATATAATAGACTTGAAATTCCTGGTTTTCAGAGAAAAAACTATGTCTGGTACTCAAAAGTAATATAAAAACTATGTGATTGTTTAGCAACTGTGACTTGTTTAAAGTCAGAGATCACTTTTCGAAGTGCTTTGATGGACTGGATGGAGAAATATATGAGCATTTATATCTCAGTATTTCCTATTTAACAGACTTTATCGGTTCCTTACTGCATCCTGCAAGGACAAATATGAGGAAGATGCAGCCATGTACTTGTCTCCACATTAGACATAAGTTAGTCAGATGTGAAGAGCAGGGTAGCAAATTTCCTACCCCACAGATTTGTTTCTTTTTTTCCCCAGTGTTTATGACTATTGTTGCTTACACAGTCAATGACTCAGATATTTTACTGTTATTCCTGTGGCTAAATTAAGGTTAGAAAAAATGAGGGGGAGGAGGAGGAGGCTGAAAGTATGTGTGATAGATGATTTTTTTTTTCAAACTCACAAAAAATTCCAAATTTCACTTCAAACTCTCAAGAAACAAGAAAAGATTATCATAGGTTCACTAATTTGGACTGATATCCTTCACACGTATAAAATTTCATTTTCCTCCTCCTCTGCTATATAAACTTAATCATATTGTGGGTTCAGGATTTTGCTTTCATATTGAGGAAAAATGTATCTGAAAACATATTCGAAATCTCTCTTTTGGTACACATTTTGCAGTGTTTATAGTTGCCTTGAAAATTTCCTTTAAATGAACTCTTGCAGTCAATTTACATTGCATACAGATACTTCTCTGTTTACTGATTAAAGTAAATATGAATATAAAGTTGGTGTTAACACTGGTCAACAAAGATATCCCTACTGTAGTTGCTAAATAAACAACTCTTGACTACAGAGAAGACCCCCTAGCTTTGGGAGGGATGAATTTCCCCAGCTTCTTCCTGTTTTCCATGTTGAATGACATGCCTCAGCACTGTAAATCCAGATGTTCTGCAGCTGCTTGGTCCACTAACTAGCTTTGATTCTTTGCACATTGATCTTTTGTTATAATAATGGTGCTTGCTGAGTTTCTGACGCTCTTTACACATCTGCTCCACATCCTCTTCCTACCTCCTGCCTTCTGAATGGGGGAATTATGTGGGGTTTCTTAGGGACTAGTTCTTCAGCTCCTTTTATGTGGTAACTTAAATATTCCTGTGTTTTCATTTACTAGATTTTAAACTATGATGTAAGATGGCTGTAACATATGTGAACAGACATGTTCATCTGAGCCACACAACAGGAAACATTCTGAAAATATCTATGTTTTTAACTGATCAACATCATAACTGGGAAAACAGCAGCAAAGCAGGGTGGAGAGGGTATTAACAGGGTTACTCTATGAGTTAGGGTGTGACTGTATTGTGAAATCTGAGGCTGTTTTCGTAACTGAGAACAGCTTTTGTATACAATCAATCCTTTAGGTGATCCAAACCCGCCCCACACCCTTGTGCAAAAGGACACATCTGAGAAATCAGAAGCTATCATAGATATTTATTTGGGTTGGTAACTAAGGTCAAGTCACATAGTCCCTAATCTATGAAAATTTTTAACTTCAGTGGGAATTTTGTCTGAAGTAGAACATTTGGGCTTCATACAACTAAGAAATTGGTAAGCTAATTTTTGGTTGACAGATAAGAAGATGGTGGATTAACTTGTTCTGTTTGAAGGAAAAAGAGATTATCCAAGCTACGAAACTTCCTCCAAGCAAAACAAGCTATACCAAGGGAGCATAAGTCTGTGTGCAACAAAAACAGTGTGCCTTCCCATCTGTTAACATCTTTCTGTTTTCTCTTTTCTAAGCCAATTTTTATTGCGTTACTAATAAATGACTTTTTTGCTTTGACAAACCATTCTATTCATTATATGGTATGGTTGAAAATACTAACACCAAATTGCTACTAGGGCAAAAGTTATATGTTATAAAGATTCTCACAGTTCCTAAGTTTAGGGATGATTCTTTATAAAAAAGGTTTCTGAAAAATAACCTTAAGTAGAACCCAAGTCAATATCATTTGATTGTAGAAGCAATTTACAATTATATTTTTATATTTTGCAGGGCAATCAAAATGCTTAACTTTCTATTTCCTATAATTGTGAAATATAGTGTATTTTGTTTTTTAAGCAGAGAAACCCAATTTTAGTTCCAGGAAATTTCAGATTAAAAGCATCTTTTGGTATAGGTTAAATTAAAAAAAAAAAAAAAAAACAAAAAAAAAACAAAAAAAAAAAAACAAACAAAAAAAAAAAAACCCAAACCTGAACCCAAATCCTTATAC
>JAWWMP010000041.1:40408161-40420050 GCA_035047865.1 Dendrocincla tyrannina | reverse complement strand
TGGTGCAGGCGGTCAGAGCAGGGCTGCGGAACCCCCAGGGGACTCGGAGGACCCACCAGACACCCACTGGATCCAGCAGCGAGACTTGGTTGTTGCAATTTTGATGTTTGTTGGTCAAAGTGGTGATTGCGGTCTGGATCCATAGAGGTGGGGAGGGAAGAGACTCGATGGCAGGGAAAGGCCCATGTGGTGAGGGAAGAACATCCAGTATGAAGTGTGTTTTTTTGTTGAGCTTAGGGTAGATGGGAATGTCTTTGATATCTCCCCTGGCAAGTTCTACACTGGATCCTGGGACATTTCAGGAGTCTTTGACACCTTCTAAGATGTTACAGGTGCCTGTTACAGCACAGTGCCTGTCAGCATGGAGGGATCCATTTTGGCCCATCAGCAGAGATGAATACCTTGAAGCTTCATATGAATGTTCAGTACTTCCCCAAAGGGGAGTTATCACAGCTGAGTCATCTGTGTAAGGATAAAGAAACCACCCCACCTAGAAGGATTTTACTCTCTCCTTGTCTTGTTCAACACCCAGCTTGTAGCCTGAGGTGTTGGATGTGCACACCCTTAGCACCTGGGTGGCCACTCCACACATTGTCAGCAAAGCACTCTGCTGACTGAGCCGCCAGCACCAATAGTCCAGTCTCTTGCAGCACCTGGGCGGTCATTGCATGCTTGAGTCATTAATCTCTACCAGTTCAGTCTCTTTAAAGAAGGCAAAACACCAAAACGCAAGAGGTATATTAGGAGAAAAGAGACATTCACTGCAGTAAAAACTAAACACATACTAAAAAAGGAACTTTTTAGTCTCTACATTATGAATTCATCAGCAAACATTCCTGTTCTCTGTATGGTTGTCAAAGCTTGCTTTCCTTAAGTTTATCACGTTTCAAAGATCAAAAACTCAACATTTTTCTTTTGGAAATACAGGAAGGCAAATAGGACAAAGAATAGGGTAACTGTTTATTGTTATGTCAGTATGAATAACAATAAACAATCTTCTCTTTTTACTGTTTGAAGTGGTGCCATGAAAGTCCTTTTATTTCGCATGTCCAAGGTTATGCAAAACAGCACAAGAAAGCCTTCCTGCAGGAAGAGTAAGATAAACAAACAAATAAATAAATTTGTTTTCTGACTGGCAATTAACACTACAGCTTGTGAGGGCAGATTGCATCTCAAACCTGTACTTTTTAGAAACATTTCCTTCGAGCCTGGTTATGAGCTAGTACCAAAAAAAATCTTGTAAGTAATAAAGGAAATTCCATTAATTAATATTTGTATGGCATATTACTTCCATATAAATTAAATTTTTTAATAATGTCACCATGCTGTTGATCAAGTATCCATTTCATTGCTACAATTCCTTCTGGAATTAAAGAGCTATTTTTTAAAAAAAATGAATTAATGCAGTCTAATTTTTCTCTATGACCTTCTGTAAAAAAGAATATATTCATTTAAAAATATGGCAGGAAAGATGTAAAATTTCATATTGATTTTTCATATAAATAGCGTTCAGCATTTCATTCTTTTGTGGATGAGTTTTTAGATTGCTATTCCCTGTCATTATTTATTGGCAGCCAAGGTAAAGAATTCATATATATCTATCTGTCTATATTCTTGTAAGGTCACCATTCACTCTAGTGTTACAATGAGAAATAAACACAGAAATCTTGCAGTCCTTCTGATATATTCTGATGTATTTCTATTTCTACTTTACAGCAGGTTTGTACAACAGATGTCCACAGAGAAAATTGTTCTAAGGAGGAATGGGATCTAATCATTAGCAGTTGAATTTTAACAGACATAGATCATTCTCACACTTATTCCTGTATCCTTCCGAAATATACCTGGAATCCCAGCACAGTAGTTTGGGTACAATTATCGTCCCAAAAAGGTACACCATAGTAAGTTCTTAATCAAGACCCAGAAGTGAGTGACATGTACTGAATTTTTTTATATAGTTAGATAAAAAGGGAGATGAATTTACATGCATCACAAAAGGATATGGACTTTTCAGTGTAACTCATCCCCTGGACATGTGAGTTAAAAATTCTGTCTAATGAAAGAAATTTCTAGTGACTGCAGAATAGGTCTTTTGAATTTGCAGCCATCTTTGAAAATTGAGTTCAACAGCCCAAAGGAACCAGAAATATTTTGCAGTTGTCCTTTGATTTGCAGAGAGGTTAGGCGCTTACCTGTTTCTTTTTACTGACATGACTCATATACCTAAGATATGAAATAACTTGTCAGCTGTATGGAGTATGCCTTAGAGCACCTGTGTGGAGAAAATCTGATTTTCTGTCTTCTGTTTCTTGGGTCAGCCTGGGACTTTTGTCTGAAGCAATAGAGCAGCCTCAGAACTGCTCTAAGCTATGCCTGGCTGTAACCAGAAGCCAGGCAGAGTGTGAAAGTAATTAAATAAATATCTCTTCTCTAGCTTAGGAGTTTTTCATCAATTAGCAAAACAAGGCCCATCCTACTAAACCTACTCACCACTTGCATTTCATTATATGGAAAGAAGTCAAAAGGAGAAGAGTTTTTTTGTAAGAAATGTGAAAAAAACCTATACTGATGATTTGTGGTATTTTTCTGGCATGATATATGAACAGAATGCTTCAACTTCACTCCTCTTGAGATTTGGCATACTAGTAGAAGCTTGTGTCATGCTAGGTTCCACTTTGAATAGCTATATTGTAGCAAATGCATTTTTATGAGCTTATGAATACTTGAATAAATATTCATATAAAAAGTGTGATCTGAATTTCTCAGATGAAATGAAAAACATGGCTTGAATTCCTTGTAGATATCAGCAGAACTATAAGGTTAATATCAATAAAATTAAATGCACATCTTTTTCCACAATTATAGATACAAATATAAAAGGCTTCTAAAGATCAAGAAAATTAAAAAATAAATCTAAATAAATACAAAACCAAATATATGTGTTACTAGTTAACTTTCTGTGTAAAGTAATCTTTACTTGATACACAAGTAAAAGGTATGATTAATTTTATTATTTAACTACTAGAACTTTTCATAGAATAAATCAGTTATCCATTCATACATAACTTTTCAGCTATATCTGCTAGTTATGCTAGATATTTGTATGTATAAAGAAGTTATACTACCTTTTTATGTGGGTTTAAATATACGTATTGCTCTAAATGAGTAATTTATTTTGCAACTGAAATATGTGAATTAATTATTCACTGATAAGTGAGCAGAGGATTCATAAGAGTTTGTAAAGTGCAAAGGGACTGTGAAAACATCGTTAAATTTGCATAATGTGCAGCACTGTCGTATTAGTGCAGCTGGGAAGCACTGATAAAGAAGGACAAAGCTTGAGTGCTTTGTCCTGTTTAGAATAAAAACTTTTAATCTAGTTGAAATATGGCAGATGTAGCAAGAATTAAGGTGAAAATATTGTAAGAAAATACTCTTTGTTCAAGTTGACAATTCTGAAAAGGGACAAGCGTGATAATATTAAAAGATATTTCAGTAGTAGTACTATCTTTTTCATACAATTAATGTATATTATAGAGCTAAAACTGAAAACAAGGCAGTAATTTAAATTTCTGAAACTAGTTATCTCACAGTCGCTAAATTCACTAGTCTCAAAATGTCACTAAATTCTATTATGACTTGTTATGACTGTGGCTTGAACTGCCAATTTAAGGAAAACTGCTCTGGGAAAAGAAAAATAATGTTTCTCCAACCGGCTTTAAAGTTAAATAAAGAATTCACCATTGCTTCAGAGCAGGTGAATCAGATTTGAAGTCTGCCAGGTTGGCCAACTCCTTGAAAAATAAGGTGTAAATCCTGACTATAAATAAAACCTGAAATTGCACAGCTTTAGTAGGTCTTAGATTAGTTCACAGTAAATCATACCTATATTACTTTACTTTTCCATAAATATATTCTGCCCAGAAAAATATCCAGCTTGATACCAGTCTACATCTACTTTAAAAAGATTCAATAACCTTTATTCCACTGACACAGAAAAATTCAGTCTTATATGTGTGTAAACAGGGATATTTGAAGTTTAATTGTTATGCCTGCTCAGTGACAGTATGCTAAATTTTAATGTGGAATAAATAACTAAACTGTAAGCATTTTACTGAGTTACACTATTGCACCACACACTATTTGCTTAATTTTCATGAAATGTCTTGGCATTAAGATGTGTGACATACGAATCAACACTAAATCCAGCAGCAGTCCAAAACTGAAAACTCTGAAGTAATTGCTCTAGTGCAGTGCTCAGTTCCTGGACTGGAGGAACCTCAGGGGGAGCCAAGGGAGCCATCAGGAGCTACCAGCTCAGACAAGAGCAGTCAGTGGGACCTGAGAAAGGCCAGGAGCAGTGGTAGCCTCCAAACCCCCTGCCCCCCATTAGAAGTGTGCGTGCAAGGTTGCACAGCAAGATGGGCACAGAAGCCCTAGCAGCTAAACCAGCAAGCAATGGTATCCACATGGCAGAAAGCCATGACCTCTCAGATCGGCACCCATCCCCACTGGTGCAGCTGCCCAAAGCTCTGAGGGCACACTGTTCCCCCAGAGCCATCTGCAGGGTGTGCCTGACTGTCTTGGCAGTACCGGCTGGCAGCAGAGAGCACAGCCAGGGCCAGTATACCCATGTTAAGTGTTTATGGGTAAGAATCAGGGTAAAGGCCAACAAGGCAGACATCCCTGTGGGATCTGTTATAGATTACCCAACCAGGATAAAGAGGCAGATGATATATTCTACAAGCAGCTGGGAGAGGTCTCATGATTGCTATCCCTTAGGGGACTTCAATTTACCAGGTGTCTGCTGAAAATACAAGGCAGCAGCAAACATTAAACAGTCTAAGTGGTTCTTGGAGTGTGTGAAAGACAAGCTTCCTGATACAGCTTGTGAGCAAGTCATCTGAGGAAGGCACCCCACTGGACTTGCTCTTTGTGGCCAGAGAAGGGCTAATGGGTGATGTGATGGTTGGAGGCTGTCTTGGATACAGTCATCTTGAAATGTGAAACTTCTTTTCCTTAACCCTTAAGAGTATGATCAGTTCTTCTCTTGGTTCTCAGCCCTCTGAGCTGGAAGACAGGGACAGGGAGCAGAATGAAACCCTCACCACTGCTTTTCACAGGTATACATAACTAAGTCTATGGGGCTGAGTGTGATTCACCCAAGGGTCTTGAGGGAGGTGACAGAAGTGCTGACCAAGTCACTTTCAAAAATTTCCTGGGTTGAATGGAATAATTTCTGCGGAAATTTACTTTGCTTTTTAAATATAAGTACAAAGAGTTCAAGTATATTCATTTTAATAAGATGTCCCCCCAATAATCAGCAGTATTTCAATCTTGTTATCTGAACTACTAATGCCTTTTTATAATATAATTATTAATAGTATTCCTAATTTGAAAAGAAATTACTATAATAAAACAGACAGAACAAAAAACATGCAAAGTTTGTATAGCATTTTAATGTATATAGTTAATGTATAATAGATTATAGAGTACATATTATATGTATACATGTCCAATACACACAATACAAAAGCAACGTAGTTTTGCTCCATGATCTTTCACCTTCTGATTGATGATACTTTTAAAAACAACTGGGCAAATTATGAACATGAATTAAAACAGTCTTAAATTGTGGAAACCAGTTTCCACAAAAACCGATTAGAGAAATCACTTATTTAGAAATTCTATGCAATAACCCCTATAAAATGAAACACTAAGTTAAATCTCCTGTGGCACACACTGTAGATGGCCATTATTGCTGTATTAGAAATGAGCTACAATTGCAGTGAATATTTGTAGAAGGATTCTTTCGATAAAGGTCATCTTTTTCATACCCATGTTTGCATATCACCTAGAGAAGTGAGATACTCTGTCAAGATTAGGACTTGAAGTTACCATGACAATTATAATGATAATAAAATACTGATAATGGTAATTATACAACAAACATATGTTTGGAGTTACAAAAACCACGCCTGTTTGTACTGTTCAGAAGCTGACAAGCGGATACAGTTGAAATACAGACAATTCTGCAGATTTTTCCATTCCTCAAATGAAATAAAGCTTATGTTCCATAGATTCAGAGTGACTCAGGTGTCACTTTTGTGCTTCTCCTAGATTGATTTTATCAAAATAAAACACTGAAGAAATCTTTATTTTAATCTAAGAGACAGAAATCCTCCTCCAGGGAGTCTGATTCCAGGGCAATCTGATTCCAGTCTGACTCTATGACATTGTATTTGTGGCCTGTCATTTTAAAGAATGAAAAACAATGCCAAAATTAAACTTTGAGCTTACTGTTTATTAATAATCTGCTGTTCTGGTTTAATTACTGTTACAAATTCTTTGACTGATTAATCTTGCTTAGATCACATCTGGTACCTCTCTATGCATTCTGAGTCAGTTTGGCTCAGAGCACGTATCCCTTGCCAGATTTACACCTGAAACATGCATCTGAAATATCCAATTCTCCATCCATGCCCTTGAAAGCAAGGGATATCTCACAGCTCGAATTTTTTTCTTATGCTCCAGGAATGAAAGTAATTTCTTGAAAGCCTGATTTTGCCCCTTTTCTGTTACACCACCAGTCTTTATCAAGTACAGGCTTCCCCAAAGGGAATGAATCTTGCAAAGGCTATGAGAAGAACTTTCAGAATTCTCAGGCATTAGTAAATCTGCAATAACACATCAGTGGTGTGCTGTTTAACACTTAATCCTCCTGCGGGCATACATGTAAGTGCTTCTGAATGTCTCCCCTCATTCCAGAAAGAAGAGGCCACATTTTCCAAAATACGCTGGATTCAGAAATTCTGAGTATAATGGAAAATTGAGGATAATGTAGGTTGCTGAACACTCTAAGCTCCTCAAAATATATTTAGATTTTTAATCAGATTTGTCACTTCTAGTGACAATAGTTAAAAATAAAACTGTGAAAAAAGGACTTAAATTTTAATTTCTCCTCTGAATAAATAATGTTTGTTCTTAGTGCTATAATTATTTGTATGTAATTTTTTTCCAAGTCTCAAGTATGCCTGAAGTTTTCCAAATAAATTTCCATTTACAGAAAAATGGTGGTTTGTTGATTAATTCCAATCTGAAAACCTGCCTAAAAATTCCCGTAGCATAAGAAATATAAAGCAAGCTCCATGCAACTGGAGGTATTTTTCTTTTCTTTTTTTTTCCTCTTTTTTCCCCTCTATTTTTACAAGTTGAATTAATCACTTCATGAACTAACAGTCATGGACAAATTGTGGGAAACAGCAAAATGCCTGCTGTAGAGAGCAAAACACTAGAAGAGGTCATAGAGATGAGGCCTCTCAGACATAACAAGAAAAAGAAATTTTTCAGATATTTTTATTTCATGCCATAGTAACTGTTATCTGTTCCAATTTTCAAATCAGCTTATATTTTCTCAGAAGAGTAGTACATTTTTCTCTAATGTAAGGAAAATTCTTCCCCAACTTTAATATTTGTATACTGTTAGAATTAATATAGGAGACTCATGGGGCATTTCCAAAATTTCTAAAAATATCAGCTTGTTACTTTGTATTATTTACATGTTGCTTTTTGCCTCTTCTCTTTCTGTTTAATTTTTCCTTTCTCTCTTTTAGCCTCTTTAGTCAACCAAAATTCTACTGAACAGTAAAAAGAATAATGATGAAACTTGCTGACAAAGAGGCTCATTATGTATCATGTTTATCAAAATGTATGCAATGTTCTTGCTAAAGATTGCAATTTTTCATATTCATACATCATCCATAATAAAATATCTAGGAAGAATATACCAATAGCTGGTAAGTATGCAAGGATACAAGAACTAAAGACGGTCTGGGGGCAAAGTAGTCACCTATACAGTTTTCTGAGTGTAGATACTGATAACAGTGTCTTAGAGTATCTGCAGCACCTTCTTACAGGTGATGCAGAAAAATGTTTAGTAGGCGTTTACAGTGCTGACTGTACTTTATTTCGATCTAAAGCCTGTTGGCACTAGCAGAAAGAAATTCATCGTGGTGTTAATGATTTGGCATAGAACTTATGTTACCATCCACCACAAGCCAGACATCTGATAACAGGATAAACTTCTACAAATAATAGTTTGGAGACACTAAGAATAAAAAAATTCTGCCTCTCCTTTCTTTACAGTTCACAACTACCAAAATCAAGCTTTCCAGCCCAAAGCAAGAGCTTTTGCATGTTTGTCTTCTCTTTATCGAGTTAGAAAGGGAATTTCAAGATTGCTTCTTCGAGAAGATGGCATTCCTGGTATCTATTTAGTATTTAAACTCAGTTTGAAATTAGAGACTGATGAAATTTCTTTAATATTTGTACCTGTCAGAGATGTGGAGGTATAATTATAGCCTTCATTACTGTGATTTATGTTGCCTAAATTCTACACCATTTAAAGTAAAAACATGAGCCAAACACATATGCATATGTTTATAGTTGTTTATGTGCATATGTCTACGTGTATTAATATAAAGGTATTTTGAGGTAGATTGTTAATAGTAAATGGTGCAAATATGAAGAATTATCTTGTAAAAATCATACATGCAAAGAAACTATATGATTTTTACTAGCTGATGTTACTATCCTTGATGATTAGTAAGAATTGGCTTCATGTCCGAGGTAATTTCAAATTTGTAGTCATTCCAACATCTTTTGTTCTGTTTAATTTTCAGAGGCTGCTGAGGTTAGACAGATTTCCTTCTCAGCTGTTTTAGGAAAAGCAGGAGGGCAGATGGAGGTAATGATTTGATATCTTCTTAAACAAAGACAAAAATCTCTAATGCTTGTACTACATAAAATTAAAACTGCCCTTGTTTTCAATTTATTAAACTAGCTGGCATAAATCTAACAAAATTTAACCTGCAAAGTGCAGTTGACTAATGGCAAGTCAAAAGATGAGTTGTTTACTTCTCCTGGGCTTATTACCACCACTTGACCTAATTATTTTGACACTTCTACAGTAATACTTAAAGAGAAAAATAAATTGATAGAAGTTGTAATGTTTTTTCCCCTCAGGTATAAAAGTAGGATGTAACGCTATTCTAAAAAGGAATCAAAATACGCTATCTTTAAAGATTTAATGTAAATATTTTAATTAAAATCTCTTACCAGAGACTGAGTGAAAATCTTTTCTTAAAGAGAAGGAAAATGTAGGGCTTTCAGAGTAATAAAAAGAGACTAAAGATTAAACTCTGCACTCTGCCAGAGCAGTGTTACACAGATCAAATGAATCCTACTTGCACAGCTCAGACTATAAAGGAAAATGGAGAATAGGGATTCAGAAAATGATCATAATAATATTGTTACTAGAAAAAATAATCACTTCTTTTATTAAAATTATGGACAGACATGTACAAGTAGTGACTGAGTGAGGGGAAGGTCTTTTATTCTACCAGCAACATGGTCACTTTTTCAAAACATGCCAGAGATTTCAAACACTCTAGTCTTTTACAGAAATGAGCAATCATTTACAGATATGAACAACTGGGCAGCTGGGATGAAGTCTAGGAGATTAGTAGGCAACCAACATTCTTCTTTTAAGAATATACATACATTTACAGACATATATAGACATACAGACACCAAATTATTCTAGTTTTGTAAGGAAAATTGGATTTATGGAATTGTCCTGCTTGCTTTGTTGGGAAGGAAAAATATTAGCTACTTAAAACACAGTGCTGCCAGGGAAATTTAAAGGGAAGCAGGTTTTTAAAGTTACAGACATTTTCATCAGGAAAAGACAAATTTAGAAATAGTTTTCTGTTCAGAAAGCAAGTTAAAAGTATCTTCTTTTTTTCTTTTTTTTTTTAATCTATTTACTATGTGTGACTCTGATATCATTCTCCTATCTAGTTTTTTCAAGATTTAAGTTTTGAAGATTGTTCTTCACTTCCTAATAGAGTCCATCTCATGATCCCATCACAAAACTTAGCACCTTGGCCATAAATTGAGTCCAAATACAAATTCCTTGATTGTAAGAAAACGTGAAACAAATAAGAAAGTGGAAAATAATGTTGTTCCTTATATCAAGATTGCACTGGTATATTCAGAATGGTAACAAGTGGGAAATAATATTTAAATTTTAGGACCTGATCATGTCTCTAGATAACCAGTGTAAGGAATAGCTTGAACAAGTAGCAGCAGATCAAAACCACTGAAACTGGCAAAGTCACAAAGATAAAGACTGGCACTGAGTTTTATACTCTTTAACTTCAGTGGATTACTTCCAGAAGCAACATACAAAGTCTCTCAGATGCTTTTGTCCAAATATATCCTTCTCTGAGGACACAGTCCCTTTCTTTTTTCTTGCTTGTTGCACGAAAGAACAGCACCATGAGGAAGTGGCCTTGCCAAACAACAGTGTGCAAAGTCCTGCCAAAACCTCTAATCCTAAGCTTCTAGGATGCCAGTGATTTACCTGTTCTCAAAACCAGCAGGTCAGAACCCCAAACCTTTAACAGTCTGTGCTTCTTCCACAGCTGCCAGGAATCATGCTTTTTCCTCCCATGTAACTGCTACTCAATCATGGTTGAAGCTTTAGAAACAGGGATCACTACTATCAAGGTCAGAAATCTGCCAACAGTCAGAAAAACAGTAATTAGTGCTTATTAACTTCAAAAGCAAATATTCCCATCTTGTTCCACAGGCAGCAGAGGGTGATGATCCTATGTCACAAATTCATTGTCTTTAAGAAGAGTATTATGTATTTTGGTCTTCAGATACTCATTTATTTTGATAAGCTCAGCGTTCTCTCCTGCAGTCATTTCAGAACAGTGATAAAAAATCTGTTTAATTCAATCCTGAAAAGTGTTTTTAAAGGGATTTTATTTTTACAAGCTTGATATAAACTTGAGCTTTTTAAAGATAAGGTGAGTCATGTATATTTTATGAATGTTGCTACAAATCAGATGAAGGTGTATACAAATGCCACTATGTTAAGAGTCAGCTCATACTCTGCTTTGCTTTTGCCAGTTTAGTCATACTACTTCTGTCAGTATCTAATAACTTACAGAAAAGTGAAAATATCTAGATTACAACTATTCAGTTAGAACGGTGTGATGGTGTGCTCTCTCCTCCTCCCAAGATCCAGCATGCCTTGACCTCCCCTTGAGTAGCAATGCCTCTCAAGGTTATTCCTTGAGGTTTAGAAATTCCGTGCTGCAACAGAATCTCAGTTTTGAAATCCTAGCTAAGTGATAAAAAGGATTGATATATAATCCTTTAGACATAAATAATTGACCAAGCCTGGGACTAGGAGTCGATCTAGTCACATCTAGACTCCTCTTTGAGAAGGAGTTTAGAAAGCAAGGGAGTCCTTTAGTATCTCATGTTTCAATGGGAAGGTCTCCCTGATGGTTCTTACTGACCCTGTCTTCTACACAGTAAATAATCAAGTGTATCTTGCCATTGAATCTTGTTAAGCCAGTGTTTTATTTACCATTGAACTTCATTACATCAAAAAATATTTTGTTGTTTCTCTCTTACAGGTGAAGTTCATGAATCCATCCATGACAAAAGGAAAAGATACAGATCTGTGCTGTCAAGGAAGCTCAATCATTTATGTCAATTTGTAAGATAGATGTTGATTCTTTATTACTATATTAATTTTTACTCTTGATAATGTTAATTATCCTAGCACTATCTATACAATACAGCAAAACCATGACCTCTTACAGCAAAACTGTTAAGGAATTACTAATCCCTTCACTAAATTATGCTTCCTTTAATAGATCTGGCTTTTCAAAAATTAGCTCCATCAAGTTTCCTCTTTTTAATATGGGAGAGTTTAAAGCAAGAAACAAATTCTTTTTTTTCTATAGAATTGTTATAATGATAAATTATTTTACCTTCATTTTTTCACAGATTAAATGTAAATTATTG
>JAWWMP010000041.1:40383166-40408061 GCA_035047865.1 Dendrocincla tyrannina | reverse complement strand
TCTTTTTTTTCTATAGAATTGTTATAATGATAAATTATTTTACCTTCATTTTTTCACAGATTAAATGTAAATTATTGATCTTTTTTTCAAACTGAATCTTCCATCATAGAAAATGCTAGTTATTTATTTAATTCCACCATTTTCTTACTTCTCAGCCCCCCAAAGTCAGTCTGAACTTCTTTATTCAACAGTCATGAAAATTACTATCATTTTTCCACATAGAAATGCTATGAAAATTTTCCTTTGGAACAAATATGTTTTAGAAGAACCAGTTCTGATAGTTTCTACACACATGGATCTAAGAATTGAGCCTATGAGAATTTCATACTTACGAGGATTTTAAAGTTTGCATACATATGATAAAATTTCTGCTGTCATGTCCTCTAGTTCATACACTGTATAAGAATAGGAGATGTAGAGATGATCCTTTACATTTTTTTTTTCCTCAACCACAGCTCTCTAATTCAGTTATTCTGGTAGAATTCTGCAAAGTGTATTTGACCCAAAGTAAACATTTGCTAAAAGTTATATGAAAGCAAAAAAGTGCAATGAAATATTATCATATGGAACATAGGCAATAGGATTTATTGCCTAATGTGGACTGCAATCAACTTTCCACTAACCTGAGCAATACAAATCTGGGCTACTGACTAAACCTAGAAAACATGCAACATCTATAGTAGTACATTAAGCAGCAATGGGTAATATTGTCATGCACTGGAATTACACCACCGAAGCCATTAAACTGTTCAAATGTCTCCTGGCATTCCTTTGTCCCTATCAGATTGCTGTCTGGTAAGCAATCCCTAGAATAGCTGGCCAGTAACTGCGGCCAGAGACCATTAGCAAAAGAAGATTTTATATGGCTACTGGAAAGAGCTATATGGAGAGCTCCTATTCTCTGTGTGTCTGCAAAGAACACATTTTGGTGAAGTAGGCTTTTGAATTTTATGTCAGCAATAGCCATGCCAGACTTAGTTTGGCTCCTACTTTACTTTACCCACATTTGGATGAAGAGACTCATAAAAGCAAGACTGTGGCCCTGACAGCAAGGAGTCTCAGCTGATATCTAGCACTGCACCAGAATGCCATCTGGGAAGCGCCATGACACTATTTCTGCCCTAATGGGCGCAAAAGATCCAGTGTGAAAGACTTGATTCCCTGGGAGCTGGCCTGGCTAGACAACTCAGAGGGTTCACTTGGGCTGAGTCTGTGTTGGAACACTCTGCCTCAGCAGGCTTAGATCCAGGATCTCAAGGTGTTTGAGGGATGGCCTTCATATGATGCCAGTTTCCTCTTAGATGCACTTTCTTACTGAAGACCCATGTGGTCTGAAACCTTTGGAAGCAGTACAGCTGCCCACACACGGCTCTGCACCTCCATTAACCTGGGGAGGTCTGACCTCTTTCTGGGCAACCAACTGCATCATTAAACAATTAAACCAGTGTTTTCTAACTTAATATTTCCGGCAAATGATTATAAGGGGGAAGGCCACCAAACCTGAAACAAACCCTTACTCTTTGCTTCCCTCATTCCAGAGTTTAAGGAAGTTTTAAGTAACATGATGAAAATGTGATAGTATTCTGGCTATCACACAGTTGCCTGATCAAACAGATCATTAGCAATGGTGAGTGGTGAGTGGACTTCTTTCCTCTTCACCACACCTGAGAAGTCTAAACAGGATTCAGAAAGAATTGGAGAAATAATGACTAATACTATAATACATAGCATTTGTGATTTCTATAGGATAACCTTTCATGAAAACATTAATGAATTATTTTATAGGTTCATCAGAGAAAGTCATGGCACAAAGTGTCTTAGAATGTCTTTTAAGTAATAAATGCAGTTTGTTTTTTTCAGTGTTAAGAAGAAATTAAATTAATGGATGTTATGACTTCATTCAGATCATCAACAAATATCCTAGGTACTGAAATGTCTGAAAAAGTACAATTGTTTTAGCTAGAGGATTATAATGCCTAAATTCAGTTGGGAATTTAAGAGATGGATGTAATTAATGGAGAAATCTATATGCCCTGAATATGTATTCAGAGGTCCTAAATACAGTGCCTACCTCTTTTTATGGTGATTTGATCACAGAAATGCAAAAGGAAAGGAATGACCATCTGGATGTGTGAACTAAATGAAAAATTATCCCTTGTCAACAAGTACAAAATTCCAGACCAAGAATGCCCTAATGTTAACCTTATTCCAGTTTTTTGGTAAGTACTGTCTGCACTTGTTCCTAGTTATTTGCTACTAAAATAGTCAGCCATAATTTGCAATTGTTCATAAATCTGGTCTGACAACTTCTACAAGTTGCCACTCTTCTCAAAATCATAATAATATTGGCCCTAGCAGGAGTTCTTTCTGATCTGTATGGAGTTTTTCAACAAACAAAGCCAAAGGAATTGCCTTTAGAAAGTGATTTAGTTTGGGGGTTTTTTGTTTGTTTGTTTTGTTCTCTCCCTGTCATATTAATAAAACATTTTCCGGGAAAAAAAAACCCACTGTAAAGAGGCTACTTTTATTAGCCTCTATATATGCACAGCAAGACATTTTTTTCATATTTATGCATTTTTTAATTTAAAACTAGGCTCAGTATAGTTGCCTTGCTGGCTACATGAAACTGGGATACCAGTAAACTGCAGTAGATTATTCAAATAATCTGCCCACTTTTTTCTCTGCCTTCACAAAAAATTTATGTAGGAGAGTTTTCAAAGTAGTGATGCAGAACTGTTAGTGTTTGATACATTTCTTTGCTGGAATTAGGGTGATGCACATGAAGTTTCCAGCTGCAGAAAGTGGAAAAGGCACACTGAGAAACTAAGAAACACTAAGAAACAACTAGTAGTCATTGGAGGAACAAAAAGAGTGTATACAGGCTCATTAATCGTATCCATGCAACTGTTTTGCCAACATTGCCTCTGTACATAGAACAGCTCTGAGTTGTGCTCTCACTCTGGATTAAGTACTATTCTTTGGTCTTTCTTGTTTAATTTGAGTTTAATTTGGAAAAAAAAAGACAAAAATAAATATTAAAAAAATATTATTGATGAAGAAAAAAAAATCCCTTCCCAGGGGAAATAGAGCCAATATTATTAATATAAATTTCACAACTCCTTTCATGACTTTACCAGAGATTTTCTGAACTTCTTGTCTATATTCTTGAATGTCTAAGTGAAAAGAAATATTTTCAGTTATAAGTCTATATGGCCATAAGAAGTGTGTCTGAAAGACTTTGACAACCTTAGTGTATCATTTAACAACTCCAGGTCTTTGTGATGTTGTTTTTTGGTGTCTGTTTTTTGGAGGTTTTTGGACATTTCAGATTAAGATATCTTAATGTAAATCAGTTAGCTCACAATGGATTTATTTTTGAATAAAAGGTTGACATAACACAGAAATGCAGTTTTCTGCAGCATATTCTGTAGTATGTGGATTGTGAAAGAGCTAGCCAAAGAGGTGGGTCCTTAAATGTTCCTTATATCTCAACTCAATGAATTTGGACAAGCTCCTTTGTACTGTAATAGGGCTTTACATGTGGAAGAGATCATGAGAAATTTGAACAAGATTTTATTCTTAGGTATATAAACTTGAACAAATTCTTGACAATGACAGGCCTATCAAAGGACTTATGGCCTCCAGCTGGGCAGCATATCCCAGGCAGCCCCTCAGCAGACTGATCTTTGGATGCCAATACAAGCAATATTAGAGCCAGTGCTTTCCATGGTGCAGCCAGCCAAGCGTCCAGATGCTGTTGCTAGAAAAATGTATATCACAACAGAGCACCTGGATTTTGCAGCTGTAATGTTCAATGTTTAAGTTGCAGTTAAACCTTCTTAAACATCTGAGAATAAGAAAGACAAAAGAGGTTCATTTGGAGCAGTAGCAGAAAGTAAACCTAGGAATGTAAGTACCAAGCATATACCTTGTAGCAAAAAGCTTTATACTGTGACCTTTCCATCCTCTTCTCATATTCCTTTGCATATTCCATCAATCCAAGAGTTAACATCTCTTTTGTTACTGACAAGTCATACCTAATTGAGGGGAATTAGTTCCTTGGAGTACCTATCAACAGAATAGAAACCCCAAAATACCCAGCTATATGACAAAAGTGTATTTTCCAGATGAAGTTTGATTTCACAAGTAGAGAGTTCAGTGATGCAAGTTGAAAAGCACAATGTGTATGAGTGCCTGTTGGAAAACAACTGAAATTCCTCAGTATAGCACTGCAACTTGCTGTCTCAGTTAAAAAACAAAGAAAAAAAAGTGTCTGTCAAGGAAATTGAGTAATCTTCCTGGATTAGAAAGAGGATCTCCGTATCCTCGAGCCTCCACAACCCTTGAAATTAAGAGGCTTTAGGCAAAAAGTGAAGAAAAGAGGATAAGAATTTCTTACTACAGATATACAGAACAAAAAGAAAGAGAAGAAGCAACAGCACCGCGACCGACCCTTCGGAAGGTCGAAGCACCTGTCTTTGGGTGCAGTTCCAGCCGCGGCCAGCAGGGGCGCTGCAGTGCCGCGCGGGGCCGCCAGGGGGCGCCGTGGGGCTCGGCCGACAGCAGCTCCTGCGCGTGCGTGGGAACCGCGCGGGGAGGGATCGGAAGGGGAAGGACACTGGCGGCAGGGAGAGGGGAATGGGGATGCTCACCGGTGGGAAAGGACACTGCCGGCAGGGAGAGGGGAATGGGGATGCTCCCGGGTGGGGAAGGACACTGCCGGCAGGGAGAGAGGAATGGGGATGCTCCCGGGTGGGGCAGGACACTGCTGGCAGGGAGAGGGGAACGGGAAAGGGGAAAGGCCCTCATGTCGGGGGTTCCCGGCAGCTCAGGCTGCTGGCGGCTGGCTTCAGCGCGAACAGACACCGAGATCTGAGTGAGGGGTAGAGCTGGGACCCTTCTGTCAGCAGCGGGCACGAGTGGGAATGTCGCTTGGAAAAGTCCACTGCTATAACACCCTGGGCACAGCCAAGCCCAAAGCCAGTCGGCAAAGCTCTAGCAAAAGCACTTGCAGTCCCCGGTCCCCCCCCCACCAAAAAATGGGAAACACGGCCCAAGAAAAGAAAATTAAAAAAAAAATTCCCAGAACCTAGCCAGCTCCTTTTGTTTCTTTTCCTTTTCCCTCCTCTCCTCCCTTTTTGCTGGTGTCTCAGCCAAAGCTATAGAGGAAGGAATTGGGCTTCCCCCACTGCCTCAGGGCATAAGCAAAAGAAAAAAGTCTCACCTTTGCAAAGAAAGCTATTAGTTTTTGAGTAGAAAGGTCATTGGAATCCGAGCTAGAAAACAAGAAACCCTTAATGTTTGCTTATTTCTCCTTAGCAGGGACTGGCCTTCCTCTATGCCTGGACTTTCACTGTGAGAAATTCACCCAAAAGTTTGAAACTATTAACACTTATTACAGTTTCAACTGTTGGAAAACATAGATCCTTAGAGTACAATGTTAAAAAATAAACTAGTCTATTTAAGATCCTCTACAACTGAACTTTTTGTTTGTTTGTTTCTCCATAAAATATTGTGCATTTCCTACAAATGTCGCACCGTATAAAGATTCAGTGCAAAAGATTTTTATGGATTTAGGTCTTATTTAAAAATTGACTCATGAATCCAAGGATGAAACTATTAGAAGAGGCCATCTTTCCTCTCATCCTCCCAGTCCTGAAATATAAATATTGTGAAAGAAAAGAACAATGATATAATATGCCACAGAACTTTCTCAGCAACAGGTCCTAGAAAAATTGCATCAGTGTAATAATGTGAGCTGGAAGATGGATTAGTGAATGTTCTCTGAATAACATCCTGTCACATTCTAACCTACATTTTCCCTTATTTTCATAAAGTCCCAGGATATTGAACAGATACTAGAAACAGAAGAATTTGTTGCAACATGACTGGGATTATTAAAATATACTTTTGCATTCGTGATCTAGTGCAACTGAAGTTCATACATTGAAGATGTCAGAACGTAGGAAGTGCTTGGATTTTCTGAAGTCACTATTCAAAGCAACTGCCTTTTGCCGTAGATATATCAATTGGTTTATCCTGTTAAATCAAGGCTTTTCAATGACATATGTGTGTATTGTGCAATAGCATGGCATTCAGAAATATTTACGTCTATTACTTGCTTAATGGCTTTTTGTATTAACAGAAATAGAAAATTAAAGAATATCTCTCTAAAATAATGGAAATTTTTGTCATCCCGCTTCAGGATAAAAACTAAAAATACAACTTTTATGAGCATAGGGATTCCCATGAAAATTTGGTTTTGGAATAACATAAAGAGAAATTTTTGGCTTGCTTCCCGCCCAGAATTCCTGCCAGTTTTACTGGTGGCAATTGAAATTGCTGAAAGCCTCTCTGGCTCAAAAAAAAGCACTGCTGCTCCCTAATAGCTCACTACTTCTGAGCAACTAATTTTTACTTTTATTACAAAAAAAGAGGTGGAAAAAAGAGCCAATACTTCAAAATTGGAGGCATAAAACATCAATTTTGTTAATATTTCCCACTGGAAATTCCAACAGAAAATTTCCAAGCACCTTTAATCTTGCTATAATAAATATTGGTTAAACACTTCTGATTTTACATTAATTCAATCAGCATAGTATACATCATGACATCTAAATTGTACTTTACACATCTTAGACTTTCTTTTATGTAAAAGATGAAGTAATACAATAAATAATACAGTGTCTGGTATACAAAAAATTCAAGATTCTTGACAAACACAATTAGACTGAGCTTCATAACTTTCTGTTTACTAGATGAACATAATTTCCATTTTACAGATGTGCAAATAAATTCATGTGGGTTGCTCAACTCAGCAAGATCACGCACAAATTCTGCAGATGATCTATTTACCTAAGCTTTCCTCATTTTTGGTCTCCCATGTAGTACAAAGTTCTTTGTTTTGTCATGATCTAGATTGTTTGTAATAAACTCCTGTAGGACAAGCAATATAAGGGTGCACCTGAGAGCAATATGACAGAGTCTCTAGTATCATCACATAAAAACTATATAATATAATAAATTAATGTTATGAGCAACTGCATCTTCTATACAGTTTGACATCTATTTTTTGTTAGGCTTGGACACATTCATTTCTAATAAGTTGTTCTATACTATCTAATGCTCCTACTTAGGCAATACTTATGCATGCTTATGTAGATTTTTTTTTTTGCCAATACTTTAGTTTTTAAATATGATTCATGATTTTGGAAAAAAATGGTTGGTTGCTACAGACACATAGATTTGACTGGAGAACCCTTGTGGCTGTGAATGCTGAAAACTAATGTTGTCTCAGAATGCTTAATTTCTTTCAATTTAATTCTGATCACAAAATTCATCAGTTTCTGGGTTTGATTTATTTCATATTAGCACCCTGTGGAGCTCTGTTTCCAAGGCAAAGCAATACTACAGTTACAAAACAAAACTGTTTGCAGATAATTTCTTAACTGCAAGAGTAAGGAAAGATAGCACTGCAGAAGAGCAAGAGAGAGTTAAGAAGCTGAAAAACCAATCAAGAAGTAGACAAAAAATAGGGCTTTTAAGTGACTTCCTCTCATGAGCACTATCCTTTTGATCGACATATACAGAAAATAGGTTCTTTTTTATTTTTATTTTTTTCCTTCCTTAGAGTTTTTTACAGCTTAAACCAGACTGCATGTATTATGCCTGAAGCAGAGGGTTTTTTTAGCTGCTACAGGGATTCTGGAAGACATAGGACTGTGTTCTGCACTTATTTTTTTTTGAGAAATCCCTTACAATTGATAGGCTTCTTTCTCAACATAGATATCTTTCATTTGTGCTTTGTAGCATGAAGCAAAATTGGATCCTGTATGCTGCTTATAGCTCAGCAAGGATGCTTATCTCTAGGAGTGACTTTACTCACTTCATAACTCAATTGTTTAAACACAGTGGACATACTGGATAGAGATTTTACTTTGCAGCTGCATCATCAACCACCAGTACAACTTTGTCATTGCAATTTTTCATACTCCTGGTTTAGAACAAAGCAGAGCCAGTGTCTAAATATAAATTTTTAAACTCTCAGAAAGCTCCAAGAATATTAATCACCACAGGGACTAGTATCTGTTCTGCTTCTACAATCTTCGTAAAACATACAGCAGCAATAGAGCACAGTGAAAGATGATAGTTTTGAACATCCATTACTAAGAGCATTTAGACACTCTTCTAGCAAGACACAATCACTGAATGAGTAGATTTATGCCTGCCAAAGCTACAGGATCTTCAGGATCTTCATATGTTACAAGCAGGTTAATTCATCCATATTATGATTGCTTATCCATTTTTCATCTATCTTGTATCTAACCTATACCAAACTTGTTGAGTGAAAGCCACTCTTATTTAGAATAATCTTGTGACTGGACTGAAGGCTAACTGTGATATCCATCAATGAGTGATGTTTTCATGTGGGGTCATTGTAAAGCTCAGATTGTACTGTCTTGTCCTTCCATGGAGAAAAACCCTACCTTTGCACGTAAATTTAGCCAGTGCACTTGGACCTTTGTGTCATATATGTCCTAATATATATGATATTAGGGTATGTTGTGACTCCAGAAGACTGAGATTAAGTAGGTAAATGGCAAGGATTCATCTCTTAATGAACTGAAAGAGCAGATGAATTTTGCTATCAGACCAAATCCAGGCTGTTGACAAGGAAAAATCAGAGACAAAACATGTTAAATCCTCTAAAATGGTATAAAACAACTCTGTAAAAGCAACACAGAACTACTTCTGAACAGACTCTTCTAGGTGTTTGTGCTGATTTTCTTGTCTACCTAAGCCTATATTATGGCTAGAAAATCACTGGTTTCTCACTTTGCTTGCAGATGGATATTCAGATTCATAGAATTACCAAACCACACATAGCACTTTGTACTATTGTGCTCAACAATAAAAGTTTCCACAGAATATGCTGAATTGGAAGGGACTCACAAGGGGGAAGTGTAATGCTTAATTTATTCTGTATTTTATTTTATACTTAACTATTTATAATTTATTAATTTATCATATTTTATAATGGGTAAAATAATTTTGGATAATAATTTAAAATTAAATATTTTAAAGATAAAATTAAAATGAAAAGCTTAAAATTAAATATTTTAAATAATATTTTAATATATTTTAATATCAGTATTTCATTTTGTTTGCTGTATTTATTATTTTAAAACTATTTTTATAATTTATTTATGTATTTATTTTGCAAATTAAGGGAACACAAAAACAACGTTCATACTGCCAGATGCATTAAAAGCAATGAATACTTCTTTGAGTTTTGAGGTTCTGTCTTAAGACTGAAGTATAGAATGTATATGAACACTTCTTCAGGAACTGAAGTCAACACGAGCTTATTTGAACTTCTGAATATGGCAGTAAACACTTTTTTCCTATTATGAACGGCATAATATTAAATGGTTTTAGTTCTGTATCCTTTGCTGTCCTATTGAAGAAAAGTCTGCAAACCCTAATAGTTATTTGTTTCACATCCGTATACACTTTTCAAAAACTGAGGTACAACCAGAGCATAAAAGTGATGGTATATTTCAATTTATAATTTTGCTTATAAAATTTCTCCCACTAGAAAAAAAGAACAAAATCAAGTCTAACAAAATTCTTCTAAACTGGATTTTAGGATTCCTTAAAATATACACTACAGCTACAATTACTTAGAGAGAGAATTAACTGCAGTTGTTATCCCACAACTAGAATTTTATTTCATTCTTGGGTTTTCTCAAGAATGACCTATTTTACCTGGGGCTAATATGCAGTTATTTGCACATTAAAATCTTGCACAGTAAGACTATTTA
The DNA here is from genome assembly GCA_035047865.1 of Dendrocincla tyrannina. NCBI lineage: Eukaryota > Metazoa > Chordata > Aves > Passeriformes > Dendrocolaptidae > Dendrocincla > Dendrocincla tyrannina. Next base: position 40,398,237 of record JAWWMP010000041.1, on the reverse strand, counting down.
AGAACCATATTTATTAAACATAAATCTATTACTTTTACAACAGCCTTTAAAAAAATTGTCTCGCTCAACACTCGAGATGTTAAGGAATTAAACTGCTTTATGTACATCAGAAATTAAAACATCTGGGGTGTTATTTACCCTAAATTTACTATCCATGACAATGGATAGATTGAGAGAGAAAAAAATTATGTACATATTATATATACATAATATATACATAATGTATACAGACACACATTGGGTATATACATCTATATATACATACTTAGATTCACATATAAGATAAATAAAATTACAATTACCCTCCTCAAAAAAAGTCTTTTAAATGGCTACATATTGTAAAAGAAAAACATTTTGCTATATTTTTGTGAGAGAAATTATATTTTTCATATAACCAGGTAAATTTCACTTGAAGATAACTGTATTTCTTATTTTAAATACATATTTTGAAACAGAAAATCATTTTGAAATAATTTTCCTCTCTTATATGTCAAGAGGCAATGACTAAAGAAACTAAAAGTATTTGTTAAAAAAAAGAAAAAAGAAAAAAGGAAACAAAATATCATGCTGTAATATAATTTTGCACTATTTCATTATTTCATTACACTATTTCATTCAAGCCCAGAGACTTGATCAAAATAAAACTTGCGGTCTAATAAGGGCTGATTTCTCTTATTAGTGTCTAATAAATTAGTCATACTATTTTTCTATATGTTGCAACACCATATTACTTGGGACATTGAGATACAAAAGCTAATCTGAAAGCAATTTTCTAATTTCAGCTATTCAAGAGTGAAAACTTAGTGGCATGTAATTAGGGCTATTAGGAGTATTCAAATATTATGCTTTGTTGTCAACAATCCTGTGTGACTTTAGTTGGCAATTTCCCTGATGTTTCCTGATCAAATACTGATCTTAAAATACCAGTGTTATTTAGAAGTATCTTCATTGTTTTAATTATGAGATAGAATTATATTTAGATACAGTATCCAGAACGGAACTGCAAAGCAGCCATTCTATCCCAAGTATACTTAGAAAATTTTCAGTTGGTTAATAGAATGACATAAATGTAGAGAGCTTACAGTGTTTGCTCTCAAAAAATATATCAGTTAGGTTAAGTAATGAAAAGAAAAAAGAGATAAGCTAACGAATTGAAGGCAAGAAAAATGAGTGTTAAAATTAATAAGTTAATTGTAAAGTATATAAGCTGTAGGGATAATTTCTCTGTGTTGAAGGAATAATTTTCTGGAATGTGGTTCAAATAGGAGAAATAAGAATGGGCGTGATTGGTTTTTACTGATAGAGTTCGATCAGTTCAGATAAAGCACTATACAGTATAAAGTCTGATATCAATACAGAAAAAAGAGTGTAAAGGAAACCATAATGAAAAGCTTCCCCACTGATTAATATTCTTTCTGTAAGGACTTTCTGTACTAGAACACCTCAAAGAATGAGGCAGGTGTTACCATATCAAAATAACTGTAAAATAGAAAATGTTGAGAAAATGCTAGAAATTACAATACATAGAGAAAGTGGACATATTTGTTTCTTTATGAAAATGTGCATGAAGCTAAATTTATGTGTATTTAATTTGGTATTCATGATTTGTCTTTTGTTTGTTTTCTCTCTTCCTTCCACCTTCATTATTCATCTGTTTGTATTCATGTGTACCTTCAATTACAGTTGTTGAATCTGCCGCTGTATATAATTTGTGTGCTGCAGAAAACTTGCAATTTTTCAATGAATGAACTGATACTAAAAAGGTTTTAAGTTAGAGGGGAAAATATGCACTAAAAGTAGACTTCCTGGTGAAAATGTAAGAAGACCTATTTTGTATGAAATTATGGTTATTATATGCCTCTGCAGTTGATTGAACAATGATTGTTAGGGCACTGCTCTGATTGCAAAAGCCCCAGAGTGCTCTCAGCAGAATCTCCTAGAATAAATAAGGCAGTTTTCTTTTTTCACCTAACAAGAGATTCAACTTTTTATTTCAAATCAAACTCTTCATGCTTACTAAAAGGTCTTTCTCTTGCAAGCTGTTATATATGGAACTGATCCAGTCTGGACATGAATGTGAAAGAAAACTGCACCTACATTTATTTACTAAGCAAAGGAATTTGAAAAATATGATAGTCCCACAAGACAGAGACCTTTATTCAAAGAGATTTTAGGCACAGAAATAATAATACTTCATTTCCTAAATCACCAATGTTACCTGAATTTTGCAAGGAACATTTAACATAGAAATTCTGAGAGAATAAAGAACCACAAAACCAGAGTTGGATACTTTGTGTTGCCTGTAATTATCTATGTTATCGAATAAATATTGTTTTAATTCCAGATATTACTGTCAGAGTTTCAGGGTGTTTCCTAAGATTAACAGCATTTAGAAAGAAAGTGATGAGGCAGACATAACAGAATTTTATAATTCTTGAGTGATATGGTACTATGCATATAATCCTGAGACTGACAAATAGAAAAGAGTGATATGCCTCTCAGACATTTAGAATGAACTCCAGTTAATATAATGGAAGTGATGTAAAGTTATGGAACAACAACAAAAAAATGAACTGGACAGGATCTTACGGTTAGGTGTTCAAAGGTAGGATTGACAAGATCTAAACCATTCTTGACAGGGGGTTGTCCAACTTGTTCTTAAAACTTTCATTCATTTAGACTCTAAATTTTGCTAGACTGTATATTCATTCTTAATGACTAATTTTTTATTATTATTGTTACTATTTTTTTGTAATTCCAACTTGAAACTCCCTTAAATGCACCATAAACTCATTGCATATTGCACTTAATTTCTGACATTTTAATTATTTTATAATAATTCCAAGGTTAAACCTGAAGAATATCTGATAACCACTAAATCTCTGCATATGTTGTATGGTCTGGAATTTTTCTATTACAGTCAACACAAAGGAAACTACTACAACAACAGAGTCCTGGCTTTATTATCCTGCTCTTACTGAAGCACAATTCTTCTGGCCCAATGGCAGTTAATCCTGTGTTTTTGCATCAGATTTCCTGACAAGAGAAAAGGAGAATTTTTGTATATTTGAGAAATTTGATTTATTAGTACTATTATGCTTGGAAATTGCGGATAGTTATTTAAACTGCTTGAAATAATCAATAGATAGACTATTACAGCTTTACAATTGTTTTTGCTTAGCTTCAAGTAGAACCCTGATGTGGTCAGGTAAGACTTGGAGATAAGTCAGATAAGACTGTCCCAGACTACTGACCTGTACCTTGACTGTACTTCTAGTACCACTTTATTGTCAACATTTGCTAAACAATTTCTAGAAATTATCAAACTCTGTACATCATAAGGACAGCTACAATTTGTCACTACCTAAAGCCTGAGCTGTGCATCCTCTAATTTGCTATTGGTAGAAGATGAAACTGTTCAGTTTCTCAACTATCCTCCATAGCTTCTACAGACAAAAGTTTGAGACTTTAATAGACCATCATTGTAAAGCATCTGCAATATTGGGAAATGGTGGGTGATGGGAATAGTCTATTGGCGCACAAAAATTATGAGGGACAGATTTCTCCTAAAAACTGTCTCTCAAATGCTGAGAAACAGCCACAGTATCTGTTGTTTCCCTAAGGATATGATTTATATTTGTCATGCAAATTTACAGTTTATAATTGGTGTGTAACTATCTTATTATAGAGGGAATTGAGATTTTTTTTTCTACAAAGTGCATATCCAGCAGTTATCATTAATTTGTTCAAAATAATAATAAGAAAAGAGTCTGAAACATTTACATTTTAATGAAATTTTTATTGTCTAAATATCTTAATAGCCAGGGATTGAGGAGACACTCTTCACAATATAGGATTCTTTCTGGTATAGGAAACTATGAGTTTTCCATTTGACAACAGAAAATGTTACTTGCATAATGGGGTAGTCAAGGCTCGAGTTCGTGGTTTAAATCACCTTCAGGTAAAGCTTTTTCTCCACAGGAATTCTTACAGGTTTTTTTTTTTAAGTTGATCCCTGAAGGAAACCGTCTTCTTTCCACATTGGCATTAGACCACATGGTGAAAATATAGATCTTGCATGTGTTCCTTTGTAAAATCATTTATCACTTTTCAGTCAGTCCTTTTCATTTAAGTACTATGTTGCGACTTGAAAAGCTACCTAAATGCAAGTTGAAATGTTCTATTTGAAGAAACGAAAGTACCAAGAATAGAAAAGTTGATTCCTTCTCTGGTTCGTTCCATCTTCTTCATAGGGCTAGGGAAAATAAAGACTTGCTAAATGGTCCCGTGCTTTATAAGTGCATTTGCTTTAGCTTATCTTACTTTCTAGACAGCTTCTTCCTGAAACAGAATATTCCTTTTAGCTTTCTTTTTTCTTCTTTTTTTTTTTTTAATTTTTTTTTACTTTCTTTAAGTCAACTTGCCCATAGGAATAGAAGACACTGCTTTGCATATCTTTGTGAGGCAAACCAAACCCCCTATGTGTTTCACCATCTCATGAAGCTAAGAAGGAAGAAGACAACTAAAGTCAGAGAAGCCAAAATCGAACAGTGGCTGAGTACTTCAGAAATCTGTAAAGAGATTTTCTTACAAGATTTTGCCCTCTTTTTCATCTTTGATTCTGACAAACATGATGAATATTTAATGCAATGTATTGAGCGTGAAATGTTAAGTAAAGTTTAACTCACATCTTTCTTTGAGATAACCTGGAGATTTTAAGAACACAGTTGCCTGCTGATTGCAAGAATTCTGAATAATGTTTTAAAGGAATATCAAATGGAACAGGATGAATGTTCGCATCAGGGATGAAAAGATTCATATTTAAAATGCATACATTAAAAGATGCTTTTTTCAATCTACTTCATGGGCTGAAAAATATGAAATAAAAAGATATTGATAAAGCTTCAGGTTTTCAGAGCTTTCTCTGAAGAAATCTCCAGCTAAAATGAAAGCTACTCTCAGCAAGTACCTGCTGTGCAAATAATGTTTTATGGTATTAAGGAATAGAAGTTGAAAAGTGTGTAGAAAGTGCCTAATCACAGAAATCTGTGTGCCCAGACAGTTCTTTCTCATACTTTTCAAGCTTTTCAGAACAGAAATGAGAACAAAATATGAAAATGTCAGACCTTTTCTTCTTACATTCCTTACTTGAATGGGACTTCTTTATATATTGTGTATAAAGAAATATTTCCCAGGAGGTGTCCAGGATCATTTGTACAAAACAGAACAGTTTTGCAGTATTGAGACATTTTTTGACAATTATGAAAATGAAATGAGTTCAGGAAAACACACATCCTGCACAAAGTGCTTAAGGCCCACAGAAACACTATTATTCAATTTTGCTGAAGATGTTCCCCACAAAGACACTCTTACAGCAGGCAGTCCCTTCTGGCAATTTGAAATCACTCTGTGAATAAGAGACCAATCTTTCCCTCACATATTGTGCTATTGTGCTGTTACTGCTTTATTCCTTATCACAGGAAGCTGTTTTTCATCACCTGTGAGAATTCTGGTAAAATGGATACAGCGATGCTGACAAAACTCTTCTTTTTTGCACAAATATTTAATATTTAATAGTGACACAAACTTCTGAATTGTTTCTTGGTATATATACAAATATTATGTCAGCCATATTAGCAATCTGTGTTACTCTGGGAGTAGTGTTGCAAATTAACTCCAAATAATATCACTTGGAATAAAATGGGCCTTTGAAAATATAGCTCAATGGTGGGATTTTTTTCTTCCTCATATCAACCATAAGCACACTCAGTAATTAATTCCTGAGTCTACCTATGGTTGACCTAAACACTAAAAGCTTAATCTAAAAAAACAACCCCAACATTTCTTAGCAATAAGTCAACTCTTATTAGCTAAGAGTGGCTTTGCTTCAGGCCCCATGTAAATGAAATATAACTAATTGGATATCTGAGCAGAAATTAAAGTTATACAAAGGGCAATTTTCCAGCTCTTTTTATTTGATGTGACAAAAGTCCAATTACAGCATAGCAGCAGGGAATTGCAAGAAAAAGCATATGAGAATTCAGAAATTATACAAATTTGAATATTTCCTGAAAATGCCAGTGGAAATCAATCTTTAAAATTAATTTTTTATTATTTAATTGTTGCAATGTAGTTGCATATCGTATAAGGCTATTCACAGTCTTGGTTGTTGAAAATTTTTAGCAATATATATTCAAATTTTATTTTCTCCGAGAATATATATAGCTTTAACTTGAAACTGAATTCTTCTTTCCATACACTCTGAGAATTTTATAACCATATATTTTGGTAAGGGAGCTGCTAGGGGCCACCAGCTCACATGAGAGAAGCAGATAGTACCTGGCTGGGGCCAGAAGCAGCAGCAGCCAAGCCTCCCATGTGCATAAAAGGCCTTAGGGAGCACTAGCAACCAGGAGCGCCACCCACAGGGTGGGCAAACAGGGCATGGCATGGCAGTGTGCACAGCAGGGCCGGAGCTGAAATCCAGCGAGCAATGGTAACCACACGGCAGAAAGCCATGGCCTCTCAGAGCTCTGCATCCACCCCCACTTGGTCAGCTGCCCAGACAAAGTTCCAGTGGGAACATGTCACCTTGGAGCCAGCTGCAGGGTATGCCTGGCTGTCCTGGCAGTACCTGCTGGTAACAGAGAGCACAACCATGGGGAGTGCACCCAAGTAAACGAATTGCTCTGCCCCAGGAGGAGGCAAGTAGATTGAGGAGTACTGGGGAGAGAGAGCGAGAGGTAGATCCTGGTCTCTGGGGCTCAGTAGCGGGGCCAGTTCTGTTTAATATCAATCATCTGGATAAGGGAGTTGAGGGTACCTCAGTCAGTTCACAGATGATGCCAAGTTGGGCAGGAGTGTTCATGTGCTGGACAGTACGAAGGCACTACAGAGGGATCTGGACAGGCTGGATGAATGGACCAAGGCCAGCTGTATGAGGTTATGAATATAGTTATGTATGAATACTGTTCTTTTCTGGCCCCTCACTACAAGACATTGAGGTGCTGGAGCATGTTAAGAGAAGGGCAATGAAGGTGGTAAAGGATCTGGAGCACAAATCTGATGAGGAACAGCTGAGGGAGCTGGGGTTCTTTACCCTGGAGAAAAGGAGCCTGACCTTTTTGATCTCTACAATCATCTGAAAGGAGATTATAGCCAGATGGCAGTCAGCCTCTTCTTCCAAGTAGTGAGGCTTAGGAGAAGATGAAACTGTCTCAAGTTGTGCCAGGAAAGGTTTAGTTTGGTTATTAGAAGAAATATTTTTGCCAAAAGAGTGATAAGTATTGGCTGTTTGCAAAGGCTGGTTCAGTAAGCAAAATTCATATGCACTTTGACTGTAGTGAAAGCATTAGAGGTCTTTCAGAATTTGAGGAGATGTGTATTTTTTTTAATCTATCCACTCTAAAGCTGATGCTTCTTTCACCATTCTGTAGAAATTCAAATTCATCAAAGAGAAAGCAGTCTTCACTCTTCTTCAGGCATCATGGAAAATACAGATCTCTCCTCTTAGAGATGAAGGGAGATAAAATAATTTATAATAGTAAAATAGGAAGATGAGTTCCAGAAAGTTTACTTTAAAGTATGGAATTATTAAAGATAAGACACTTATTTTAATGACAGATTTAAACAGTGTAATATTTTTCATGGTCTAGACTGAAGAGTCGAAAATCTGAAGATTTATTGGTACAGACGACCCAGTAGCACCAACACAAAATAGTTTGCAAGATAAAGGCCAAGAATTCTATTTTATGATACTTTATTATTTACTCATGTATCTTATTTTTCAACAAGGGCTTAGTTTCTACAATTATTTCCTGGGAATTTAAATAAACTTTGGGAGCATTGCTATTCAAAATGCATTGTTGCAGCCAATTTTTTACTATTAAAAATGCTAAATGAGAAAAGCTGGATTAAGCCCTGCAGATACATTCTATAGAGTTTGTTGAACAGTTTAGATTTACTATATGAGTCAGCAATAGATACATCACAGTACACAGGGGACATTTTAAAGAATTGTTATTATACTTGTTTATCGGTGTGGTATTTCTGCAGTGTAATGTACTGCACAGTAGAGTAATTGCTTTCAAGAAAATAATAAGTATCAACCTCTAGTGAGGGTGTTTTATGGAAAAATATGTTGCCTAAAATTAACAGGCAATGATACATTTTTCCTCTAGGTTCACTAAGCTATTTTAGTTTTATCACATTTTATCCCTTTTATTCTTGAAGAAATCTTTTGTATTAACTTCGCTACTTGAACAGGGCCAAGTCATAAACTCAGGTAGATTTATTACTTCTTTCACCATTATATTTATCTGGCTTTTGTTATGGGGAACAGCAAAAATATACAAATATCTATTACCAGGCTACCAAGAGGTGCAAGTACATAAAGTGGAACTCTTATTGTATAATGAAATAAGTATGGTGCAATTCAAAAAGCGTTTGAGTCTTTCAGCAGGAAAAACTAGTTTAAGATGGAGTGCTCATATGCAGCCATTGTGTAAGTGGCTTACAGAGAGCTTAAACTCTTAAAAGAGTTATGAGGTTCCTCATAACTGATAGTATACAGGGGGAAATGATGATTTGCATCATAATCTGCAGATTTTATCATCCCAACACAAAATACCATGTGCCAGCTCAATCAACTGGCAAAGGTTGAAATCCTCCACAGAAGTTCCTCTTTAACTGCTTTGTTAAGAGAATCTCAGAGTATGGTTAGTGCCTAAAACTATTTATTGACTAACTTTGCAACATCACTCGGACAAAAGTAAAAAGCTTAACATGTTATAGCATAAAATACAATAAAGAATTTTTTATCAATACAAAATTGCATTAAACAGTATTATTGACACTATTAGTTGATAAAAATTATATTGTTATTTCTCAGAAAGATGTTACTCCAAATAGTTTTGAATGCTGATTAGTATCATACTAAAATGCCTAATGTTATTATGATGCATATTATCTAATGGAACTTTACATAGTAATGTTCACATAATGGTCTTTTACCAGCATATATTCAGTTACTAAATTATTTTCTATCTGTCAGAGGATATTTCCTATATAAAGACTCAACAAACTGTGGAACAGTTTAAACTTGGATTTCTTAGCAGGCCACATTAGGCTATTCACACAGCAAATAATTGAAAAGAACCCCAAATTTTTATAATTATCTACCTGTCTACTGAAAATCAAAAAAGAGAAAATGTCAATACAATAATTAAATGTTGTCACTTCAAGAAGAATTGCTAAAGAAGTTTGATATTGAAAACATGAAAACACATTCAGAGACTAAAAAATTAGGTACCTAAACATAGAACATCTGACAATTTAGTGCATCTTAGAATTCTGGCACCCATTTGGTCTTTCTATCTGGTATCTTTAATCATTATTTGGAAATACCCCAAAATATAAGAGCTTTTAAATGTATGTATTCCTATTTTCATTTTCAGGACTCAGATTTGTACCTCTTTAAGGAAAATCAAAGGGGTTCAAATTTAAAGGATAATAAATGTTAAATTATGGAGGAACATTCTGTCTCTTTGGTAGCAAATAAACCAGAGCAACGGTGGAAAAATTAGAAACAGGAATGACAAAAATAAAGCAGAGATCATGCCAGTTAGTGAGATTTTTCCCTTTTTAATGAATATTATTAAAACAGAAAATTGAAAAAAATCAATAGAATTTTAAAATAACCAGTTTCACTTTGGAAAGAAAATATAAAGACACCAAAAGAACATGAAAATAAACAGATAAGAAAAGTTATTTCAGTGTTGTCTGGCATCCTGTATCCCAGATTCAGTATCCTGCATGTGCTCAGCTGTCTGGTAGCTTTTGAAAGACTGTTAAGGCCAAAGCAGGAAAAGCTGAAAGTCAAAAAGAGAAAAAAAATAGATTCTAAAAGTACTTCACCTAATAATACTTTCTATTAAAATTATTCCAAACAAGTTTAAAATGCATAAAGAGCTAGGAGAAAATGGAAACATTCTTTTTCAGATCATCAGTCATCTTGATGTAACACACAAGTTTGCTCTGTGAAGGCAAACATACCTATTTACATACTGAGGACATCTTTGGAAATTTTCTGAAAGCAACAGAAACATTTTTTATTTTATTTTTCCTTCACTGACAGCTACCTGAAGAGGGTGGTGCTTGCCATTACATTTTTACAAACATCTACTCAAGTATATGCTTCAGTAGATAATAAGCCTAATCTGCTCTGCAAATATCCCACTGGGAAACAGTTTAAAAGTTTCAGTTTCTTAGTTTGCCATAAAAAAAAAAATAATAATAATAAAAAATAAATTAGGCTAACCTAAATCCAAACATATCATAATAAAACAACAGTTCAGGATCCATAAAAGAAAAAAATACAATTAATGTGCTCTAAGATGCAACAGTCATAAACTTTTATTAGCACATGTTGTGGCACGATTTAAGTTTAAAGCTGAAACTATGAAGTGGGTTCTTGCTTGCTTTTGCAGAGTTTTCTGTAAGCATTTTTAAATATTGTTTTGTCCTGAATGGTTTTATAAAGTAATTTAAAATACTGTGACTACTAGAGTGAAAAGCATAAGAATCCATTAGACTGATTGCTTCATTAAGTATTGTGGCAGATATCATCAGTTTAGAAGCAGAACTACGAAGCAGTGAAACAAGCAAAGACTTTTCCATTTCTTTAAATTATTTTCCCCAGGTTCCCCAAATCTTTTAATGTTTCTCACTCAAGTAAAAGTTCTTGCAGTGAGTAAGTTTAGGACTATCACGTTGCATCCATTTATTAAAAAGTGGTTTTGAACTGTCTTAAGGAGATCAGGAATTTACTACTCTTTTCTGTTTCGCTTAAGTCATTTCCCTAATTCATTTAAGTCAAAATCAAATTATATAAGTAGCAATAAAAGTGTCTTCACCCATATTTTAGGATTTAAATAGGCATAGAACTTGTACTTTTAATTCTGTTGCTAATGCTCACTAAAAGTAAGAGGATAACTGTATTATAACAAATCATTAACATCTATCAGTTTAGAAAATTGAAAAAAAACAATAGTACAGAATTATTTCATTTTACTATACGTAGACTGGAAAATGGATAAATCTACTGATTTTGTGTGCTCAATAATTCTAACATGGAAGTAAATGAATAAATAACTGCTGTAGATATAATGAAAATAAATCTGATTTGTACATGACTAGAACAATGAAGACACTTTGCAAGAAACACACGTGATGTCTCTAAACCCAGAGATCCCCAAAGCCAGAAATTCAAATGATTAAGTAGAAATATTTCCCAAAATGCTGCTGCTATCTATATTGTTGTTTTATAACATAATAAATACAACACCTTGTTCTAGTAGCACATGTCATCTGGTGCAAAATATTCTGCTTGGACAGTACCAGGGCATAAAAAAACATATCATAAATATCTAAATGTATTTCAGTCTTTCAGACTGAAGCATTGCATAAAATTTTCATAGACAACATACAATCCAGATTATCAGATAAGTTCATGGTTTGAGCATCTGCCAAAAGCAGATATTTCAAATTATTCAGACTCTCTTTGAATCTGAGGATAATTTAATGTGTATTTTCCACTGTTAACCACCCCACAATCTGCCATCCTCTTACCACCATTTTTGAAAGGTTTCTTTACTTGCATTGTTTTTATCCACTGAAATTTGTAGCTTGGCTGCAAATTCTGCTGTCAGTATTTGCTATTTTCCTGTTATTCAGGAAATCCTGGAGTTCCTCAGCTGCACAGTGGGTGAACAGGGAAGGCATAGTGGATGAAATAACATGTAATTAAGTAAATTATAAAGGAAATAAATTTAAATACGAAATACTGTCACAAAGTAATGTGTTGTACTGTGCAATAGGAATATATACATTGTGAATTACAGTGACTGAAGCAGACAAAATGCTAACTCTGTCCTTAGGTTCTTATACTAGAAGTATTTTTTTTTTTGGAGGTTATTTAAGGCTAACTAAGATCAATCACATCTGTCAATTCCTTTTACCAAATGATAAATGAGGGAGGATGTTGTAAGATGTGCATAGTAAGGTTGTCCGTAGAAAAGTTAGTTCAACATAACTATCTATTAAATTTAAAATGGTATGAAGAAAGGATACAGAAAAAGCGTACAAGAAAGAATTTTGTGTTTTGGTCAATTTCAGCAAAAATATGTTAACAGCTCTACAATCTTTATTCTGTTTGATGTTTTGACCTACAAGCCCACACTGACCCTCAAGAAATTGTCTTAATCTTCCTTTGCAGTTATAAGGGACAATGCTGAAACAGAATCTCAAAGTTTTCAAAGGTCTAGGTGTGATGATTCCTAGTGGGAGTTGTAGGGTGGCTTCTGTGCTTTCAGTTCTAAGACAATTGACACTTTTTGCTGTTTGCAGAGCTTCACGGGCTGCTCCAGAAGAACCTCCCGATCACCTCTATAGAGCTACAGTTTATCAGCAGCTGCAATGAACACACATTTAAACTGTAACAGCTGCATACCAGCTACATGCATGGGGAGCACCAATGCAGAAACTTTGATTTTTTTCTCAAAGAAGTGACCCATGTATGTGCAAATAGAATAGAGCAATGAATGAATCCCATGCAATAAATTCCTTCCCAGTAGGAACTCAAAAGCAAGGATTTTCATGCCAAAATGAGAGGGCTAGGAGAACACCAAGGGAAGATGGAGCTTCTTCCTATTATGACTATGCGTAATTTAAATGTAAAATGTGACATTCACCCTTCACACTCCAGCACACTTCAGCATCAGTGCTTAGATGCTGAAGGTATCTAATTTTAAATTATGTAGGTAGATTATTATCTGCTTCTAGATATTCCCAGAACCAGCTGAGTCTCCAGAGGGAGGAGTAGCGAATGCTTTCTGCTTAAAGGAATTTAATCTCCCATAAACAAATAATGCTAAGTGAAAAATATAAAAAATGAAGAAAGATTGGAAACCTGTCAATTTAAAAACAAGCTAAAGTACAGAACAATGAGTAAAAATATTAGACAATTCAAAAACTACTGAAACAAACTTATTTCCTTATTGTTTTATCTCAATTATATGAAATGTTCAATGAATTAATTATATTATGATTGCATAAATGACCAATACTGTTTATCAAATTTTCATGAATTTAAAAGGAATGTGTATTTTCAGAAATAAAAATACACAAAGGAGGATTAGGTTTCATCTCTCCTAACTTATGCCTTTGAAATATGATATGGCTCAACTTCTAGTCAAGTTTCCCATGATAATGGAAAGATAATTAGGCACTGGAAGTGCCTAAATAGTTGGCTCTCTCAGGGATTTTCCTCTTCCAAACAGGCTATCAACATGGCAAGCTAAGCCAAAATAATTTGCAACTAGAAAGTCCAAGTGAAAATGGATATATCTTGCAACAGGAGACTCAAGGAAGAAAAAGAAAGCATTTATATTAGGGATAAAGTAGAATAATGTACATGAACACTATGCAAAGTTAAATTATGTTTTATAACTTTCTGTGGTAGGCTGCCTCCTTAAAGCACATACAGGGCTTCTTAGAAGACCTAATTCTTTCTGTAGTACCAGTTAGTAGGATTCTTCCTTCAGAAATAATGATTTCCAAACAGTATCCAGGAAAATTAGTGTGCCTCTCAAGTATGATTTACCTGAAAGAATACATTTTGCACCAAATTTACAACCTTCATTACCTAACTTGTTTTTTACATGTTGGACATAAGAATGCTGGATCAGAACAAATTTTATGCAGTGGGTGGTGGGGGCACAAGGGAAAGACACCTCCCCCCCCCTTTTTTTTTTTTAAATAACGCAATTTGAAGTCTAATTTACTTGATTCAAATACCTACGTTTGTATGTTGAGATTACCATGTGATTTTATAGAAATAAGTTTATGAAAAATTTAGACCAGAAGATTTTTAAGATACACAAAGAAAACTGGGACTTAATTGTACAAAATGCAGAACATTTTAAGGCAATGGCAAGTGGAATAATATGAATTGAAATGTCATCCTTTAAAAAGAATATTAAATTCCCCTCATGCTGTGTATGAATTAATAGTTCTCAGCAAAAGCACACAGCATGAACATATAATAAATTAGGCAAAAAAATCTAAAAAAAAAAGTTTCCAGATTAATCACACAAATTTTCTATATTATTTGAATGAAGAGAAAAACCCTACATTTTTAAAAAAGACCCATTAATGAAATGGAAATAATTTCATTACAGATGCAGAATCTACAATAGCATCGTATTACTAAAATTTCCTGTGATTATCTTCCCTGCAGGAGTGGAAAGGATTTGGTAAGTGGAAGAAAATCAAGAATAGTACTGAAAAGAGGGGAAAAGGTCATGGTTTGAAAAATTCAAATAGCTCAAATTTCTTATTCAGTTTTGTGAGTGTGTGAACAACACTGGAAATAGCACAGTCAGAGAATTTGTATAAAGTTATTCCCCAAGGACTAGACCGAACCTGTGTTCTACAATAATCTTGCCTTGTATCTATTCTAGCTGGATAAAAATTAATGCTAGAAACAGCTCACAGGAGTGAGATTTCTTCATTCAAAATGGACAGTGCCCCTGACTGTGATCTTGTCTCAGAGTACCTTTTCAGTATGGAATGAATGGCTGTATTAGAAATATTTGCTATTTTTAGTGTCATTCATACATAAAGCAGCAATATAGCAAACAGAACCACTCTGCAGCTTTGCAGCAATTGAAACCATGATAATACCATTTTTATGAATACAAGCGTTCAGAGATTCTATTCACCCCATCAGATAAACGATGGGTTGACAGGGTTTGCTTTACTCAAAGTGTATCAGTAAAATGATAACTAATTAACTGATAGAGATCCTACGTTATGCTTATTACATCAAAACAAAATGCCATACTACTATGGCCGAAATATGTGCTGTCAGAGTTTCAAACCTAAGGTGGAAACTCCTTCCAAGGTGGAATTCCTTCCAAACAGCCTGGAGCCAATGCCCCAGCTTCGGTAAAGATGTTTAACAAAGGAGACAAAGGACATGCATATGCGGTGATTGTCAGCCTGGGCCAGGT
>JAWWMP010000041.1:40331049-40383066 GCA_035047865.1 Dendrocincla tyrannina | reverse complement strand
TATTTTGGGGGGTGGAGGGGCTTATTACAAACTATTGTTGGTTGGTTCCTTTCTGGATATATATATATATATATATAGTGGTTAAGAACTGTTATCCTTTTATATATATATTTTTTCCTAATTAAAGTTTTTTTTCTAAATTCAAAGGAGAGGAGATTCCTTGGTTAGCATAATATCTTAGTTTCTCTTGAACTAAGACATGTGCTCAAAGACACTGTCAACTTCTTACATATTCTAAATTGCTCCTTTTTTTCTATGCCTTCTTGTGTTGATTACCATAATTTTATTAGTCACTTCTCAACACTTCTGTTTATTTTCACTTAATATATTTACCTGAATGTGTAAGCTAAAGTAAGTTAAATGAATACATAATTTATAAATAATTTTCTCCTGGATCTTAGAATTTTTTCCCATTCTGAAGACTATGCTTTACTGATAAATATTTATCCTATCTCTTTTTAGCAGTCTTTCAGAATGCTTAAAATCTTCCAATTAGTGACAGTTCTCTAAATCTTCTCTAGTGTTTCATTATCTTTTACTTTTGGAACAATTTTCCTTATAGTCAGCTTCAATCTCTTCTTTATTGAAACCTGTGGCTTTTTGTCTGAGCCATAGCAGATTATTGTTTCTTATTGCAGCATCACTCACAGGAATAAATTCCTGATGTGATTTAAATCAAATCATTGATGAAATGCAATGAACCAACAATATCTGAACTATACATAGAGAATCAAACTTAGCATTCACAAAATGTTTGTAAACATTTACAAATTTCATGATCTTTCTGTAAGTAATACCCAGAAGTCCTCACCCCCACCTCCACCCCACCCCTCACCCCCCTGCTCCCAAAATGCAGTTGGTTATGTGCCCTTCCCCATATTCTCTTACAGGAGACATGGGTTGCAAATAGCTCCCACCTCTTCTAGGCATACTTCCCTTCCTTGCCTTCACCTTTTGTTGAAGGTGAAAGGGGGACTTCTACCCTTATGTGCAGCCACGCTTCTCCCCACAACCCACTAATCCACACACCAGTGACAAAGCACCCCATGAGGTCACACACACAAACCTGACTTGTGAGTCCCTACTTGTTGCACTCCCTAGTGTCAAATGTCTATTTAGATTTAAGGTGCTCATGGCATTCGAAGGGCAGAATGTTGAGACAGATGTAGAAAAATACTCACATGGAATCCAGCCTGATTATTTTGTTGTGCAGTGTTGAACCCCACTTTCATAAATTTCTGTGCTTCTTTTCTATGTCTTTGTAAACTGACTCCTTTCCTCAAAAGTCTCAACCTACAAAGCCTACCATCCTTTCAGAGAAGAGAATTAAATTAGTTTGACTTGGATTGTTGTTTTAAAAACTCAGCCTGACTCTTCCTAATTTTTTTTTCGAATTTGGTTACAGATAGTTATTTGATTATGTCGGTCTTTAAAGCGTGTTTGTATTTTCTGTTACTCAGAGATGTTACACTCAAAATCTTGTTATAGATAAAAGAGTACGCATAGCACTAAGAATCATTATTAGGCCAGTTATTGCATTAACATATCAAATTATCTGATATAATATGTAGGAGTCACATACAGGCTAAAAAGGTTATATAAAACCTTCTAGTTATGTGCCCCATTTCCCCAGTGTTACAATCACCCTCTCAAAAATTCTCTGGTACTTCCTGTCACTTCAGTCTTGCTCAAAAAGAAGGAGAAGAAAGTTACTAGAAGCAGCCAGTATGCCAAGATCTCTACCGGGACCTCATGGTGGTGACTCCTCCCTTCACTCTCTGGGAGGAGGGTTGTGTAGAAGCTTCCTTCCCACATCACTTGGGCCCTGCCTAGGTTTCCCTCTTTCTCACTTTGTCCTGAGGGACAAGCTACTCAAGAGCATGCTAACTTACATGTGCTACTTGTACATGCTGGTTTATCTGAAAACTACTTGATTCTCAGATTTAGACTCTTATTGAACAGTGTTAAATTCCATCAATGTAAAAATATTTAGCTCATGTGTTAGGCTGCATAGAAAATATGGTGGCCTCAAACTGAGCAGATATTTTTCTAGGTTACAGACATCAATAAACAGGAAAGTCTGTACTTCATGAAGTGTAGTTTTATGCAGCATGAAAAGCTTCACGAGCACACTCTATATGGTATTGTGCCCTGTAGGCCATGCTGTATGATTTCTTACTACTTGAGTAAAGTTCTTCAAAGCAACTAAGTTATTTTAGCACAGCATGAAAAAACCTTAAACCAATCTCTTCCCCATAAAAAAGTCATGCACAGGAGAGGTAAGTAGTGTCAATGAAAAAAACTGCACAGGATATTAAAGAATCATAGAAATCTTCTGTTGAGCAATGATAAATGAAATCTATTCTCCAAAGCATAAATGTAAACAGTATATCAGCTGTGTATAGAAATTTTACATATTCTATTACTTACTAATATTTAAACACCAAGAAATCTTTAGAAATCATAAAAACATAACTAATAACAAGGGAAATTATTAAGTTGAATTGTGGAACTTACATTTACAGACACTGAGATTCACTCGCATAGAACTTCTTAATGAATCCTTGCAGGAACACCCATGCTTTTGGGTACTTAAAACTGGAGAGGACAAAGCACTGCAACTTGTACTTAGGGAACAATTCTTCATTAGTAATAACATGAACTGCATGCTCACTTGATAGAACCTTCTTGAATCTATGATTCAAATTACCCTGAAAATAATAGGATCAATTAGATATAAACTAATAGATAGATAGATAGATATCCACTGCAGGGATCAATTAGATATAAAATATCACTAAGTCTTGAAGTACATTTGTATATACCATGCAGAATCTTAGTTTCTCTTGATTTCCATTTTATTGTATTTAATATAAATAGACTTCTGATTATACAGGCCATCTATGAAATCAAATCTGCCAGGTTTTTTCCAAATTTAGTCCAATGAATTCTCCTTTCCTTGTCAGATCATTAACTGTTAATTCAACTTCTCCGCTAAACTTTGTTCTTACTTAGTAAATAAGTTTATGACTAACGTAAGTTTATAATTCAAGACAACAAGTTCCACTTTTCCACTAGAGTATAGAATTAATGTTTTTATTAATTTTTCCATGTTTGGCAACAGACCAGGGAGTGCTTCTATCTAAATGATTGTTTCTGGCATTCAGACAATTTTTCTTACTGTCTTTTGAGCAATGATTATAAGCAGAGTGCAAGATGAAAATAAAATCATTTAGCTGATACAAACATTACCACCTTATATTTGCAAATCAAGGATTATATTTTTTGTTGTGAATCATGCCAGTGAGCCAAAACATAACAGAGGTTTAAAAGTTGATTTATTAATCTGTGTATTGGACTCATTTTATCTGTAGAGCACTTTACAAAGGCTCTTTCTTGCAAGACTCTCAAAGTAATATTATCAGTAGCAGAGACAGCAGCAATGTACACATGAGGTTACCATAATAAACTGGGTTGACTTTATCAGAGGAAAGAAATATTGCTTTAGCACTGGTCAGTGAAACATGCACGCCCACACATTATGGCATACTTGCATTCATGCAGCTTGACAGCTTTGCTTATCATTATCCCTTGTGTACAATTGTAGTAAATTTTCCTTCTCTCAGCTAAATCTTGCAACACATGGAAAGACTATAGGTATTGATTGCTTAAGACCTGAGTAGAAAAGATAATTACCATAGAACAAGAAAAATCTTACCAATTAATAAATTAATTTTAAAGGGCATATCTTTTTGACAGCTACTTCTGATAGTCTATGATTCAAAAGTAGCTTATTGCAGTAAATTTAATAAATTCTAATCGTTCTTATTGAAGGTGAATTTCTGAAATTCTGAAGACCACTTTCTCAATGTAAGTATTTTGAACCCATATACACCTCCTTTTAAAGGAAAAAAAGAAAAAAATCCTGCAAAAAAACAGGCCATTGTACAAAATGAAGTGAGAACCTTTTCAGCTACCCTACTAATTCTTGTTTACTGTGTTGTGTGAGACCTGGAGAGGGAGGAATGCTGACACACTAGAGAGACGGGAGAAGGGACTTCTATAGCTTGTGTATCACTAGGGGTACTTTCCTGCTGGAACGTCTGTGGCTTACGAGCGTTGGGAGCTCTCCCTGTGCTCTGCCATCATTGGGTAGGCAGCAGATCCATGCCTCCTTCTTACAGAGGGTGTTATTCTCCCAGATAATTGCTTACTTCATCTCTGCATTGTCTGCCATTCTTTTTTTACATAGCAGCCGTATATACTTCCTAGCAAGCAAATTAATGTTCATGCTATCAGCATCCATAATGGACTACAAGTTGTACACAGCTGAACAGACAGTGCCAGAAAAAAGTCAGTCTCTTGATCATCCCTGCTGGCAACTCAGCCTTCTCATCTCTTTGTGGGCTGCCAGACAGATTACCAAGTGCTGTGCTCAGACTCCCAAAAAATCTTGAATCTTTTCTGTTCAGCCTTTGTGGCAAACAAGTACATTTCCTAGAAACATCCACTGAAACCATGTCCTTCTCAGTGTGTTCTTCATAGCCTGGTTTTTCTCATATGGCCTTGCATGGTTTCAATAGCAAGGGGAGGAGGTGCTCCAGAAAGAACATATTCCCCTGCAGTCTGTAGTACAGACCATCTGGAGCAGGCTGGCCCCCTGCTGCCCATGGAGGTCCACAGGGAAGCAAATATCCACCTGCAGCCCATGAAAGACTCCATGCCAGAGCAGATGAAGGCCCAAAGGAGAGTATGACCGCATGGGAAGCCCGCAGTAGAATAGGTTTGCTGCAGGACTTGTGACCCTGTGAGTGACTTGTGCTGGGTCAGTGAAGGTATTTTCAAGATTTGGGTTTACTTCTCATTATCATACTGTGATTTGATTGCCAGTAAACTCAATTAAAAAAGTGGGGAGAAGAAAAAGGAAGGGAAAAACACTCAGAGTGATAGCATTTGCTTCTCAAGGGTTGCTCCCTCCTCAAGAGCCCTGCTCTCCAGGAGGTGGCTAAGCACCTGACAAGTAGCAAGTGAATTCATTGCTTTGCTTTGATTGCATGCAAAGTTTTTTTTTACCTATTGAACTGTCATTATATAAAGCCATGAGTTTTCTCAGTTTTGGCCTTCAGATTCTGTCCCATGTCCTGCTGCAGGGAAGTGAGCAAGTGGCTGTTTTCAGCTTAGTTGTCAGCTGGGGTTAAACCATGACAGAGATAATATTACTGCAGTATATGTTGCAGTCAAACCAGAGAATTATAAAGTACATAAAGCTCAGCAGAGTTGAAAATCCTAAATTACTTTTTTTTTTTTAAATTACTACGAGGGGTGCAAAAACATTTAATTTAGCCTTGATAAAGACATTATAATTTGAAATATAAGATGGCTTCAATGATGGTTTAATTTCACTGCCTTTGCGTATTGAAATCAATGTAACATGCAGTAAGTCTGTACTATTCAACAGGAATAACAGTTAAGGAACTGAGATGAGAAGAAACTTGCTTAAACTTCCTGGTTTGTTGGTCTTCATCTAGTCATCAATATTTACTTATAACTCAATCAGGTCATAATTCATAATTTATATTTTATTTTCTCTTCTTGACAAGAATGATTAGTTAATTATTTAGGCTCAAATAATAAAAATGAAAAAAAAGTCTATCCTCTCCCTCCTTAAAAGCCTAGTGCTTGCATTAAACATCTATAGAGTTTTAGGTGACAAAAAAGCATTCACATCTAGTGTTCTAATTTGTGTACTTTACTCCCTTGTTCTATGCATCTGTTCACCAAACTGAAGGAATAAATCCAGATTCATTTGATGCCTTAATAAGCTTACTTCAGACCAGACAATAAAGATTTTCTCATCCAAATGCATGCTGATGTAAATTAATTTTCAGTTATTGTTGCTTAATAAATGACAGAAATAAGGTATTCAGAGGGAAACAAAAGGCAAAACACAGAAAGATATTTGTGTTTATGCTATTTATGTGTCACTAATTGTTGAACAAAACTTTAATTTTTCTTTCAGGTGATATAACTCAGCTGATTTAGTCTGAAGCTTGTGCTCTATTGCTTTTCATGTTCTTGCAGTTATGGTCTAAAGTTTGGTTTCTGATGCTGTATATAGAGACCCTTCTTGGCCTGAGATTACACAATATCATCTTCCTGTGTTTAACCGGAAATTAGCAGTATGGGAAAAGTGGAGACCATGGCCATCCCAGACATTCACCCAGGTGATTCGTCCAGTAAGATTGACCAAAATGTACACAAATTAGGTGCTTGCAAATAATCAGTAGAAACTGTTTCTGCAGGGTCTGCAATGGTCATACAGATGTTTTGTATGTAACGGCTGGCATTGTGCATGTCTGTGGCTATGCTGGCCAACAGCCAGCTTAACATGAGCCAGCAGTGTGCCCAGGTGACCAAGAAGGCCAATGGCATTGGGGCTTGTATCACAAATAGTGTGGCCAGCAGGACCAGGGAAGTTATTCTCCCCTGCACTCATCATGGCTGAGGCTCCACCTTGAGTATTGCTTATGTTTCTGGGCCACTCACTTCAAAAAGGATATTGAGGTGCTGAAGCACATCCAAAAAGGGCAACAACATTCATGAAGGGTCTGAAGCACAAATCCTATAGGAGTGGCTGAGGGAACTGGGTTTGTTTAGCCCAGAGAAAAAGAGGCTCAGGGAAGACCTCCAAGGGAGGACAAGTTGGACATTAGGAGGAATTTCTTCAGAGAAAGGGTGATTAGATATTGGAATTAACTGCCCAAAGAGGTGGTGGAGTCACTGTCCCTTGAGGCATTTAAAGAAAGACTGGACATGGCACTTGGACATGGCTAGTTCATAGGCTGGATTTGATCTCAGAGGTCCTCTCCAGATTCTGTGATTCTGTGTAGGTGAGCGGGTGGGACCTCAGGCCAGCTGGCTATATGAATTTAGCAGAACAGATTTGCAGTGACTTTCATCCTATCCAGCATGAGAGAACTTTTTAAGTGCCCTTCAACACATGGACAGCGATGCACCACCCTGTTGAAAAGATTTACTTCTGTGCAGAAGCTTCACCTTTATGCAAGGCATCATATTAAATTGGAATGTTTCGTTTGGTTTTGTTCTTACAAATCTTCTGAAGTCTCTGTGTAGTAAAGCTGGTACAGCTGGCTGGTATCTCCTAATGGGTTTTGAGAACACTTGTTCTCTGTTCCAAGTTACTACAGAGTCAAATAGGTATAAATACGAATACTTAATGCAGATTTTGAATTAGACAGAGAGAACACTAGTCTTGTGGTCTGGATTCACCACTTACAAACTACTTTTGCCTAGATATTTTAGGCTGATACATCTTTTTTGAAACGGTTTTGTTATTTTTCTAATTTTTTTTTTTTAATCTGGACAAAATTAAGATGATTCATCAAAAGTCTGGAAGTATACATATGGATATATATATATATATATGTATAGATAAACCATGGATGAATTATCAGCAAATACCACATTCTACAAATTTAGAACATATCTGAAATAAGATTTCTATGTCTCATTTTTATTTCTGACTTAGTCAAGTTGAGGAAAAAAGTATTTCTCTTTCTGACATACTATTTTTGTGGTTATGGAAGGCATGTTTCAAAGAAACAAAGAAAAATTTCAGAATTGGATTCTGTGAAGGGATTTAGGCTTTTTTTTTTTAATCCTTCCTTTTTTTTTTTCTGTTAGGACTAGTTACAGAAATATGTCTTTGAGAAGTTAGCTTAATTTACATCACGTTGAGGATGGTGCCAGCAGATCTTGAATGTGATTCAGTGGAAATAAAGCTAGGCTGGAGATTGTAAAAGAATTGTGCCAGAGATTTAAAATGAAAGACTTGATTTCATACAATCAACAGTAATCCGTAATAGTCTCCGTAAACTTGAAATGCTTTGTTAGCTTTTACAAGCGTAAGTCAACACTGTTATAAGTAGCTCCTTCACTTTCCCTAAATTGGCGATAATTTGTAACTGCTTTTTCAGGGAGGCAAATGATTTGTAGCATTATCTGTACAGGTGAAGTTTATGTTTTTAATTTCCCTTAAGTTCCAAAGCTATAATAGCTTCCATTAAAAATAATAGTTTAATATATTGTTTATTTACAACTAGAAAGTATAGAAGCAGGAAAAAAGTCTACATCAGGAAGCAGAATGTGCATGATATAAGCAGGACTTAGAGACACCTAAGCTTTGGAAAATGAGATGATTTTAATTTGTAGTAGCACTTCAAGCAATCTTTAAACTTTGCCTGATGATTTTATAGAGTATTAAAAAGGAAAAAAAAATATAAAAAAGACTGATACTGCACGTGCTCACTGACTTGCTAATACAGTAATCTTTCACTACAACATAATTTGGGAGATTACTCTGTGACAGCATGCCCAAAATAGCAAGAAATTAGTGTGATTAGTATGAAATCATGTCCTTTAAAGCATCTTCTAATGTATTGCCAAAACACTGTTTCTGGACAACAGTTTAATAACTGCCTTTTCTGCTGATTTAATTTAATTAATGTTGTCAATGGAAAATATTGTCAATAAATATAAATATTTATGCTATAAGACATATTTTAGGAGATGCTTGGTGGTTAGTAATAACATACCCCTCACTGTAAGCAGCATTTCCAGTTACATTATAGCTTGTTAATAATGCCAAATGTTCTGTAAGTAAATCACACAAAGTACAGTGCTTTTCTTTCTCTGCTTCCTGTATCAAATATTCTTTATCTTTACTCTGTGTCAGCTCAGTGCAGTTTTAAAGTGACTTACTATACATATGTAAGAAAAGAAAATCCATCTTTGTCCAATTACTCCTCCTTAGGTCAGAACACCTAGCAGTTAATTTTGTTATAGTGTGTTTTCACCTTTCAGTCATGTTCGTTAATGTGGAAAGTATTGAAATATTCATTATATGTAATCCACAGAGTTCAGCTATATCCTTTTCTGTTGGAAATATATTTTTTTAAAAGAAATACTTACAGGGTTTGAGGATATTTTTGTTTGTTTTGGTTGGTTGCTTTTTTGTTGGTAAAGTAAACCCAACAGATTAAACCCTGTATCAGGTGCCAATTCAATTCCCTTAATCCTCCTGTGTTGTAAATGGTGGTCAAAGCTCAACCTAGAAAAGGAAACAGGAAACCTAGAAAGAAAAGGAATTGTTTCCACTCAAGCTATAATTTATGTTAAAAATAAATAGAAAACAACCCAAAACCAACCTTTCAAAGCAGGCAAGAACATAAAAGTACATCTTCCTTACTATCTAGAAATAAGTATTTCCTGGCAAGTATGTGACTTCTTCAATTCCTTCCAATATATCTTGGAATACACAATGCAATACAGTAGGGAAGTTACGTGTCTAATCTTAGACACAAGGTACTTAAGAGGTGGGCATTTACAAAGACAGGGAATGATACCAGGGATAAAGTACTCAAATCCTATGAGTGTTTCTCAGCTAATATGATAATATGATTCTTGATGGACAAAGACAATCTTTCAGTCATTGACTGTCATGTGATGCTTGCAGGTTATTTGAAATATTTTCTCTAAGGTTGGCATGTCTCTTTCAATTTATAATTATTAAAAACTGACTGAGTTTCTGGAAAAAAAAAAGGCAATATTGTCTCTATAGATGTGTTTTTGTGGGTCTTCTCTAAGTCCATTTTTAAATATGAAGAAAGAGAACTTTATCTGCTGCAGTCTTATAGTAAAAATCATCAACAATGTTATTTGCTGACTACATGGATTTTGTTATTGTATCATAGTGGGAGAGTAAAAAAAAAAAAAAAACACACAAAGATCAAGGAATAGTTTATATGCAACACATTAGATCTACACTTGAAAATGGATGCTATCTCAACAGTGGAATTTGTGTAAGACCTTATTTACCCACATAATCCCATGTAAAACCTCAAACAACGTGGCCTGAAAGAAAAGTATTCAGGATGACAAAAGGATGTCTCACCAGCCCCATATTAACCTGGCCTCAAGATGATCCAGAAGCAGGGCCAATAATGCAGAAAATTCATCAGCCAGTTTCTAAACAAGCCAAGGAACGAGAACTGTTCTTTGAAACATATAAAAGGCTTAAAAGAATTTATGAATTGGAAAGCCTATTTCTTAGGATAATTAACAGCACTTCACTGCTTAAAACTTGATCTCTCACAGGTGTTCGTGCCATACATCAGATGTTGAAAGACTGAATAAAATTTTGAATGTAGGAAAGGAACTGCAATGCAATGGCAGTCAACTGGGATGTAAGCAGTGAAGATACTCATAATATTTAAGGAAAATTTTATACAGCTTTTTGTGGAGCCAACACAAACAGAAAACTTCCCCAAAGGAAACTGAAGACGAATGAATGAACGTTGTATAATTTTTGGAAAGATATTTCAATAGAAAAAGTAAAGCAATAACAAATCTAGAATTACAGAAACAAGGAACCTCTATAAGAATAACACAATCATGGCCAACTACTGACTAGGAACATAGTCAGAGAGTAAAATTCAGAAGTAGTTGTGTTTGGTTTGGTTGAGGTTTTTTCTTAACATGATCTTCTCAGTAAAAGAAATAATTAAAGTCTATACATTCTCTCCCCTATTGCCCCTAAAACTTATGATGTCATCACATGAGGGAAAATAAACTAAAATAAATAAATGTCTGAAAAGGTCAGCAGTATGGAAAAAAAAAAAAAAAAAAAAACAACAAAAAAACAAAACCACAAAAAGACCCCACAAAAATCTAATCACCAAGCAGGATTTGTCAAAAGATGAAAGGCCACCTTTGGAGGCCTATCAACATCATACATTGTTCAACAGAGATTCTAAGCAGCAGGCGTCCAGCACCCATAGGCATACCTTTAAGGCTGTGTGTTTGTGTCACTCCAGAGAATAAAACCCTTACTTCATTTTTTATCTTACTAATAGGGTGTTTTATTTGCTTCTTGCTTTTAAAATAAGCCACTATATTTAGAAAGTACACTGATTAATAGAGTAAGATTTCTTCTTTTGGAAACATAATAACAAACTGAATATTTGGGAATCTTCAATAGTGGATCAAGGTTTGTGGGGTTAATGAGGACCTACAGAGTGATGAGTTTATTCTTAATAAGATAACTATTTTTGCTATATTGTAAAATTATGTTATTTTTTACCCATATATCATAAGGAAAAATCCTCAAATTATGAGTTTTGTTGTTAATTGAGGGCGTATAAATAAATATCTTTGCTAAACACAATAGCGCTTATTCTTAATTCAGCAAACAAAGGCAGGACACATTCTATTGACTGCCAGATGATTTCTCTGTAGGGATAGAAACAGACCCTCCAATGTTAAAAGGTAGCTAAATGCATCACTGGGAATATTAATTTCTCTCCTCTTTCAAGAACTCTCTAGTTCGGATTTTTCTGGATGAATCTGCCTCACACTCCAGAAGACCCAGTGGGATATGATGCAGATTTTGCAAAGGCAGAGACTGCATTAAGAGGACCTGCTTAGAACCTGATTAGTACCATTTAAACAGGGCTTCCCTACCTTGCACTTTCCTTCCCAAACAGAAAAGTGAATACGATATCGCACAGAACTTGTGGTTTAATAGGTTTACTTAAAATACTATTCTTAATCTATTCAGTCCATCCCCATTTGACCTGTATTTGTCCATTTTTGAGCAGATAGAATAAAAATTGAGAACTAGATTTACAATAATTAACTACCTTTGACATCAATTATGTTTAGAAACTATTTATGATAATTTTGTATTTCTAAATTATCATTTCATTATTTAAACAAACCTTACTTTCTAAATAAGGTGAAACAAAATTTTCATTTTTTAAAATGAAATAGAATTGTTTTTTTAAACTTTGATCATATTTTATGTGTATATATGTGCTGATAAATCCCTTTCGCCACCAATAATCTCCCTATATGATTAGGTACCATACATAGGAAAGAGTTAATTGTAAACTGGCCACATAACTTAGTATAACAGTAAAAAATAATATTTTGCAAAGGTCTGTACAAGTCAAGTCTTTTGTCCCTCACCACAGCATGACTGAGAACAAAAGTTGCAAAAAATATGCTCTGTACTTCTTTAAATCATGTACCATTGGTTTCCACATAGAAAGTTGT
Organism: Dendrocincla tyrannina; assembly: GCA_035047865.1. Taxonomy (NCBI): domain Eukaryota; kingdom Metazoa; phylum Chordata; class Aves; order Passeriformes; family Dendrocolaptidae; genus Dendrocincla; species Dendrocincla tyrannina. The sequence goes on along the minus strand of JAWWMP010000041.1, from coordinate 40,370,931 downwards.
CTGTTTTATAAACCCATGAGCACATGGAACAGTGTTTTCAGTTTCATAGGATTCAGAAGTTTTATATAATATTAAATGCATAAAATGCTAAGTATTAATCTGACAGTTAAAGAATTAGAGTAAATGCCTTCATCAATATAGGCAAGTATAGTAGTACCCATAATAGTACACATACAGTGCTGGACACATGGTGCATAAAGACAGTCTTCTTCCTAACAGTCCTTTAAACAATCTTTTATCGTGGTGCTACTCAAATTAAGCAAATAATTTAATAACTCTGAAATACACTACACAGTTTACTAAGTTTTGGAGAATATCTATTACTTTCACACAGACTGTCATTGTCTTTACAGCTGTGTGCAAGGGTATTTTCTGCAGGCAAACTTTAGAGAGACACTACTTAACAGATTCGATATTAACATCTAAGTAGACACTATTGTCTATATATTACATGTTCGACCACTGTTTTCAATTTTTTATAATGAGGATGCTATTGCTTTGTAAGATGATTCTCTATTTCTTTTTTTCTGGCAATAACTCCAAACATTTATCCAGTGCTTTATGTTCCTTTTCTAGCAAAACCAAGACATCAGGCAGAAGACTTTCTTTTAAAATTACCTTTACTGGACTGCAAACTACAATTTCAGAATCGCCATACCCATGCGTCAAAGAATAGACTTTTTCAATTCAATACTGACCATTAACTAAATCAGTTCAAAATCATTAAAAAAAACAAACAAACAAACAAAAGTCCACATAATCAAGTTGGAGCATGAATTGTGCTACTTGAACATGTGGTTATTTATTACTGTCCTTCTGAAGATTAAGAATGAACTGTTATCTTTGCTTTTTTTTCCAAATATTAGGAACTTTTACACTTAGCTACTATTGCACATCAGCAAATGGGAAATTGTCAGGCAGGAGAATAGCACTGATAATGTACAATATGCAGAGAACCTGCTTCCCTCTTACTATGATTGATTTCTCCAGAGATCTGCCTCCACAGAAATGTATGGAGGGCTGGGAGAAACACAGGTTTTAAACAAACAGAAGAGTACAGATCTTTTTAAATTTCCAGTGAGCTGTGGAAGAACATTATTAGGTTTTAAGGCAAAAATAGGATTGTAATATTTACATCCACTCAACAGATGGAAGTACCAAGTAATCAGTGGGAGAGCAAAGCTGAGATGATTATACAAAACATTTGTCATGTATTAGACAGTAAGTGAAAGAATCTTGTTGATTACAGATGGCATGAAAAGCATTGATTAAATTAAGTCTAGCATATAAGTAAGTCTACCATATAATATAAGTATTATATTTCTTCTAAACTGATCAAATCAGTCTTTCTGCAGATCAATTTCTTCTCCTGTAAAGCTACACAATGTAGAGATTCTTCTGCAAAAGTATCCAGGGGACATTTGTTTCTCTTTGAGATGCAGACTGGAAGTACTTAATTACTGAGGGTTGCAGATGCATCCAAATGGCAAAACAGCTGTTCCCATTTAAATTGTCACTGGTATCTAACAAGATGAGTGGAGACTACCCCTCATGGTATAGCTGTGACAAAAATCAAGTTTGTTGACCATACCTTGTTTCTGCAGTTTTGAGTGTGTCAGAACATACACCTTCCATATTTTTATTTAGTAGAATGCGTGCAAATTATCCAGCTCCACCTCAGTTAACAAAGTAGCTGACGGGAATGGATTTTTTGAAGGTTGAGGTTTTGCTTAGAGGGTTTCAGTTTAAAATGTAACTGGTCAAATAGTATATGTTGACATAAGATCTAAACAATTAGCTATGGTTTATGAGAGTCTGCAAAGTGCCTCTCTACTGTTTATGCAACTATCTGCTGCTACTAAAATTTACCTGGAAGCTGCTTAGAAAATCTAAGAAAACAGTATTAACCATAAAGTTTGAAACCCTGTTAATACAAGATGGATTGAGAGTATTAGGGAAATATTTCAAAGAGTTAGAAATTTTACTATAATTAGTATCATAAACAGAAAAATGCTGAAAGGATCTTATTGTCTACTGAAAGATGCAAACTTAGAATATGCATAATGTAAATGAGATTAAAAGTTGTTTGTGCTTAAAAACTTAGAGATCACAAGAGAAATGGAGTTTGGCAATGATTTGGAGGATTTCTGGTTTTGATTTTTTTTTTCCTTTTTTTAGATTATTGCCATTGCCAACTGTGAGCTCCATACATCCTAATCCTTCTATTCCATACAGTGCCACCCCTCTGCCTCTTCTGCCCTGCCTACCCCTCCTGAAGAGCCTGTAACCATGTAACAGTGCACTCCAGTCACAGGTCTCATCACGCCATGTTTCACTTATGCCAGTGGTGTCAAATATTTGGGATTGGGTCAAAACTTCAATCCCCTCTTATTTGTTCCTCATGTTGTGTGCATTAGTGTAGAAATACTTCAGGTGTGGTACATTGTAGCCAACACCTCATGAGACAGATTGAGGGATCCCATTAATGCTTGTTTCCTCAAATTTTGGCACACCATCCCAATACTCATCACAGGTGAGCCTAGTGTGTTTTCTTCCCTTTCCCCCTTCCAAGCTAGTTTAAAGCTCGGTCAATTAGCCCTGTTAGTTCCTGTCCTAGAACTGTTTCATCTCTGAGATAGATGCATCCCATCAGGTGTCAATAGGTCAGGTGTTGAGTAAATCATCCCATGGTCAAAAAACCCCCAAATTTTTCTGATTACACTACTCATTGACCTGATGGATCTGTTTATTCTTATCAATATTTTTCCTGATTATGAGAAGAATTGAAGAAGTCATTACCTGTGCTCCTGATCCCTCTATCCTCCCAGGGCCCTGAAATCTCTTTTGATCGCCCTCTCACTTCTCTTTGCTATTTTATCTTTGAAAGTTTGAACAACCAATAGTGGATAGGGTAATAGTGGATCAGAGATTATTAGATATTATTAGACTGGAGAGGGTTTCCAGTAATGTCACTTATCCAAGCTCCGGGGACACTGCAGACACTTCCCTGTGATTTGGGTTTGGTCAGGTCCTCCATTCCCCTTAGAAAGGAGTCCCCCATTACAAATATCCTTCTTTTCCTCTTAACAGAGGAGGTCGTGGTGTGGGGTACAAGCGGTATTGTTTTAGGAGACCCCACTACCCCAGAAAGATCTTCGCCCTCCTCATCAGTTTTCTGGCCTTCTAGTTCCAGAGCCTCATACCTGTTGTAGAAGAGTCACTCTCTGGCTTCCCTGTAGGCCCTCTTCAGCTACTGGTAGGTTGCTATGAGGTCTCTACATAACCTTCTCTTCTTCAGGCTGAACAGCCCCAACTTTCTCAGCCTGTCTTTGTAAGGAAGGTGATCCACTTTTCTTATTGACTTTGTGTCCCTCCTTTGGACTTGCTCCAACAGTTCCATGTTCTTATGCTGGGGGCACCAGAACTTTATGCAGTGCTCCGTGTGGCATCTCACATTTCATGAACATTAGTACCCTCTTCTTTTCTGAGTTGCATGAGTTGTGTTTACTTCATGTGTTTTAGCGTAAACTCAGCACAGATTTACTTCTTTGTCTCAAATATATCTCAGTTTTTTCCACTTCATTTTAGTGAAGCTAAGCATCTGATATAGTAAATGGTACTTTATATCTTCTAAAGAAATTCATTCTCCTGAACTACCCCACTGCTGAGACTTTGTTGGCACAAGCTGTTTTTTACCAGTATTTTTTCCCTGAAAAGGAAATATTTCCCAAATCCCAGGATCTTTAATCAGCTCTTTAATTCACTTTTAGCTCTAAATCATAGTTTATAGGGTTTGTTTCTTAAAAGCACTATTTTGACCATGTCTGCAGTGCACAAGTTCAGTCTTATGTTAAAGATTGCCTGGTGAACTGTTATATTTACCCAGGGAAGTAAAGGATATGTGTATAACTGTGGGTCACAGTAAAACTGGATTAGCCTGTTAGTTAGCAGCTAAGCTAATTAACCTTATCTGAAGGGAACACTAATTATCGGATTCCTGGCAATGTACTGAACTATATTGCTTACTTATGCTTTCTCCAGTTCCTGAGCAACTTCAGTGGGATCCAGCTCAAGTGTTTTGTCCAGCAGTGTACATACACCCTGAGGCAAAATGTACGGAGTCATGCCTCCAGAGCTGCTTCATAACAAGCCTCTTCCACTGTCAAGCAACCAGCTATTTCAACATATGGCAACTAATCAGATAAATAGAGATTTAGAAACCTGCCTTCAGGCAAGGTTCCTTTTCTAAACATGGGATGCTCTGTGCTGCCAATTTTCAAAATATTCTCTTAGATTTGTGTAAAAACAAAGAAAATATATCTCACTTAAAGATGAAGGACAATGTAATAATTCTTGTCAGTGGTACCATTTTATCTACATGCTTCTTTTAGTAATATCAAACAAATATGTTGATATGCACCTACATGAGGGCCTTTTATGTGACCAAATAAAGATCAACCTGTTTATGTATTCTTGAGTGGTATTTTGATTATTTATTTATTTATTTACAGTAAGTTACTCCTAGTGTTGTGGCATGCTGCTCACTGATGTCTGGTACCTAAAAATTTAAAAAAAACTCAAAACTAAAACCAAAAGAACCAAAACTGTTTATAAAAAACGGTCTGTGCAACAGAGTTATTTGAGATCAAAGCCATTTGGCTAAGACTGGGAAGGTTCCTCTAGTGTGTATACTTCCATCAGATTAATATAGACTTTTTAGATCACCTTTTATACAGGAGATATTCAATTTGTTATGAGTAATGGCACTGCACTCCAGAAACAGAGATATACCAATTTTGTAAAGTGCTTCCCATATTGTATTAATAAGCTGATAGATTGAGCCTGTTATCTGGCATTACAAATGTTTTCAGTACTTTCTGACTTCAGATCAAAAGTGCAATGAAAATATTTTCATCCCTAAACAGCAAGTAAGTAGGTCTGATAAAAATAAGTAGGTCTAATATAAAAACAGATACGATAATTGCACTGTGTTCACTTTTGGATGAATCTGTAAATGCAATGAAATTACTGGAATGAAAATCCAGGCTGTCATTGCATTGCAGCACTGCTTTTTCTCCCATTAGAGATTTTTCTTTTTTTCATAAAACAGATGTTTCAAAATAAGGTTAACACTAGGGTTAAGACAAACACCCCAGTTAAAACAGGAAGCTCAACAAATCATTATGTTGGAAAGGATAGAAAAAAATAAATGGATGTTGATAGGCTTACAATTTTAACAGAATAGTGTCACTAAAGCTTTTAATGAATTATCCTTTAAAGAATGTATAAAAGGTAACTGGATAAAATATAATTAAATGAAACTTACAAGCTTCAGATATTTATGTCTGTTACTATGAGAGACTACTTTCTTCAAATGCTTTCAGCACATTCCATGTCTTTAAAATTATTTTCAAAAAAACAATGTATTGAAAATAAATAATAAGAAGGACATATTTGCTTAAAGTTTAAATAAAAGTAGTTGTCCAATTTTTTCCATTAGAGGGCATCTGTCATACCAATATTTTTGAGAGAGACAGCTTGTGAAATAAAAAAAAAACTGAAAGGAGTTTCAGTTATTAGTCACCATTTCAATGTTAGAATTCTGATGTAGAAAATTTGATTCAGAAAAGTCAGCTGTACATTTTACTTCAGTAACATTTCAGGAAGCATAATGTAATTTCCATTGGTTAATAAAGGATCTTGAACTGTCAGTAATATGTAGTATTTTTATATGTTCCTAGATTTTGAACAAGATGGTTTTAATGACAATCTAATTATTTTGGTCAAAAAAGCCAAATGTAATCTAAGAAAAAATGCATGCTCTGCTTTTATGATCTTTGCAACTACAATTGCAGTTACATTTTGAAAAATAGCTTCCAAAGACTGTTAAAATCAGTAGAGAGGAAAAGATATAAATTCTTAGATATTATGGGTATTTTTTGAGAAATAATAGCTGTATTTACTCATGGATGCACTTCTTATTTTCTGACAATTTGCTTGATGTTACAGTCTAATTGATTCCAGGTGGGGTTGCTTGAAAATGTTCTAGTTAAACTCTTTCAAGCAAACGTGTTAAGTTTGGGGCCTTAATGTTTTGTTTAAATCATCTAATAGATTGAGTTTATTTGAAGGGTCATTTGGTTTTGACAGCATGTGGAGGAAAGAATCATAGGTATGTTTGAGTTTTCAGAAGGTCTTCTCAAAGAACAGAAGCCAGATTTACATCTGTCTCTCTCTCCCCTGAAAAAAAAAAAAAACAAACACAAAAAACCCCCAAAACAAAACAAAACAAAAAAAAATCCCCAAACATTCTCTTAACCAAAAAAGATACTGTTTCATTGCTGCTAAAGCAGCCGGGAGGAGATACTGCAACGAAGACTTCAGCATTCAAGATTGCCATAAGCTCCAAATTTTGGTCCAGCCTAACTTCCTGAGGAGGGCAGGGGGAGAGGAAGCCAAATCTGAAAACATGGAAATTTAAAGCTTTCAAAAAAGCTTCCATTTCATCCAACTTCTACAGAAAGTAATATTATTTTCTTTTGCATTTGTTTGCATTTTATGGATTAAGAGGATAGAAATGTTTTTCAAAGTCTGTCATCATCAATGGAAGGACTTTAACTGACAGCACTAAATTTTGTAGCAGTCTCCCAAACTGGTCCATGAAAATATTTGCCTGAAACAGGAGTATCTGTAGGTTCAAAAGAAAAGATACTCAGTTTTCATTAAACAATAGCTGCCCATTGGTTCAGTACATATACTACAAATCTACTGGAGTAAAAATAGAATCCTTGACAGATACATGCAGTAGAATTAGGTATAAAAAATGTGAGATTTTTTTCATTTTGTGCACAGTATTCTGCTCTAGTTTAATGTTATAAGGACTATAAATACATTTACTCTTTTTGAGTCTGAACTTATTAGGCCTTGGATATAGAGAAGCACCCCAATGGCGGAAGTTGATGTAGACGTTATGGCTGTTACCACTCTGGAGGTTCGTGGATCATCAGCTTACTCTAAAAATGCTTTTAATTCATTCATATAGGAAGGTGGCAAGGAGAACAGGTCACAATTTCTCTCATGCACTGGAAGTGCAAAATAGCATTTTCAGTACAACAGGTGGCTAAAGAAAAGCAGCCAGTTGCATGTACGTGAGACCAGAAATCTTCAAATCTTCCAGCCCCTCATTTTTTTATTTTTTTTTAAGCAAAAATAAGAACAAAATAGCTGTCAAATTATTTCCTAAAATGCTACCTGGTTTATATATTGCAAGTACTGTGAGGGAAAATACCCAGAAGTTAAATTCTCAGTTTGTTTTCTTTATAACCATGTGGGTTATTTTTCCATGAAATCAACAATTCTGCTAAAGTGGTTTTCAAAAATTTCACTTCTGTATGTGTTCATGCTGTGCCCAGAGTTCAGGAACTCAAGGTATCCCCGAAACTAGTACTCAAGCAAAAATCTCTCACACTAATTTCCTCTGTGCATGTCACTTCCCGCTGTCCTCTTTCTTTTTTTGGCTTGAGAAACTCATAACATATTATCTTTGGCAATTGCTCAGGAACCATAAGCAAAACATCTATTCCAAGACTGTCCCTTGGTATTTGAAATTTACATGTTATTCCCAGTCTTTCCATTACTGCTCAGAACACTTGCCAAAATAGGAGTAACGTATAAATCATCAAAATGAAAGATTGGGCCCAAAACATTGTCAAACATTTTTCTTTTGTCCTGAGTTTTAGGATTGAAATATCTAAAGATAACAACTTTAAAAAGGTCCTCAGAACTAAACATGTCTCCAGCTACAACTAGGACTAGGAGTGTCACTTTAGGTACAGAATTTGTCTAGGGTAGAAAACTCCTGATTTTGTACACATAAAAGGCTGTTTGGATGCAAACCCCATGGGAGATACTACACTCCTAGGTAGCTTTATTTAAATTAAAATTAAAAAAAGGATAAAAACCAATACATTGTTGATGGGAGGTGGATGTTCAGAGGAGATGAACTTTACAGGTCACCTTTAGTATTAGGTGTTCTGTAATTTACTATTCATATGTATAGGATTTACCAGTGGATGTTTACCAGTAGGATTTACTAGCGTTATCCCTAAACCTATTAATTGTATGCAACAGGAATGAGTCACACGGATAAGTAGAGATATGTGCAAGAGTATCTTTCCTATTATGTCAAGTGGCAAATGAAGAGGCCCTTCCAGTCATAACTGGAGCTCATAAGATTTGTTTAATTCTATAATAAAAAATTAAATTTTAAAAAGTTCTAATTGTAAGCTGCATGTAAGTTTTTATGAATTTCTAAATACCTCCCACTGCTTGCACTACTATACATCTGGGCTTTATTCCCATCAAAAAAGCATAAGCAAATCATACACATTTTGAAAGATACCCTTATATTGTTACAGTACAAAACCCTGGATATAATTGAAATATGCTAATGAAAAAACTGAATAACTGAAATATGTTAATATCTTAATGACCAAGATAAAAGAAAATAGGTTTGCAATGCCCAATGTTGAATTGGTCAAGTACAGTTTTATCTGTAGAAATTGTGTTCCCATCACTAACTTATGACATTTTAACAATTTTACTTTCCATTTATTCAATATCTGTGCATCTAACAACAACCTGCTGTTAATTAAAATCTCAGTGAAAGACCTTATGCTGGAAAGATTTCATCAGATCTAATACAAACTTATGCATTGCTTTGTCTCACTTTAATAAAGTTATTATCCAAGTTTTCTGATTTGATTGAATCTGTTGAGTGAGTTGCATGTTCCTACTTCTGACTGGCACAGCAGGATTACTTTTGTTTCTTAGGGTCATGATCTTATGCATAAACCAGAATGGTTGATGACTGCACATCGTGCTTCAACTGGTGTGATATTGCTTGTAAATTTAAGGTCCTGGTTCCACTACTCTACAACGTTACCCCTTTTCCTCTTGTTCTGGTCATAATGATATTCTTGGGAGTCACAGCAGGAAAGGGACAAAGTGTGTGAGCCTTTTTCAAAGACATTATGAGACCCTTGATTTTGTTGCATATGTATAATTATCAGCAAAGTGTCACATCAACACAACATATAAAAGCAAAGTGTTGGCAATAAACAAGAACAGCTTAAGATGTTCAGACTATTTCTATAGCTTTTCCTGGCCCAATGTCTGCAGGTCTGCTTCAACAGGGAAATGAGGCAAGAAATAAGGGTGATCTGTGCACAGGCTGTGCCTTCCACACACTTCTGAGCACTGCCAGCAGAGCTGGGCAATGATGATAGGGTTCAGTGGCAGCCCTAGAAGGAATGAAGGGGTAAATAAAGTCTGTCATCCGTCCAAGGTCTATACTGAGAGCCAAGTGAGTAGGAGTTGGAAACAGGATTGTAGTGCATGCAATGTAGATCAACCCCAGGGCCGGAAGCTGGGACGTCTCGGCTCAGATCTGAGCAGAAATGGGACTCCTAGGTCCATGAGAAAGAGTGGGAGTGCTCGGAGCAATTAAGGCCTCTCTGTTCACTCAAGACCCTGACAAATACCTGCCTCTATTTCTTGTGTCTAGAAAAGTCTTATCCTCTGCAAATCTGTATTCTTTTCTATTTACTTAAGCAGCCAGTACAGAAAACTATTCTTGGCTTCTCTTAGAGTTTACATTTAAACACACAGGAAGGGGTTTTACACCCAAGCTATAACTGCAAGCATGATTACACGGTCCCCAGGTAATTGTTTGGGCAAGTTTCTTTCTTATTTATCTTGGTAGGTTGCTGAAAGACTGTCTTTCTTCTCTGTCTCTTTGTGCTGTTTCAGCTCAACAGGCTGACAAAGCTTCCTGTGTCCTGTTTACCTTTGCCTCAGTCTAAGATGAAAAAGGTAGTGTATTACAGAAAGAAAAAAAAAGACATAAAATCTCCCAAAGCTCAAATAGACTACAGATTATAAATTTCGTCTCACACTAAGACCTAAAGACATCATTTTTTATGAAATGCTTCTTTGTCAGTAGTTCAACTAAGATCCATTTAATAATCACATTAAATGCCAATAAATGTATTAGCTACTGACTTAGAGTAGTATATATTTGCTCTGAATACTTCAAAGGCTTCTAACTAGCTCATAATAAATTATATATGTAAGCTACCCTTGATTCAGACACATTAACAATAGAAGTACTTTACTTAAAAAAAAAAAGAAAAGGAAGTAAGTTTTCACATTCCTTATTGCTATGTTCCAGTTATTAAAATTATTAGAAATTTGCCTGTACCTGAATTAAGGTGCGAAGGAGACATTATGCCAAAGTCAATAGTATGGATTTTATTTAACAGTAAATGTGAGGCAGAGAGAGAGAGAGAGAGACAGAGTGAGAAAGAAATAAGGAAAAGAAGGTGGGGAAGGGAAAAAAGAGAGTGTGAGAGAGAGATTAATTAGAAAATGTATCACCATTCCATGGAATCCTGTGGGTCCTCTTCTTCTAGTCTTCTCAGTGATGAGGATCCTGCAAAACACAGAGTCCAATGGATTAATATGTGTTCAGGAGATGCCAGGCACCTCCCCTGGATGGGGGCACTTTGCAGTCTCTTGCAACAGGCTCTTTGTTGCATCTCTTGGATCATGTGCAGTGCTCTGGTGGTGGAAGACTTCAGGACTCAGGAATGAGTCAGGGAGCACTTTGAGCATATTTGGTAGTTCATGACCCCTTCTCAGCTTCCTCTCTCGTGAATGTTCCATGTGCACATGGTCTTCCAAAAGGGGTGGTTTCCTCCTGTTTGGTGTGGACAGATTTCACCATTACACACCCAGAATTCTTCTCCTCCTCCACCTGCTGAGATCAACTAGTGCCTGTTCTTGACCCAGATACTTTCTTCTTCCCTGAGCCTTGTTTACTTTTCCTCAGACCTGAGTTGATTAGGCAATAGTCTTATCTAAAGTTCCCAGTCATGGTTTAAATTCCAGTCAGGAAGCATATTTGGGGGAGCGTGGTCCCAGATTCTTCAGTGTTCCCAGACAGGGAGTTGCTCCTTTGCAGTTTGACAAAATGTCTTTCTATGATTTTGACAATATTTAAGACATTACCATTTCAGTCTCTCAGACTCATTAAAAGGAATTTGCTAGCCAAAGATGTTTCCCAAAAACTGTATATTTTGTTACCTTGAACCAATTATATTTTAATTATAGTGAGGGTTCCCATAATCATATGGCAGTAACTTGGGCTTAGTTCTTTGTTTTGGATATTTTCCTTGCTTGATTGGTGTCCTGGTTGCAGAGAGAAGAGTGGAGCTTAGACCTGTGGGCATGACCAAGGTCTTATTCTGTACCACACGTCATCACTAGGGGGCATGGTTTTGGAAGGGATACCCAGGCCCCTCACCAGAAGTCAGCCATTTTCCCTTGCTCTCTCCAGTAGGAAGGTGTCAGCATTGGACCTCCCAACCCCATGCTCTGGCCCATCCAGTTTTTTTCTGCCCCCACTGTTGCTCCAGACACTTGCAGAACGTGATGCTGAGGAGAGGCAGCAGTGCCCTCTGAGTGTGGTGCTGAAGGGACAGCGACCAGGCATGGCTGAGCCCAGCAGGGCTGGGACAGCGTGGAGTCTGGGACAATTTCTCTTTTCCATAGATATTTCAAATTATTCATATTTAACAGACAAAATAAGGAAATTGTGTAAGCCAGGACAGAGCCCAGAAGCATGTATAAGGGGCCACACATTTGCAAATACATACTATCTAATATTATCAATAGAAAGCATCAGGGGCAATAGAGGGCATCATTTGCACAATAGTAGTCTTTGCAGTTGGAATCAAAATTTTAAAACAATCCATAATTTCTAAACATATTTATTCAAACTGGCTGGTGCTTAGGGGTCCCTAGTGTAATTTAATTAATCTGCTTGTTAGAGTTGTCCCAGCTGAATCTCTTTCTTCCCTGCTCTAACTCACTCCATCTTCTCTCTGACAGCTGGGGGAAAAAAAAATGTATTTTATATCAGACTAAATACTAGACTATTGGGTTTGTCTTTTTAAATTTCCATTCTTTGCCAGATCAAACATTTGAGTTTACTGTAAATCAGAAGTGCATATTTTTTGGAAGTTGAAACTTGCCAATGACATGTTGGAGAAATGTTCAATGTCAGCAAACTGTTGATCATAAACATTTTATATAGTTTAAATAAATCCTGTGCTTTAAAAGACAAAAGAGCCTATGGAAATAATTGCCATACTATTATCATATCTTTAAACAATAGCAATTTACCTTCTAGGAACTTCACAAAATGATAAAGACTGCATACTTTTAAATGTGAACAAGTGTAAGCATATTTTTCAGTGTTTATTTTGCTCTGGGCTTCATGTTTCTATACATTTAAAATATATATATTGTTTTCTCCAAACATCACCAGCAAATGCAGTATTTTCTAGAAAGACAAAAATATACCCTGTAGAAATCCAGAAATGTAGTTATGGAATAAATATGTCAATGATTATCAAGATAATAAAGGATGTTGAAGTGGTGTGTGTGCTCTCTCACACAGAGTTTCACTTTTCTTGCAAATTGTCTGCATAATTTGTATGAAATTTATATTAAAATATTGCCTGCTTTTATTAAGACATCAGCAGTTTGTTTATAGAAGAAAAATATGTTTTCTATGAAATTATAAAAATAACACTGTAACTTCTGACATCCACAAAAAAAGCTGCCAAGATACTCAATTTCAGACAGCACTCCACATTGTTTATTAAACTAAAATGATAGTTTCATGGCAAGCATAAAAAACAAAACATGTAAAATAAAGAGTGGCCACAGCTATTTGAAAACTAAAAAAGCAAGTACAAAAATTCTAGGAATAGCACCTTTCCTATAACTACTAAACCTCTCAGTTTGTGGAGTTTCTTTTCCCCAGCTGCATAGGTAGAATCAAGGATCATTTGGGGTCACCTGTCCCAAACACCTGGTCAAAACAGGGAGAAATTCAAAGCTAAGTCCAACTTTGAATGTTGATCTGTTTGACTATATTGTTAAACATAACTCTATTTTTTACTTCTTCTTTTTGTTAACTATGTATTATTACTACAACCTTGTCAATATTTTTTTCTCTTTCTCTGATTTCTACTTATACAGCATTACAAAACATCTTCATGGTAAGGTTAAATAAGGTTTGTGTCTCTGTCATGACCCTGACTGGAGGCAGAGTACCCACCAAAGCCACTCTGCTACAGTTCTTCATGGATTGTTCTTCATGGATACAGTTCTACATTGCACCTGCAGAGTGCAATCCTTCAGAAAGAGGCTGCTCCAGCATGAGTCCCCTTCAGAGTCACAAGTTCTATCAGCAAACCTGTTCTAGTGTGGACTTCTCTCTCCACAGGGGCACAGGTCCTTCCAGAATCCTGCTCTAGCACAGACTTCCCATGGAGTTGCAACCCTCTTTTGACCATCCCCCTGTTCTGGCATGGGGTTCCTCCATGGGCTGAAGAAGGACAAGCTGCTTCACCATTTTTATTTGGTGCCTGGAGAAGTCCTTCTCCTTATTCTGAATTTGGTGTCTGTATAGTTGTTTCTTTTGCATATTCTCACTCCTGTCTTCTCTGGCCACAATTACCTCTGGGCCATAACTTTTTTTATTTCCTGTTCTTATGTTTTCCCAGAGACATTACTACTATTGCTACGACCAGCAGCACATCCATCCTGGAGTTGGCTGGCATTGGCTCTGTCTAGGGAGACTTCTAGCAACTTCTCAGAGAAACTACTGCTATAGATACTCCTCTCCTCTTGCTAACAAAACCTTGCCATGCAAGCCCAATAGTCTCAAAATCAATGAACACATAAACATTCTCATATCACCATCAAATTATCTCTGTTCTTTAATACACTAATTCAAATTACTATGCTTTTTCTTCTATACAAAAGAACACAATGATCTTCTATAAGCAAATCTGTTGGGTCCTTTCAGAGATTTATTTTGATCTCACATAAAAAAGTTTTTGTTCAGGATGAATAGTTGGGGAAAGAATTTTATTGGAAGGGGAAGTGTAGCTGTGTGGTACTTTCAGCTGACAGATTTGTCATTTTCCAAGTTGCAGTTACATGGAAAATAAGGTAGAGTAGAGGTAAATGTGCCTTCTTTGTTTTTCAAAGGAAGTCCCTTAAGAAAATATTCATCCCTGGGGGACAGCTTTCAAATATAAATGGCTTTATTTGTCCCTGTAGATGTCATCCCAACATAGATATATTTCTGATGCCTACTGTCTTTTGTAAATGAGAAGTGTAACTATGAGTAAGAATAAACATGTTACTGCAAAAATGTTTTTCACGTGTCTTTTCAAAGTAACATTTCAATAGAAAGGTTTGCCTACTGAATACTTCGTAATTATTGCTGTTTGGTTTGCCTTTTATTGTAAGTAAAAAGCTCTCCTTTTCTGCTCTCTGTACTGTATTGTTGCTTATTTATTTCATTCTCCATTTAATAATTGTTTTTGCAACATCTTTGTGTTTGCTACAACTAAGTATGTTAGTCAAAAAGCCATAAAAAAGCAATAATTTATAATTTACTCTCCATCTGTTAAAATCCATATTAAACTACCTCTTTATGGCCTAAAATAAGTTTGTCTCTAAATACTAAATGCTAAGTTAGGGTTTCGTGGTTCCTCTATATCTTTCAGACATCACTCCAAAATAGACCTAGCTAAAACATTTAATAGTTTGCATCTGGATCATAAACCTACACTTAGCAATGAAGATTTAGCAAAATGGGCTTTGAGAGGAAATATAAAAGAAGTCTTTGAACTAACATCTTGTTTGATCCTTCTTATTACTTTGGAAATAAAAGGAATATAAAGTAGATATAGAGCTGTTCACATTTTTACAGTGTCTTTTTTTTTACTTGTCTGTTATGTTTGAAGACACTTACTTTTACTGAAGCATACCTGTAAAAAAACCCAAGTAAAGTAAATGCAGTTATTTTCCAAAACCTTCAGGTTTTAAATCAAATTTGTTTGATTTCTAGATTCTTTGAACACTTAGATTGTAAAAGAAAATTATCAAGAAGAGAAATAATTTTACTCTCACAATTATTTTTTTCAGTAGTAGGGAAATATTCCACACAGAAACGCAGAATGAAGGAGCTTGGCAGAGTCTCCTGGGGATGATCTAGTCCATCCCCCTGCTCAGAGCAGAATTAGCTAGAGTATGTTGCTCTGGGCAGTGTCCAGCTGGGTTATGAACAGTTCCCAGGATGGAGATGCACAGCCTGTCATTCATTAACAGGGTAACCTGGCTCAGGGTTTGATCATCCTCGGAGCAGAAATGTTTATTCTGTTTAAACAGAATTTCCCACGTTTCAGTTTGTGCCCATTAACTCTTCTGCATCACTGGTCTGTCTCTATCATCTTCACTTTACCCTGTCAGGTATTTATATACATTGCAAAGATCCTTCTGAGCTTTATCATTTCTTCTCTCAACCTTTGCTTGTGTGTCAAATGCTTTGCTCCTTCAAGGATCTCGTGGCCCTACACTGGAATCACTACAGTGTGTCCCTGTCTCTCTTGTACAATTTGTTTACACAATCTGAAGTACCTAGCAGTGTAAGAATCATTTATTTTCCTAATACTGAGAAAATTCTGCCTGTGTTTCCTCTCTTGAGGTGCTGTACACACCATTTTCCTTCATCTACCACTATTGCAAAAGACTTATTAAATCAAATAAAGGTTTTGAGAATTACCACATTCATCAGTCTAAGTTCCTTTGATGTCTTTGACATCTTTTATTCAGTTATGCAACCTACCTTCAAATCTGAAGATATAGCAGAGGCTCAAATCCCATTTCAGCTGTGTGAGCATAGGATGAAATACTTGTTTGTTAAAATCAATTATTTTTTCTACATTATATCATCCACTGGGTCTAAGCTTTAGAAGCTCTTACTAACTTCCCAAAACAGTTCTGTCGAGCATGCTTGTAGTAATTATGAGATTTTGATTCCTTTTAGATTTTTTCACCTTGAATCTTCACTGTTTCATATTAGCCTCCCAAATTTAGCCATGGTGAAAAGAGCTCAAAGGACTTTATTGTACAACAGGGCTATTTTGTTTTAGTGTTACTAGGACACCATTTGCAAACATGAATTTGCAATATAAAATACATTTCTTTTTCTCCTCAGATGTGGAAACTTCAAATTTCTGTGGTGTTTCCATGACTTGGGGTCTTGGTTTTGTGCATTATAAGTAAATTTCTCACTGCCTATTATGATTTATTACATTGAAAGGTGTTGAAAGTTCAGTCATGAAATCTGAAGTCTGGATTCAGACCAAAAACACCACAGGCATATATTTTGCACTAGGGATGCTATGAAAATAGGTCATTCTGTTGCCAAATGTATATTAAGAAGCTCCCCCAAAATGCAAACTGTCATAATTTCAGACTCTGAAGGCTGAGAACTTCTACGCTAACTATCAAGAGATGTTTAACTTGGAACTTGTTTGTTTTACATACTGCTTTGGTTCTCTGACCCTCTGTTGCTTTATTCTGATGTATTTTCATTGTGTAAAATTCTAACAATAGAACTGTAATGACAACCAGAGTAAAAGAGTAAATAATTCCAAAATAGTTATTCTGGGGGTTTTGTTTTAAATTATTTTAAATGTTTGAAGAATAAGAAGTAAATTACTTCTTTCGTATTATTAAATTTAAGTTAAAGAAAGCACAGAAATATTTGGAAATGCCACATCAACAATTATCTGTTGCCTTCATGTAGGTCTATGTCAGAACCACAGAGTGTTATTTTAGATACATCCAGAATAATGTACTATTTATTCCTTAGTATAAGTGCACTATACTATATAATTTATATGGATGATAGCCACACTTCAGCTTGTATGTTTAGACATTTTCCAAAAGCATTATACGTTGAAATTTGGAAAATAATTAGCTTTTCTCACACAAACCAATTTAAGACTATTGAAAACTCTCTACAGGGTTTATTGAATTATGAATTATTTGATTAGCCAATGCAACACACATCACAGAGTCAAAATTATCTGATAGATTTTATGGTTGAGACAGCATTCAAAATACTAATGTACATTAAGCACTGGATAACATTGTTTATGTAGGCGAAAAAAATCAGCAAGTTGTGCTAATGTCTGAAACTGTCCTGCTTATTGAAATGCACAAATAAGATCTATTGTTTTAATTTTACATTGGTGAAACTGAATTTTGTTGTCCTTAAATCCATGACACAAATAGAAACAAAAGCATTGCTATTCACACAAACTACAGTAACATCATAAAAATTCAGGGTTTGAAGATGTTAGTAGTACTTTAAGAACCTAATGACTATTAAGAATGAAGAAAGGAAATAATTTCAGTAATTTTAAAATAAAAAGACTCCATAAAAACAATATTAATAGATACATTCCTCCTTATTTTTCTGATATAATTTTATAGACTTCTTTAAAACTGTTTTAAAATTTTATTTCCTAAAATTATTATTGTTTGTTGGATCTAAAAAAGAAGTGGTAACTTTTTAAAATTTACCACCAATGAAATAGAATAATTTTTTTAAAGTGCAGTATATTTCAAATGATTGCTTTACATGATAGAATTAAATATCACTGAAAAAAAATCCTTAAGATGTGCAGTAAACTCCTGAAATTGTGGCACAATTGGTATATGGTGTAGAAAAGAACTAAAGAATTAATGTTTTGGCACAGTTCCCACTTTCCCAAAAAAACCCCAAAAAACTCAAATGACCCAACACAGAAATACAAAACCCCTCAACATTCTTGCAATAGTAAAAGACACTTTTCACTTGGAGGAAAAATATACGTGTGTGTGTGTGTGTATGTGTATGGGCTGAGGGGTGTGTGTGTGTGTGTCTGCATTTAATATTCTGAATATATATCTTTTACAGACATTTTTACCTTTTCATGTAGAAAGAATATTTGATGGGAAAAGAATTATTTTGAATTTTAGAAAAGAAGAATTAACTGGCAAAACAAAAATATAAAACAAAAATCTTGGCAAATACAGTGGAGTATCCACATATACTCTTTATCAAAAATTAGATTCTGAATCGTTAGCATCTGCATGTTCTTTTGTTTTTCCAATACAGACTTATTGTTTTATTGAAATAGCTGTATGAACCCAGCACCTCTTCTGTATAGCTAGCCTCTTGGAAGATTCTGATATTATGAGTAGTGGATAGTGGGTAGGAACCTAGAGGCTGCATTTGTACTAATAAATTAAATAGTGACAAAAAGTGTCATCTAGCACTGGAATATGATCATCTGTAGTTTTAAATTAATAGCATGGTCCTTAGCAGGCGTCTGGCCCGTCAGCCACTATTTTCCCAGTAGTTGCCAAATACAGCTACAACACTCAAAGGTCATTCCCAGCAGGCAGCTTGAATGCACTCATACTGTTGTAAAGGCCAAGATAGTTTATTAGTAGCATGATGGGCTACTTCAGGCCAATTGGCCTGAGCACCAGTGAGCATTCCTGAGCACACCTGGTACCTGTTAGTATAGGCTTGGACTCATTGTCCAAGGTGACATCCTTTCTGACCCTTTTGTCAATACTTAGTAGTGCACAAAATGTGTCTTCATTAGTTAAATATGAAAATATTAGTTAAATTAATTAAATTAAATTAGTTTAATTAATTAATTAAATATTAGTTAACTATGTCTACTATGTGCAATAAATTAGGGCAAATAGAAGGATTTAATTTCTGACCACTACATGCTGAGTCATTTTTCAAGGACTCTCATCTTGTTAAACATATTAATTCTGGTAATGTCTTCTCTCTCTTTGGTATAAACATTTTTCTCATCTGTGTAAACAGCATCTGCTTAAAAAGCAAACTGAAACATTGGTTGTTAAAGATATAAAGTCCTTGATGAAAAAACACAGAAAATACCTAAATAGAGAAGTCTGGACAGGAGCTTGGTTCTTTTCTGTATATTGTCCATCACAGGCTTACAGAACTCAATACATGATCTTATCATGCAATTATTTTTTGCCTAGAAATGAGCCAAAGGCACCATCTTTCAAGCTAATTGCCCATTTTTTGATGTTTATGGGCTTTAGGAGTCAGCAAGGAAGGCTCACTCTGCTTAAAACCCCTCAGGTTACATTAATTAATTGCATTAATTTACCCATGCCCTATAATATCATTTGAATATATATTTTAAAAAGATATGAGTTTGTTGTGACTTTTTGTGCTTGATAGGCAAGAAATTGGTCAGAAAATCTGAATATATAACATTAGACATTTCACATTTAATTAATTCAATAGAAATCTCAGCCATTCTGTAAATGAAAAAAAAGTCATTAGAGGGAGCATAAAGAAGTTCTTGCTTTACATATTTTGCCTCCCCTATCTGCTGTTCCCCTCTGTTTCCTTCCTTGGCAGTACAGTTGTTATGTTCTGTGTGCTTTCCAATTAGAAAAAGAGCTTCATCATATTCAATTGCCATTTTAACATGTCTCTCTCACACAGATACAAATGAGTCCTACTAATAGCTCTGAACTAGATTGGTCACAGAGGAGCATAGGACAGGGATATTACTTGCAGCCCAACACCTGATGCATTGGAGTATTCTCCAGGGTCAGTCATTTCTGAGGTTAGGAGAAGTGTTTCCACTTCCTCGCCTGCCCTCCCCTGGTTTTGGAATTGGTTGAATTACATTTGGCTTTATTTGGTTTTGTGATGTAAAGTCTCCTTTTCCAATGGTTTCACTAAAATATGCAACCCCTTCTACTGTTTCACCTGGATGTATTACCTGTTATTATAGTGTGGGTTGAAGTGCTGTGAAGATTATATGCTCTGTGTCTGGGCATTGTAGAAAGACACTTCCTCTTGAAGGAAGAAAGTAATCAGCAAAAACATCTGCCAATACCTGCAGCAGCAAACCCCTGTTAAGTCAAAAAGAACAAAGAAGGAAACATGAACAACATCTATCAAGTAATACAGCAGCTCAGTATGCCTTTTGAATTAGGGCCTATATGCAGGTGCACTTGAAAAATATCCTTTTCAAGCACAATCTGTTAAAAGGTTGGGAGTTCAGATGCCACCTGTCCTTCTGTGGGAGTAAATCTTTCCAGACAACAGCTGAATCAACCCCCTTTAGAATTTATATACCACAGCCTCATAAATCACATTCCTAGGGATTCACCATGTTGTCACCACTGATGTCAGACTCAGTTGTCCGAAAAAAATTCCCTGTGACCATGTACATGTATCCCATTAGCTGGATATACTGATTATTTATTGCTCTTCAAATTAAAAATAAATAACTAATTGCATTAGCAGGAATATATGACATTCTTAAAAGTCAGAATACACTCTATCCGCTTTTCAGTATATACCATATGTTTTATGACAGTAGACATATTCACTGCGAAGTTTTGTCCTGACAAAAATTTATATTTTTTCCCATATGATTACTGAAATTACTAAAATTCAAAGAAAGTATTAGTTGCATCTTAAGTTTAGTTTCACGTTTGTTGGAACAGAATTAATCACAAAAATTAATGAATTTCAGAGTGATTTATTTAAACTCAGACAACTAGCTACATCATCTACTCATCTTTAAAGTTACTTATAAGGAGTTTAACTTAATTCACTTCTATCAAAGATCTACAGGTATATATTAGCATTTATTTTTATACATTTTTGTTTGCAATAGAAGCCATAGAGGGGCTTCTACTTGTGGCTAAGACCTTTACAATTAGCAGGATAGAACAGAGTGCTGGAAATTAAATTACATTAAATGATTTTATTCTAAATGGGAAAGAGCCATAAAAAGATTTAAACCAGTTTCTGTAATATTGTTTCAATAATGTAATTATTTAGTTGGGATTAAAGGCTTATTTTCCAAGTACCTCCAGAAAGTATCTAATAGTTATTATTTGTATTTTATGAATGGGTTTGCATATTTAACTTTTTTTCCTCCGTTAGAATTTTTTCTCTTTTCCAACTCTTTAATTTTTGAAAATGAAGAAAGGATCATGGAAGTGAGACAAAAATCTGCATTAGAGCATATCTTATGAGAAAATAAGAACATAAGGAACTAAATTAAAAAACTAATAGTAAAATATAATTTCCCTGTGTTAAAGTTAGTTATAATGCTGCTGAATCTTTCAAAACATCTTCCAAGATATCTTGCAAAAATAGAAGAATCAATATTCACACATGATTGTGAAATATCTGAACAAGCAAATGATGTTAAGACAGTCATTACAGCCTGAGGATTTTTTTTTTTTTAATTTTGACATCCGAGTTAAACAAAAGTTTATGGTGTAGGGACCAATGTCAGTTTTTTCTAAAGCACCTTTAGGTGCTCCTTTTTATGGGATATATACTGAGAGACCTTTCAATTTGGCATCTTTTAAAAATCAAGGACACAAAATTGTTTCAGGCTGGGTGAAAATCTTGACCTGAAAACTTTGCCCTTAAAAACATAACTAAACTTTTGGATGTGGAATAGATTATCTCCAGTGGCTATCTAGACATGTATTACATGCTCTTTACTATAATCTTAGGATGACGGAGCTCCAAGTATAATATATTCAAGTACCCTATATTATTCCTGATGAGGTTTCAAGAGAATCATTCTGAGCAAGGAATGTCATGCTTCACATGCATCTGCTCTAGCTTTGGAGTAAAAGCAAGAATGTCTCCTGGTTAGAATGTTAATGCATACACTTTTTTCTACTCAGTAAAAGGGAGCACCCCTATATACAGTATATCTCCTGTTCTAACAAGTGCAGAATCTCCATGGCCAAAAGCAGAAAATTGTTCCAGCACAGTACATACTTGGAATACACACCATTCCAGGGCAGTGCAAACAAGACTGCGTCAGATTCAACGTATGGAAGAACTGCAACCACTAGCTGGATATCATTATCCAAATCCATCTGGATTTGGATACACAAGCTTGAATACAAAAGTAGCTGTCAATCATGGAAATGCTTTTACCAAGTCTCTATGCTTACAGTTATACAGGAAGCTACAGCAGATGCTAACATTTTTTACTCACAGGAAATTATGCTAGTAGCTGAAAATTTTGAGGTTTTTGTTTGGTTTTGTTTTGTTTTGTTTTTGTTTTTTGGTTTTTTTTTTTCCCCAATAGAAAAGTACTTTGCAATGGGATAAGGATGTTCCATCTGCCTGAGTTTAATTTCTTTGAACACTTACCTGAAACAATACTTTGTGTGATCATGGTCACCACAGACAATAATAAAAAAAAAAAATCACCCAAAATATCAGTTCTGACCTCCCTTTTCCTGCCTTTTCTTCATGGAGATTTACAGTTAATAAGAGGCATAAGTGCTGTGAAATTTACAAGAGATCAGGATGCAGCTCAGTGGCTTAATTGTGAATTAAGGTCAAAAATATGCAGTCTTACCAATTTCTAACTGCTTTGGAACATAATTTTTGCCACTGATAGTATATAAAACTGAATTATTGGTATAAAAATCCCATCATTTTAACCTGATGAAAAAACTTGGACTTTTATTGAATTTCTGAGTAAAATAATCACTATATTTTTGTTGAAAAACATAATCTCTGTTACTAGTACACAGAAAAATAGAAACATAGCAGATTTATGTATTTAAAAGACCTCCTGTGGTTATAGTGATAAAAATGAAGATGAATAGTTTGTTTTATATTCAGCCTGCCAAAGAAATGGACCACATTCCATATGAACTTTGCAGCTCAAACATGTTTCAGATAGTTAGCTGTATAAAAGAGAACCTTGCTGGCTACCACTGTATCACACTTAACTGAAGTTGAATAAGGCTGTTTGCATTAAGAATTCACATTGTGTACTCCTTGTGTCACAAGCTGCATCCTTGTCACTGGACAGCCTACAAGCTCTCTTGACAGATGATGATAATTTTTAGAGCTGATGTGGCCTTTGCAAACAGTTTAAGGAAAATGACATATTTTTCTAGGACTTTTTTTGTGTTAATAGTCTTTTCATCCATTTTATTCCCTAAAAATAATTTTTAAATATCTATAAAATTCAGCATGTATTCTTAGGAAGTTGAACTCGCCTTTATTCCCCCTTCTGTGTTGTTTTGGTCATTTTCCCTTCCTTTTGATGGAGAATTTCCTTTTTTTTCCTATAGAAATTCTTCTTTGGGCCCTTATTAGCCAAATTGCTTCCAGTGCATATATGTAACATTGTTTATGAAAGCCACAACATAAGGGTGCCAGAGTTGCACAGAAAAGTGCTTATGTGATTATCACTCATTTGTATTCAAAGTACACTTTCAATTAATCATTGCTGTAAAAAGTGAGTGAAACAGGTTTAGATCTGTTTAGACTCTTGCACTGCTTCATCATTTTTTCAGGATTTTTGATTTGTTTCACACAGTAAATATTTTTTATGTCTACAGGGATTCTCTTGATTGCTACTAAGACTATCAAACCACAAAACTTAAAGGGAACATCTCTGCAGGACGCTATAACAAAATAATTTTGTGTTGCACTCAGCAATTTTGTGGGACACTGGTCACACATACAAATCTGTGGTTCATAATTTTTTGCTCTTGTCAAAGATGAGACTCTTGACTATGGTATCTTTGAATGCAGAGAATGCAGTCTGCTCCAGTTGCTGAAGTGGAATGTGCTAGCTCAGGATGCAATTAGTTGCCTGGAATGAAGTTTTGTAGCAGACAGCTATACACATCAATAGCTACAAATTCACAGCTGTTTGCTAGAATAGGTCACAGACTTGGAAGGAAATAGCAATTAAACAGTACATGTAGACTTTGCATGGTTTTGCAACTGGAATTTAGTCTGCTGCCTACTAAAGAGATCTGATTGTTTGTTAGTTAGTGGGATACTTCAGAGAAAAGGGATCAGAAGAAAGATTTTGGAAGTCGGTAGAAGTGAAGAATATGATAGCGTACATGTCGGTGTTCCCTGAACCTCTTACACATGTTATTTCAGCAGTTATCCTGTGAAATTTTAACTCCTCATTGCACTATAGATTTGATTTTTCAGCCATTTGAAGGACTTTTTTTCCTACTCCCAAAGTAGTTGTCCACAGCATCTGTGCAGAGCTGGCAGCACAGAAAGCAGGTTTTCATTACCTTAACAGCTGCTTAAAAGATCCCAAAGACATGACCTGAGCTGATGTGATATTTGGAAAATAGATCCATCTTCATTAAAATAAAAAAAAAAAGAAGTACATCACTCACCTGAGCCAGTACAGATGTTAGTAATCACATTAGCTTTATTCCAGATGAGAAAAGATATTTGCTAAATATCCTGGATGAGGCTGTGCTCAAAACCAATCACTACATCCAATACTGAACAGTTCATGTGTAGTCAGTGAAATCTTTCCATCACCTAATTTAAAAATTGCAATATATATAATTGAGGTAATCTGAGAATTTGATGCACAGGGGAATATTGAGACAAATAATCAGAGCAGGAACTAGAGAAACAAAATGTGTTATTCATGATAATGAGATCCTTAAATAATCCTGCCAGGTCATTAAAGGATGAAAATACAAAGACTAGAAGTCTCTAAATAATGCCAGTAGAGCTTTTAGGTGAGAAAATGGTCATTGTGGAACAATGAATGAAAGGAGGAGAAAAATAATTTTTCCTGCATTTTCTTAATAGCTAATTAAAAAAAATATTCACTACTTTGAGACATTTGTTCTCATTCTCTAGACAGTTACTGATGCAGGCTGCTTCTTTTTTTTTTTTTTTTCTTTTTCCTCTGATCTCTTGCAACAGAGAATACCCAAAAGACTGAAGCCACTTCTTTGAAAACACTACTGAACATTGACAGCAGTGCATCTAGTCCCTGGGTGCAATGCAAAACAGTATTTGTCCTGTTGGACTGGGAGGCTCCAGCCTGCACTTGAACAAAAACTTGCTCCTTCCATGCTCTGTCATACTCTGCCTCTGATTCACAAGAGGACTCGAATCTTGAAGCTATAACACTTGGGAAGAGGAGGAGTACAGATGCTCGAGAACGGGCAAATCCTGATCCAGAACTTGGAAGACAGCTGCACCACAGTGTAGACATAAGGAACAATTTTTGTCAAATAGGTCCTATTATTCTTCCCCTGGTGGTAACATCTAACTTTAGAAGCCATTAGATGGAAATTATTTTGTTTCATACAATCAAATCATGGAGTTCCAATAGGAGTTGATAGACTCAGCACTTTCTGAAATCCTATTAAAAAAAAAATATATTTTTTCAAACTTGTCCACAAAGAAATTGATCACAAAAATATATTCAAAAGAAGATATTAACAGAATTTTTACACTGAAACAAATGAATGGTCCAGATAGGTTAGTTCATGCCATCCCACTGAATTGTAAATAAATATTTATCTTTTTTTTTCCCCTTAATCTAAATGTACTAAGTTTCTATTGGATGAGAAAAAATGAAAGAGGTCAGCTTTTAAGTATTCAGAGTTATCTATCTGGGTTCTGGAAGGCAATATTTCTGTGAGAGCATATTCACTACAAGATTATTTATTTATTTTTTTAATTAAAAAAAAACAAACCTGCAGTTCTAATCATGGTAAAGACATCCAATGACAAAGCTGTTTAAATCCTTTTCTTATATTCACAGTTTACTTTGAGGCAAGGGTATTATTCTTTTTTTCTTTCTTTTCTTTCCATTCCCCACCTCCCATACTGAGTAAGCAGTTCTCTACAAACAATTCATTTGGGCTTAGATATGGATCTTAATTAACAGAAAAATTGTCAGCAGGCACTAAATCCCTGCTCAGGAATAGAAAAGAGTCCCAGTGGCACAGATTTTCTTGGCTTCAATTTAATGAACTACCACTATCTAAACAGACCAGGCAAGCAGGAGAGTAAATGTCTTTATTAGACATACTGCTCAAAATACACTGTGTGAATTAAAAAAAACAAACAAACAAACAAACAAAAAAAACCCCACAAAGCTAAACACCGTATTCTATGCTTCAGACAAAATGCAAGCTTATACTGAAAGAGGGAATGTAGAAAATGAGCCATACTATAGCCTTTATAAGAAAAAATGATAAAGAGAAAAGATCATAAGATCTGACTAAATAGTATAGGCATGTGGAGACACCATCCAATCTACCTGAACTGCATATAGTATGCTCAAGTTACAAGGAAGTTTTCTTTGTCTTAGATACATAAAACAGTTTACCCATACTTTCCTAAACTAAAACTTGTTTAGATAGCTGAATTTATCAGATAAGGAAAATAATAAATTCAAATTCCGTTATTGCATTTATCAATGTTGAATTGTCACCTATAAAGTGTAGATCACACTTTTATGCCCTGTCTGAATATCTGCACCATTTTTTCTTTCTTTTTTTTTTTTTTTAATTTAGAGTACTAACACAGACGTCTACATCTAGAACAAATACGCAATTTTTTTCAGGTATTGGTTGCTTCCCATCCTTATTTAATCTTCCACTGACATTTGATCTGCAAAATTGCTGATAAACTTTTGCTAATGTAAATTGTCCACTCATTTTTTGTACTTTGCTAAAAGGACCAGATTGCACACTAGTAACCTGATCTGGAAGTGTTTTCTCATCAGTTACAGTAGCTTCTGTAAGTAAAGTCTAAGTGAGTTTTTAGCTTAGTATTATTATTCTTGGAGCATTTAGTTCAGTATGTTTCCTTCTTCAGAGAGGATTTGTAAAAGTTTAAGACATCTTGCAAAAGTGAAAGGCAGTGCTGCAATAATGGATCCTCCCACATCTTCAAGAGATCAAGATTTGGGATTTTTTCTCTATTACTTGTTCTTTTTCTTCTATATTGCAGATTCTTCTTCTTGCTGCAAATAGAGTCATCTGTACACACTATTGGCAGGAGATGAGGAGGTCAAAAGGAGGTTCAGCTCCAAATCCTTCTTTCATTGAAGTTTGTGGCTTCAGAATCTGTAATTCAAGCCTGCAAGCTCCTAGTTCATTTTCTGCCACAGGCTGTGACTAGAAGGTCTCTTCACATTCTGTGTATTATAACATAGAGATGAGAAACCTTTCTGGGTAAGGGTTCAGTCTGACAGACTATCACTGTCAAACCAAAATATTTTGTGCAAGATATAACTGGACAAATCTGAAATTCTTCAGTATAGTTCTACAGTATTTGCAGTGCTCTTTTACCAGTTCCCAGCCTCTGTCTGTGGAACAGCTAAACCACAGAATCATAGAATATATCAGATTGGAAAAGACATCTGAAATTATTGAGTCCAACCTATGACCTAACACCACCATGTCAATTAAACCATGTCCTTAAATACCTCCAGAACAGTGAATCCACCACTTCCCTGGGAAGCTAATTCCAATGCCCAATCACCTTTTCTGTGAAAAAACTCTTCCTAATGTCCAGCCTAAACCTCCCCTGGTGCAGTTTAAGACTATGTCCTTTCATCCCACTGTTGGTTGCCTGGAAGAAGAGACCAACTCTCATCTGGCTACAACCTCCTTTCAGGTAGATGTAGAGAGCAATAAGGTCACAATTGTGTCTGAAGTCACTTTAGTCAATAAAAATATGAAAGAATTATTTCACAGTATTATTGATAAAAGCATTGTATCTTATCAACCTATGTAAGTATCTAAAGGGAGGGTGTCAAGAGAATGGAGCCAGGCTCTTTTTGGTGGTGCCAAGCAATAAAATAAGAGGCAATGGGCAAAACGTGATGCACAGGAAGTTCCACCTGAACATGAAGAAGAACTTCTTTACTGTGCAGGTGACCAAGCACTGGAACAGATTGCCCAGAGAGGTTGTGGAGATATCTTCACTGGAGATATTCAAGAACCACCTGAAGGACAATCTGTGTATTGTGCTCTAGAATGACCCTGCTTGAGCAGGGAGGTTGAAGCAAATGACCCCACCAGTGGTCTCTCCCAGATGCTAACATTTTCTTATTCTGTGATTATAGTATAGATGTTCTGGTGAATTTTATCGAAAATTTATTTAAAAAAAAATTGAGTAAAGATCAGAAAAAAGTCAAAGATCACTCAAAATGCCAATTAAATGTCAGAAGTTATGTGTCTTCTAATGTGTGACTTCATAAAGTTTATTATGCAGGAAGGGAAAGGTTTCTGCTATACTAATACTACTAAAACTCAATGTAAAGTAAAAATAATTTCAAATATCCCTTAGAACCACAAGACATCTGGATAAGAGTTCTCTGTTGACCCCTTAACCAAAAGTTTGTGCCAAACCCCTCTTACACTGGAGCAGGAGAAGCTCTGAACATCAAATACATCCAAATTAAGTCACTGCAATGCTCTTTCATATTTCCTGATTCATAATCTACATCTTTTGTAATAAAATAAGACTTACTTTTAATTTCTTCAAAATTCTTTGCAAAACACAATTTAAAAGCTAGATGACTAACGTTCATAAGTATTTATCAATGCACTTGTGTCTAAAGAACATGTTGGCAAAGAACAGTGCTTCTAAACCTTATACTTTGATATTATTTTTGAGGAAGCAGTCTTAGAAGCTGTCAGCTTCAGATAGTTATTGTTTGCATGCTTTTATAGAAAACGTTTCAGTTTTGCAGGTTTCTGTTGTGACAGCCAAGTAAGGACAAAAATACCTCAAGTATCTTTCTAAAACTTCACATGAGACTAGAATTAGGCTTTGCTACAGTTTTATATAGGGAAGGTAAATATTAAAACTTTCCTTGCCAAAGTTAACACTTGACATGGTTTTCTGCAGTAAAACTTACTATAATTGTATCTGTTATAGTTAGTAAACTTTTTACTTGCTGATGAAGAAATTGTAATTATTCATTTCCACTCCCCATCTCTAATGCAGGTGCAAATAAACACATATAAACTAAGTTTCTTTGTAACATAAGTATTCTCTTCACTAAAGCGAATGAAAACTGCAGTAAATGTTTATCAGTGCAGTGTGTAAAGCTTAAAAATTAATATCTGTTTATCACAGTTGGATAAAGGTGAAATTTCAATATCAACTCAAATTTTCAGGTGAGTAATTCCATAGTTAAAAAGTTCCTCTTGTCAATAATTTATATATTACTTTAGGTAGGCTTGGATCTAGTATGTTAGACAGAAAACCACATATATGTGGTTTCTCCATTTGTCTCTTCTCCACTGAGCATTTAGTCCTATAAAGTTTTGTAAAAATGCCTAGGGATTTTATAAAGTAGGACAAGTGCACTTATGAGAAGAAAATGCATGTTTAATGAGAAATAACTCTGATATAGCACAAGAAAGATAGGGATGTAGGAAATAATAAAGTACTATACTGGACACGATCTCAGCTACATCTTGAATTGGATGGAAATAACCCTAAGAAGAGCAGTAAGATTTTGGCTAACACAATGCAATTTATTTGGAGAGAACGTGGTAGTAAGTTGTAAATGAAAGATGTTAAGTGAAAGAGGAAGAAATAAATGGCAAAAAAATAAAATAATAAAAAAATTACTAGTAGAAATATTAAATTTTTGGTGGGGAAAATGAAGTAAATAAGCCTTTTTCATTCCCAGATCAGGTCATGTTTTTCCCTCCTGCTATCAGTGCCAGGTAGCATTTCATTTACCTCCAAGAATACACTGAACAAATACTTCTTTCCTTTTCCTTACATGCTGGATGAAAAAGCAAATATGAACTGGAGGTGATTCTACCCCTCTGCTCCACTCTTGTGAGACCTCACCTGGAGTACTAAATCCAGCTCTGGGGTCCCCAGCACAGTAAAAACATGGACATTTTAGAGTGGGTCTAGAGGAGAGCCATAAAAATGATCAGAGGGATAGAGCAGGTCTCTCTACAAAGACAGCCTGGGATTCCTGAGGTTGATGAACCTGCAGAAGAGAAGGCTCCAGGGACACCTTATTGCAGCCATTCAATACTTACAGATTACTTCTAAAAAAACATGCAAAGAGACTTGTTAGCAGGACGAGACGTAATGGCTTTGAACTGAAAGAGGGTAGATTCAGAATAGATATAAGGAACAATATTTTTTACAATGAGGGAAATTAAACACTCCGACATGTTACTTCAAGAGGGTGCAGATACCTCATGCCTGGAAACATTGAAGATCAGGTTAGACAATAAACTGATTTAGTTGAAGATGACCCCACTAATGGCAGACGGTTTGGACTAAATGACCTTTAAAGGTCCCTTCCAACCCTAACCATTCTATGATTCTTTGTTTGCTCAACTACAATGTATGCAAAGTACAGAGACTATTCTTGGGACTGGGTGTCTTTAAGAGTTTCAATAAATATATAAAAATGTCATAATCCAGGAGAAATTTTAGTTTAGTTTTCCATAGTCCTTATTTTTGGATGGTCTGTTGCTAAAATAGCAAGATATTAACTAGAATACTGTTAATATATGGGAGTTTACAGTACACAAAGGCATAACGACACCCCATTGTCAGATTAACAAAGAGTGAATTAAGTCACAGAGGGAAAAAGGCTTTTGCAATGGAGAAAATTTTAGGAGGGAAGGAATGAAAGATTTGATCTTTTAAGTTTTGGACTGACATACCTGATTCATACTGAGACCGTAGCTAGATTTAGGAAAATAAAGCATGGAAATCAAATTCCCTTACTTTTCAATATTTTTGAAAAAAAAAATACTAGAAAAGTTCAACATAAGAATTTTGGAGAGGAGGCTGCTATCTGGTTCCTGAAGTGCATTTCAGTTTCAGCTCAGTTTTCCTATGCTCTATGCAAGCATGTATTGTGTTTCCATGAGGATAACTTCTGAAATGGGTTCTCATAGGTCTCAGTTCAGAGAATCTTCAACTGATATGCCAGCTCCCCAGATTCCACAGCTGTAGTACCACAGAATTGTTATCATACCACTCAGGTTATGCCAACTACTTAAAAGATACTGATGTAAAATAAACATATAAAAATAAAACGGTCTGCTTTGATCATAAGGACAATCTCCCTAAATCCAACAAAATGAACTATGATGAGTTGTATGAGAAACAGAAATAGCAGGCATGAATAAGAATAAATGTTACCTCGAGACAACAACCAAGACAAGAATATAGTAAAACTAATATTTTAAAAAGAAAAAAAAAAGTAATATTGAAGTAATTACCAGGCTGTGTTGATGATTCTTAGGTTTCTTGAGTTATTTCCTCATTGCCTGTTCAGAAGTATGAAACATGTAGTGGTTAATAGCTTCCTCTCAAACTGAAAAAAACCCACCAAAACCTAACTCCAAACTAAAGCTATACACTGATTCTAATGTCCTGTACATTTTAGAGATAAGGAAAATCAGATAAAACATTTCACATAAACCCCGTTCAGAATGAATATATTCTCAACTCAACTACAGTAAACAAGTAGGTTTTATTGGCCTTTCATTCAGGGTTGTAACAACCAAAAGTGCATTAGTGAGACAGTTTTTTTCTTTATCCCACTGATAAAGCAAAGTAGAATTCAAGAGCTACCAAGTTTTGTACTATATATGATATTGTAATAGTCTGATTTTTGAAATTAATCTCTGAAGTCTTGAGGGTAATAACTTTTCCTCAACTAAAGCTCTTGAAGTTGTTGGCAAAGGCAAGACTAAACCAATATGCCACCAATTTTGGCTGTCACAATTGTGACTCAAACATACACATGGCCTGCAATAATTTTGAAAACTTCTGTTTATAAAAGTCTGTCCAACTGTGCTACTATCTGCAATTCTTTCTGGCTGCAGCAAATTAACAAGAGAGTTTCACGAAAAATAGAACAA
The DNA here is from genome assembly GCA_035047865.1 of Dendrocincla tyrannina. Taxonomy (NCBI): domain Eukaryota; kingdom Metazoa; phylum Chordata; class Aves; order Passeriformes; family Dendrocolaptidae; genus Dendrocincla; species Dendrocincla tyrannina. Next base: position 40,339,224 of record JAWWMP010000041.1, on the reverse strand, counting down.
CCACCTGATCACAGGCAACAAGCATATTGTTATAAAAAGTCTTCTAGACATAGAGAACAGTTAACATAGAACCATCTGGACTGCTATAGTCAGTGGTCATTCAATTGGATGCCTAAATATATTTGGCACTTTACAGTAGTCTCCTGATTCCACCCTTAGGAATTTAGTTTCCTATGAAGTTCACCCCAATCCTGCTAGTTTAAACAAAGTTACAAAGAATCTCCCTCCCCAAACAAACGAATGAACAAAACCCACAAGCAAATACCCCAAAACCCAATAAAAAATAAGCAAATAACCACAAAAAAAAAGTCAACCACCAAAACCAATAAAACAACAGATGCATAGTGGTGTTACTGAGCTACATCTGTAAATCTGAGTGCAGAGATTAGATGCTTTTGTTAGGCAGGTATGATCCAGGACTGGTTTAGAAGCTGTATGTTTTCATATGGACAGATGAAGAGCTAAGAACTGGGTCTTAGACTTCCCACAAGCATCTTTATTTCTGAATTAATTAAGCTCAATCATAAACACAGTTTGTTCCTACTATTCCTGTTAGAAAACCACTGTTAAGTGGTTTGGAGTTCTCTTAATTTCTGCCTGTTGGGGCTCACCAATTCTTTCTACATCTCTATACTGAGATCAGTTATAATTGTAAAAGGAGGTAATTCTTAAAAAAATTTAAAATGTTGACCTATCAGAGATCTAGTCTCCAGGAACATGACTCTACACTACATCTGACCTCTCTTCCTCTAGAAATTCAGGTCATTTAATTCTTCCTACCTATTATCCTGATTATTTGTGATGATGTCTGTCAACTTTGTTCCATCACTGAAGTTTACTAGTGTAAGGTTATTACAAAAAGAAAGCCCTTCAGCCATATATTTTTTTACCCTCATGTTTACTAAAATCTAAAAAAAAAAGCCAACCTTGGTAATTTTTCATTCCATCAGCAAAGTCAGGAGTCTTCAATTTCTCTACTATGCTCCTTTTCCACCATTGTGTGACTTAGACTGGATTTATTTTATTTTCCACTCTTTAAAAATAGCAATATCAGCAATAGAATTATCCACATTTGCTGTATCTTAAAAAAAAAAATGTTCTCTGGCTTAATTTACTTTTTTAAATAGAACTTACATTTTTATCTCAATTTATTTTTTCCTTTTTTTTATGTTTTTAAGGAATATTCTGTCATATTGAGATCAGGCAAATCTGTTCCTTTCAACCCACTTCCCCCATATTTTCTCTTTTATAGTCAGAGATCAAGACTGTTATGGTGAGAAATTAATTAAATCAATTTTCCAGATATTCCATATTTACAACTTTCTCTCACAGTTCTTTGGAGTCCTGTGATATAGATTACTTGACTTTACTAGCTTGAGTGCACTATTCTCTTTGAGTTTTCACTTTTGCCAGCAAAAATGATTGACCTATCCATACAAATCTTTCACAAAGTATTCATCTGTTTCTAGGGGTGCTAAAAGATTATAATCTGCTCGCATCTCTTCTTGTAGTGCATTGCTGTTTTGCTTTCATTTTTTTTTCTTTTATCAATTTCTATAGCTAAAGAGGTTTTGATTTTAATTTATTTTGCAGGGTCTGACTCCGCTTGAGTTCTGGATGTTTTACCTCGAACTTCCTGACCTCTAAGACAGACTCTTCTTTGCTGGTTTCTAATATACTTTCTGAAGCAGCTATTTAACCAGCTGTGCCTGAAGTCCTGTTCTACAGCATGTCCCCTTTGTCTGAGATACCAATTCTAATTATTCTTTTATCACTAATGTTTTAAATAAATTTCTACTTTAATTCTCTAGTCTTCTCAACCCAATTGATTCAGTTGAGTTAGTAAAAAAGCTTCCCTTATTTTATTGAAGTATGACCTTCTGAAGAAAAAAAACCCAAAGTGCTCCTTGTTTGAATTGGTAATTTTTGGTTATTCAGCTGAATACTTTTCAATTGTTTCATCTAACTAACATATATGTGTTCTGTAATTACGAAAACAAAATTACACTCCTGTGTCATAGGTCTTAGTCTTGATTGCATTGATCCCACTACTAGCAAAATAATCTAGGAATTAACTTTCTAAATTATTTGGATATCTGTCTGCATTTGAACTTGGGTAAAATATTTCTGGACAGTCAATTATTATTCTGTGGTCATAGAAATTTGTAATAAATAATTCAATTTTCCTGTCAGAATCTTTTATTTATAACTTTTTTATAAATTATAAATTTCAGGAAAAAATAGTAGAACTACTGAAATGGATTATGAATCAAATTTTATTTGTGGGGGTGAAAACAGAGCTCTATATGCAATAAAATGCTCATTTTATTGCATATAAGGAGAATGAAAGACCATTAAAAACCATTAAAAGTTCAAATTGATATTTGGAAGATTCAAACAGTAAAAAAAGATAAAACTGTGTCTCTTATTTCATAGGCTTCCAAAGGAAAATAATTTCAAATTAGAACACTTCTGTGTTTTATCCCTACACTGGAGTTCTCTGCATTTCCCATTGAAAAGTGGACTCCTGGGGGGAATGCTAGCTATAGACACTGACAGTACTGTGTCAAAGGTCCAAGCTATAGAAACATGTTATCGTATTGTTGTTTGGCCTTCCTAAGGCATATTTAATCTGTGTGATAGAACTCACAGCAAGATATATGAATGTTTTCAGGTGCTTCCCCTGATAGAGACCATTCTTAAATAAGTTGTGATTATAATAAAATTAGACTCTGAAAAAGAAAAGAGGAAGTCTTGTCTGCCAGGGAGAGAATGCAGTGGCAGCCTCATTAAGCTACTTACAAAACCTAGACCAGAACTGGTTTATTATACAACATGGTTCTTACTTTTAAGAGTATGGTAAGGGGTACCTGCCCTGCTTTTAAATAAAAATAGTTGAGTATGGTAGTGACCCATGACAATATATTAATTCAAATGTAATGAATTATTAGCTGTGACTCCGTAGAATCATAATACCAATAGACTGCAAGCCTTTTCTGTGGTCAGTCTCCGAACATAATCATTCCTGGCACTGTTCTTGCAGACATTGCCAACAGTATCAAAAGATATATTAGTTTTAGTCTTCAGTTTTTCTGCTCCCCTAGGACCTTGGATGTCTCAAAGGCTTCTTATATATGCTTGAAGAAAAATTAAATCCTTTCAAGGGAGGAAATCTGTTTAGAGAAATCCACTGAGTTATCTTGTGCAGTTTTCTCATTTAACTCATTTTCTGAGTAGTTTCCAAAACTGTGAGCTCTTAATCCTGTAAGACTGCTAAAAAGAACTGAATCTTACTTTGTGTAAGGAAGTTGAAAACACAGCTCACTCTGAGATTAACCTCCTGCTTTGCAAGTTTGAGAGAAATGCTTTGAAGGCAGAAAAGGCTAAAGGTTCACTCAGCTGGAAAAGAGAAAAGTGTAGAGAAATCCAAAGGTGAGGAAAAGGTCGGGAGATAAAAATCCCAGATATTCTATTAAGATATAGCAGATTACACACAGCAGTATTTTTCTTACATGAGAAATACTGCTACTCTATATGTTCTTAAATAAGTTAATAAATATGTACACAAAGACACTTTAATAAATCACAGAAAGAAACTTTAATATTTATCATTTTAAATGTCTCTAAGTCTGAATCTGTGAGGGAAATCATCACCCTGTCAGGCACAATATTCCTGAGCCCTGTAATTCTTTTTTTTTTAACATTCTGTTTAGAAAGAATATAACAGAATACTCAGTACCCCAACGAAAGTCAACCAAAATCACTCAGCTCTGCTGAACATTGAGCTATTAATGTCAGCAAAAATGCTTCAACAGAAGGCATTCATAGAAGCTCGCCCTAGAATTGCAACAACCATAGGAGAATGTAGGATCATCAGGAACAAGCAGAGGAGCAGAGATGCAGGTTGAAGATATTTCTCTTCATATCTCCAGAGAGCAGCCTGAGCAGTTGATTACTGACTGTCCTGTGGTGTCTCCCCCGCAGTGGAACCTCACTGTTTTAAGTGAGAGTATGAACATGACAGCTATGTTTCCAAGTAATCGTTCGATATTGATGGTACGTACTATCTGAATTGATTTCTTCTGGGAAGTGACCTGTAAGTTATTCAAGTCCACAGATCAGATACTTGTGTCATTCTGTATTTTTGGTTGTTCTTGAAAAATATATGACTAGTAGTAGTTCTGCACCTTGACACATTCACTTTCAAATCCATAAGGAGGGTTCTGAAGAACTGTTCAAACAATTCCATATCATGCATAAGTGGAAACATATTTGATTTTATTTTTATTTATTTTTATCTTTATTTTATTAGATGAAGGAATATTCATTCTATCATCACAGGAATTAATGTTACTTTGTGCCAGATCATAATCAATCATAATCGATGTGCCTTAATCTTGCCCTATGATAAAAGAATGTAAGTCTATTTCATAGGCTATTATGAGACAAAAATTGTGACCATTAACACTACAATTATGAAAGTTCATTGACTGCCTTTCTTAGATATTTGTTACTGTTCATAGCAAGAAACATCAGCTTTAGTCTCCAAAATTAACAAAATACATTGCAAAGTTAATTACTTTAAAACTAAGCATGTTCTCACTTTTCATTAGAATATTAGCCTAGCTTATGCAGCGATCATTAGTCTATGCAATTCTTTTTAATTATTTTAATAATTTGTTTGTTTGTTTGTTTACATTTGGGTCTAAAACTCCATTCCAACATGGCAAACGTCTTTAAGATGGCATAATCAAATTTCAAGATTTGTCTTTGTGTTCTAAATCTCTTTTTAAATTAGTTTGAAAATATACATCCTGTTATGCATTCAAATATATAAATGATAAACATGAAATTAACGTGACATATAAAATGATCCACAAGAAAATTAAAAATTAACAGTATGCAACTCAATTACACAGGCTAGTTTCTTTCCTTTAAAAAAAATCACTGCAGTTTATCTAGTTTATCTAATTAAGGATTACAAAGCCATAGCTGAAGTTAATAGTTAATAATAACAATGCAACATGAAAAGAAACTGCACTTTCAGACTTAAACATGTTTTTGGTTATGTGACGTAGAAGTGTCAAGATGATCTGGATGAAGAATAGCAGAACAGTAACAACAAAATTGAGTCCTAATAGTCAAAAAGAAGTGTCATCATAACTGTCATCACTGAACAATATTGTTCTCTATAGCCTGTAAACTATCAGAGCATTAACTACAAACCAGTCAAATCATCTTTATGGGATGATATTCTATAAATTTATCAACTATGTAAACAAGATGAGTCAGTTTGAACGGTCTCATAATTTTAACCAATATTCCAGGTCAACAGATCATGTTCAAACTGGAAATACTTCATATATACTCTACTGACAGTTAATAAATATGTTAAAAAATAAGACTTTCAGTCTGTAAATTTGTCATTGATCAAAAATGTCACTTGCAGGTTCTATATAAACACCTCAACAGAATCAAATTAAAAATAACACTCTGTGCCAACATGTCTCTCTTGCCACAGGCTTAGTTCCTGATCCATTTAATGATCTTGTTTCAATTCAATAGTGATACATGGTGAAAGCTTGGCAAGCCAAACATCTTTGTAAAACGTATTTTGTATTACTTTTTACCTACTAGCATGTCTTTAGCAGTAAGCTCTAATCTAAGTAGCTAAGGATAAAGAAAGTGAAATAACTCCTAACTTTGCACTCATAACACTGAAGTAATGTTGTGAACAGTATTGACCATTTTTTCACCCTTTGATCCAAGTATCAACTAACTAGTGTGCATATATGATTTCAGTTTTAAGGAGAAGTATGTGCTCTTTGCTACTGCCCTGGAATTTAGTTTCAATATAAGCTACTGCAGAGTTATGTTATCTGAATTAAAATTCTGACCCAAATCACATTACAGTTTTTGTAAGGGAAAAGGTTTTTTCACTCTCCTCATGGATAAGTAATCTAGCAATTAGGAACATAATTTGAAAAGAAAGAGAGTAAATATAATAGCAGGAAAATACTATTTCTAAAATTCTACTTCAGTCCTAAGGGAAAAAAAGTGTTTCCATATGTGAATCAAGATGTACCTTATTGAGCAGATTAAGGTATTTTAAAACTTTTCTTTTTAATTACATTTGATATTAAACCTATTATGTTGTCCAAAATGTCAGTAATATGACTTGTTAAACATTGCATTTTGTAAGATTTGGTGATGAAATTTGGAGTTTGCTTTGAACAGAAATACTTAAGAACAGAAACTCGGAATCACTACAATATAATTGTAATTTCCTCTTCAGTTTCCATGCGCAGGCAAATCATGGAGCGCAGAGAGGCTCAAGACTGCTCTCAGAATACAAGCCTGACATGATTAAGGTGAGACATTATATATGAAATTGGAGAAAACATATGCAAGGGGGTTCCTCACTTTTGCACAACTGCACAGAGCCATAGCACTCATGACAATCACTTTTCTTGGTGTTAAGTTTTCATTTTATGCATAGCACCAGGATGAAAGAAGTAATTTTTCTTCTACTGCACCAGACAGGAAAGTCTCACTCTGTCTCACTGTTGTCACAAACTCAATAGGTTGTTTCTAGGGCAGTCTAAGAATATTGTTCCCAGATCCTCCAACAGGTTCTGTGACTGAAGGAAGTAGCGGTTTTTTGTACCCATTGTCCCTTCCTCTATTTTCATATGGCAAAGGGCATACTTCATTTGCCCATACCTTTTAATTTTGCATTTTTTCTATTATGCTTACTTATAAAATTGCATGGATAAAGTAGCTGTACTATTTCAGTCCATGGGAAAATTATTATATTCACAGTTTTCTTTTCTCACTTGTAATTGATTCCAGACAGAAAACACACACATTAATACATATTCTCTCGTTTGCACTGCAGATGTCTAATCATGAAAGCAGTCCCTATGTGAAACTCCCATTGAAATCAATGAAAGTCATGTCTATAATTGGACAGCAGGTCAGGAGTTAGATTTACTTTCATATAATTTTTATGCATTGATAGATTTTGTTTACTTTCGAATACATTACAAAGAGTGATGGGTAAACCACAACATTTCTCAACACTTGGAAAAGCACCAACAACTGTGGATGTTCTTTTGAATGGTATTCCAACTGTCTAAAGCCATTTGATTCTCCACAGCTGGGCTAGAAGATTTACAAGGGTAGATATTTCAGCACTTCTGCTTCCCATCCCAGCCAAATGGAGACAGTTGAAGTTGAAAAAAAAAGAAGGAAGGGGTAGGGTCAGAAACAAGGCCATGACAAGCGCAAATATAAGCTACATTTTCAAATATTTACCTGTTAAACTGAGATACTAGTAAAATTCTGCCCTTAATGTGGGTATCCCAGTGACTCTGTCCCCAGATCATGTGACATTTTGTTTTCTCATTTACATAATAAGAAAAATACTCATTTCTAACCTAGATAGTAGGTTTAGATCCCAACGATTTGGTCTGATACAGACAGTAGGACATCTGAGTTGGTGAACCCATAACTAACTTTATTCACCTTTCTTATTAAGGATTATCTTCTTCTAGCTATTGGAAAATAATATGGCTCCTGGGGAAAAAGTTATTGATTTTTTCATGGAACCCAATCAGTCATTTTGTGTCAGTCACTTTGCATATCTCATTTTAACTTTCACATGTTAATCAACCTGGAGTTAAAATAAACTGAGTTGTACCAAATCCTGATATTTTAATACCCATTTTTCTTGATGACAGAACTATGCATCAGGTGATATGTGAAAGTAAACATCACACTAGATTAGCATTTTCTTTCTAAATGATATTGTACTGCTTCTTGGCCAGATGTTAGGAGAAACTTAATCTGAGACTTATCCTAGCAGGTAGTGATGAGTTTATTCAAAACACTTACACAAGCAATCTGGCTGGCTGCTTTAAAGCTCTGTTACAGATAAAGAAAAAGTTCATAGTTAGAACAGCTGCTTTTTGTTCAATTGCCATCAATTAGAGTATCTCAATAATATAAAAAACTGAAATCCCACAATACATACCCACTAATTAGTTCTTTTAATACCTAAGCACTTATACTAAATATTTCAGTAAAACTGCTACTAGCATTAACAGATTTTTTTAAAAAAAAAAAAAAAAGTGTATTTAATTTATATATATTTAATTTAGATCGGAAGAGCGT
>JAWWMP010000041.1:40296017-40317749 GCA_035047865.1 Dendrocincla tyrannina | reverse complement strand
CCTCCCCTTCCCTTCCCTTCCCTTCCCTTCCCTTCCCTTCCCTTCTTTTTTCCCTCTCCTTTTTCTTCAATGCTGCCTAGAAACAACTAGAAAAGGCAGTCTATAACAAAACATGCACCTGTCAGAGTTCCACTTGTAGCTTGTTGCTCAGATTGGTTTACTATCTGTTGCAGGGAGCTGCTGAGTCTTTCATTCTCTCATACCAGGAGACAATTCATGAAGTAATTCACACAGTTATTTCCAGACCTAGCTGACCCTTTCACGCTGCACAATGTGACTTTCAGCCTAAGGAAACTACTCACAGCTAAGCTCATCCCCAGAGTATTGGTATGTGAACTATGAGTTCTGCAGAGTTCTTTTTAACTTTTAGATATTCAGACTGTTTTTGCAAATGCAGTGACTGAGGTTGCATGGTGTTTTTATCATGAAAAGATAAACTATTCCTGGGTGATTTATGGAAAATATGTCATGTAACTAGAAAAACTATCAAAACAGAAATTCATTGAGGCTGAAAATTCCAATATCCCCTCTCTGCAAGTGGCCACTACCATGTGCTTTAGGGGAAAGTCTAAGAAAAATTGAAGAAAAATAACTTTTCCTCAGAATAAATGCCTTTTTTAACTGTCACTCTTGGATGACTGCTTATTCTCAGAATCACTGAAACTCTGTCAGAAAAATAATGAAAAAAAATAATCTGTCCTTAATTTTATGAATGGTCCCGTGGCTCATGTAAATGTCTGATTCATTTAACATCAGCTACGTGCTCAACCCCCCTAATAGGCTGTGCCATTCTTCTTGAAGAAAGGAATTCCAGAGGTTAATTATATATTCTAAATTATATCCCTTTTCAATTCAGCTGAAAGCTGCTTTCCCCCACCCCCACAACCTTTTCTCCCTTTCACTGTTTTATTTTTCTTATTCCCATCACATGTTCCTGTTTTAGTTTTTGTTTTTATGGAAAGCTACAAGTCAAGGCTGCTTTTTCACTAGTTCTGGAGGTATGGATGCAAAATACATTTTTGGTCAATGCAATCTTATAAAGTTTAGTATAATGAAAATTAAAGCACATCCAGGCTGTGAAAATATTGACATGGGGTTCATTCCAATAATTGAAGCAGCCATGACAAAAGCCCTGAAATCAAATTTTATGGATGAATAGGTTCATAAATTATGAGATTTCTTTTCCAAACAATGCACAAGGAAGTGATCACAGATACATCTGGCAGAATCCCTAATGAGTATTGTGTTCCTGTCTACTAAGTACCAAACTCATATTTACTGTTCAGTGATGCTATTTAGATTGCAGAATATGGTCACTGTGTGTCATCCGAAATGTATCTTATTCAGGTGTTTTCTGAATCAAGGTGAAATTTATACTGTACAGTCATAGCTTTTACTTTTTAGTAAGATCTAAATCTACAAACATTTACATATGTTAGGCTTCCAAAAGCATTGACTAAAATTGTGGTTCCATTTTTGTGAGGACAATATATAAACCATTTTAAATTAGACTTTATGTTTTTTGTTGGGTTTTTTTGTTGTTGTTGTTTGTTTTTTTTTTTAGATGACAGTGGTATGTATTATTATTCATAATTTCTTCATTGTAATTCCTAAATGCTTACGCTCTTAGGTTTTGTCTTTTTAAGGCTCATTTAGTAGTAATGACCTGGATACTAAAAGAATGTTAACACATCACAGAATTTCTCTCAGTCCAATAGAGATTAAAGGAATTAAAGCATGTTTTATTGTATGTTTTCCTCTTTAAAAAAGCCCCTTGAACTAGATAATGTGACCCCATGTAAAAAGAGGGGAGGGAAGTGAACATAAAGGTCAGAAGTTGGATTTAAATGTAAGGAGAAAGAAATGTAAAAGAAACCAATAAATGTCTTTCATGTCAAACATGACAAATAATAATTACCTTGAAGTTCTAAGGCTGTGTGTAGTAGCATCACTCAGAGACAGCTGAAAAATCTGAAGGATATGAAGATTTTTCTCTTGCCATACCTTCTTCTCAAGTTTACTTAGCACAAAAGTAGGGTTTAGACAATTACATGCCTGAGAATTGAAGTCTTCTTTGGCATGATTATATATGCTGTCATCAGAGAGAATATTTAATGTATGCTCTTAGGTCTGTATTGCTAAGTCACTTTTAATGTGCAGTGAGAAAAAGAAGGAGTTCAGGTTAGCCTTGATTTTAACCAATGTTCTGAATATTGATTCATTTGTTAATGGTTATTTGGTTAAATGGCAATAGGTATTTTGAGATACTTTTATGTGTGGATCCTCATTCTATCAGCTCCCTATACTTCAACTGAGCAGTACCTGAAGTTAGAGTACAACATTGAAAACAGCAGATATTATTCTGTCCATAACTTCACTGGCTGATAAACCAGAAGCAATGCGAAAGCATAAAACACATTACAGTGATTATTATAGCTTATTACTGGTCTGGTTTTATCATTTTCTCCTTTACATTGTAGATTTAAACTAATATTTGTTCCACAGTCATGTCCCATGGAGCAAAATGGAAAAACAGAATTTTACCAAGAAATAGAACACATTCACACATACTGCATAGGAAAAAATGAAATAACACTGTTATGGCTTTATGAGGTGTAAGCTGTACCCAGTGCAGCTAGACAATGCATATAGACTTAAAGCTTTAAAAAAGCTCCATCTTGCAGAAATGTATTTTATGTGAGTTTAAAGATACTCAGTAGAACTGACCCTCCAAGAAACACAATTTCCTTTGTGGAAGTTAGCTCTTGGAATTTTATACATAGGGTGGTTTAAGAGAACTGAAACCTCTAGATGAGCACATAAAATCACAGCTGGAAAAGTCTAGAAGCAAAAACATGAGTAAAGAAAGAAAAAGTTCCTAACATACATTGTGTTCTTAAATGTTAACTTTTCTGCCTTTATTGCTGCAAGAAGAATCATCGAAACTTAAGATCTGTCCAATAGTTATTGTTTTCTATAATTTAAAATCACTGAATAAATTAGATTGGAAGGTATAGAGACCATCTGATCCAAGACCCTGCTGAAATCAGGACTAAGTTTAATGTTTGATCAGATTGCTCAGGATCTTACCTAGTCTTGTATTTTCTCTGTGCACTTCTGAAAGGAATACGTCTTCATCTTTTTTATAACAACCCATGAGGTAGTTGAATGCAGCAGCAAGGCTTCACTGACTCCTCTTTCTCAGGCAGAAAAAAGAAAAATCCACCCATTTTCTCAGACTCTTCTCAGAAGGCATATTAGCCTTAGTAAATTGTGCTCTATAACTACTTGAATGGAGGTTGTAGTAAAATGGGTGTAAGTCCTTTTTCCCAGGTAACAGGATTAAAGCAAGCAGCGTCAAGTTGCACCAAGGAAGGTTTAGATTTGATATTAGGACAAATTTCATCACTGAAAGGGTTCTCAGGTATTGAACCCGTCTGCCCAAGGATGTGGTTGGTCACTGTCCCTGGAGGTTTTTCACAGATGTGTGTATCTGGCATTGATGCACGTGGTTTAGTGGTGGACTTAACAGTGCTCGTTAATGGTTGAACTCAATGATCTTAAAAGTCTTTCCTAACATAAATGATATTATTATTCTATTCTCTGGCCCTTTTGGTAGCTCTCCATTGGATTGTCTCCAGTTTGTGAATGCCTTTCTTGTACTGGGGAGCCTAAACTTCTATGTAGCACTCAAAATCTGCAGATGCCAAATAGATGGGGATAATATAAGGGTAGTAAGGATGGCCTATGTTCTTACTGACACTGCTCAGTAGGTAGTAAGCTTTCATGACCTCAAGAGTGCACTACTGACTCAGGATCAACTTGCTGGCCACCAGGACTTGCAGGGCTTTTTCCTCAAAGCTTCTTTCAAACCAGTTAGGCCTGTTCTCTTGCAAAGATTTATTCCACTTCTGTTAATAAATTTCATGGGGTCTTTGTTAGTCCATTTTTCCTCAGCACACTGAAATCCCTTTAGATGGCCATCTTTCCCTCTAGCATATCGAGTACTGCTCCCTCTTTGGTGTCATCCATAAACTCGCTGTCACCTAGTCATCCTAAGTGCTAGTGAAAGATGTTATACTGCATCACCTCATCATTTTCCCATGAAGAACCCTTCTAGTAACATTAGACAGCCTCTTCAGAAGTCTTGGCTTGCTCTATTATCCCATTAGGGTCCTATTGTCCTGTAATTGTCTTATTAACAGCATACATCAAAAGATATTTTTACATTGCTTCAGTCCAGAGTTCTTTCTTCATCCATGCTGGCCTTCTGCCATGCCTGCTTGCCTTCCTGTTCAGAAAGATGGAAAATTTTTCTGCTCTGAAGATAAGATTCTTGAGGATCAACTAACTCTGCTACACCCTTTTGTTCTTCAGAGCTGTCTCCTAGGAGAATCTGCAAGTACTTCCATGAAAAGCATAGGTCAGGTCTCCTGAAGAAAAAGGCTGCAATCCTACTATTAATTTTCACCAAACCACAGACTATTTGAGTTTTGCAGGAATGTTTTGACATTGACAAGTCTAATCACTCCTGCTGAAGCATGGTCAGCTAGGGCAAATTGCCTAAGACTCACTTCAGTACTTACACCTGTCTCTCAGGGTTTTAAAATCTAACATCATAAATATAGTGGAGGCTTCCATCAGTCTTCAATATTCTGACTATTTCTTCCTTGTTTATGAAGAGCAGGTCCTGCAGAGCATGTACCCTAGCTGGCTTGACAAATTCCTATGTCTTTGCTTGTGCCCTGCATGTCAAGCAAATATCAAGATGAAATTTCTCATGAATACCATGGCCTTTCACCATGAGGCTTCTTCCTCTATAATCTGTAAAGAAGTCCTTGTGTTTCCTCCTCTTGTTGAGGTCCTCTTTAGATCACTCAGAGTTTCCCTCTTGTTGGTTTCCATTCTTTAACCTGTTAGATTCTGACAGTCTTGCCACTCCTCTAGAGCAAAGCTCTACATAGTGAAATCTCCATCCTGTCTTCCTGGCCTGTCTTTCCCAAAAAGCCCATACCTACCAATGTGCTCCTGTATCTCTGTGATGTCGTTGAGATTACATATTTCTTAGTGCAAAAAGACTTCTAATTTTAATTCTTCATTATTTCTTATTTTAATTCTTCATACATATGTCCCTGAAGAGGCACTTGGGACAAGCACCCAAATAGACAGATTTTTTGGAGGAAGTGTGACAGCTTTCGACATCATGCTGTCACCTGAGAGCTTCCTATGTTCCACCCCATTCTTCCACTTTCTCTTGTACTTTATGTAATCTCTCCTTCTGAATCTCCATTTAAGGCCTGCCTTCATCATCTGGAGAATCTATAGACAGTCATTTAAAAATAATCTAAAACCATCTGTCCTCTATGTAATATGGATTTGATTTTTTGGGTTTTTTTTTGCACCTGTAAGGTTTCTGCGAAGATTCTTTCTTCGTCATTCCTGTCCTCCCTGATGTTACACCATATACTCATGCTCTCCCACAGCTCTTTCACTTGGCAGCTCTGTGCCTGTGCTAGAGTATACCACCCACAGCTGTCAGCACTGGGGCAGGAGAAACCATAGGCATTTCTGGTGACCTAATACCTGGGCAACATTGTCCTTCTTCAGGAGTTGTGTCTTTGTCAAAGACATGTGTGGAGGTTTGGGTTGGCTCCTTGCCAGATTCCCCCCGCCACCTCCCAAGAGAGAAGGGGAAAAAAAAGTACCCAAAAGACAATTGTAGTAAAAGTATATATATATTTTTATATATGTATATATTCATATATATTACAATTTTGTACAATCAAACACTATGAATCTACAGAATAAGAACCCCAATCAGCTCCAAAAGGGAAAAGGGGGGAAAAGGGAAAGGGAAATGGGACAAAAATGGGTAAAACCGAACAAAACAGATACACTCATAAACTCAGGGGAAAGCTCAATAAGTAACTAATACAATAAATTCTCACCAGAACTCCCCTTAAGAGAGGCAGGTCCTTCCCCTCTGCGCAGCTGGGACAGCAGCTTCCCCAATAGGCCTCAGCTCACAGAGATAAGAGCTAAGCTGACAGAGACCTGATGTCCTCCAAGCACATGAAAGGAAGAGAGAGAGAGAGAGAGAGAGAGAGAGAGAGAGAGAGAGAGAGAGAAAGGAAACCTTTCCTTATCTTTATATACCCCTGATTACGTGAAAGAATAGTGTGGAATGCTTCCTTAGTTATAACCTGGTTACCAGGGAAGGTCTAGACCAAAACCAAGAAAAGTAAACCACCACCACATGTCATCATGGGGGTGAGGGATGGGAAAGGGATATTACATGTTCAGTTGGGAGCCACACTCCCTGATACACCTTTGCCATTGTAGCACCAGCTCCAGTAGTCCCACGCAGTCTCTTACTCAGGGCCTATGAGTGTCCTGCATGTCCTATCCTGCACTGGCTGCTGAGAGCTGATAAATACCTTCTCTTCACATGCTCCTCTTATATAAATTGTTGGAACCAAGCTCTTCTAATGGTTGTAGCCAGGCTCTTCACAGTGATGTCAAACAATAATACAGGAGACAATGGGCAGAAACTGATGTACAAGAAGTTCCACATGGAAATGAGAAAGAACTTCTTCACTGTGAGGATGACTGTTCACTGGAACAGATTGCCCAGAGAGATTGCGGAGTCTCCCTCACTGGACATATTTAAAAAAACATCTGGATGCAATTCTGTGCAATGTGCTCTAGGATGACCGTGTTTGAGCAGAGGGTTGGACCAGATCACCCACTGTGGTCCCTTCTGACTGTACCAATTCTGTGATTCTGTGTAATCTGGTTTAGATTATTTTTGGTAATTAACTTAGGCCCTAATGATTTTTACAAACACAAAGCCTCTGTTTTGTGACAGAGAAAGGACAAGAAGGACTTCCCTGCAACTCAGTGACAAACGGTCCTTCAGTGCTAAAGAAACATTTTGCACCCACCTCAAAAAATTGTTTGGTTCAGTTTTGTTTCTTTCTTTCTTTCTTTTAAGACACTTGGGATAATATGTATAGATAGAAACACCAATAGATGCAAAATCTCAGAATTTGTTTCTTTGGAAAACTCCTTGACTACAAAGTTTAATTCCTGCTTTTTTAACTTATTCTAGCCTTATGAAGCTATTTTTCTCAGCCACAGTAAAGCTGTTTGGTAAGGTGCCTCTCCTTTGCAGAGTATACTTGGTCATAGCTGTACCACAGAGTAGAGTTCGTGATTCTGAAGGGTTCAGGGTTTCAGGGTTCAGTCACTGCTGTGCTGAGAATTATTTGAATTCTTTTTTTGATGAATAATTTGATGCTTGATAACTAAGATGTGGCCCTAAGAGTATGGCACCACTATCACCTGGAAATGTACTCTAATTGAGGGACCATTGATGGGTTCTTGAACATTAAATAATGTTTGACAGTAGGTGGCATCTGCTGAGAAATAACCCATTGAACCAACTGAACATAGTCCTATGCATTCCTCAATTCCTTATCATCCTAAAGAGGCATGATGCATTCTTTTGCTCTAAAAGTGTTTTCAATGTCAATGAAAATGCCAAAATATCTTACAAGCCAGATTTAGAAAGTGCTGTTATTAAAAATTATGGACATTTTCTTTTTTTTTTGTTAAAATATTTGAATTTAACTGTTTTGAGATTTAAAAGGACAATGCTCCCCTGCCCTTACTTTTCTAAGAGTTTCAATGAAATGTTTAAAAATGGCAGTCACATAAAGAACAATTTTCAGCAAAAAAGAGCATAATTTTTATCTTGTCAGAAATTGGCACGTACTATAAGGGGAAGTTACTACAAAATTAATGTAACAGCTATTCATTTTTCTTGTCTATGAAGTAATTGCGATTGAATGACTTGATACTCATAATCTGTGAATATAAATTAGGCTGAGCATTACTAAAGAGCAGTTTTAATGTAAACAAAAGGAATACAAGATATGACAAAACTATGGAAGTGATTTTCATAGGATGTTGTAAATGTCAAAACATAGATTTAGTAAGGATTAGAAGTATTCATGGATGAAAATTTCATCAAATATAGTTAAACACAAAGGTATGGTCTATATCTCAGAAAATACTAAAACTGCAGATTTCTAGAAGGGTTTGTTTGGGAAAGTATCACTAGGGGATTTTACTGAATGTATTCACTACAATTTTTTTTTCCTAAGATTGAACACTGGACTATATAAATCTTTGGCATGTTCTAATATGGCTGCGTTCTTGTAAGTTGTGTGTCAACACAAACTCTCCTTGGTCTATACAGATTGCAAAGTCATACTCATCATTTCATCAACATTCCTTTACTCCATTCCAAAGTGCATCATTGTTTTAATGCAGAAAGGACCTCTGACAGACACATTTTAAAATCACTTTTGAAGTCACTGATTTGAACTAAACAAAACCTGATTTCACATCTACCTTGTCTTAGGTCACTAATAACATAGTCCTTTGCAACAAATATGGCTCTGAACTAGTGAGTATGATGTACGTGAATGTGACATAACATAGACATGTCCTCAGTTTGAATTGTTATATTTAAACTAGTGTCACTTCATTGCTAGCACAGAAGGCTTACATTACACACCTTGTGATTCAGTTCCTGGCACTGCATTTATGCAGATACATTCCATGCCATATGTTAAATCTTTTTTAATCCCCTAACAAGTTACTATTTCAACTAGGGCACACAGTAATGAAATTATTGTATTAACATTTGTCCTTGAACCAAAATCCACTTGTTTCCCAAGAAACTAAATAAGTATCTTCTCTCTAATCCAAACACCTACCATTATGAAGTGAGCTCTATAATTTCTAGGGCTGGATGAACAATTGCACTGATACTCCTAGAAAGTGAATATTAAGCTTGCACACTTGTTGGCTCACACCAGACAAATTATAATTTATGGAAAATGAGGTAATGCATGGGATAGTAAGAATCCCAAATCCCTCAGCCTTTTGACACAGAGGCAGTTAAGCAAGCCAGACAAGAGACTGCATCCTTCACAACTACAACCAGGCATGCACACACAATTACTTCACAGTACTCTGACGTATTACATTTAACCTCCGTCCTAAGAAAATAAATCCTATAGAAACCTATTTTTTCCAACAACATTGCCTTTGGCAAGTTCAATGTGGCCTAGAAAGGTAAATCTGTAGCAGTTTATAAAAGTTTCTGATGCTGTTTTTCTGATACCTCTCATCAAATTTCTTCACTCCGTAAAAGATTCAAAGCTACAGTGACTACAGCAAGGTCTCCTCCTAGTAATAATATCAAGTGATATAACAATGCAAAATGTGCAACTGTCTCTATTTCATATTATTACAAATATTGTATTATGTATTGCAGAGCCATGACCCTATTGAAGACAGTGAAAATTTTGCAACTGACTTCTATAGGGCTACAGTCCTAACCTTACTGGAGTAAATGAGGAATTTCAAATTACAAACTAGAAAATGAGTGAAAAAATTTAATGGAACATTTCTGTGTCTGCGTCTCTACTTTTAGCAAATCACATTCACTGTGTTTTTCTTTACGGGACTTGAGCAGTTTGAATGACCTTACCAATCATTTGTTAACAGTGATCTGAAACTGAATCACTGAGTTTTAAATATCATGTTCAAAATTTACAATTAAATAATAAATACAAGAACATTCCTTATGTAATCAACTTCCATAAGTGGGAAGGAATCATGTTCTTTCAGAAGTAAGTAGATACCGTGATTATATAAATTACTCAGCTGCATGTATTTATTTATATCTTCTAAGTTGCCTTTCAACTTATTTCTAGCAAAATAAGTTCCAGTATTTATGATGAATTAAAGAAAACAAAATCCAGCAAATATGCTTTTCTGATACATATTCTCTAGGCTGAAGCCAAATTACCACTGAGATTAATTTATAAATGATCTTCACCTCTCAACCAAGACTATTTAATTAAATTCTGTTTCCTGTACATAGATTGAGTAGGAAGAAGAGGGAAGGAGATTTGGGTAGAGAGTAATCCAATTTGTTACTAAAAGTCACAAATTTTAATATCAGGATCCAAGAACAGCCACTGAACAGTTAATGTCTAATTTGTGACCGTGTTATTGTACTGCTTTCTATTTTCATTGGCAGTATTTCCCGTTTGCTGAATACATTTTACATTTTACAATAATTTTCTTCTTTGTCATATGCTTGAATGAGGCTGTTATCAAAGACAGAAAGATATCTGACACAACAATAAGGAGAACTTAGTAATGAGCATTTTATTTCTTGAAAACTGTATCTGATTTATTTTCTGAATTAAAATGAACATTTCTAATCGTAATTTTAAATCTGACAATAAATGGAAAAGTCATTTTCTGATTTTCAATATTTATGCAAAAATATGTGGGTCTAAGGTAGGAGATGGAATTGCGCTTGATTCTGTCTACTCCTTTTCAGATAATATTTCCAGGAATGAGCAAACACCAAGCTGACTGTGTTTGTAAGAACAGACATCACCAGCCTGTGAAAAGGCTAAGCCTTCTGGCATGCCACTGTGCTTGCTTGCCAAAACTCCCTCTAGTAACTTTGGTTGACACCCACTTTTTTTGGGATGGCTGCCCACCACAAGATGTGCAGTAGGTTTATAGGAGTGTGCATTGTGTAGAACTAGAGTGCAGTAAATAAACACTATCTTGCTGCTTTTCAATCTACACACACCATTCAATAAGTATAGCTTTAGATACTTTTCTAATATATGTTTCTGACAAAATGACAAATGATGCAAATAGAGAATCAAATCCTGATGATTAGTCTGAAGCCTGAAGTTTGTTTCCCATAGTAGCAGCTTGAATGGCAGTGCTTCCAGAGGTTTTGGCAAATTTTGGCTGTTAAGGTAAATTTCTAAGTGCAGGAGTAAAGAATATTTGAAACTGAAGACTGGCAGAGTGATTGTTTGCTATTCAACTTCCTGTGGTTGCAATCAGAAATTCTTTAATAAAGCAGCTGTAGTTAAAGGCTCTGTTTTGCAATTTTAGTGTTATCCATGAAGCAGCAACATTCTACTAGTCTGTCATACTTTATTCCTTCATCTGCTCCTTTTTTACAATTTTCTTATACGCTCTTCTTTAAAACACAAAATAGAAAGGATTATTGAAATTCAGAGAGGTAGTGTCAGTGTCAGATGAACATTGAGAGGTGTTATTATCTGATATGTGATCCAACATGAACTAGTTTTGATGACTTCTACCAGCTTTGAAACAGGCTGTGCCATGCAACTGAGAATCTGTAGTGTGTGAGCAACAGAAGAGTGCAACAAGCTTGACCTACATGCCAGGATTGCCAGCATTTGATAGTCTGTAGGTGCAACGTGATGTATGTACTACCCCCACTATGGGAAAAATTACAGCTCTTATCACAGAACCATAGAATGGTTTGGGTTGGAAGGGACCTCTAAAGATCACCTAGTCTAACAGTCCTGCAGGGATGTCTTTCACTTGATCAGGTTGATCCACTAGATCCAATTAGACCTTGAATGCTTCCAGGGATGAGGCATCCACAGCTTCATTGAGAAACCTGTTCAAGTGCCTCACAATCCTCACAGTGAAGAATTTCTTCCAGTCTAAATCTACCTTCTTTTAGTTTAAAGCCAACACCCCTTGTTTTGTCATTCTGTCTTTCTTATATGTTCCTTTTGTATATTAAAAGGCTACAGGGTCTCCCCAGAGCCTTCCCTTCTCCAGGCTGAGCAATCCCAGCTCTCTCCGTCTGTTTTCATATCTTTCAGGCAGTTGTAGAGAGGGATAAGGTATCCCCTGAGCCTTCGTTTCTCTAGGCTAAACAATCTCAATTCCCTCAGCTGCTTCTCATAAGATTTATGCTCCAGCTCCTTCATCAGCTTTGTTGTCCTTCTTTCAGCTCAAGTTGTCGAAGATGAGTGAATATTTTCAGCTAATTAATTGCTAGTCATTACAAATCCTTGAATCTCCCTTCCTAAGAAGCTTCAAAGAGTTTGATTTTGAAAAATCTAAAGTATTATCTGATTTTTGGTTTTTAAAAGTTGTGAAAAGCAATGCTGAGAGTGAACTGATTCAAAAGTCTGCTGAGAACAGTGAAAATTATTCTGTAGACTCAACTGGCCATTACTCAGCATCATCACTGAGCATTAACTTGTTCTGCAAAACATGTGTTTTTAAGCTTAGAAGTTGTTTCTACTTATTCACATATTAAGCACATGGTCATATTTCATAAAAATAACATTTCAAATGCTCATCTAATTTCTTTGTCAAATTAAACATTTTATCTGAAATCTTATTTCATTGCTGTCAGAAAAGTCTTACCAGCTCTTTAGTATTAATTGATCCAACAAAAGAAATTCTAATCCAGTTGTTTAGGGATAATACCTCATATCTTCATTTCACAACACACCCATGTTTTCGTTAACATATATGTTAGAGAGTGAATTAAATTTCAGCACGGGAAGTAAAAGGAAATTATAGGAAGTTAATAGACCAGAAGGAAAATTCTTTTTAATTCACTGATCTGAACCAGACACAAAACAGAGATTTGAATCTGAGTCTCCTACATTACCTATGACTGTTGTGACCATTATATCTACTCTAAAAGTTCATTAAATTTGCCTCTCTCTGTCATTTTGTTCTAGGAAACCCTTCATAAAACGTAAGACATTTGACATGTTTTTGTTCGGCAAATCTGTCTATTCTGCTAGCAAACATTCTGTCTGAAATTTTCTCACAAAGAAATCACATACTAAAATAATAATAATAAAAAAAATAAAACCTTATTATCTTCAGAAACACCATACTCTGCATCAAGAACCTCCCTGCTAATTTTCAATTAAAAAATTGAGGAAATTATATAAGTTATAAAATGGGTTAGAAAAAAGTGTTCACCATTTCTTGAGCATCAAAGGGTATAAATGCACACTGCTCAAGGGAATAATTCAATTTAGAAACACAATTACATTTTTTATATGTAAATATTAAAACAATCAAAATACTTCAGATGGGTAGCAGATCAATATTGTGCAGTGTTAGATATGCATGTTAAGAATCTCGTTTTATGAGAAAATTTCTCTCAGTCCCTCTGCACAGGGTATTTTATTCAGGGGAAAACGCCTGTACATCAAAATATAAACAATTTCCTTTTGTATTATAACAATAATATATCCAAGAGAATAATTTCTATTTTAGTAAGAAGAATTACCAAATTGTGTCCCCCATTGTTGCAACTTCTACTGTAAACTGTTAAGAAGCAAAAATCCTCTCTGTTGTGCTAATGGAAAACTATTCTTCAAAAATTGATCTACATTATCCTAGGTTTATTATTTCCAGGCTTACAATGTTGAAAATAAGATATTAAACTCCAGCTATGTCACTCGCACCCTGCTTTAACACCCTATTGCCAGTGAATGTCTCTTGTACCTTATTAAAACATTTACAAAATGAGTGATTCTCTGAAAGGAGCTAAACCAACAATGTTACTTGATCCTGAATCAATGCTCATGAGCTGTGCCAGTGTGTCAAAAGAGCAGCCTATTGCTACATAGATTTAAATACATGAAAAAGCATTTGGAAATTGGCCAATTAATTTCCTGAGGAACCAAAGGACTGGAGAAATCTTCTGTATTTTCCAATATACTTACAGAATTTAACATCTCCCTGTAGAGAGACACAGCACCTTGCCTCCTCACGAACCTGTGTAGCCTATATTTCATTCCTGTCAGGGGGGAAAAAGAGTTAGATCTCAGTCATATTACCCAAGCTTTTTTATTTTTTTTTCTTCCCACAGCAGCAATATTTCCTTGTGACTTCCTTATCAATATCCCAATAATGGGAGAACTCATAAATCAAGTTAACAGTGAAACATCCCCTTATTCAGTAAACATATTAAGATAACAACACACAATGCTCAATTAAAAAAAAAAAATCAGGGAATTTGTAGATACTCTTTCATGATTGATTTGAAAGTGTCTTTCATCTTGGAGTTACACAGTTAAGAGTGCACCCTAACCCTACTTTTGGTCCAGTTTAAGATATTTTAGGATTTTCTTATCTTCCCCTTGAAGATTCTGGTGTCTTTGAAAGAAACTATTTACAATAAATGAATAACATAGCAAACATTTTTGTTGTTACCACATTTTTGTTGGTACTTTTTTTGTCAGTCCTACTAAGGAGACAGTGGTGATTTCTCTGTTAAGTTTCCTTCTTTGTCTGTCTACTCTGAAGTACTTGGTACTCAGAAAGGTAAACCAAAACCCAGTAAATGGAGATGGCTTCAAAACAATGCTGAAACTTTAAGCTGGAGTCCTCTTATGCACTAAGAAATCCTTGGGCAAATGTGCAAAGGTAACACTGCTGACAATAATACTCTCGCATAGGAGTCCCTTTTAAACTCATTGTTTGTCATATTTAACAAGAACTGCCAATCATAAAGTTATTATTTTAAACTGAATGCACAGGGACATAAGAAAGATTTGAATTCAGCTATGAAAGGTTCTTTCTTCACCTTCATCTTCAACTATGAAGATGGACTAGTGATGAGAACAGTCTCGATCTATGACAGGTGTAAAAAGAATTCCCACATTAATAAAGACATATTCCTTCCTCTTTGATGCTCGTTAAGGTTACTATCACTAGACTCATAAGCTTACTAGTCCCATTATCACAAGACTAATATAACTGTGTTAAAAGACTCGGGTTTGAAGTTATTTGAAGGCGAAAGGTGCAACCAGTCCTTGCTGAGTCAGTCCCAGCAGGCTCAGTCCTGATGCCAGTTCAGGCAGTATTAGGTTTCTCCAGAACTGCTGCTTTCATGCTGCCAGTAAATAGTAAGCTAACTCTTCAAGTAATTTTGGTACTAAGGCACTACTGCTATCAATCCTGCAAGTAGGGGGCAATATCTTCCTAAGAATGAGACTTCTTTCCATCCAGTTTAGGTTCAGCAGCTTTGAAATATATTACTGGCTTCTTTGCCTCTTCCTCATTTCCCAGTGTGTTCTTCAGTGCAATTTCTTGCCATTTTTCCTCAAGATTTTCTTTAGAAACAGAAACAGTTTATTTTCACAAAATCAAGTTCAATAAAAATTCATAAATCTTCATGGGCAGTGGCCCAGTGCCCTGGTATGTTAGGAGGCACTCCATCATGAACTGTATATATGATTTAGGCACACTTTTGACTTTTTAGGAAAGTAATCAAGCCAAAATCTTAAAATTTTGAGTAAAGCACCAAACTTCTGTTAAAATACCTAGATACATTTTTCATGCTTCAGATATGTATGAAAAACTGTCCTTTTTATGCAAAGTCCTATTGATATCACAAGAGCAAAAAGTCCTTAACACTTTTCAGAAGTTGTTAGTTCTTACATGATGAAGCCGATGGTAAAGAATAATGACTGTAAATCTGGCATCTGAAATTCCTTTAAAAGTAAATGGACTTCCAAACTACAAGGGTAGCAGTAAAGCTTCTCTTCACAACAGCATTGGGAAAGAGAATCAAAAATCTGAAAAAAAGTAGTTTGGGGAAAATGGGGATGAAATACTTATCTATGCAATGCAACATAACATTCAGTACCTTTTCTTTTCCTTAGTCGCTGGCTTAAAACAAGCTCCAAAACTGAATTTACACATGCAGTTTGTAAGACAGATTTTCCAAAACACAAAGCTTTGAACTGTGCCCTGCCTCAGCAGGATGTTGCCAAATTCTTGGTACCTCTAAATATTAAAACCCATATGTCAGTGTCTAAGAAAACATTTGGAAACCTAGCTCTATACATCTATTTTGAAAAATTGTATTCTCCAGCTGAATGCATTAGGGGTGATATAAACTTGATTTTATTCATAGAAAGGCATGAATAATTAAATAATTACTAGTTGAGAAGTGAATACAAATTTATATTTCAGGAGTACATCAGACATCAAGAAAACAGAAAAATGCATTATTCTCTCTTTTCCTGTAAACAGCTCATTGAAACAAAGGCACTTAAACTACCATTTTGAAGTTTTATAATACAATTCAGTTTGGTTGTGTGTTGTTTTTTTCTCCCCCACCCCTTCCCCCCAATCCATATATGTTATGATTTTATGAATCACTTTGAAAAAGAGTGAGCATTTCTTAGCAACATTTGGTTATACAGTAAATAGTTTTAAATTAGGATATTCAGGAGCCTTACTAATGATCATTGAAAATATAACACTTTTCCCCTCAGGTTTCTTTTTGTTTCGATCTTACATCTTCTTATGCTCTACATATGCTACATTTCACTTTTCTTACAAAAAGTAAGTTAGATAAAAACTCACCATCCCATGAAAGGCTTGCCTATGTTGCCTGAATATATAATTCATTTTCTAGATAAATAATGATTTTCAAAAAAAGTCATGAGGAACTTCTATCAACTGCTTAATGACATTGCAGCTATTTCTTTCAACATCTATGGTTTTCATTTTGAATAGTTTCCATTTTATTTTATTTATTTCCATTTCTACTTTTCAAACTACAGCCCTCGGAAGACAAGAAAAAATCCTAGACAAAATAACCCACTCAATCTTGAACCAGCAACGAACTCACAATTGTTCCTACTGTATGCCAAAATTCATAATGAAATCATGAAAGAAATTTCATAGGAAAAGGGGGGAAATAAACAAGTAGAACTTTGAAATTTTTAGTCAGATATAGAAAAACCTGTTTCAAATTGATGTCCAGAATCTGTGCAGAAGATTCTGTTATTTCCAAAAATTTTACTGGCAAACCTTACCTGCTGTGTTCTGGTAGCAATGAATCATTTCTGTATTTTCACAACTCTTTCTAATGAGAACAGCAATCCTTTATGGCTATTTAAAGCCTGTAGATTTCCCCCAGAGTGATCCTATCCAAACATCCAGTGCTGTTGGTAATAGCTATTTCCCCTCACTACAGACTTAAGAGGCAGTTTCCTCAAGGACCACTACAAGGACACATGAAACTTTTTCCTCCTTCCCTCTCCTTCCACTGGTACCCTGGGGTCATTTCCAAGTTCTGCTTGGCTTCTACTATATTTTGGAACAGGAAACTTATGATTGATTTCAAATACAGAACTCTAGGCATCATGGCGTAATGTGTTGCCACCAAGATAGTAAAGGTAATGAACTGAGAGTAAAAATGCATATTAAGGAAATTATGCTGCAAGACTATTCCGAGCATACTTCTATGAACATAAACTTCTGTCTGAATGTCTCCTCTACACATGTATATGTTCCCTCCAGTGATGCAGGGAAAACATTTTAAAAATAGAATAGTAAATGTAATAGCTGAAAAGTATTAGAAAATTATAGTAGTTCAGTACTTTTTTCACAGAGTTTCAAATATTTAATATTACTTGATGCAAAAAAATAATCAGACAGTGTGTGCTTTTTTGGTCTTATTTTTGCTTCCTTTTTCCTTTCACTGATTTGTATTACATTGTAAAATTATGTATCCTTTCAGAAAATAGACCCCTTTAGTGGAGTTTCATTTTAATGATATTCCAGATGCCTATTACACAATTTAATAAATGCAGGTTCATAATCTCCCTCTCTTTTGTGAATAATAACATTGAATTATGAGGGTATGAAAGATCTACTAAGATGAAAATTTTCGGGAGTAAGGTGTTTTATCTGATAAGGAAAGTTAATGTATTAGATTAATTGTGGCATGTGAAAAGAAGATAAATGTGAGAAAAAAAGATGTGCTCAATGAATGCTTTCTGTACAGTTTAATGAGTGTATTACTTGAAATTGCTGAAATATTAGTTTCTTATGAAAGTGTCTTAAACTGAGTTTCATGACTTCACAGAAGCAAACAAAATTCAATACTCTTTAAGAAATAAGAAAAAATAAATTTAAAACTTTTCGGCCTAATCATATTTCTCTTTTTTTTTTTACTGTAGACTCACTTTTTTTTTTCTTCAAACAAAACACTGAAATAGAGAGTGAAAGTATAGTTGAACCATGTAAAGTAAATATTTTCATGATAATTGTCTAGCCTTGTGTTTAGTACAGGCCAATACATTTTTAAAGCAAAGATTATGGAACAATATTATATATACAATTGGATTTTCAAAATGCCTTTTTACTTTTCTTTAGTCAAATAATTCAGACATAGCTGAGTCTTACAAATGAACATGTAAGTCTTTGAGAGTATGTCCCTCACTATTACTTGTCAACACTATAATGCAATCAAGGATCCTCTCTGGAATCTGAATTCCCATGAAAATGCTATTAAGCATAAATTATTTAAAGTGTGGCACATGATGTTGATAATGTTCATTATTTTATTAGTCATTAAACTTCAGAGTAACTATTGAAACAAATTATATTCATCACAGTTACCCAGTGAACACCACTCTTCCCTCACAGATCTGCAAAACAAAGTACATGTTGATACAGAACAAGATTTTTCAATCTGGAACAAAAATTGCTTAGGTTCAAATAAATGAATATACAACTTGCATATATTAGAGATTTGTAGTTTTCCATCTATGTCCCTAAGGACCAGTTTCAGAAGCCATTGAAATTACTGGAAATCTTTCCCTTAATTCCCATTCTATTGATTGCATGATACCTGTTTTGCTCAGATTCATTTGCACTTATTCTTTATTCATCTTTACTTTCTACCTCTTGATTTTGATGGATCTTACTCCAAAAATGGAAAGACTCACAAAGTCCACACTGTCTGAAAAGATTTTTTGAAATTCAGATACTTTTGCAGGATTGAACTAAAGTTGTTAGGCTATTCAGGTCTGTATGGTCTTGTCCCCATCTATATATCCCTACTTAGTCTTCCGCCTACACCATTGTGTATGTATGCCTGATAATGTTCCACCAATTTTAACGGGTTTTTTCACCCCTTTTGACTAGTGTTATATTCACTCCAAGTAATTATGAAAACTTTAATATCAGTCTAGTACAAGTGTCCATGGAAACAGCTATAAGACATACTGCTAAATAAAAACACTTCATCAACAAGTGCGCCTGAGTTCAGTAAGCCACACTTAATCAACTGAAGGTCTTACTGATGATTAAGGAGTCTTGATCCCCAGAAAAACAAAACACATACACACACAAGTGGACTTTTTTCTTTATGGTGCTCTATTGTAACTTTTTTTTAACCTGAAAATTGTATCACCTTTTTTAATTATTGGCTAGAACTTACATCCACTCAAGCCATCCCGTTCCTAAACAACAGCCATATATTTGCCTAGCAGTATTTGGAGTTACGCAGCACTATAAAAAAATGAGCACGACCTGTCTTTTGTGTTCTTAGATGACTCTTTAAAATACTTGGCACCAACAGTTTCAAGGCCTCTAGATTTGAAATATTTATCTTTTCTCCAGGCAGGAAATGGGAAACTGGATAAATATGATAGCCAGCTATGCAGGACCACCAAACATGGGCAGTAAGGGGGAAACAACAGTAACTTGCATTCATGGGTCTCTGGATAGTTGGTGGATTTCTTCCCTCAGTCACTAAGAAAAATTAGCCCATAGTCAGTAAGCTTAAGTTCACTAAAAAAGGAAATCTGTCAGCACCACCTTTATTTTTAGGGAAGCACAGATTGAGAGACATGTATAGAGAGCTGTATCATCTACCAGTTGCTATTCCTTAAATGAAGACAGCAAGAATGAAATGAATACAATCCCTTTGAGTCATGTAGAGAATATAGAAGCAACACTGATTGTATTTGCAACAATCTGTTTAAATATATTGAATAAGGCCTTTTGCATGATATTTACAGAATGAAATCTAATGAAAAATAAATGGGAAGAAAACACAATCTATTTGTGGCCACAAGGAGAATAAAGGACTAACAATCGTATGCATAATGTACAGTAAGATATTTGCTCAACTGTCCCTTTCTATATAGTGCTGTTTCTGTTTTCCATGGTACTTTAGACCAAACAGTCACACTTGTCTCTTCTTCTTTTAATATTAATAAAGAAGGAGTTTTCCTGGAAACATGGTGCCTGACCCAAGGTCAAATTGTTTATGGCCATGTATGATGTAGGTGGCATGCTATTTTTATAACACTCCAGTAAAATCATAAGGTGTTTGAAGACAGAGTGGGCTGTAGTGGCTGTTTGGGGTTGTTTTGTTTTAGACCTTTTTTTGATACTTTAATCTCTGAGGTTTTTTAGGTTTATTATGTTTTGACTGAATTCTTGTATACCACTTTTAGTTTTGAGTCAGAAAGGAAGCATAGATGGAAGGTATAACTGAAATCAGTTTTGTTATCTTCTCTTAGTCTTTTTTCAGTTGGACCAGTTCCAAGATCATCTCAATGCTTCGTCCTTTTAACTTTGTTCTTTTCTGTTTGAGTATCACCACCAAAAGAATATTTTTTTCACCTCACATCTAAAGAAGAACAACTACAGTACATACTCTCATTCATTATCTTTTTTAATTTTATTTTTAACATCACTTTCTTAATAAGAAATAAGACTGAATTTTCTGTTAAAAGTAACTCAGTTCAAAATCAATACAAGTAGGAAGGAAACAAGAAAACCCTTGTCAAGTAGAATTTGACTGCAGTATAGTTCAGATTTTTAAATTCAAACTTATTTAAGAAGGTTCTTCAATTTTGCTCACGTGTCCTCTAAGCTGAATTCTAATACTGTCAGAATATATGAATAAAGACGTACTAATTAACCATTTTTCATGTAAATTCCTTACTCAGCTGAAGCATTAGTCTTTAAATTAATTTTTGCAAACAGATTGAAAAGAAGTTTCATGATGATTGAATTGCATCAGTCAGAGTCTCAGATCTGTTATCTAGTGAAGTGTCTAATGGAGTGCAAGTATAACTATTATTTTCAGCAATTACGTTGGTGTCTATTCGCGGCTAAGCTTCTTAAGGTTTTATTTACAAAATATAGCTATGTTTCTTAAGCATTTTATTTGATGTACCAAAATATCACCTAGTTAGTTCCTTCATGCAGTGTTTCTACCAAAAGTATAACTAAAATTACATTGAGAAAAGATCACATGCAGGCAGTGTTATCCAACAAATGTATATTAATTAAAAAAAATAACAAATGTTTTACTTCCCTCTGTTTACTGATCAGTTTGAGCAAACAAATTTTGTTACTTAAAAACTACATGAGTTGGAATTAGATTTCAATTTATATTGCAACTAAATTCCAACTTTATTAGGATGATCCTGAGAGCTGCAGGGAAAAAAAAGATCCTGAGAGCTTCAGGGAGGGCTCCACCCTCCTCAGCCGCTCCAAAAAAAATGAGAGACCAAAAAAACCAGAAAACAAACCTAAACAAACAACAAAACCTTTGTCAGCTACAGTTCAGATTAAATGGGTTTTGTGTTTTTTTTCCTAGGGAGCCACATACTTCAATAGTTTTACTATCTTAGCATACACTTATTGAGATCTCTGCAAATTGCACTGCTAGAAATTGGTACAAAGCCAATTTATTCATTAAATATTCAATTCATTCTTACTCAGTTCTTGCAATGTCCAGTCTTCATATATTTCATATAATTATTTATCAAGTTTTCATTTCCAAGGCTTTGAGTTAAATGCAAGTTTGACAGAGACAGATAATGCATAGTTTGGATTAAAGTTATTTTAACCTGTCAGGTTATTTTAACCAATACATTGAACAAGGGTATTGTTGCCTTTGGGTTTTCATGAATTATAAATTTTTATACTTCTAGGTAGTTTCTCACATATAGCATAGCTTGTAACCTCTAACCCTGTGTTAGCTGTCTTCAGGGT
>JAWWMP010000041.1:40277823-40295507 GCA_035047865.1 Dendrocincla tyrannina | reverse complement strand
TTTTATACTTTATATACTCTTTTATAGTCCTTTATATTCTGTACCCCAAAACCCTATAAGTAAAAGAACTCTTCTCTACTTTACTCATATAAAGTTGTCTTGGAAAGTTTTTTTTCCCCTTTCCTTACGGCAACAGTATACACTGTTACATAAAAAAGCCAGTGCATAAAATAATGAAACATAATACATTTGGTATATATTTCATATTTCAGAATTATTGTATCTTTACAGATACTCTTTCAGGACATGTCCGATTCCTTTGACATTCTGGCAATAAGACTTCATGTTCATCTCAGGCTTTTAATATGTTTGTTATTAACAAATTCTGCCTAACAGAATTTTATTTTACCTCAGACTTCATTAAGAATGGACAAAAATGCTTCTTTATATAAATATTTATGGGCTGAGATCAGGAATACTGCTTAATGCCATAGTGCCACTTGTTTTGAAGATAAAGCAAGGTAATTTAACTGTCTGTCTTCCTTGAAATCTTATCCTGTCCCAGTAAATTAATCCAACCTATGTTCTGTAATCATTGTCTTTGCTAATCCTTTGTCATCAGGAAAGTCCTTTCTTAACTTTGCTACCTTTATTTTCCCTCCATCATTCAGGCCAAGGTCAGCACCAAATGTTCATCAGTGAACATTAACTAAAGCACTCAGAACTAGTAGTTTTTCCATAGTTAACTATAATTCACTTCTGTTGAGGAGGGTGTGTGACATTTTTAGCTACCTTCATCCTGCTTCAGTGTATCAGGTTCTACAAATATTATCATAATAAAGATATTTTAGCTCCCTATTTAAACATATTATTTAACAAATTATTTTTGGAATTTCCAAGTTTCTCAATACCTACTGATCTGAATACGTCTGACTGTCCACATCTAGACAAAGGCACCCATGTCTAGTCTGAATAGGCTTCAGTAATACAGTGGCCCACCTGGATTTATTTACTTCAGCTCACAACAGAAAGTCTAAATGTAATGTTGTGCTAATGCAGCTCTAGAGCTGCCAGCTGTCTTGCTGAGAGATAACTGTGAGTTCTACTCATTACTGCATTTTCTGGTATAGACATATCTGATAAGTATGCATAGTTTATGAGAGATGAAGTGTCCAAACTCATTACTTCAAATATAGGCACAAAAAATGGTAAGGTTACTGCACTTTCCAACAATAATAAGGTCCTATGAAGGAATTCTATGCTGCAAAGTTTCTAGCCACTGCCACAGACTGACACTGCTTCTATTTACAAATCCAAGACTGGCAGATTGACAGCAGTGCAATGTTTTCTAGAAAATATCTCCTTCATAGTCAAAAAATCCCCAGAAAAACCAACCAATCAAGCAAACAGTGAAAATTTAGATATTTTTGAGGGTGTAAGTTATTTATGCTTTTTTTAATATTGGAATTACTTTGGATTTTTTCTAAAAAGTTTAAAAGTTCTGAGGAAAATGTTGGTTCTTTAGGGGAAAAAAAAAATTAGAAAAACCCCAAACCAAACCAAACCAAAACCACCTGAGACAAAATATTTCAATTTACCGAAGTGAATCCATTCTCACTATGACAAATTAAAGTGCCTCAATGGAATAGCATAATCCTCCTGCATCCATGGATAGAAAAGAACTACTAAGTAACAAAAATACATTCTCCATGAAACAATACCTCAGAAAAATGCTTGCATTGCTAGACTTTCGGAGACTTGACCAGTAGAATGCAGTTACTTTTCAAAAAGCACAGAGTTCCAAAAGTCATCTAAGCTTTCATTTTAAGTCACATAGACTAAACTTGACAACCAGACAACAATTAATCACAACAATCCATACCCACTGAATCACAACAAACCATCTCAAAAGATATCTAATACCTACAGACACTGAGAACCCAAGTTCATCAGTAAAGACAGTAGGACTAGTGGACTAAAACCTAGTTCAAACAAATAGGTTTCTGGTAACATGATACCAAATCTGTATTTTCTGACCATATTCTAACAGAAAATTTGCAATGAGTTGAACAGGAAATTTCAAACATAAGAAATATATTGATTTTCTTTTGCTAAGCCAGTAAGAGAAGAAATTTCTCTCAATGAACTCCACATACTGAACTCCAAATAGCCTTGACAACTTCATTCATATGTAAATTCTGGTAAAACCTGTAAAATTATTAGAGCTATGTTGTTGTTGTTGTTTTGGTTTTCTTTTTTTTTTAATGACAGTTATGCAAAGCAACAAATGTTGATGGTTGGAAAAAGGAACAGATGTAGATGTAATAGAGATTAGGTCACAGTAAATTACCTCATGCTGCAATTGAGCTTTAAGTTCTCAACTGCCTAATGGCCAAACTAGAATTTATTTATTTATATTTTTAGTAAGTAGAAATATTAAATGAGAGTATGACATTTATGTCTCATTTCTATCATCCATGCAGAGAAAAGTAATGGGCAAATTAAATGTCCTTATTCACACTACTGCTAAAGATCACCTCCCAAGCATTTTCTACCTCTGGAATATAAATTATTCATTACATTTGAAATCAAATTTCAACTTTATAGGTAGCAGAGGCTGTATTCCTTGAACTGGCAAATATGAAGTGTTTAATGTCTTATGTTACCAAACAGGACTGTGACCTTGAAGTTATTTCTTGGTCTACTCACTTAACTATCCTCATCTTAGAATTTCAGAGGTTTTTTTGCATGTATTTTATGAGTCTATTGCAAAAATAGAATCTCTAATTATTTTTAAAATATCAAATAGAATGTAAGATCATATATGTTCTGGATAGAATAAAAAACCAAACATGCAATATTAGCTGTAGTTATTCCGTGGCAGCTGCAGTTAATCCATAGAGTCAACCCATGACAGGTTTGCTTCAGTTTTACCCATGACTGAAGTCACGCTTTAAGATCTCCTTGGAAGAAATATCATAGTAGAACAACTTCATTTCCCTACAAGGTGTGTTTATTCCTCATTTGACCAATCAATATATCAAATGTACTGTAATTTCAAGGACTTCCCCTGCGGAATAAATCTGACACAACATGTGTGAGTAGGATCTTTTCAGACAATCAAGGTGGTCCCATTGATATTGCCTGGGTTTATTTGTTTAGTTTTATCACATGGGAGTTAACATCTCTTTTTTTTTTCTAGAGTTTTAAGAACTGAAGACTGCATGTTATCATCTGTATAGCTTTGAAAATGTGAATGTAGAAAGAGATTAGCTACTCTTATAGGTTTCTGCACTTCATATGGCACTGGCGGATGTAAATTTCCTGAGTGATTATGGCACATCCTCAAAATTCTGTGCATAGCAAAAGGATGATACTGTATGTCCAACATATAGAACATTATTACTGTTCATATGATATGAACCAGATTTACATTAAAAGTATCATATGCCTTTGTTTTCTTTCATGTAATTTTTCTGAACAGCGACCCCTTCATATAACTATCTGTCTAGACTCTTTCCTGTTTTATGAAAGTTTATGACATAAATGTCCTCAGGGTGAGCACATATTTTTCTCTCTAGACCGATGATTCTGAGCAAATTCATCCATCTCTGTAGTATATTATCTGAAATGCACAGCTGCCACAAGACTTGATCATCTGTTTTTCCTCATCACAGCTGCACCAGCAATAGCACTGTACTTAAGGAACTGTCATTCTTCCTTAAAATGAAAAAAATAATCAAAGGCTGCAATTCCTCTGTCAAGTAAACTTTGAGCAAAGTTGTAGTACCCTTTTCTTTCTCTGTTTAAGTTTCACTTAAATCCCATTTTTTGTTCTTTATTACTTTGTTTTGGTGAGTTTGTGATTATTATTAAAGTGTTAAATAAAAATATAGGTATAATAGCATTCCTGCAGAATATTAATTCAAACTATTAATTCTTCTTCATCTAGTAACACAAGCAATCAACATAAAATAGGCTGTATAGATTGTGAAGACTTGTATGCACAGTAATCTCTTCCTATAGATATTTTTAGACAAATTTGGAATACAATGGATGCAATGGATCTTAATAGCAGTAAGAAAAAATGTCAAAGCATTTTGATCATCTAATCCATGTGTAATGCAAACTGGCTTGTAATATATGATGAAAGTTCATTCTGAAGGTAGTTAGACCTTAAATGAAAACAAGGTTTTCAACTGTTCTTTGGAAAAGATTTCAGTGTTTGAAGTAACTTAGAAAACTGATTCATCTTGTATTATGTCCCCAAGGTTGTGTGTGTGTTCTTTAAAAATAAAGCATGTACTCATATATATATCGAAGTACTAAATGCCTTACCAAATAGATTATGATCTATACTTGGTGCCTTGTCTATGCCAGAGGTATACAAACAGTACTTGAAAAACACATGTACAAAATCAAGTCATTATTGTGTTTCTTTATTTTTAGTGTGAGGAAATTCCACACTTCTATGGGAACTGATGCATCCATGAAAGAATAAAAAGGATCTGCAACAGTTTACTGCTTAGATTCAGTGGCACACTCTTTCTATAATCAGAACTACGGATGCAAAGTAAAATGTTCCTTCTTTCTTGTCCGAATCTAATTCTTACTATGATCAGGATCTCTTTGTTTGGGTATTGCCTGGCAGTGGGCAATCACAGGTGGTGTTTCTATGACTCATTCAAAAGAGATCAGTCATCTGGGTGACTCACGTCATGTTGTTTCCATTCTTTTCTCAATGAATTTGAAGAGATGTTGAGTAATGGTCAAAGGTAGAAATGGATTTTGTTGAACTGTAAAGCAACAGTTCTTTTGAACGTTCTTGCGTATGGTGACTCATTTAATCGAAGGAAGGAAGGGAAAAAGACTGGAACTAATTTTGGGGATTTCTATTTCTCTCGGCAAATTCCTGGAGATGCAATAGAATTATTAAGTAATATAAAGCAATAAAGTCTTCCAAGAAGTTAGGCAGGATGTGCATGCTTATCAAGTAATTTCTTTTAGATGGAAGAGAAAATCAATAGCTAAAACCAAAAGATCCAATTCAAAATAACACAAACCTGAATAACAAATCTCCAGGATATTACAGAGACAGTCTGAGAGTGCCTATAAAATATGACAATAACTTAGCTGTAATTCAAAACAAACCATTTAATGTCACCAAAATCACCCTAGAATGTTCATAAAATTCATAATGCATCACAAGCACTGTAATGGTAATTATTTTGTGCAAGCATCCTGAAAGGATCTGTGATTCACATACTAGGTCAAAACTGAAACACTCATTTTATTGAAGGACTTGGGACATTCAGGGTTTGTGCTGATGTGACTTTTGCTATCCATACATTATTGTAGAAATTTCAAAAGGGAATAAAAAATCTAGGAAAAAAAAATAGCATAGGAAATTCAACATATTATAAGATGTCACTAGAAATTAAAATCATACTATTCATTTTAATGGAAACCAGTAATAATTACAATGAGAAACTACAAACAGCAAAAATCTATGAATGCATAGGAATAACATTCAAAATGTTTGCTTAAAAATATTAACATTCCATCATGGGAAACAAATGTCATTGACCCATTCTCTAGGCTGTGCTAAAATGTTGCCTGTATAGAAGAAATAATTTATATTACAAGAGTTTCCTTACAAGTGTGCCGATAGTTCTACACTTTCTAAAATTTAGGACAATTGAAATTTAGAGGCAATGTGTGTAGGTTTGACCTGCTTTCACAGTGAGGTGAATGTTCATTTAAATCCTAATATATTTCAGTTTCTGCATTGTAATAAGACCAAATCATATATTATGTACATCAGGTTCCATTTTTTTAAAAAAAATACATATTTATTTTTATACATATTTGGAAATAAGAAATGGTATCTAGGTCCAGTTAGTTCATAATAAGGCACAGCAGCAGACTTCTTTATATCTGTTACCATGTTCTTAATAATATTTTTCTGTAGTTTTTGCATTCAGTATTCCCTCAGTGAATTGGCCTACAAATTTCTATTCATATTTTTCATTGTAAATCTCCTTACAGTGTCAGGTAACATCACACAGTCTGTGCTTTCTGCAAAATGCATGTGCTCCATAATACTATATTCTTCTTCTGTGGTTTATTATCTATGTAAAACCAACTGTCAGGACAATATTCATTGTTAATATGATGTGTTATTTTCTTTCTGTTTTATTCAGGGAGATTTTTACTGATAACTTTAAAAGCACTTTACAAATTATATGTTGAAAAGTTTCTACTATGTTATTACTCCAGAAATTTCTAAAATGGTTGGAGTATTTTTTATAAATTAAAAGTAATGATATAGTGTCTTGGATTTCCAGTAGCAGCTAAAGCACTGGAAAAAATATATTGTTAAAATATTAATCCAAAAGGAAAACTCAAGCTTTAATACTTTAGGGAAGCTTCAGCTGAAGCTCTGGAAAGCTAGACAACTCTAA
Source organism: Dendrocincla tyrannina (assembly GCA_035047865.1). NCBI lineage: Eukaryota > Metazoa > Chordata > Aves > Passeriformes > Dendrocolaptidae > Dendrocincla > Dendrocincla tyrannina. The sequence continues at coordinate 40,289,103 of JAWWMP010000041.1, read as the reverse complement.
TGTAGTAAAAATAGGATGGATTTAAAAGTGATTTCAAGATAATATTAGAATAAGGAAAGAAAGGGAAGTTAACCCAAAGCCAGGTCATTCATTCAAACCCAGTATAATTTCATTACTTCACTGGAATTCTAAGATTTTGTCAAAATTAAGGTTAACTTCATTTAAAATTTTAGGAAATACTGGTCTTCCTTATTAATTAAAGGTCTTGCTTACTATGTAAATAAGAAAACAAAAGGACCAACTGAATAAACATGTTTTCTATCACTCACAAATGAGTGAACAACTGAGGACAACTTCATTATGCTTTTTTTCTCCAGTTCTATCGTATTAAACTAAAAATGAGAAGAAAGACTAAATATGCTTAGTACCTGAACTTTGAAAATGTGATGTTTAATATTCTAGTGTTGTCTCCTCATAGAGTCTAAAACAATAACTCATTTTTTACTTACAGAGTCACCAGTCAGTTCCCTGAAGTGCAGTTTGTAGTAGTTCATGAACATCTAGGGGATTTTTAAGGACATTTTGCATTGTGTGTGACTTATGTATTTCTGGTTCAACAAATTGAATCAATCCATCACAATATCTAGAATGGCAGTATATTAAATACTGTACATTAATCTCATACCCTGAAAAACCAACTTCTTGTTCCTGATATTCCCACTTTCTGTGGTGTTAAACAAATATTTGCGCTATTTGCAGCATCAAGATAGTATTTGTGAGCTACAAAATAATAAATTAGAAAGTGTATATATATATACAATATATACACAAAAAAAGAAATCTATATAATCATAATATTCCTTTATCCCTATTATTCCTCATTTTACTGCTTACTCATTCCCTCAGTTTTCTCATACTGCATGCTATGAAGCAATGTTTTTCCTCTTATCTTTGCCTTTATACTTTCAACAGCCTTTGCTGTCATGCTTGGAGCTCCTAGATTTTACAAGCAAATAGCTTTGTGGCTTAGGGGGAGCATTTTCTACTTACTTTTGATTGCAAGTTTTATGATTTTAAGTCAGTTTGCAAGCTTGGGGAAGAAAATTATAACGATTTTCTTGAAAATATTCAAACTGGCTTGAAAAGCTCCATATCAGAGTAACTCTACAAACTCTAATCCCAGTGATCGCTACAACTCTCCCAAGGATTTGACTACAGATAGCAAACACTATAAGCTGCAGGTATTTAGTTATGCATGCGCTGTTCAAACTCAGTTGCTGATTGCCTCTCAAAATGTTGCCAAGCAGAATTCCTGAAGACTGAATTCAGCCCTTGACTTGCTTTCACTCAGTACTGATTTTTTAAAAGATTGTAGAAACCAAATAATCTCTGATACTTCCAGCTTTTCATCAAATTTCCTTGAAACTGGCAAGTGGTTTAGAGGTCTTGCAGAGGTACACTTGGTCACTTCAGAGTCACCTTCCTTTGAAGGGGTGGAGGAGGAAGGAAAAAAACCCACAAACCTATCATAAATTATATTTTAGATATTTATATATATAACTATGAAATATTTAAATAACAATAAGTTAATATAAATATCAAAGACCTGATGACAGACAGTGAAGATACTCTGACACATTTTTTCTTTTTTAAAGAAAAAGCCACATACAAATGTAGATAAATTTTCTTTTAAAACATATCCTAGAACATGCTTTATTTGAGAAAAAAAATACAGTTCTTATGTCACATCTAAGTTAGGGAATAGAAGTCATTACACTTTTACCTTAATAAATGCTTTATTTGAAGAAAAGATCAGCCTCAATAGCTCACAATGAAGTTATTAGCATTATCATTTGGACCCTCAAGGTATTTTGAAGATTTTTAAAAGATTAAAAGGTCAGTTAGGGAAACCCTCTATAAACCAGGCACATAAGTGGATTAGACCAAGGACAAGAATTTGACAACCCTGCAATGGACTAATATTAAAACTTATGCTGTAGGCACACTGGCAGCATTTGACAATGAATGTCAAGAAAAATAGGGATCAAAGGCAACACGGGTTAGAACAAAAGTGTTTAGCTTTTTAGAAAGACTGAAAATACAACATTTGACTGACTGCAGAAAATAGTGTGATCTCATGAGGAGTGAGAATCAACTTAAAAATGTTTCTCAGAAAATAGTGTTTCTTTGCCTCATCAAAGGCAATAATTACTGTCATTAAAATTATGTTATTTATGAAAGCAATAATTATTTAACCTGTTTTTAGGGGTTACTGGTTTAGCATCAAAATAATAGATTAAATTCTGCTATTAGACACATGCATTAGGATCAGCTTCAGGAGAATAAAACAGAAAATCACAGAATAGTTAGAGATGGAAGGGATCTCTGGAGATAATCTAGTCCAGCTCTCAAGGACAGAATTTTCCATTTGGATGATATGGAGCCAAAATGAGCAGCATAAAATTCTTAAGTGATTTTTTTCTTGGTTGTGCTTTGTTCTGTGTTTACAGGTGTATCTTGCTGGACAGATTTTTCTTTCCTCTTGGAAACCACAAATCATTTGCCTTAATTTCTTGGATGCTCCTTGCATTTTATTTTGTGCTTCAAATGTTTTATGTTCTGTAAACATAACACTCAGGAAAAAAGTACTTTAAAAATGGAGAAAAGAAATTAAAAGGTTATATAATTTGAGAGTCATACAAAACAATCAATTTGTAAGTAATTGAGCAGGAGAGACAGAAAGGTTGAGGAAAATTCAGTAAATAAGAAGTCAGTTTTTTAAAATTATAAAATTCAAGCATGAAAAATATGGACTGCATCTTGATTGCAGAGGTATAGCAAATGAAGTGGCCTTTATTCAAAATGAAAATATTTCAACATTATGGAGAAAAAATCCATTATCTGTGACTAACACTTGCTTAAATTAAGGTATTAATGTGTGCAGCAAATCCACAGAGACATCTGCTTAACAGTTTACATATAATATACTTTTGGCATTAGATACCTTTTTTTAACACAGAGACAAAACTTTTACATAGCATCAACAACTTTCAAATGGAGGGAAAAAGAGGTTAAGTTACAAATAAACCAAGCAAGGTCTAGACCGTGATTTTCATTCCTCTTTTCCATTTTAAGATCAACTCTTGCTGTATTTCTTGCTTAGCCTAAGGTTATGATTTTTTTTTCAGTCTTTTCCATTCTGCAGATTCCCATTCCTATTTCCCATATTCATTCAGACTATCATAATGCCACTGTGAGCCTACCTACAATGCTATCTCAATAAAATACCTACAAATAATTTTTCTTAGTTACCTTTTTAGCACCTTTTAGAAGCAGTATTTTTGTCATACTTAAAAACCCTTTGTTGTGGTTTAGGAATGGTATTCCCCAATTCAGCGTCCCCACTGAAACACTCCAAACCATGTGCATTGCTCGTTCATTCCCCTCTCCTTCTGTGGTGGACTAGAGAGGAGAACTGGAGGCACAGAGGGTAAAGATCATGGGTTGAGAGAAGAACAATTTACTTGAAACAGAAATGGAATAAGAAAATAAACTAACAGCTACAATATCAACAGGGGAAAGTGGTGCTACCAGACCACCGCCTCTGACACGATTCCTTGACTGGAAGAGAGCCCTTCCCTCCAACCCCAGAAAATTACATGAGCTGGTATAGAATGACCTCAGGGTCCTGGCCATGTCCCCCCAGCCCACTGCAGATTTGAACCCTGTCCCGGCCAGAACCAGGACAGCCCTAAAGTATAGGACTCTACCTAGGTTTTTTTCCAACACAAACAATCGTGTATAGTTAGTGACTATTTAAATCACAGCTGACCTGGGAAAGGATAAATTTACAAGAAGGAAAATACACCACAAAGGTTTGTTTACTACCATGTGACTTTCCAACATGGAAAACTCAGACAATTACCATGTCTATGGGAGACTTGCAGTATTCCTGTGTGTTTAGTTATGACAGTCTCTAAGGTCAGGCCACAAAGGATACCATCAGAAGATACCAGAAATAATATCAAATTTCAGATCTTAAATACCTCAGGTATTTATCTTTGTAAGAAATGAAGCTGACAGCATCCCAGATACAGCTCACCCCTGTGTTGTTCCCACACCTCCTGCTATAGTTAATTAGGAACATTTGTTCACAGATAATGATCGAGGACTGACAAATGTTAAGTGACAGACACCTGGTACATGTTTGAAAAAATATACAGCTGTTCATTAATCAGAGCATGTCTTTTCAGCTAGGGAAAGTACATGTCAAAAGAAAAAGGTTTCAAAACATACTGAAATTATACTGTCAAACTTACTAAATGAGTTTGTCTTTCTGTTATAACAGAGATAATGAAAGTTAAGTCAGCACTACAGTTCTAAACTCTTCTTTCCAAGGGACTTGCCATCCAAAAATGTAAAGCAAGAGTCAAAGATGGGTTGAAGTATGTCATTCTACCTTTCAGTCCAACAGGTGCTTTTTACCATTGTTTTGTGGGTTTTTTTTTTTAGTTTTTGAGGGTTTTTTTAATGCTGTTTAGGTTTTTTTAATTGAATTTCAAGTTCAAATCCTAAAAAAAAAAAGGTTAACAGTTTTCATTCCTCATGTAGATTTACATTTAACACTTTGACATTCCAAAATATTTTTTCTTTGAAAGTTCTTATAGGAAACTCTCCTGCTACTCAAAATAAACAAATACAGATATTAATGAGTGAACTCTGTTATTATTTCCTTTTATTTTAATTGGTTTTGGTAGGGAGGCAAGTTTATCATGACCTAGTGATTGATCATTTCTCCATACAGCAAATGTAATGGTCTAATGTCAACACAATTAAATCTATGCCTCATTAAAATGAGGATTAAATGGAGTATATGATAGTTCTCATTTCACCATAATTCCCACTTGAATATAGGGTTTCCTGCTTATTTACAATCCACAGGCAAGAGAACGTGAAAATGAGAAACCAAGCTTGTTGGTCATTCCCAGATGGTCATCCCAAAGCTCATTATTAGCTGAAACCAGAGGAAGGAATAGTTTTCTACCTTAGTCCTGTGATTGTGGATATTTTCCTTGATTTTCTATTCCCATTGATAAATAGTGAGAAGTTTAAATATTCCTCATTTAAGAAGGCCACAAATGAAAGGAGAGGAATAGTACAAATAAAGTCAGACTTCAGGCAAGTAGTTATTGCTGAATAGAAGAATGGGAAAAGAGGAAATTTATGAACAGGCAGTGTTTTAATCTAGGCATTCCAAGACTACCTGGAATGTCAGCAATACATAGTGTCAGCAATAGCTGCTGGGTTGTACCACATCCTAGGGAGCATAAAGTTCCCATCACACATATGTAAATGGGAAATGTTGCACAGAACTTAGTGGCTGCCTGGAGAATGACCAGAGAGACATAATCCAGAGCCATAAAACAGGCAGCAGTACAGGAGTGTTAAGGAAATTATTTCATTTACAGCACATCCCCATAGCCTAAAGGCATGATCTAGATCACAAAATTAATTTATGTTAATGTACTTTTTCATAGTATCTTCTTTCAGCCACTATAAGCCCAGGAAGGATAGAATTGTAGTATACCCTGAAGAGGAGCATGATGAATGAGGAAGACAACAACAACAAGGGGAAAATTATTTTGGAGGTGGTATTTAACAAGTCAGAACCCTCTGAAGCAATTATAAAAGACTTTGCTTTTTACGATGAAATATATGCAGGTGAGTTATACACTAGTAATCTATCTGTACAAGTTTCTGCATTATAATCCCAAAGATGAGATATTTTCAAATGTGCTCTTCTATGGTAGTTGATAAAAATATTCAATAAAATCAAAATCAAACCAAGTCAAGAAAAGGGATGCACTGTACTTTATAATACAACATTAGCGGTAGGACTTTGTTAAATTGAAGGTCAGCATCAGGGTTTTATGAATCATAGTGGTTCATGAGAAAAAAAACCCTTTGAAATCCAAGTTTCCAGATGTTAGTATTTGCTGTGTAATGGTCAGAACAGATCCATAACTGTAACACACACTGAGAGCTGGTGAGCCTCAATCAAGCATATAATATTGTTTATTAACTCTGACATCATATCTAGGGTGTGGAATATATATATGTGGACATTTATTTTTCATTAATCAAAACAGCACAATATTCTCCAAATATTCTATTCTCTTTGAGAAATTAAAATAATTTTCTTGAAATAATGAATTTATATTGTTTTAGCTTGGTTACTCTCCTGGAAAAAAACCCAATTTTCCCTAAGAGACTTAGAAAAAAAATAATAAGCAAAGAAGAATTTAGTGATACATTGATTTATTGAAATGTATTTAAAGTAGTTATCTATCATATGCTTCGGTGCCTCACCTTTACATACGAATGTAAAATAACACAATAAAAATGTCTATGATGTAAGATTTAATCAAAACTACTATTCTCTGTTCTCTTCTGGAATTTACAGAGTTAAGCGTTCCCTGAGAATGTGGAAAGCCTTTTAGGGTGGGAAGAGTGCACCAGAGTTCAGGTCTTTTCTCAGAGGTAGGCGTAGCAGCTGTCTCATTTATAAAGAAAGAAATATACCTAGATTCTTTTCACTGATCATAGCTGCATATGCAGAAGTGCTTTTCTTTCAAATATGTATGTAGCGTGCTTAAAAGGGAATCTGTGGTGGAATAACAAATAGGACAAAAATCACTATAAACAGAGCTCAGAGGATGTGGACGTGAAATCAGCCACCCATCATATCGTAACCTGGAAAATATAGGAAAACACTGTTATATCTCTTCTGGAGATACCACAAAAACACAGCCTCCTCTAAATCATCAAAGCACAGTGCTTCAGATTGCTCTGTACTATAACTGAGTCTCCAGTGCTCCATGAAATCCTACAGTGAGTAAAAATCAAGAACGAAGGGAAGCTGGAAGCCATTGTTAATATACCTCCCTTTCCATTATTCCAATTTATTGTTTTCAGGTTTTTTAATAGCCTATGCTAACCTGAAAGGAAGAATACTATTGTAATAGTTAAGCAAACATAGAAGAAAATTTATTACCTGTCCCAAATCATTTATAACCTCATTGTAAGGTGATGATAAAAGATCAGGAAATGGGAGAATAGCTGGATGAGTTCTGACCTTCTTGTCCTGGGCTGAAAGCACATAGGAAAGGTCTGCTGCCACAGTCTTTATGAAGACTTGCAAAAAAATTAAGTCTTTTAGAGATTTTTCTGGAAATTTCTTTTTCAAATATAAAGAATCATTTATAACTTCTTCCTATCTCACCTCCATGTGACAAAATTAAGACTTCCATGAAAAGCAGAATTAGAGGAGATTGTCATAAAATTAAGGAGACATTGAAGGATGATAGAACCAATAGCTGTTTCCCCAGTGTTTTCTCATGTCTGTCCACAATGCTTATGTAATTATTAATACTTTCTTTTTTGCTTTTCTCTCCCTTTGAAAGGCATGCATCTTTGCTTATCTATTTCCTTAAAGACTAATGCTGACTAGTCAATGTTTTCTAAGAAAAAAATTATAATATAAATAAATAAATAAATAAATCAGCCAATACTTGCAATTAATGCATAAAGTTTGATAAGGAAGTGGAAATTTCAACATAGTTCCTATGTGAGGCTATGAATTACAGTAAAAATCCTGGTATTTCAAAAATTACTTTTGAGCTACTAGTAATGCAGTTTGATGCCTCTTTCTGAAGGACTACATATAATAAAAAATTTTAATTTTTCAATTTTTTTCTTTACTTTTTCAGACCTGTGGAATATTAAAATCAATTTAAAAAAAAGTAAAAAAGATGCCACAAAACTCACTGAAACTTATGCAAGGTGAGATAGAATCATAGGCAGCCTTACAAATTCATGCTTACCTCAAGCAACAGTTTTGAACCAAGTTTATGGAAAGCATAAACAAATGCAGTTTTGTGTAACTGTAGGAGAAGATTCATTTATGAAAATTGCATAGGGTTTATTGTTCAGTGAAATTGTACATCTAATATGAGAAGTATTGAAGAAGAATTTCAGTTTATAAGATTGTCATAAGGAAATCAAATAGCCGCTAGTTACAAATATAGACTTGGACTGAGAAATTAAGAGCTCCCCATGGCTGATGTTTTAATGTACTAAGAATGTCTTCAATTCTTGGTTATGTTTGGAAAAAGTGATAAGTAAATTATCATTCTAAATGTTACCTGTCATAACTTTGTGTTGCCACCTTAGTCTGTAGATTTTAAAAGGAAGACTGTTTGTTTATCAATAAACATGCTTATAAATATATTTAAATGTTGTCCAAAGTTTGTTACATGAATTATTGTCCCAACTCTTGGAAAAAAACCTAAAAGTGTGAAAATTATTATTTGGTGTTCACAACTGAAAATAATTTTTTTCCTTTTTATAGACATTTACTGAAATACTTCTGCATATGCATCTGTTTGCCTCTGAAACTGTCCAGGAACAGTTTTCTAGTTTGGTTTGAGTTAACTTTCCTTTGCATCCATTCATTTCACTTAGTATAACATTCGCTTGGATGTATACAAAAATGTATTAGAGGAGTAAATTAAAGAAAGAAAAATCTTCCTCATATAAACATTCAAAGTTTTTGCAAAAAAATCTACCTCGAAGCCACAGGTCTGGTTTGCAATATATATTACAAAGAATTTCTTGAAGTTCTTATTTGCATGACAATACCAAGACTACACTTAAAACTCCTGCCTACTTCATGAAACTAGTCCAGAAAAAATAACAATTCTTTTTTCATTTATTCCAGTGGTGGTAACTGGGTGATTTGATGGATATTTTTATATTCCAGAATTCACACACACATTATTTTGCATGACTCATGTGTCTTATTCTTAGGCTAAACTACTCCCTTAACAACTGGCAAGAACCATTTTTCTTCTTTAATCTACAGTTGGGTCGTGGTGAATCTCACATTGTTAATCATAATGAAAAAGTACAGAAGAAATGTTTGTTTAATACACAGAAATAAAACATGTCACCAGCAGGATGCATCAGAGCAGATATTCTCCCAGTGTTCTGCGTTCTAATTCTGATCCACTCAGTCATTCAATTTGATTGCAATTAGCATTCTCTTTGATGATTTCTTTTTAATCTTTTCAGCTGCTATAAAAATTGTAAACTGATCCAAATTATATCCTCTGATCCAAGGGGAGTTTGAATTGAAACTACAAGAAGTAGCTTGATATCAGTGATCCTTTCCAGGAAGGGAAATCAATATGATTCTGAAATATTTGTTTAGATAGACAATATGACTGAAATACATGTTATACAACAACAAGAATTTCAGTTAGTCTTAATACCCCAAATTATTGCTTTCATTTTGCAAAGTATAAAGAAATCTCAATTAAAACTTAATTTCTTCAATCAATTTCATTTTGGTAAATAGGGTGAAATGGCTGTATAACCCCAGTCATAATTATGCAGTAAACTCCCCCATTTTATCCGTATGCTCACCTACCTCGCAGTTTAAATGTAATCAGTAGTCAATCATGTTGCATGTATTTTGTACTGTTCTGATATAACTTCTTTCCCTGTAGGGTATTCTTACTGTTCTTCAGGCGTCTCATAAGCACACAATAGCTGTGTGGCTCTGAGAGTTTGACTGCGGTGCATTCACCCATTTCAGGAAATTTTATAATAAGTTTCCTTTCAGGTGCTAGTCAGAATGTCTAATTCTTGCTTTTAAAATTAACCTTGGGGTCTTTTTACAGATTGTGCTTAACTTGGATATCGATGTAACAATGCTTCGCCGCAGTCTCTCCTAAGATGCAGGGAGGGGCATACAGGCTGCCAATGAAATCAGTCTGCGAGGATACCATGATACAACTTTTCAGCAGTTTCAGTCATTTTTCTCCTGTGACTCATCAATCCACAGTCTATACCAAGACTTAGCACGCTTTTTGCATTGCCCTCTCTGCCATTGCACAGCTTTCTCAGATACTCCATTCTTAATGCTCCCATGAAAGCAGGTTTGATGAGAGGTATTCTAGGGGGATCTCTCTCCTTCTAGTAATTATGAAGAAAACTTCAGATATTTAACTCAGGTGTAAGTGTCCATGAAATAGATGCTTTCAACTAAATGAGATTAAACCATTCCCCATATGATTAGCACTTTGCAGATGATGGTATGGAAGCAATATGTATAGCAGACATATGTCTATATATGTTGCATATATGTATAAGGAACTCAAACAGAGTTTGAATTATTTTTTTCTGAAAAAGTCAATGTTATTTTTAAATTGCAATACAGCAACTAGATCAAGGACAGCAACTAGATCAAGTCACACTGTTCTCAGCAGTGTTGCTAGTTTCTGCAGTCACTTACCTCAAGCAGCAGTCCTAAAGGATGCTAAGAAATCTTCCACAAGATAAATACATCTCAGCATCTTATATTTTTGTTACTACCATTTTAATGGCAAGCTTATCTTGTGATATTGGCACTAGTGGCCATGTCAATGGCGAAAAACCAATTCTGTTTCCACTTTGCTTCTTATTTTCTTCTTAGAAGATGGAGACAGAGATTTATGATGTTAATACTTTTAGTAGTTCAACTGGCAAATTAAGAAGGAATATCAACCAGTTTTCTTTTTTTGACCTCTTTCTCTCACATTGTCAATGTAACAAAAAATGCCAGCTGCTACTTAAATTTAATGGAAACATTAATTAGATTTTAATTAAAACTGTTTTCCAGTATCTGTCATTCCTTGTATGTGGCAAGGAACACATCTTGTGAAAGCATTTCAAGACAGGACTTCGAAAGCTCTGAGACAGGAAAATGAGTTAACATGAACCATTTCAGCAACATCCTTTCCTCAGGAACAAAGGATATTTACAAACAACAAGGCAAAAAAGTCAAAGCTCAGTCAATAAGAAAAGGACCACCACAGCATTTTGAGTAAGCTAAACCTTGTTTTATTGCTATATGAAGCTGTGCAGAACAGGACATCTGATAGTCCACCTTGCCACTCCCAGGACTGCACTGGCAGGTGCAAGTGGACTGGAAAATATCTTTTGGAGAGCCAAAGAAATCATGAAGAGATGAAGTAAGCATTTTCAAGGTTATAGTACTATATTCTTGCCCAAGGGGGTCCTCCTCAGGAAAAGAGAGATCGTTCAATATGATCTGATATTGTTGTTATAAAACCTGTTGTATAATTATTATTTCAGCAGAATTTCTTTTCTCAGGCTTAAGTAGAAGTGTGGAGAATTCCATTAGGGAATTGAATATCTGCATCACACTAAACTTTAAGTTGTGTGAATAGTTTAGTTTCATCTCTGTAGTTTAGTCATGTGTTCTATAGTCCCCTT
>JAWWMP010000041.1:40264112-40277723 GCA_035047865.1 Dendrocincla tyrannina | reverse complement strand
TACAGCAGATTTTCTAAAGCAATCAGCTTTCTCTTACTATTTACTTTCTGGCATATTTCTCTCTCATTTTTGATCCTATGTCACTCTCACCATTTATGTCTTCTCCTTTTTAATTGTGATAGTAAGATAACACACAGGTACCCCCGAAATGACAGGCAGTGGAAGGATTTCAGGAAAATTTATTCTAAAGCTGAGAACACTAGACTTAATGAAGAAAATCTTAACAGTGCTTCTAACATCAGGCCTGAAGAAAGACACACCTTCTGTTCTTCCTTGGGCTTTATCATCACTGGCTCCCCATGGCCTCCCCGCACATGTCTGTGCGAGTTTATCTGTCCTCATACCAGGGAGATCCTGAAAACCTCTCTGGAATGCACCAGGAGAAAACATTCAAATTATCTTTTAGAAAGATGCTTCTTTTTAGACAGGAAAGCTTCCTTAAGTGAAACAAGCTCTAATCTCCTTGCAATAAATCTTCCAGAAACGGTATTTTATCCTTGCATATGGCTTCCGATGTCTTTCTCTCTGTAGAAATCTTGTTCCTTCTTTGTTCTTATGAAGAAGGAAAAAAAAATATCCAAATAGTTTAACAGCTAAAGTAAGTTGGCCCCAAAGACCAACTAAGATCAGAAATTCTAATATCAGTTATGTACTTGAATGTTCATTGCAGAGACTGTTTATCTTGGCTGTCACTAAACTGAAACATGGCAAATTGAACCAGGTTTTTCTGGTTTATAACTTTAATGGAATGCCTTGTTATCCTGGAAACTAAATCCACCTCTATCCACTTGGAAATTCTGGTTTCAGAGTGTGCAGCATTGACCTCAGTAAAGTACATCTTCAGGGCAGAATTCATCATACCAAGAGGTCATAAGCTGAGTCTTATATGCAGATAAATTTGGATCCCCTTTTACTCTATGGATAGAGAGGTGAATATACTTCTTTTTCCCATGGAGATGATGATGTAAAATATATGTTACATTTTTAAACGAGGCTATTCTTATTCTTGCTATTCTAGACAGGCAAAGGGCTTCAAAGAAAACAGGTCTAAATTTAGTCTTCTCAGTTGTTTTTTTTTTGTTTTGTTTAGTTTTTTTTTATATGTGGGGATTGAGATGCTTCCAGACCTCTATGCTTCCTGACCTGTATGTATGTCTAATTCTTTTTCTTTATATATCCCGTGGAAAATAAGGGCATTTCCATCAGAGAGCAGTGTGCATCAGCAGTGATCTTTGCCGTGTCCAGGTGGATTCATGCTGAGGTACCTGTTCTTCTGACTAAACCCCCTAACAGAGCATCTTACACTCTAAGGCTATGTGATATTGTTGAGATCCTGAGCCATGCCTCAGGACCAGGAACCCTCCAATAAGAGATCAAGTCTTGCCATCACCAAGTCTAGACTCCCAGGGATTCACTCTGTTACTGTTTTCCAGGACAGCCATTTGACAAAGATGAAATTAACTTTGAGAAATCAGTCCAGTAATAGCAAAGCTAATAGCTATCTGTCCAAATTATTTGATAAAAATTATATATGGTTACAGAAATTATGAATGGGTCATGAATAATTTAGAAGAAAACAACAGAAAATTTGTTGGATAATTTGACAACAAATAACTCAGTTAACTGAAAATCATATAAATCTCACATAAAATCCCCATCTGCCTGCTCTGGAAATGTTCAATATAGGAATAGATATTCACAGCAAGAAAGTTGATATCACTATTTAATGTAAGATAGGTTCATATTAGTTTGAAAAGAATGGCAATTTTTTAAAATATAAATGAAAATGGACAATTAGTTAATTGCAATAAATCAACAAGAGAAAGATTTTTCAAGCAAAAAAGAAGACTGTTGAAGATAGAAAATTAGTTAAATTAAATTGGATATAAAATTCCTTAAAAGGTGAAACTGTCTTTGTTTCACTTGTTTTTGTTCACATTTGCCAAGTAAAACATGTAGGGAAAAGACAGAGATGAATGGCATTAGGGACATTGTAAAAGCTGAATAATATTGCATCTGGGCTGTGAAGCTGTGATTGCAGGAGGTAGAAAACATACACAGATAAAATGATTTAGATAAATATTGCAATGTAGTGTTTGATATACTTGCAAAACTTCAGTGTGTCATTGCCAATATGTAAACTGCAGCATAGTAGGATGCCAGCATAATGCACATCCTTTTGCAGTAGGTTTGACTTGTTTCTCAGGTTTGCTTCATACAATACATTGTCTTGAAATGATAGAAATGTCATTTCACTTCATTTCTTATATCCAGCAGTGGAAAATTTATTGAATTCAGTCTCTCAAATATAGTATTCGCCTTTTTTAGATTTAGCTGGAGTTACTGTATGAAAAATGAACAATTGCCAGCAGACTACTTCAACTGTTTTTGGACTCCTTTATAACTACACATACACAGGTGCATGCAGAGCAGTAATTTTTGCACTCAGTACAATTATACCAAGAACGTCTCATCAGTAAATTTAAATAAAATTGTGGCACTGACTTTTTAAATGCACAATGTATGTTCTGGTGTACGCGTACATACACATATAGAATATTGCTTGATTCTACTAGATCTGAGTATTATGCATATGACCCAATAACCAACCTAAATGCATATCTAATTTCTCTAGGTCTTCAAATCATGCTTAAAGGTTAACACAAGCCTAAGTGTTTTGGTGAATCAGAGACATAGTTTTCACCACATTGCAGGAACAACCCTTAATCACCGAACTTCTGAACATACATTTTAATGGACTTTTAATGGATTTGGGATCAAATGAAATACTCGGAGTGTTGGGAAAACTCTGCTTAGATTTGCATATTGAAACAAAACCCAGAGACGTGAGGTTAAAAAAGGAAATACTAACTAATTCATAGGTTAAAATGGAACATGTGATTGTATTGAAGGCTTTCGGGTATTATGTCAGGGCACAGCATAGGTTGTTTAGAAAAGTTCATGGGATGAACACTACTGCAATTTCCCTCCTGTTTCAGGAAATGCTGTCTGGTGGAACTGTGTTATCTGAGTCAGTTATTTAATGGACTACTTGTAAAACAGAAAACTGCATTCTGCACTTCAGCTACCTTCTCATCATGTCCCTTGTAGTCCTAACATAGGAAATTCAGCCTGAACATTCAGCCTTAGGTGAAGTGCTCCGTTACAAACTAGACAGAAGCACTTCTTTGGCTCATTTGTGACACCAGTTGTCTGAGCTTGGCTTTTAGCTTCAAGGAGCTGGGAAGCTGCTGAGATACTGAACACAGAGTGTTTTCATGTTTTTAGTGTGTGAATTTACAACAGTCCTGTAAAGGAGTAGGAATGAAGAACAAATGGGCAGGTAGATTAAGCTCTCAATTTTCTTCATCAGTCCATAATCAACCATATAGCGCTGCATAAGTCCCTGTTAAGCTATAGGGATGTTTGAAAGCAAAAGAAATAATGCATACTTTGCAAGTGAAATTGGCATACAAAATCTAACTCTGAGGCTGACACTTCAGTGACCATCACTCTCCCTTCCTATGGGAGAGAAAAGAATTAATGAAAGCACCCAGACATCTTCCTGTGATTCTTTTTCTTATCTGTTTGAAAATGCAAATTAAAATATCTTGAATTTGAAGGTACCTAGGAGGTTGGTGAGATCAGCTGTAAATCAGAAAAAGAGATTTTGCAGTCTGCCAGCCTAGTGTCTAGAGCATAAATTTGTTGAATAATTTAGGCACAGTGGCAATAGTAAAGACAAAACTCATGGCACAGGGTCAGGGAACAGAAGAAATTTTAAGAACATACTGATAACTTTGCATTAATATTCAATGATATTTCACAATTAGTAGGGATTTCAGAACAGATAATTTTGATTAATTTTAAATATATGGAAAAATAATACATTATAGTTTCACAGGTCAGGTGATTATATGACAATATCACAGTAATTGAATATTTTTTACAATTAACTGTAGAATTATTGTGAATTTATAATGCTTCCTGATCTTTTTGCTCTTGTTCATGTGATTTAAGCCTGAACAGCAGCCAACCCCCACACAATCACTCATTCACTCACCTCCACTTCCACCAGTGTGAAGGAGAAAAGAATCAGATGAAGAATCAAAATTGAGAAAACTCCAAAAGACAGTTTAATAAGTAAAGTAAAAGCTGTGTGTTCAAGAAAAGGAATTGTGCAGGCAGGTGTTCAGCCATATCCATGAAAGCAGGGTTCCATGACATATAGTCATTACTTGGGAACACGGACACCATAACGTTGAATATGCTTCCCCTTCCTTCTTCTTCCCCCAGCTTTTATTGCTGAGCACATCATATAGTATGGGAAATCTCTTTGTTTAGCTGAGGTCAGTTGTCCTGGCTGTGTCCCCTTCCATTTTTTTGTGGACTCTCAGGCTCCTCGCTGAAGCATGAGAAGCATAAAAGGGCATGTTGCTGTGTCAGCACTATGCAGCAGTAACTAAAGCATTAATGTCTTACCAAAGTTTTTCAGAACAAATATGAAACATAGCTATATGAGGTATTTTGAAGAAAATTAACTCTATCCCAGCAATGACCAATATGCTACAGAGAAAAAAAGAAGAGAAACAAGAAAAACCACCAAAAATAAATAAAAATAAAATTAAAAAACCCATCGCACAAACCAAACCACAGCACAACTGTTTTTCTATTAATATATAGTAGGTACCAGTTAAACATGGAAGATAGATGGGGAAGAGAAAGTGAGAATATGTTACATTCCACTTATTCAAGCAGAGAATGTAGACCTTGCGCATCCTCACTCAAGAAGTCAGTGACAGAACCAAAAAGAGAGCTCAGAATTGGTTTCTACTATAGACCTGCAACAACAATGCTAAAAATAGGCACTCTGCATCTGACTTTCTAGAAGTATTTACCAAGGCCATGTTGAAACTAGGTAGATATTTTAAGCAGGCTATAGCAGAAGTCACTAGGAAAGGTGATTAATTGTTTTTTCTACACAATGTTACCATGCAAAGACAGCTGAAACAATTGTAAACAGTGATAGTGATGGGACACAGCACAAGAAAATGCCCTATGTACACAGGAAGGGTTCCCCAGAGCCAGCTATGAGTACGGTTCTAAGAAATTTAAAGTCAAGAGATTATTATTCTGATGTCAAATCTGCCTGTGACATAACAAATCCATGCATAAACATGCAATTCCTGTAATTTGCATAAATTTACATTGATGGTTTGGGTGAAAATAAAGCATTACTGGTTTATCAAGAGCAGATTACTATGCACTTATTTTATCAGACAATATAATAAAATCATACCTAAATACAACAAACTTCAATAACATAATCTTTCATGTAAATTGGATGTGAAATAATTTCTTTCTTCCTATTCCATGTTAAAATTTTCAATATGAAGTATGTTTGTGCTCCATCAATTTAGTTTCAGAATTAAGACTGCGTGTTTTCATAAATATATATATAATTGGCATGATTTATTTCTTGAAAGTCCCAAAGCAAGCAAGTGCCCTGTTTAAGCATTTGTACAGTCTCTCCCCTATAACCTATTCACCAGAAGTATTCCAGCATAGATCTACTAAACATATATTTTATGTGAGGATGGTTTATACTGTAATCTTAAACTGCAATGTGAAAAGAATTCATGCCAAAACTCTATGCTTTCCATTCTTAAAGGGGTGAGGGGCAGATGGTACTCTTGTAAAATTTTTATAGTTAATTTAGGCTCTGGGTTATTATAATTTGTCTCCTTTGGCTTTTTTTTCTACCTTTTTATTGGAGCTTTATCTTTTACTCATTTTTCCCGTTATGTAGAAAAAGAGAGGAATCCTTTCTGCTTGCCCACAAGGACGACTAAATGGTTGCTATTTGCAGAAATTTGGTACTGTAGAATGTAGTCTCAGAAAGCTTGCTCTGCATGCCAGAAGAAACGCTTCAGCTGTTTCCTGAGCTCACATACGATAAGGACTGAGCAGGAATCCAAAAGAATAAAGAGGCTTGCAGAAGCTGCTTTCTGTCTGGAATGCAGATGAAAAGTGTTGAACTATAGAAGAGATTTGGGATGTCAGTACGTGAAATATGAGCATAGCTCAGTTAGCACACACATGGGAGAGCATCTATGTCAATAAAAGGCCCAAGGTTCTCCGAGTCATTGTTTGTCTGGGTAGACTGATAGGGAAGTATTGCTATGTTCTTCCTATGTCTCTAGGAGGGTTGGGAGGTATCAAAAAGTTACCAAGCATTTTTTTATTTCGTGATCATTAATAAAAGGGAAGAAAGGCAACATTTTCTCCATGTTTTGCAGACAGTTGAACTTCTTGTTCCCATGATCAGCATCTCTCGAACAGCTGCTTGATGACTACTGACAGACTTGCAGCACAATGTTCTTGCTGCCTCAGATTAAGGAAAAATCATCCCTCTAACTCTTCTGTGTCATCATGAACAGTGAACTTCAGCAGCTCTGTCAGATCTTCAATTCTACAGTATTTTATTTCTCTTTTCCTCTTTTAGTTGCCTGATATGTACAAGGACATTATAAGAGTTTGTTCAGCTGAAAGATGAGTATATCCAGTGACTGACAGAGCAGAAGAGCGCATAATAAATCCAGGTGCTATACACCTCAAACTACAGCAGATTCTGGGGGTTTTAACTTGAGTATATACCCGTGTTACAGCACAGCTGGTTGGGGGCTCTTTATAGCATGAAATACACTATAAAGTTTGGACATGCACTGTTTGTTTGAATGCTTATGCGACTTTGGCTAGAAGTGCTATATTCTTGTCCTTACATGAAATGATGAAAACTAGATCTGAAATATTATTACTTTTAAAGTGAGGTTATTAAATCTAATTTTAGATGCCTATATATATTGCAGAGATCTGAATTTTGATCCAAATATCCAAGCCCCTACCTCATCAAAGAGACATATACATTTCAAGGGCACAATGTCATTGACTAATTTCAGCTAATTTGGGAAGGATTAAATTAATTATACCATACAGATACCTCTTTTCGCTGTTGAATGTAAGTGATATCAAGAACAGCAGTTCAGGAATGGATACTTATTATATGGATGAATCTCAAATATTGTCTATTGTTATTATAAAACCTCATTTTGGCATTTCATTGTCCTACTGAGTTAACAAGTAGTCAGCCTAATAGGACATTTAGGAAAGAAGTATTTGCATTTCCTAGTGGCAGTTGTATAGTGAAGGCAAGGACACTTAACGGAAATTTGTAGGGGACTGTGACTTGTTAATTTAGATCCACTGATTTTCATTTGTTTTTTAAAGGACAGATTTTTGGGAATATTGCCCTCCTGGTCATATGCATGTTTCCTTATATTTGTATTTGAGATTAGAGTTGGAGTCAACTTCATCCTGCTAGGAAGATAGTCAGTTCATTCATTACTCAAGTCAAAATACTAACATTTGGGGTTGCAGTCAAAGCTAGCAGCCAAACAGGTAGGGCAATTTAAACATTACCTTTGCTACATGTTGAACATGCCTACAAGTTTGTCATGCAGTATCAGCCAGAGAAACTTCTTTCTTCAAACTCTGCTTCTCTTATAGTTTGTCTTATCATCAAAAGGAATGAAAAAAAGCAGAAACCAAGGTCTGAATCCAATATATTAGAGCTAATTATATATTTTTGAATGCATGAGCATATCAATTTTGTAATTAATTATAATTAATAATAAACAAAATATATATTTTGTTTTGGAACAGTTTTCTACTGCTTTGTCTGGTTAAATGCTTTTTTTTCAAAACCTTCCCTAACATATAGGACTTCCACGGAGTTCACTAGAGAAAGTTTCCTCATCTTCTCTCTTTCTTTTTTTCTTTGCCTCATCTACGATATTTGTGTGAATTTGATTACAGGTTCCCTAAGGCAAGGAATAAAAGGCAAAAATGTATTCTTAAATAAGCCAAAGTCTGAAAAAAATTTGAAAATCTCTGGGAATTCTCCAGATGATCACAAGTGCAACTGGTTCAAATATGTTCTTGTGACTTTGAAGGGTATATAAAAGTATGTTTACATGTAAGTTTGTAATAGTAACAAAAACCAGTCTTCATATTGAATTACAGTCTGACACAACAAAAGTCAGGATTGTTAATCTGAACTCTCCTGATGGTTTTCTTAGCTCTTCATGTCCCTGAATTCTAGGTTCGCATTGTAAAGAAACCTGGGAGCATAGACTGTATTTTTGATGGATAAAACCAATCTGAAAGATTTTGAGTCTACATTATACTGCCCGATATAATAGGAGTTACATACAGACAAACTGATAGAGAGTCAGTAAAGCACAAGATGACAAGCCCGCCAAATTAGCCATAATACATACTGGAGACCTTACACTATTTTTTTGCTGGCTGTAGGAAAACAGACACCAAATAACCTTGTGTAGAGTGGCCTGGTCAAATAGTACTTGATCCAGAATAAAGCTTTCTTATATAAAGTTAACTGACAAAATTATTTGAACTGACTTGAACAAAAGAGTTTATACTGGAACATCCCTTTGTTCCTTCTGTCTGTAATGGTTTTCATCTAGTGCAGAATCCCATAGACAGATTTATTGTATATCAAACTGATGCATGAGCTTTTCATTTAATTGTAAAAGCTCTCAACAAATAATAAAGTATTTAATAAAGTAAAGTTTAGTGTTTTGTTAGACTACCAAAATCAAGAAATAATTTCAGAATCATTACACCATAAGCAGAACGAAGCTTCACACTGCCTGAGGTGGGTGTCCAGCAAAGTAACATGGAGTTCTGCATCTGACCAGTCACTTGCCTGTTTTGCACCTTCTTTGCTTCTCAGTGACATCAACCATACAACAGGAGTCTAATCTTGCAGAAAATGGAAAAGTCAATGCTTTTCTTCCAGTTTAACTCCACACTCTCTCATTATTCAGCTAATACTGAATATGCCAACAAGACTGGTGTCAGCATGGCATGGTTCACAGCAGAGTAGATAAAGATGTAGCCTAACGGAGAACTGTTAGCCTTCAGAGTATCTCATTTTTAATCTAAAAACCTCACCCCTCACCATTCAATGGAGGGGCAAATAGCTACAACGTGTTATGTTATCCTGAAGTAAACAGGCACCTGTACATCAAACATATTTTACTAGCTTAATAAATCTGACTCTTTCTTTAGGAACTTACAATATCCTTCTCTGAGAACTTACAATGTCCTTTATAAGGGTGATTGGAATGAAACTGGTATTCATTTAAAAGGAATTGCACTACATGACTAATGCAAACCAATATCCTTCTGATCATATAATTCTTCAGCCTTGGCATGCCAGATTTCTCAGTAAGTTAACAATGCACTTATGATAAGTGGGTTATCTCTTACTCACCACCTAATTGGTACAACAACCGATAACCCAACCTTTTACTTTAAATCCTCTGTTGTTTGGGAGCCTCATTGACTGAAATGTGATTCACTCATATATGTTGTTATTCAGTAGATAAATTAGCTCACAACAGAAAGACCAACACACTTCTTTTAGAAAAGATAGCTGTAATGATCTTCCTGCTGTTTACATCACCCTTTCTCACTGTATTCATAGTTCACGCATACACCTGTGCTGTCCATGAGCCGTTAGGTTAAACTTATTCTGAGAGTTATAACCATGCCACATTTTCTGCCTACATTCAAGACAGACTGCAGAGATAATTCTCTTTTGAATCACAGAGAGCAAAATTTACATCTAGTTGCCAAAGTCAGAAATTCAAAAAAGACATGACACGGAGTCCAAGGTGTACAGATGAGCATATATATATAAATACATGATAAAAGTACTTTGTAATCATAGGTTACTGTATCTAAAACATAAGAAATGTCAGAAAACCAAGTAATAAAAATTATTGCCATGACATGTGATCAGGAAGGTCAGAATGAAAGATTACGTATGCTAGAGGAACACAATATAAAACTGTCTGGTTTTCCAATGATAAAAATCTCCATATGTCAAAGTTGTTTGCATTTCAAGGATCTGACAAAAAAGAAAATCCCAAGCCAAATAAAAAACAGCACCCCCCCAAAAAAAAATGACCCCAGTCAACCAACAAAACAAAAAACAAACAAACAAAAAAAACCAAACAACCCTCCCACCCACCCACCCCCCACCCACCAAACAAAAGAAAAACAGAAAGCCCAAACCTACCTGAAATCCTCACAGATGTTTTTGATTTTGAAAGGTCCCCTCTAAATAGGAAACAGAGACCACATAATGGTCTGTTGATTCTAAAGAAAAAAAGTAAATAAAACTGTCATAGAAATATTATGAATCGTAGGAATTTTTAAGAAAGTCAATGAGCTTCAAAGACATATTTTATTTTCTAAGATACACCATAATTTTTCAATTAATATATTCATATTAAAAATATTAACTAGTTCAATACTTTAAACAGATATAACAAAGTTATTTCTATCCTGAAGATTAAGAGAATAAGTCAAAAAAAAAGATTGTTGACCTAACACAGAACAGCCCTGTACTTTAAATCCAAATCACAAATAAAGAAAGCAGTTTTGTTTTTGTATATTAGCAAATACAAAAAACATATTTGCATACTTCTCTGAGGTTTCTCTTTGTCCATGTTCTGACTATGAAGTGTCCTAGCTTCAGCAGGCAAGGGGGAAGAATGTTTTCTTCAAGAGTAACCTGCAATCAATCACCCTGAACTTTCAGGTGTGATTGCAGGCCTTAGAGGCTGCAAAAGGCCAAGACCCAGATTCGTATCTCTTCCTGAATGAGAGAGACCTCTCACCTGTGATTCAGTGGGAAATAAAGTAACATGAGCTCTTTGTTTTCACTTGAATGCTGTTTCAACAGTGAGTGTGAGTTTTAAAAGGGTTTCAGAGAAGTACTTCAGTATATAACAATGAGGAACCTTGTCTTTGAATTCAAGGAAGCCTCAGGGACAAAATTTGTTATCAGTACGCTCAACACGAAGAAAAAAAAGAAACAGAAATGCTTCTTGATATGTTCATTGAACAACCTCTGACACTTAAGTCTACATGTTTACAATGCTTAAAGTGCCTTGGTGGGTTAGAGACAATTTCTGTGCTTCTCTGCTAAGAATATACACTGGCATTGTGATTTATGAGTCAAGCGTTTTCTTGAATCTCACCTTAAGTAACTTATCTGGTGCCATAAGAAAAGCCTCTAGCAGAGCCAAGAACACAATCCAGCCCCCTTTGCCAATTTCTTCATCACAAAACCATTCTTTCTTTTTAAGGACTGTACATGTGACCTAAGTAAAGAAAAAGTTGATGGAAATTCAGACATACAGGAAAAGGATGACAGAATAGTCCAAGGAAAGCTTTAACAGGAATAAACTCATCAATTGTCTTTAATGCACAATTGAAAAATAATAAAAAATACGTTAAATGCAGCCTAACATTTCTAACCTGTGATATTCTCTCTAGAATTTTTGACACACCTTCACTTTTTTGTTTTTGTTTGCTGAACTCAAGGACAATATTGACCAGCAGCCTGAGTCAAGAAATTACTTGGATGTTTTCCTGGAATTCACAAAGATTTGCAAATGCCTTTGTCAGTGAGGAGGTGAACAGGAGTACATATAGAAAAAGCAGGTGACTTAAAGGCTAAATCACATTGTGATGTGTTGGTAAGTTACTTCTTAGCATATATTAGGTGTGTGGGTTTTTGTTTTTTGTTTTCCCCCTTGAAGAGGATAAAGAAAAATTTAAAAAAGAAAAGATGAGTAGGTTTACAAATAAAGTTCAGGAATGCTTTCTTTCAGTAAAACCTTTTCTATTGTTTCTATTTTTTGCTTCCATTGAAAAACTCACAGAATGTTGGCCAGCAAGTGCATAAATTATACTATTTCCTTCTCAATGATTAAGAAATTATAGTTGTAACATCTTCCATAAAATACCAGCAATATCAGTATCTACTCTTTCTGCATAAAGTTGATTATTTGAGGTTATTTTCTTGGTACAATGTGAAGAAACAGAAAGTCAGATCTGCTTCTGAAGTTTCAGAGTTTTCTGAATGGTCTCTAATCTATCTCCAAAAGTCTGTATTGTGAATACCCCCAAAACATCACGCATCTAAGAATTTTTATAGGATTCACCTGTGTCTATTGGATGTCTTTGTAGGTAAGACACGTTCGTTCCTTCAGTCTTGGTCTTTTTTCAACCCCTTTCTAATGGCTTCCTGGAATACAATACTTCTCCTTTGCATACCTAGAACAAGTTTCCTTCTTTTCATTACCTGTGAGTCTTGGCTGCACGTTTGATCCGTGCTCTTTGGAGCAGCCTCCAAGGCTCTGTTGCTGTTGCCTTCCTGCCCCATACAACCATGTTCTTACCTGACCCCTCTTTTTCCCTGGACTCTTTTCCTGGATCCAACTACTCATCGCACTTCAGGAAAGTGCAGTCACTTCACAAAAAAAGGCAGGTTGGCTCTGTGCAACTTATTTCTGTCAACTAACCCCAAACTTTTAACAGGAAAAAAAAAAAACAAAACCATAGTTGGAGGAGATAATTAGGTAATAAATGAGAAAATTATACCATACAAAAAGATGTCATATATCACATCTCATTTTAACTTAGCATTGCAGGTTGTCTACTTAGTTTAATCTATTATGATTATAATTTACCATGACTTTTTCATGACTAATTTTGGTATCATATTTTAAGCAATGCTGTTCTCCAAAGGAGATTTTGTGTCCAGGAAGCTCTGCTGTCAGAAAATATTGGTTCTTGGTTTTCAAGTATTCCCTTAGTTACAGTTACCTGATTGTAATAGTTTTAACAACATAATTAGGTCTTTACAGTTATTAAACAATTACAATTGTCATCAATTATAAATACTTTGCCTTAAACCTTAGTCATTTTTTGCTGATTGTATAATTCAGTATAAACTTAATTGGTTCTGATGGTTGAATTCAAGAACAATTGCATCTTCTAAAACTATGTCTCAGATAGAGTAGATTTATTTAGATTTATCTAATAGATTTTTGTCCCTCTGGTAACAAGACACAGCCATAGAAAAGATAAATGTATTCCACTGAATTTAATATTAACTTTGTTTTATCTGAGTAATCAGAGCATGAAATGCAATGGTTAATAATAAATTAATGACACTAGGAAAAAGATCCAGACAGTAGTTGTGTTTTGAAATATTCTGTGTAGGCCTTTATTATGCTTCTCAAAGTTGATTCTCTGCAGGGGACAACCAGAAAAAGAGAAAAATAGTAGCAAGTTGGATGGCCAAGAAAGAAACAAAATTTCAGTTCTTAGTCTTAATCATAATGGACAAAGGTCACAATAATCTTTACCTCTGTGGTGAGATGATCTTACTCTATAGCCACACTCCCACCCAACTGCTCTCCTACTCCTTCTCTTCAACAGGAAAGAGGTAGAAAATCAAGCAAAACCACTCATAGGTCAAGATAAAGACATGGGTATTATTTACCAATTATTGTCACAAGCAAAATAAACTTCCAGAAAACTAATTTATTGTCAATTAAAATAGATGTAGATGGAAAAAGCAAAGACAAAGACCTTTATATCACTCTATGTCTTTTCACAGATTTAACTTAATTCTCAAATACTTTACCTCCACCTGCAACCTGA
>JAWWMP010000041.1:40201888-40264012 GCA_035047865.1 Dendrocincla tyrannina | reverse complement strand
AAGACCTTTATATCACTCTATGTCTTTTCACAGATTTAACTTAATTCTCAAATACTTTACCTCCACCTGCAACCTGAACATTTGAGAGGGAATGAGGATTGCGGTCAGTTAATAACCACTTCTCTCTGCCTCATCTTCCTCCTCGTATTTTTTGCTGCTCCCTGCATAGACTCCTCTCCACAAGCTGGACCTCTGGCCAGGAGCCTTCTCCTTCCTGGACTTTCCAAAGGCTGCAGCATGAGGTCCTCCACAAGTTTCCTTATGAACATCTGCTACAATATGGTCCTTTAAGGGCTGCAGAGGAATAATCTCCTCCACCATGGTCTCCTTCACGGGCTGCAGATGAATCTGCACTCCAGCAACCAGAGCACCTTTTTCCACTCCATGACCTTGGTAGCTGCACGTTTGGTTTTCAGCCTTCTTTCCCTCACCTTCCTGCTTTCTGGTGTTATTGCTCTTTAGTAAATCTGTTTTCCCAGATGCATCACCATCTTGGCTGGTAGGTTCAGCTGTGCACAGTTGTAGGTCCTTTGTAGGCAGCTGGAACCAGCTGCATGCAGTTTAGGGGAGCCCCATTCTCTCCTCACAGGGGCCACACCTGCCGCCCACATGCAGCACCACACTGCCCCACCTCTCACTCCTCATCTCTTCCTCTTCTTCCTTCCCCTTATCCCAACAGCAGGGCACCTGCACCTAATTCAATCTGCCAGTTCTTAAAATCTTTGAAATTGCAGGAAAAGGTGGGAACTTTTCAGGAAATATGTTACTTTAGAATGAAGAGCTCCATCATTTATATTCCAAGCCTTTTCTTGTCCACCAACAAGTCTGTCAGCAGAGGTAAGATTAGAGATGTACATGTAGAGAGTAATTGATAATTTGTTTTGTTAGTAAGCAAGAACAATTGATAAAAAAAAAAAGACCTTTTTGGGATCATATCAAAGCTAGTTATAATATGAGGGGTTAATTCTTTCTGGTAGAGCAAAAAGTATTTTACTTTTCCAATGTACTTTTCAGATCTAATAAAATGCTTCCTGAAATTTGGAATAAATCATCATGCTGTGAAAACAGAGAAATGTGTGTCTCCAAAATAATTAGATATAAATGTATGTAACTTAGAAAAATATCACAAGAAAACATTTGTTTTAAGAAAACTTCAGCCAGTTTCATGAATTTGGTGTAAATTCACATAATTTCAGATGGTGCAGAAATTATGTGTGTATAATGTTTTACAGTTCTACAAAGACTGTAACCCCCTTGGTCTGAGAAACTGCCTCATGTTGAAGCTGATGCCAAACATGTCTTTCCACTGGTAAGTGTGAAGAAGAGCAGTGCCTTGAAGTGGTTATTACAGTCATTAAGCAGAGTCGGGAAAAGGAGGATATGGTGTAAAGGAAGATGCACAGTAGATTTGCAATATTTTTCTACTTGAAGGATTTTATTCAAATATAAATTATTGAAAGTAATGTTCCTGTGACAAGTTTAGACCACTTAAAGGTCCATCGAATTTTTCTCATCATGTGCAAAGCCTGCATTAATAGTGACTTTCTGTTCACCCTATCCATTTATATATCTCACATGCAAACACTTGAATCATGTCTAACCTTCTACCTGTTGTATTTTAATCTTAAATAGGTTACTGAGCTTCCTAGGTTCTTTGACTTCTACGTAAAAGCTTCACAGATAAGTGAGAGAACCTTGATATAACAATTTTTATGGATCAATATCTTTAAAATATGACGACAAACAATTCATGAAAGACCCTAAAGGCTTTTATGCCTGCTAATTCAGGACAATTCTATAAGGGTTGAAGAAAATGTTTTCTCACGTGAGTCCTTACAGTGCACAGATCTCAAATTACAAAAATATCACATTCTGTTGGGTTTGATAAAATATTATTTAAAACAATAATGGGCCTGATGAATCTGCTTCCATGAGTTATAATAATTGTACAAAATTCGTGGCTCGTATAAGTGTAATTTAAATAAAACATAGAGTGAAGAGTTATCACAATGATTGTTGAATTCAGTTCATTTTAAATGATAGCTTTATGTTTTTGTCAGAAAGCTCAGAAATATACCATTGCAGAGCTGTGGTATATCTATTTATATATTTTGAAGGAGTAACCTGTATTCTGAAGGGATTTAGTCATCTCATTCCATTTCAGTAACATGTAAATTCAGCAACTCTGAGAGACACATAGAAACAAGACAGAAATTCAGTTCCAGAAAAAGAGAAGAATATGTCAGAGGTCCCAAAGTATGGTTGTATTTTTATTTTGTATTTGATTAAAAAAAAAAAAGAGCCTTTTTAAGAAAAAAAGAATTGCTGCATTAATAATTTTGCAGCCCACACAGTGGTGGGGAAATGAACTAGAAAGGCTGGCATTACCTTTCAAAAATGTCTGAGGTGCAAGCCATTTCAGACAACACAGCCATTGATTTAGTAGGCATGATACATTTGATAAAGTACTTAAACTTTTTGACTTCAGACACATGTCTAAATACCACAGTGAGTGCTTTGCAGAACAGTGATGCACTTATGTACAAGCTTAAACTCTTTGCTCATCTGGGACTTTAATGAATACCTCTCTGATAATCTTGACCTAATATAGAATGATCACTTTCTCTATCACTAGCAGTTCAGTTAAATTCTGGTTTTTTTCTCAACCACAGATATGAAATAAAATCCTTTAGAGACTGTGTAAACCACAAATTACACCTCAGAGATATGAACCAAAGTCTGAGATAAGAAAAGTTTTAGTTTTCATGCACTCAGGCATCCAAACTTGGGGGAAGAAATATAATACTTCTCGCATTTTCAAAGATGTGAATTCTGTCAAATTTGTTTTTGTGTTTACTATATCCTGCTCTTTGAGTGGTTAGTTTCTTGGCATAAGACAAATCAATGGCAATAAAAAGAAACTATTCCCTTGAAGATTGTACTGTAAAAGAAGCCAAAAACCAGGATTCACAGTTTAAAAGCTTGATGACATGAAAGATCCTCCTAGCGCATTACATACTTGTTTTGCTTAGACAGGCCAAGAAAGTTCCAACAAACAGCTTAACTGTCCCTTTCTTTAACACATCCAGCCTTTCCTTCTGTAGCAGGCATAATTCACTATTGAAAGGGAGAAGCAGAAGCTGAAGTACATGAAGCGTGTTATTGCATAGGTTCCCAAATATCTGAAAATCAGAACCTGTTCTTACGGCTGCACAAACCGGTTATAACAGGCTAGAAAGATGACCTCAAAGAAATAGGAATTCTGCATCCAGTAAGACCTGACATTTAATTTGAATTAAGAAGGAAAACTAATCTACTCTCTCATATGCAATGTCACCCGCATAGTAATTCTGCAATAAACAATGAAAAATGTAGTGCAGAGTAAAGGTGTGATTCAGAACTCATAAATACTACTGATCTTTTCATATGGCATTTTAATATTCATCAAGGCTACCTTCTCTTTTGCTAAATACCTTATAAAATGCAAGTGTTTGTAAAGCTGGAACATAGCCTTTCCAGTTTAATTGTCCAAAACAAAAAATTTGATAGAAGAATTAATAATAAGCATGCAGAGAATCTCAGCTTATTTTTGAAGTTCCTAATGACTCTGTACAGTCATGCAAAATTTTTGCCCTTGCAATGAATCTTGGCATTGCATGGCAACACACGTGACTTAGCAGTTTACAGTGATATTTCCTCTTTTTCTCTACTCCCTGTCCATACTAGAGAGACAACCATGGCAGAAAAATACTCCCCTTGTTGATATCCGGTGACCCTTTCCAAACTAATAAGTAATGTCCCTTTTAATGAGGCAAAACTTAAGCCTGCATGGACTGAACAATCTGATCTGATTCAACAAAGCACTTGAATGTGCACTTAATATAACATATACGTTATAATATACTTATATAATATACTTAAATGTTAAAGGCATTACATATTGGTAGTGCCTTTGAAGTAGGCCTGGAGCTGAATTTGATACAACTAATCCTCCAATCTGCTGCTGATTCATTATTATTCTACAATGTATATTTTCTAATGGTAGAATGTCCATTCATTTCTCTGTCTTACTTTGCAGTCCATTTCTACATATCAAGTAATATTTGTGATATTAGGCCAGGGGTTACTGCCTCCTGCATTGAAACCTTTATTCCTTTTGCTAATACTTAATTTTATACACTTCACATTAGTTCTAAGATTAGCTAGCTCTTTATATATTATGCAGTAATACTTGCCTGGACATATTTAAATTATTTGGGTTTTATTTCAGGCGTGATTTTTTTTTTCCCCCCAGCTTCCAAAACATATTTATGCTTATATATCCCATTACATTAAAAATTATTCTCTAATCTCAGGGACTCATAACTGAATTGTATGGCTTAGAATATTGTTTGTAATCCTGCATGAGGGTGATACACAGAAACCCACAGATTTGCATGTTTTAGAAAGAAGTTAAATGGCATAGTCTCAAACAGCAATGGGAAGGCTGATAACTTGAACAGAAATTGTATGTAAGAACTTCATATGAGCTTCATTTTGTAATATTTTTTACACAATTTTTTTAATAGTATTAGGAGCATTTTCTTCAATTTGGCCAAAAAAAAAAAAAAAAAAAAGAAGAGGGCACTTATAATGTAAAAATCCCCTGTACTTCCAACTCATTAGAAAAAAGTGGAAGTGCAAAAACACTGAGAATGTAATGTAAAAATTACATTTTCTTCTTTACTTCTCTCTTTTTTAGGCATCAATCATACTTTCCTACTTTTAATCTATATTAAGGAACTATATCTACATAAATAGAAAACTTTCTTGCTGAAATTAAAATCAGCAGTTTGAACCTTCCCTTGTAAATACATTCATGTTTGTGTGGCAAAATAAACAGGAAAGAACTCTTTAGCCCTGTGGAATTTGTGCCTATGTGATCCTCTGGGAGTTTCAGACAAAAACTGGTCTGCAGTAGCACATCTTTCTGGCAAGCTGTTTCTCTGGCTTTTTCTAAGCAATCTTCCACCAAAACAAAAAAAAAAAAAAAAAGTTGAAACAAAGCAACAAGCTTAGGGAACTTTTGGACTACTGATTAACCAAAGCAGACCACCTTTTGCTAATTAATATTCCTGCGGTTGGCAAATTTTTCTTCTCAGTGTTAACATACTGTTAAAGTTCTCAGTTGTGTGTCAATACTGCATTAAGCTGATATTACAGTAATGAACTGTGAAAGGCCCCAGATGTATTGTGGAGGAGAAAAAGGAAGCCTTTTATCAAAAGCCAGTTCCTGCTTCCTGAACTATGATATAGCTTCTTAAGTTTCTCTCCAGATAATAGACCATAGACAAGAACTCAGAACATGGGAGAAGGGAAACAAGCAGCACATATACTCAGATAGAGTACAATTCTCCTCACACAGGAGCAGATGGAGCAAGTGAGGTGCACCAGATAAATGAAAGCAAATAAAAATAATTTTCCAAAATCCAGTAAAAAGTCTAGAGAACAGTAATGTAATCACACTGTTTCTGGAAACCAGAATGAACTCTGTTAGAGTGAAGGTACCATAAAAAAAATCAATCTTTAAAGTCATAGTTGTGTTTTACTTTGAAACAAAGGGGCTCTTCATGTTAAGTTGGAAGGTTAAGATCTGAAAAAAAATATCCTAGAATTAGAAACTGTTTTGTTCTCTTTGCCAGATATTCCAATGGGATTTGAATAAGTTTAACTATGGTACTACTTAATTCCATCTCATAAAATTACATGCACACCAAATTGTGTGATTCTGTGTTATTTTTAGCTTTGTGTATTTTTCCTCCACTTTTATTCATTTCACCTTTGAGACTTAAGATAAACTCCAAGCAGAGACCAGAAAAGCAAATCATTTCCTTTTAATTACTCCTCCAGGAAATCAGTTAATGGAGGTTCACCCTGGGTCATGTAAAACTATTATCACAAATCTTTATGCCACAAATGAACTAGAAGCAGAAATCTGTCTGCCACACATGGTGTGACTTTGGGTGATTTTTCCCAGGTACTTCTTTGGCTAACTGATGAAGAGTAACAAATGCTCTATGTGTGGCAAAAAAACAGACAAAAAAAATTGCATTCTCCTTCCTGTATAACTCATATCCTGTGCTTTTCTGATACTTATGTCATTTGATACAAAACTGACATGGTGTATATTAAAAGTACTATAAACTGGCTATGTTTAAAAATTTAATTGTTAATACGGAATCACCCTGAAACAGGTGCAGTTTCTGTGAGTCCATTTACATACTCAGTTGCTTAATTCTTTTACTGGAGGAGAACCTGATTTATTGCTAAAGTTAGTAGATGACTAATGGATGGCAAAAGAAGCAGCTAAAGAGGAAGAAAGAGGAGGGGAAAAAATCCACAAACCAGAGTAATCCAGACAGACTAATTGATAACGTAGGCATAAATATATAACTTCTGTCTTAATGTGATGAGCTGTAAAACAAGAAACCTGTCCAGGAAGGCAATGGTTCTGCCAGGGATTAGAAAAGCCATAGTAAATAATAAGCTCTCACATGAGCTCTCCCTACAGCTCTGTAACTGAAAGTGCTGTTTAAACAGAGGACTATCAATTGGGAAGGATACGTTACCTTTGTATTTGGTAATCATGCAACTGCAATTGCAGTTTTATCCCCCTTTTGGAGGTCTAGAAAGATGTTGATTGGTTGTTGAGAGAGTTCAAAGTAGAAGTATGAGATTGATTAAAAAGCTGGAAAATATGCATTAGGGGAAAGACCTAAGGATGTAAATTTGTTTATCCTAACATTAGTAAGAGAAAATCTAATCATAGTGTGTATCTAGATGGGGTGAAAAATGTTGTTAATAGAGACTTCTCAGTCCATTTATAAGATAAAATGGCTTAAAGTGAAAGCCAGACCATTTCAATCTCCAGTTATGCAACAGAAAAGTTTTATCCAACAGAAAATTAAGAAAACAAGAAATATGTTTCTGTAAACTGCATTGTCTTTGTATAGAAAAGAGAAGTGTGTCATTAGTAATTTTAAACTCTCAACACCAGAGAGCAATGGAACTTAGAACTATTCAATAAAAGCTTTAGACATTTTTGTTCTGAAGTTAAGAGTGAGAAATCCAATGTCTTAATAGAATTCTTAAATGAAAGAGGTATGGATGGTTTAGAAAACTAAAAAAATAACAAACAAGAAACTAGCATACATTACACAGGAAGACAAAATAAACAAATAAAAACCTAAGCAAAGAAGGCAATTTCTAAAACAGGACCTGCTTCCTACCTCAGGCACTAATATGAGAATATAGTGTGATTTCTATTAGTCCAAGTGTGACTGCAAATCTGTTCATCTTTGGGTCTTGCACAACAGATTTCTGGTGCAAAGGTTTCACTTGTAGGAACACAGAGTGTTCAAGCGGAATTCCACAGACAAGTATAATATTTTTGCTTTTCTCCAATATATGTGCCAATCTTTATTTTCAGGTCACTGTACAATTCAAGAAATGTGTTAATCCAAATGTAAATATTTCATTGCTCTGGCTATGTCCTTCAATGATATGAATCACTGTGCTCATTCAATGAACCTGCTGTGTTGCAGAATGTAATATTTGTGACTTCTCTGTATTCCACTAGAATATATATTTATTCAGGAGTGCAAATAGATTCCCATTAAATCTTGACTCTTCCCCATTGCCACTACACTTGGCAAACGAGCTCTATACTTAATATATGAATATAAGAATACAATAAAGTCCAAGTTCTGTGTTCTAGATGATTTGGAACAGGCTTATAAAATAAGTTCCTCTCCTTCTGATGATAAAGCATCTGCTCATTCAGTTCAACATATATATGATCAGCATCCCATATTTCTCTTTCTCTAGCCTAACACTGGTCTGTTATTGGTCAGACATGTTTTCAAAGATGTGTGAAACTGCTTTATGAACCACAGAATAGAGTAGCAACACATTTTGTATAAAAAAATAATGCAGTATAAACACTTCAGTCTTCCAAAAGACTGAATCTTATTCAATTAGCTAAATGTAAAAAAATGGTATGATAATAACTATTGTCTGAAAAGGCAGACATGCATGCTTCAGTCTATTTAACTGGTGGATAAATCCTCCAAATATTGGCTCAAAACCCAATACAGGGTCACTTCACCTTCAGTAACTGAGGAATCTTTCAGGAAATTGCTTTGTGCTGACCAGGATCTAATTTTCTCTTTAAAGACAAAATAGAATTACTCTTCCTTTGATTTTAAAGAAGGTTTTCATATTGGGGATATGAGTGATTCATGAGTCTTCTGAAATGGAAAGATAAGCAACATCATAAAGCAATGGGGCATTAATATCAATGCTTTGTTCTTTTGAGAGTGTCAAAACTTTATATTCATGGAAATGAAGACATTGTTCAATCTATTTAGAGGATGAAGATGTTTTTAATCAAATGAGGGTTGTGTGGCTGTAATCTTTGCAAAGTAGATAATGTACATTCTCATAATGAAATTCACTAATTATATGGTTACGTTTATTAGCCAGTGGTAATCAGTGGACTCAAATAAAGGATGTATTAAATAAATTGATGGGAAGAGGAATAGAAAAATAAAAACAAGACAAAAAGATCCAAGTCTAAATAACCTCCTTCTATTCTTAACTATCATCAGTAGAATTTGAGGGATTTAAGTTACTCCAGCTCCCTTAGTTTGTAAACAAAACAAAGTGTGAAATCCAAAGCAATTCATGATAAGAAACCATGGAAGTCTATCCTGGAAGTAAATAAGTGCAACTAAAATGATGGATTTCCATCATATCCAGAAAGGGTTTGAACAGGATAGTCTCAATCAATTTAGTCTTAAGAG
This sequence comes from Dendrocincla tyrannina, assembly GCA_035047865.1. Classification (NCBI taxonomy): domain Eukaryota; kingdom Metazoa; phylum Chordata; class Aves; order Passeriformes; family Dendrocolaptidae; genus Dendrocincla; species Dendrocincla tyrannina. Next base: position 40,255,169 of record JAWWMP010000041.1, on the reverse strand, counting down.
AATTCATTGCCAAATACTCTTGTCTTCCTGCGTATCAAAAATCCTGGCTTAAACCCAAGGGTTGTTGCTGCAAATGTTAACAACAATCAAATGTTTCACAGACTAAAAGCAGAAAATATAAGGAGAGAAAGGAAAAAAAACCCCAAACTTCAAGTCCATTTCAACAATATGAAAAAATAAAAATATATTTGGAATTTTGGAAAAGTCAGAACTTAACAGAAGTTTGATTGCTGTAAGAATTTCATCTGCTGCTTAATATTTAAGGCTTTTAAACAGATGAGTGTTTATGCTTATAGTTGCCAAATGTGAAAACCTGGAAATAATTAAGCCAGTATTTTCACATCTCACTTGGGTAAATAATTTTTTCTTTGTTACAATAGGTGTTAAAATTTTTTTTTTTTTTTTTTCCAAATAGACAGTAATTATAGCCAGGTTGGAGAAATATCATTGCACTACGCTAGCAGATGTCTGAGAAACTTACTATAGCAAAATAAAATGCAAAAAAATAAGATACATGAGCTGCTGTCTTTGATGGAAAGTACACAGATAGATACTGTATAGCAAGTTTTTATCTGTGACTCTCATAAACTTAATGGAAGACAACCTATTCTGAATGGCTTCCTAAAGACTAAACACTTGTGTAATTTTGTATTTTCCATGAGGATAATTTACATGAGTGACATGAGCTCCTGGTAAAATCAGTCTTAGTGACTTCCATAATTTACATATAAATGATGAGACATATAGAAGGAAAGCACATTATCTGAACTACATAAGCATGAACAGAGAGAAAATTTGCTGTTTATACCTGACTAGATATTAGAGACATTCAGATAAACCTTTTGGGAAATTACCATAAATAGCTTAAGTAACAGTGTCATCTTAAAGAATCACAGAATAGTTAAGGTTGGAAGAGATCTCTGAAGGTCGTCTTGTCTAATCCTCCTGCTCAAGCAGAAACATCTAGGACTATCTCCAGATGGCTTTTGAATTATCTCCAAGGATGGAGACTCCACAAATACTCTGGGCAGCCTGGGCCAGTTGTTAGTCACCCTCACGGTAGTGTTTTCTCATGTTCAGAGGGAAAGTCTCGTGTTTCAGTTTCATCAGGCGTTCAGCCAGGGCCAAACCAGCACGCCATGGCCTCTTGTCCTGTTACTGGACACCACTAAAATGAGCCTGGCTCCATCTTCTTTATGCCCTCCAAAAGGTATTTATACACATTGATAAGATCCACCCTGAGTCTTCTCTAGACTAAACAGTCCCACCTCTCTCAGCCTTTCCCCATAAGGAGACATCTTTGTTACCCTTCACTGGACTGTATCCAGTATGTCTGTATCTCCAGTACTGCTGAGTCCAGAACTGAATGAGTGCTCAAGCTGTGGTTCATAAGTGCTGAATAGATCAAGTGCCCTTGATCTGCCAGCCATGCTTTGTCTGAAGCAGTCTGCAACAGACCTTGCCTCTTTTTTTTTTTCCTCAAAGGTACATTTCTGGTTCATGCTCAATTTAGCATTCACTGGGATCCTCAGGTTCTTTTCTGTCAGCTTGCTTTCCAGATGTACTACAACACCAGATGTCTGAGGCTGTTGCACCCCAGGTGCAGGACTTTGCACCTTCCTTTGTTCAAATGGCAATCTGTCACTTGCCAGCCTGCTTGCAGAAATAGATTTCAAGTCGGTTGGGAATGTCCTCTTTAGAAGGGTGTTTTTTGGGCCAAAGATTGCTGTTTGAAGATTGCCCATAGTTTTCCTTGCTTCAAAACTGTAGATATATTATTAAGATGTGATCTTTCATGGATTTCAATAGTATCAAATTAATAGAGCTTTTGGATCTTCCTGTGATTTCTGGGTAGACTGATGGAATACTCTAAGCATAATTCATGTGCTCTGACCAGTCTCATTCTATGTATTTGAAACCTCTTGTAATGGATAATAAAACCCCTGTTTCTGATATGAAATAAAGCGAGAAAGAATATATCGCCAACTAGGAATTAGTTGGCTAAATCTTCTTTATTTATGTTATTTCAGTATGAATAATAAAAGGATGGAATTTATCACATTATCATAGTTTGATTCATCAGTTTGCAGTCTAGGTTCTAGTTAAACAGCTTTATTCACTCAAGATGTGGGAGTTTTTTCCCCTGAAAATTATAGTGTATTCTCAAGATGGTTAATATTAGACTAATAATTTTTCTAACACTATATATTACTTAATAAAACACAGTAAAATTTTCGGTGTTGGTGCCTTCTATAACATATTGCAAAGCATTCATTCTATTAAAATTTGAACACTGGCTGTGTTCTTTGCTGTGTTCTTTTCTTTTTTCTTTTTTGGTTCAAGAAGCAGTGTTTTCCATTTTTTTCCAATACTTCTGATTGAACTTGTGACCATTATTCTTATCATTCAGCAGTCTTCTGCTTGTAAAGCTAAATTTTTATAAATTATCAATGTAACACCTAAGTTTTCAGTATGTATCATATTGTTAGAAGGCCTTCTAGAAGTATCCAAGGTAAACCAAAACTGAATGTAGCAGGACTTCACTTTACATACCATCTACACTACATTCACAAAAAAATCTGGAAATCGTTGAGAGGTAATAGTTATGGAACTCCATGAACCTGCTTACATGGACTTTCAGGAGTCAAATAGCACTCCAGTGTTTATGAATGTACTTGTATTTGTCTATGAATGTACTATACCCTTATATACTTGCTCGCTTATGAATATACTTGCTTTACTCTTCTCAGTTTCTGTACTGCTCAGGCTACCCTGAATGTGTGTACCAGAATATCATATATCCAGGTTTTATTGAGCTGTGGACCCACAAGGTTATGAAAGTATAAAGTGTGCTTCCAGACTCAGGAGGGTGGTAGACTCTGTTTAGTCAGAAATCATTAGAATACTAAAGGCTATTTGTTCAATCAGTGCCCAGGGGTTTTAAGCCTTTGGAATAGGTAACTAAAGCCTGAAAGACAGCTTTGAAACTCTTATATACAAGCAGACCTTGGTTTAAAAGACAGTGTGTCAAAACATAAAGGATTCAGTCAAATGTACTGGAAAATACCATGGGTGCTCAATTTTGAATTTGGGCTAACTAAAAGTAATGCTATGGTCTTTGAGCATACATGACTTCCCTGCAGTGATTAATTTTCAACAGCAATTTTTTCAACAGCAATTTTTTCTCACTCACTGGATATATTGCCTCGTGTTATAACAGGTTGTCAATAACATGAAAGAAAAATGATCAGATTATGGGAAGTAAGAATATGTGTGGTATTTTGATAGAACTACTTAACTCTATTTTCCCAATCCTGCGTTTTTATAGTTAATCATTCTAAGCTATATGAAATTAATGTCATATTTTTCAATAGACATAGGTGAAAAGGTGAATATTAACTTCTTCCTAAAATATTCCATAATCTACTATTTGTAATTTAAAGACAAAATAGTGTAATTGTATATAACATATAAATACACTCATTAATAATTACAGACAAAATAACATGAGAGAGGAGAGAAATATAATCAAGCACCTCCTTTATTTTGATCATGGCTTTCTTCTGAATGTTTCTTAAAAAAATTAAGAAGGAATATTTGGGGGTAATTCATATTCACAGCATTTTGTGAGTAACAAATTGTGAATGTCTGCACTTACAGAAAAGGAATCAAGTAAAGCTAGTTAGTCTGTGGATGAATGAATGCCATTAGCTCATTTTGTTTTCCGTTTTGGCTGGCTAGACTTGCTGATGTGGTCTTGAAATGCAGTTTTAAAGAATATGATGCTCATAGAGGAAATTTCTCAAGATTCAGCACCTAAATGACAAGTCAACTTGCTTGCTCTTAGTTTGGCACTTGGAAAGATAACCATAGCTACAGGTTACTGAAGTGGAATTAGAAATTTTGCTGTGACAACTCCATTAGAGCTACCTAATTCATTTGCTTCTCAGGGCAGTATTTGGAAGAGTATCATCCATTTTTCCCCTTAAAAAGGAGAAGGGTTTAGTTTATTGGGTTTTTTATCATGTATTGTATCAACAGAAAGAAAAAGAGTATATGTGAGTCTGTTAGAAAAAGTATTAGTAAGAATATTTTTAAACTAAAAAGAAAGCACATTTGTCATAAACTCATCTGTATTCTCTCAAGGTTTAGAAATTTGTGTATAATGATTCCTTGCCAGTATCAGAATGCAAAACGCCATCAACAATCACAGGTTTCATCAAGCATCCTACTCAGGCTGGTCATATTAATTCCTGAACAATAACTTTTATGAAAGGAAAAGGTTGTGAACAATGAATCATTAACTTCAAATCTAACCTTTTCCAGAACAATTAGAAGCCTTCATTTTGTTTCTTCTTCGTTCTTTAAGCTTAAAATTATCTTATGTTGTTACCAGTCAGTGAGATTTTAATCACATAGAAAAGGAATTTACTGAACCTTTGATATTCTTAAGGGTAATACTCAACTAATATAAATTCACAGTGACTACAGAGGACATGGGTTAAATTCAGAGTGCTGGAACACTAGGTGGAAACAACTAGATTTCTCCACTACACAGCTAAAAGGATTCCTTAGTCTCCATAGCCTGGCTGTAAAAATGTTCATGAAAGTTTATTGATCTAGAAACCTACAGAAATAATTTGTTCCATGGAAGGTAAAATTCACCTTCACAAACTATTCCATGGGTGATAGTTTCTTTTTCAAAAACATTCAGGGCACAAGTTGCACATTTTTTAGCGCCCCACTGTGGACCAGCACTTCAAATAAACAAGCAATTGATCCCCTGCATTTTCACAATCTGAGTCAAACAATAAAGTCTTCAAAATATCATGGTTTTATTACCAAAGTAACATCATCCTTAAAGCCTATTATGGTGTTTTAAATATTAAAATGTTTTCATTAATTTATATCTAGACACTTGAACTCTGCTTTGGTAAGCTGATAAATCCAATAAGCTTATTAATTTTGAGTTCCTTGGTCTGGGCATGTATCTTAGATTTGTCCCAATTTCATGTTGAGGTGGAACAGTTTTCCCTCCCACAAGCTGACTGTCTAGCAGTCCACTGAACTGCCACAGAGAAAGCTTCATAGGGATCTAATCTCTCAACTAAGGGCCCAAGAGACTGGCATCAACTGCAGCAATTACCTACTGCTCTGTCCAGGTGTAGCTATATTTATATAAGATGAATAACTAAATATGTTTATATAAAGGAAAAGGATAAACAGATAGGAAGAGAAAAAGAACACAGTCAGGTGTATTTCAGGTCTGTACCTTTCTTATTATTTAGGTAATTATTTTTAATTTAATCTCAAGGATATAAAGACATTGTTAGGACATTACAGCCTATCAGTCAACAGTTTCAAGGTCATAAAAATTAGTTTTCTTTAGTTAAAGAGAGTCAAATTGTGGTTCAGTTGCCACAGACTAAGAGTATGTGTTGGGACAGTCACTTTTACAGACTGATTGAACTGGTAGGAATAAAGCTCTCACTTCAATAGTATTTCTACAAATCTCCTTCATAAAGAATTATTTAAAACTCAGCACCACCACAGAAAGCTTATTTTATAAAATGTATTACCTTTGCACTGGCAGGATCCTACTAAATTTGGTGAGAGTTCTCATTCATGGGACCAGTCTTTATCCCTGTCTATCTAGATTTCAGTTCTACTTGCTCATGTCAGCACTTTTTAACCAAAAACTGGTTTTATTCTGTGTCACTGAAATAAATATCATTCATTAAGACAGAAATAAAGAGTATATGAATGATTTTACTGTGGTAACATTACTCCCTGGTGCACTGTGGAGGCATTCAGTCATGCTCAGCTTGGTGTTAGCTAGGTGACTAACAGGATCTGGCTATTTCCTTTTCTTCAAGTAAGGACAGAAATAGATTTAACATGGTTGAATTTACTGAGCATCCTAAGAAGGATAAAATATTATAATTTGTTCTGTGAAGCAAAGAACTGAGATATCAAATTATCTCAAAACCATCTTTGATTTTTTCTATCTCACATCCATGAACTGATTCAATACCTTTTCCATATTGTTTTTATTTTTGAAACTACTGTTTGTCAGTCAGTTTTAAATTTGTAACTCCCCAGTATGTCATCTTAGCTGAGATAGAAAAGGGGTAGCTAAGTATGGTTATGTGAAACTTTCTTGAATATTCCCTGAAAAAGAATAAAATCCAGCCCCCGCTGAAATCAATCATTTCAATAGTCTGTGATGCAAACTCAGAGAAATGAGCTTTCTTTGTACTAGACAAATTCATATGTGACTTCAGACTAAGCAGCTAGAAATAAATGCATAACACTTACAAATGATACTCTCAAAGGCAAAGGTTCCATTAAATTTAATGAGAGCAAATTTGAGTGTATCATAGGAAAGAAGGGGATGTGACACAATTAAACAACTGTAAATTTAATATGAAAAACAGTGATGTTTCCTAAGCAGGAGTATAATCAACATGTGGAGAAAACTTTCTATGGGAGGTCATCTAGGTGGCTAGATTTAACAAAAGACTGGGTAGTTTTACAATCATTATTAAAATTTGTTGCTATGCAAGCTTAGACAAGGATGTGAGTAATCACATTTCAGGCTTCAGGGCTTAGGCTGATTGCTCATGAGGGTTAGAGCCTAATCCATCTTCTCATTTTATATTGCTTCAAATTTATTTATTTAAATGCCCTCTGAAAGAGAACAGTTGATTTATTTCAAAATACAATGCAGTGGTCACTAAGTCACAGAAACAATATAAAAGAAAGCAAGCCCTCTAGTTCACATGCTTTGTTTTGGTTTTCAGTTACACACATTCTAATTTAAAGACTGGGGATCGGGAGCTTATTGCATCAAAGAATACCTTTATTGCAGTTCATATAGATACATTTTGTGGCTTGGAGACTGAAGAATATCTTCTTAGAGCTTTTCTTTGTGTCTGAGAATTTTTAACATCCACAGTTATTATCTTCTGTTCCAGAAGACAAATAGCAAAACAGATACTTTAAACTGTAAAAGATACATTTACCAGAAGTTTTAAATAATTTAAATAATTTGTAAATGTTCACAATACTGTTGAAAAAGCTACTTGTCTCAAGTACTTTCATGTTCCTCATAAGACTATGATCAGGATCTGATCTATTCAAACCATAAATAATTAAAATTGCAAATTTCAGCAAAACTCATATAATATGAATTTACTATAAAGGGGATTATTTTATTGAAAATATGAACAGATATGAATAAATATAATATATATATATAAAGAAGAGGGAAGTTTACTTTTTACATAGATGATTATAGAGCAAGGAGAATACTTTTTAACTGAAAGAACAGAGATTTAGATTAGATATGAGGACAAAATTCTTGACTCTGAGGGTGGTAAGTCAATGGAACAGGTTGCTCAGAGAAACACTGAATGTCCATCCCTGGAAATGTTCATTGTCAGATTGGATGGAGTTTTGATCAACCAATCTAAGACTATTCATGGAATTGATGCCTAAAATCCTGGAAGATAGGCGCTCAGAGAAAACATTAATGGAGAAAGATAGACAATACCTTTATTGGGAGTTCAGAGGCTCTGGGCCTCCACTGGGCCTACAAAACACTTGTTGATTCTTCAAGGATTTCAATATGCATCCAAGAATCCCCGAAGAACCCTGCGCCCCATAACGTTACCATTTTTATACTCTTCCTAACAATTAACATATTAGATATCTATAACCAATCATAGTTTTCATTTCTCTTGGTGCTCCTAGGCTATGCGCCCTGGACCACCTCCAAGGGTTTCTGGGCCCTTCTATTCTTTTGTCTTCAAGTTATCTTGCAGGTGTCTCTGCATAACATCATGACCTTCAGAAAACCTGAGAATATGTGAGAAAATCACTTTAGTAACTTCTAACACCACTTAATATGTGAGCAAGAAAACCTATACTTCTAAAACTCTAAAAATCTACAAAATACACACCAAACCTTTAGGCATCAAAATAAAGAATTTTAGCTTGAATATTATAGCCCAAAATCACTGTAAAATAGGTGCAATGAATTGCCAAAAAATTGGCTTATACCTCTACTCTATACACATTTTGGCAGCCTGGCTAGACTTGCATGTTTCAATTTTTGCAGTAAATACAGGTGGACACTTCTTTCTTCAGAATGCTATTTACTGTGAGGTGTGCCAAAACCAGAAGATTTTTCATATTGACTTCAAAATGTGAAAATGTCTGTATTCTTCCAAAGTGATTTTTTGTTGCATTCTTCCACAGGAGGCTTTATGACTAAACTGCTCCACCAGCGCATCAGTGAAGAAGACGACCTTCAGACAGAGTATTAGAGATGGTTCAAAGGAGGCAAGGTTAATTTGGCAATTAAGATAAACAAATATGGTGGGGAAATCTATAATGTGACATTGTTGTGGAAAACAAGCAGCTTGAACTCTTTCCATTCCATCAGTAAAGTTTGTCTGACATATTCTAGCTTCTCTCATCTAGAAACATTAGATTGAGTTACAGCTTATAAACATAAAACTGTGTTACAATACTCACCGCTGAGACTTCTTCAAACCCCAGGTGCAGCTTCTGTTGTAAGATCTTACCATATTATGACAGCATACTTTATTGCATAGCCAAGACCAGAAGTGCCAGAAATTAATGTTGAGCCAAATATAGAACAAATAAACTCTATAATGATAGGATACACAGTGGAATGGTCCAGATATATTTATAGTGAGAACATATAATATAGGACTTCAGAGTAGTCTTTCCCTTAAACTGCATCCAGACTTTTCCTTCTCAAAATGCTTGTTTCCTTCTCAAAATGCTTGTTTGAAATCTATATCAACAGGACATGCATCTTGTTTGGATTTTATGGCCTGTTATTGATGCTCCTTCAGACAAAACAATTTCAGAACATAAAGAGTTTCAAAAACCATGTTAGCTCATTTTTCATATGTAATTATGTGTGCAATGATTCAGACAATTATTTGCTGCACCAGTTAAGAACAATACAATAAGATTTTCCAAGTTATATGATTTTGAAAAAAAGAAAGTATGTTTAAGATTTGTAAACTGGCTGACCATCTCATGGAATTTAGCCAGAATTAAAAGATTTCATGTTTCTAAAAGATATTGGACGAGTAATTCCAAATGCCCACAACTGTTCAATTCTTTATTTCCACATGCTACCAGCTGAATCATGTAAATCATCAGAGATGACAAAAGGGGCTTTTAGTATGCATCTGAAATGTTTGTAAAAAAAGTGCAAATTCATCCAAATAGGAATAGGACTTTAAGCACCAGAGGACAATTAAGAGGTTTAATTATATCAAGATCTTCTGCAGATGTACATTAAATCATTGCTAGTGAAGAACAAGGATCACAGATTGAATTTCTATAACGCAGGCCCTTTGCAGAAAAAAAAAATATTCCAAATTTCTGTCAAATAATTTATTTTGGCTGCAATTCCAGGTGAAAAGCTCCCACCTCTTTCCTTCCCCTTGGCTTTTCATTTACATCATTATAGCATTTCATGGAGTTTGAGTCCAAATGGAATAATTCTACTAAAGATTAACCCTTTTTTGAGATTTGTTTTTAACCTGAATTAGTTCAGCATCTGGTTTTTGTTTACAGCAGATATGTAGGACCATTGAATGATAGTACAGAGACAGCACAGAAAAGCCAAAGAATGAACTTATTTCACTGTCAAAAATCACTATACTTTTGAACGTACTAAGATCTTGTTCCTCCTCCCATCAATATTAGAAAGGTAAACATGGAATCCATATTACAAACAGATTGATGACGGGACATAGTTGGAAGAATGCATAACCCTGAGGAGATCTACTAACCTAGCTATGCAGTAAATGAAGAGAGTTAATTCAAAATTAATGGAATACATTAGTGCCAGCATACTAGGTAAACAACACAAGGAAACCGATCAAAACTGCTGAGGGAGGAGTATGAAAGACTGTACCAACTTTAAAGCTTCTCTTCATATAGCATAAAAACTACAGAATCCTTTTCAGTTAAGCAGCTAAGCTCACTCTTTTAAGAACCAAATGGGGAGTCAGTTCTTTCTTTTCTGAGGAAACTTGCAAATAAAATATGGTGTTCTTTGGGTTTACCTCATAATTTGGTCTTTAGATTTTTCTCTTGCTGTGGGTTTCTTTCCTCAGGATCAAGACACTCATATGCACATCTCCCATGAAACTTGTATCCCTCACAGAATGTGATTCACACTGGAATTTCCAATCTCTGTATTTAGCATGGCTTGTAAAAATAGAGCAGTGTAGTGATTATTTCTCATCCCAGGTGTGCACAGATAGTCACGTCACACCTAGCATTATTAGTCCTATTAATACTTGATTGTTCCACCAGCAGGGAACAGATCTAATAAAGCTGTCACAAAGTTCTGCATCCAAACAATACACTGAACCGGACAGATGAAGAACTTAGGAAGCTAAAAGGTATTTTTAATATTTAAAATTATTATTATTAATAACACTTAGAGAATTCTATATTGTTATCTGTATGCTTTGAATGGTGATGGTTAAGCAAAGGTGGTCAGTAGAATACAAGGAAACATTGCTAAAGCAATCAATGAAATAGCAGAACACAGAAAAATGGGCCAAATATTCAACTGATATAAACCCTAGTATAATGGCTGTATTGGCCTGCTCACGTTCTGCCTAAAGATATTTTTTCTCACAAAAAAGTTAGACAGAACATTAAGCTGAATGCCAAAAAATGAGAGAAATATTAAATATAGGGTATGTCAGTATTTGAAACACAATGTAAGGGAAATTAATTTTTAGATCCAAATTTGATTTTTCAGTTCTCAAACATGCTCTGACACCATGAAAACCTGTGTATGTACGTATTTATGGAAAACCATTTAATATTTATTTGAGAAGGATATTTTGTACATGCTTTTCAGTGCTGAAAAGAGCTAATCTTCCCTGTTACACTGTTACAACAGTTCTCTTTTGGTGCTACTAACTAACTCTGAGGGTCATTCAAAGAATGAAAACTATGATATCTAAAGTCTGAACTGCATCTCCAAGGTTAGTAATATAATGAAACCTTAAAAGAGGAAATTTTTCAAGAAGCAATAAGATAAGTACAGAAAAATATTACTATGATGTGAACCATTTTTACCCTTAGGTATTTTTCTAAGTTGGATAAACCAAAGACATTTGCCCAAACACATTCAAGTTAATAGAAACCCAAGGTATGCACTGAATCAAATTAACTATGGATTATATCTTGATTTTTTCAGGAAGGATAGACTTTTTAATTCCATTTCTATGAGTTTCTTTGGATATATGCATGCACATTGTTGTCTCATATAGAGACAGTAAATAATGAAACCTATGGATCATACTGGAAAATAGTAGCTGACTACAGTAAAAGTTAGTTTGCCTTTTCTTCCATAGATTTGGCAAAATCTGATGAATTTTATTCAGACAATACATCTAATAGATTGACTGAAAGAGGTACCTGAAAAAATACATTCTGTACCATGCCTTCATTTTGCATTAGAGTGCTGGAAGATCTTTCACAGAGTTCTTTAAAGAATTTCCTTAACTTTAATCTGAAACTATATAGAAACTTCCATGGAGAGACTTCTGCCCTTTTCTGGAATTAACTTCTGGTAATAGTGTTCTATTTCTCCTGCCACTGTACCTGACAGTGTAATAGACATTATCTGGAACACATTCAAGGTTATAAAGATAGTAATGAGATTCTTTGTCATACTTTTTTTTTTTTTAATGTGATCTTGTTGTAGACAAAGTAATAAATGTTTTGTATTAGTGCTTAGATACAACAAAAACATATCCTTCCATCATCACTTTTACTAAATCTAGTAGACGGAATTAAGCATTCTGTTATGTATTTCCCACTTTTGGAACCCTTGTCTGTCTGATAGAGCCTTAATAAAGTTATTAAAAGACAATAGTCATCTCTCAGTGTAAATGATTCTCAAATGTGCCATTAGTTAGTGACTAATATTAGTAGTCTTCAGTTATACCTTTCCTTTAACTTTTTGTTTCACTCAGATATGAGATTTCACTGTGGAGTGTTGCAACTACAATATGTTACTCATGCAGAAAAATGTTCTGTTTATCTTACACAACAGCAGGAAATCCCCATTCAATTTTCCTTCCAAATTTCTGAAAGTGATTTGAAAGACCTGTAACAAAGTATTCCTCAGGGTTCTCAAACTGAAAGGCTCATTCTTGCTATATTTCCATATTAATTGCTTTAGCTATTACAAATAACAGTTCTAATTGGCTTTTGAAGACTTTTTGAACTTCAGTAATTAAGTCCATAAGGTACTTTTAAAATTGTTGGCTCTAACCCGCTGTCGTCTCCTTGTCTGCCCACACATTGGGTAATTAATGCAGACTCTCCATGCAGTCCATCTCTTCATTTCCAGTTCACTATTTGGAATGCATATGCCTTTCTTGCACAGAATGATAAGCACAGGCATGTGAACAGAAAAATCCAGGGACGATTTGAATTTGGGAATAAATTAATAATCTAGTAAATGTAGTAATTGTGGTATATGTAAAAACAAAGAAAAAAAAACACTAAAACCAACCAACAAAAAAAAAGCCAAAACAAACAAACAAACATACAAAAACAAACAAACAAAAAAAAAACAAAAACAAAAAACCCACACCAAAACAAACGAAAAAAAAACCACCAAAAAACACATTCTTGTTCTGAAGCAGTTGTCTCCAGATTCCTTTTCTTCTGTAACTGAATTATTGACACTTTTTTGGTTCTTACTGAAGTAGTTTTGATGGCATTCTGGAAAAAGTTTGAACTGCAGCCTCAACCTGTACCAATGTCACTTATGAGCAGTCTACATCACTAACAGTAAAACAAAACTAGGTTTTCCAAGAAGTTCACTATCTGTTTTAATCTGTTCAATCTGATTCAAGCCATGATGGTGCATCTGTTCTTGTCTGACCTTGTAAGCTAAGCATCTTTGGAAATCACCTGGAAAATCTTATGCAATATAGACATAAACAGCCTACCAGTTACTGAACACCGAGATGAATTAATAGGTATGTATAAGACTTTTATTTGTTCCCCTGCTGATGAGAACTTGAGACATCAGTAAGAAATGATGAAGAACCGAGCTACAATTTTTCACAAAAGCCACACAAACAGCATTCTTTTGGTGCCAGGTTCAATAGATTCTTTACATGGCAAACCTTTTCATTAATGACTATAGATGTCTGGAGCATGATTCAGTAACCTAAACATAGACATCTAGTCCTATCTAAGCCATTCCTGGGTCTCTGAGCACTGGTAAATGGGGCTGGAAAACATGAGTCAAGATTTATGAAGTAGAAAGTAAGAGTCCGTTCTGTCTGTAGTAGTTGCCTAAGTATAAATCAAGGGGAATATACTCTAATTTATTCTTATTTTTTAAAACGTATCTCATATTAATAAAACACACTTTCCAGAAAGGGGTTAAGCCATTCTCTTTATGCTCTTTAACCTTAAAATTCCCATTTATAAGTACTTAAAATCATTATCACAACTATGATATTTCTAGTATTGTCATGTATGGTTATTTCATAAATATATGCTCTTTTTCAATTCTATACAAATGGATGTTCTTTGTAAATATAGAATAATGGTAGGTAGAAAAGCAATTGTACCAGGATAAAATCTAATATAAATTAAATCAAAGATGCCTAAATAAATCCTTGAAAAAAAATGGAGTTTCTATTGAAAACAGTTCAATATAAAAATATGATTGTGTCAAGAGGCACCCTGTGAAAGTCTACAAATTAAAGATGACATTTTGAACTGAAGAAAGTATTTTGCCATAATTGAAATGGAAAAGGAGAGAGGTTTTTAAGATTTATTTTGCTTCTCATTATCCTACTCTGATTTTGTTAGTAATAAATTCAATAAATATCCCCAAGTTGAGTCTGTTTTACCCATGATGACATTTGGTGAGTGATCTCTCCTTGCCCTTATCTCAACTTAGAAACCTTTTGCTATATTTTCTCTCCCATGTCCAGCTGAGACAGCTGGTGGGTGCCTGGCATTCAGACAACCCACTACAGCCATCAATATTTTTCAGGTGCCATATTTCTGTATTGGAATAGAAACCTGAGCTCACAGTACATTTGTGATAATGCAACACATCCAGAACATTTCAAAATGACTGCTAACTTGTTATAGTACATTCAGAGGGTTTTGCAGCCCACAGAGGCCAACAGGAGTGCAGGCCTCCTGAAAGGCCTCTTGTACATTTTTATTCACGTGAACAATTATTTTTGATGTCACAGATAGAGCATATGAGCTGTGCAAATATCTGGGGTCATGAAATCACAGCAGGTCAGGAATCACAAAGCTGTTTCTTCTGGTTCTCTTGCCTTGCCCACACATTCAAAAAACCCACCAAATGGATGAATTTCTGGTGGAGAAGGAAAAGGAGAGTTGCCAGGCGTTGTGTCCGAGCAGTAAAAGAATACTTTTCCAAGGCACAGGGTTGGCATTTGTTGCTAATATGCTTTGAAAATGTATTAGATTTTTATTTCCTATCTATTTAGATTCCAATATTTATGCATAATGGCATAGTACATTAAACTATCCTGAAATAATATCCAAGTATATAAATTATTAAGAATAATTACTAGTTTGCTATGCAGTTATGGTGACTGTATGAGGCCAAGACAGAACTTGTTTTCTGTTGACTTGAGCTTCAGTTCATTCTTTGCTTGTAATAATAACTAAACCAAATACATTACAAAAGGGACTGGAAAATGCATATTTTTAAAAAAGTGGAAAAACAAATTCTCATAAAGGCTCAGAATTCTCCTGAATATAGTAATTTTGGAGCTGGCCAGCATCTATTGTACTCAGAAACAGGCAAGACAAGTGATGTTTCCTTGCAATAAAGATGCTAGATACACACCAAGGCATCATATGTCTGTCTGTCTGTCTGTCTATCTATCTATCTATCTATCTATCTATCTATCTATCTATCTATCTATCTATCTATGTAATCATCCAGAAATCATATATGAGGTTCTATCTGGAAAACTGTTATGTTCTGCTAACAAACTGCTGCTGGATCCAGCAGTTTTTAAGAACATCTTTGATACCTGGGTATTTAGAAGGTATAAAAAAATAATTGCAAAGGGCTGTGTCCTCTCTTGTAACTTCATTACCACCCATTCCTATGGTCTACAGCACTTGTTCAAAAATGACATTCTGATTTCTGTGCTCTCCAGTCTTTGAGAGAATTTAAACCTAATTTTTCATTCTCCTTGAACACTTGAATGTTTCCTTGAATACTGAGTCAGACACGCGCAAAGACTTCAGAATTATCTTGATGTTACATAACCATTAATCTAGGGAATCTGGGCTCAAATATTTTGACCAAGATATTTGTCTAATGCCCTTTGACTTATGGCTTAGATATCTGACAGTTTTCAAGAGCCTCCCACCAAGCCATTTGCCATCCATGTATCCACAGACATATCTATTTAGATAGTTTTCTATGGGTCAGATACATTACTTTCAGAGTGCCATCTCCCACTGATATAAAACAACATAGAAAGTAGCTCAAAGGTCTGATTACATCTTTGAGACATATAATGTTGCAAAAGATAAATCTCAGGAAAGATAAATAAAAGAGATTGATTTAAAAAAGGTGATCTAAAGGTGAGTTTGAGGGGAAAAAAAAAGAGATATCAACAGTATCTGGGATTGTGAAGAAAAAAAAAAAAAGAATGCATCAATGCATCATCACTATGACTGACATACCAAGAGAAAAAGTACAATCAGAATTGTGTCTTGTAAGCCTGATGAGCTTTGTATGTCTTATAAGCATCTTAGCAATCAACTTTGTGTTAATCAGAGTCGTTTAAGGTGTTACCTTCATCAACTAACTTTTATCATGATACCAGAGGTAATACTCATAAAACACGTGCATAAATCTAGTATTCTACAACTTCCTGACTGACATAACTCATAGCATACTAAAACAAACTGCTTTCAAATAATACACCAGGCTGTAAGAAGTAAGAACAGAAGATAGGCACACAGAGCTTTCTGTTATGCCTGTTATAGGAAGGAAACCTCTGAATAAAACACAAAGTAACCAAGTAAAGAATAAAAATTGGGTAAATATTTCACTATGTGATAAACAATATCTATTTTGTTACCAACACACATGGACTATCTTACATTTTATAATGTAATCAGGGTTGTATTAAGCAGACTAAAACATCTAGAGAAGTTAAAAATTGATCAGTGAAGCAAGCATGATTTACAGACTACTTTTCCATGAAATCGGGGTTTGCAATAGTGTAGGAGTGATTAGTTACAGCCAGTTCTCAAAAAATTTTAATTCCCTTCAAAGAACTACAACAAAATAATCTATCATTTTTTTAATTTAAATACTTGTCATCACAAGGCTGTTTTTATTGGAGCATGAAATAACCATTATTTTTTGCCCTTGCTAATATTATGATAAAGTAAAAGAATCTGGGGCAGTGAGCCACAACACATCTCTTACTCATATTGTTGCAAGCAGAAAACCTGAGTGAACAGGCATGGAAGAAATAGGACATCAAATAATTATTCAACCATACATTGAAGGGAATAAAGAGCTGTTATCTGAATCTCCCAAACTTTTCTCTGAGTGATGGAAGAAAATAAAAACATATGATTCCAGTTAACATAACACACTGTTTCTTAATTACATAGAACAACTCTTTCAAAAACATATTTATCCATTTATGTTTTGGATATATAGCCTAAAATTTGACTCCTGGTGTATGTTCAATTTTTTTTTTTTTTTTTGGTCTGACACAAGAATTCCTAAAAGACATGTTCAAAGGTGGCCAGGAATATTTTTTTAAATATGATATAGATTCATAAAGTAATTATTTCTACTTCTACATTGAGAATACTAATTATTATTACAATTTCATTAATTTGAATGGGATCTAAGGACATTGAAAAGATTTTCAAAATGAAGGTTGATTCTGTGATACAACTCCACTTTGCTAATATGAAAATGAAAAGTTGTGATTACAAGAATTATATAAACTGCTGTGATTGCTCTGAAGTATAGGGAGAGGGTTTTCTGAAGGCTCTTAGAAGGATGATTTTGTTTATTTTTCTGTTAGAGTTAGGATTGCTTTACATATTTTTTATTCCTTAAAAAAATTGAATTGCGATGTCAAATGGAAAATGCCTAAGGGATTTCAAGATATATTTTTAAAGGAACTTTAAAAGGTTAAAAGGTTGAAGAAAATATGAAATGTCTCAGTACTTTAGGAACTTTTTTAAAAAATCAAAAAGTGTGCTCATTTTTCAATCTCCATATATTTGCTATTTTCTTTATTGCCATTTTGTGAAATCATGAAATCTACAGGAAAAAGTGAAAAATTATGGGAACTGCCTTTGTAAGTCCCTTATAAATTGTAAAAATTGCAGCATGTGTCTTTATATCAGGCTCTTTTTAGGAGAGCTAGATGTCAACTTTTTAAAATAAAAAGTTTTCAACTTAAAACTGTCTTCCATTTATTAAACATTGGGAAGATAGATGTGAAAGACCTTGTTTGAGCCAGGAAGTTGTACCAGATGACCCACTGTGATCCCTTCCAATCTTACTTATTTTGTGATTCTGTGAAAGAGAAAAAATAGAATTGAAATGTGTTTTTTTCTCCTGATAGGAATTAGAGATTATTTAATGTATTTTTAAAATAATTAACATTCACACCTTTAGTCCTTCATAAAGGAGTAAATCAATTCATTTGCTTTTAACATTTTCAGCAGCAACTTTTATTTGGATTAATATTCTGCATGTAGCAGCGTAATGGGTTACCCAGATGTCATTATAAATGTACATTCACAGCTGAGATGAACCACACTCAGCAGCATTACACAGCTTCCTTTATCACTAGCCTGAGAGTAGCAAACTTATAAGTCTTTGGACTGACATTTTTTAAAAAAAATTAAGCATGATACTGAGGTAAATGTAAATTCATCATTGTCGTAGCATATTTATTTCAGAGTACAACTGAGTATAATCCATTTACTGGCTAAAATCCACCAAAATCAGAAGATACTTGGAAATTCATTGTCCTGGAGACCCTTTTACTCAACTTTGCAGTTTCAGTTTTCATGGATAATGTTATATTTGCTCATGTGTGAGATTCTTAAATAAGTAAAACTTCAGTATGACAAAAAGAGTGTTTCTGAGTGATGCAACGATCTGGAACACTAAGCACCTACAAAATCCCAAAGCTCAAACTAATCTACCACCAGTAAACAATGGAGCATCACATAACAATCTTGCTTTTCTTGCAACCCAAGATTAAGGACAGTCGAAGCCCACAGGTCTCCACAAACACTCTTTTAACATTTGGAAGCATTCATAGAATTCTTGCATGTGCTATATCACCTATGGGCTCTGATGTTGTCTCATCAGTCTTGCTATGGCAATTTAACCACCGTACCAACAGTGGTGTTTGCAGTGCTGTTCATAAGAACTGTGGGCCTTGTGGGGGCATTTTAAACAACAATCAGTGTGCTGAACTGATATACATTTCATAGGTGGTGAAAGCTTTTCTAGCATAAACAAGGAAGCTGTGAAGAAGCAGCAATAAGCTGCCATGGGTGTGTGAAGGATGGGACTGCATCTTTTGGAGGAAAGCTTAAAGGTGTAACTTGTATAAATCTAAACTCCCTTGCAGCATGTTTCAGCTGTTGCCAACAAAATTCTCAAAGGGAGAATACCCTGAGTCTTCACAGTACAATAAATATTTGCTATACCCAGGAAACAAAACATCAAAATAAATACAAAATTGTGCTATAAATAATTTGAAGGAACAAGAAGAACCAAAACACTTTCAATGACGTATTTTCTCCAAATAAACTCTTTCTACACTATTTACCATGTAGATTTAGCTTACACGTTTCAACATTACACTACATTCAACATTACATTTTTATCTCTTTACTTCTCTTTCTTTCCCTAATAATGTCATCAGCTTTACAGCACATCAAGTGTGCTTAAGTCTTCAAACTTTCCTAGCACTTTTAGTGCAATGCTGTAGATGTAGGTCACTGCAATCCCACTAGCAATTCATGACATAATTCTATCCGGCTCATTACTCAAATTCAAGGGGAGATAGGAAAAGAGGGCATATAACATTCAGATACCAAGTGTTTCTTTTCACAGACAGAAGCTACCAGCTAGCAGCACATATGAAACAAAATAAAAAAAAGGGTGGACCCCAGCTGCCCCCAGTTGTTCCTAGTTCTTCCAGGTTTCTTATACTGTAGCAGGTGCTTTCATAACAGCAGAGTCAGTGATGGAATTCTAAAACCTGACACATGCTGCTGAAAAGACCATTCTGTTCCTGCAGATCAGCAGCTTTTATACCACTGGTTTTAATAAACAACTGATTCAAATCTGTTGCTTGCCCAAAATCTCTGATCCAAGGTAGTATCTTTTTTTAAATATCCATTTCCTCTAGGTGACCATTGATTTTAAGCAGGGCAAAATCTGAAATTCCTAGCACAATATTGAGTCTGTCTTCCCATTTTAATCAAGTTGGTATCAATTCTTGACATAAAGTAATACACGTATTTATATTTCAGAATTTTGTGACTGCATGAAAAATGTCGAGACGTATTTATATCTGATCCTAGATCTTATTCCTAGCAAAAAAAAAACTAAATCAACAAGCAACTTTCCATGTCAAGTAGAGACATTTTTCTCCCTCATCACCAAAACATTGAATTTAATTCCCACATATTTAATTCTGTCACTGAATGTACAATTGGTCTTTTGGTATCCATGTTAATTTCTAGGATGCATAGGTGCACATACAAGCCCTTGAATGTAGTCTACATGGTGTGCAAATAGGAAGGTGGATGTCTCTTGAAAATGTGGCCTATTCTGTACTAGGCTACATTTGCAAAATGTAATCTTAGTTTTCACTTCTATTTTACTTCCCAGACAACTTTCCTTTTCAGTCATAAATTGTATATTCATCATAACCTTTAATCTTCTTAATCTAAGTCCAGTCAAAATAAGCAGATTTTTAATTAAGAAAGCTGTAAGCAACCCAATCATCTCTATCTGGAGAAAGAAAAGCAAATGGTGCTTGTGTGGGTATAATAATGTGCTGTGATCAAGACTGAATCATAGCTGAAACCTGAAGCTGATTGTCCCACTGCGGGTTGAATGAAATGTGAAAAAATAATTTAATGCATGCAAAACCTTTACACAGATTCCTAAGTGAATTACTAAAACT
This sequence comes from Dendrocincla tyrannina, assembly GCA_035047865.1. NCBI lineage: Eukaryota > Metazoa > Chordata > Aves > Passeriformes > Dendrocolaptidae > Dendrocincla > Dendrocincla tyrannina. The sequence continues at coordinate 40,234,863 of JAWWMP010000041.1, read as the reverse complement.
AAGGTGGTTGCCTTAAAAATAAATTACATTTCAGTGCTTCCACATGCATAGTGATCTGTGTCCCTGGACATTTTATCCTACTATGGTGGGAAAACTGAAGCAAAATATAGACTCCTGAACAATTCACAGTTTTATTTGGGCCTGAAAAAAAAAAAAAAAAGGGCTGGGGCTCTTTTAGTATGCATGACTTCTATTTTTGGTTTAAATACACAGAAATGTTTAGCCTATTAATTACTAGTTTTGTTTCAGAATTGTCTGATGGGCAACATTCCTGCACCATACAATACTAGACGTGGTTCAGAAAATGAGTAAAAAGATTCTTCCAAAAAGCTTTCTTCCTTAAAATTAAAACAAAACAAAAAAAAAAAAAAAGAGTAGAAAGACTGCTAGAACAGAGGCATATTTTTCTGCTTTTTTTCTCATTTGTCTGTTTTGGTTTATTTCTGTTTAAGCATGACTACACTATATCATTCATGTATTGGTTTGTTTATCTATAGTGCACTATCAGAAGGATCTTGAGGGGAATAAATACAGCTCTAAAATTTCAGAATATAAAATTCAGCGAAAAAGTCTACAAAATTGATGATTAACCCTGTCTTACACTGACATCACTCAGAGTTTGTCATTGTCTTTAGCAAGACCCAGGTGCTCTTGAGGTGTCATACAGATAGGTTTATTGAGAGGTTTGATCCCAGAACATGGCGGGAGTGCTCATGGTTTCCTGCTCTGGTAGAATGATGAAGCTCTGTGGGAATGTTGTCTTTGGATCTACACATGGAAGGTTGCTCAGAAACTCAACTCAGAATATGTAAGTGCCTGATTCACTTATGAACATATTGTTCACTTCAAAGAGAAATCATGAGTTTAAAGCTTTGCTTTAAGCGCTGTGTTTACACTGAACAGTATGCTGTGTCTAAACAGACTGTCACATCCAATGTTTGAAAGCTGAAACAACATGTGGAAAAAGTATCGGAGGTATTGATGTTGCTTAATGTTTTAACTTTGTTTTTATGTTCAGAAATGTTAATTGGACCTACACAAATGCTTTCACATGCAGCATCCTATTTTTTCCCCCTGTTTTAATTTATATAATTTATTGAGGTTTTTTATAACTTGTCCTGCCAGTTTACATTTCACAAATGAAAAATACTGCAGTGCAAAATCTAGTGAACTGATAGAAGTTAGAACTAGTAGACTTTGTCTACAGTGACTTCTTGATCTCCAGAAAAAAGCTAAAAGTGTCATCTGAGAAATCTGTACAAGTCTCTCCCAATAGAGACATCTTCATTCAGTATCTTTACGCAAAGCCAAACAATATAGTTTCTAAAGCATAACTTACTCCACATAAAAATCTTTTTGGTATTTATCCAATAGATTTTTAGATTTTAAAATTCTTTATTACTTCTAACTGTTTTGTTCTGGAAGCCTTATGAAGCTTATGCTCTTTAACTAACCTCCAATTGATGCATTTAGATTAAAAGAAATTAATGAAGGTCAAAATTTACGCCAAAATCTCTGTCAGGAGAGATGGCTGAAATCTTTCCAGACACCTTCCAACAAACTAATTTTGATGTCTTAATATCTTGTATATTAGGAAACTTAAATAACAGTAAAAATTTCATTTGCTTCTGATCTTTAGTTATTTTACTATTATTCAAAAAAAAATAGAACAAGTGGAACTGGGATAGGGATAGTATCACTACCAAGCTTTAGGACAATTCCTGAGGGTAGGAAAAAGGTGCAATTTCATTAAAACTCATTAAACATCTCTATAAAGATAATTTAGAAATCTCCTTTGTTCCCTTTATGTAACCATTGTAGCTACTTTAAGGAGTAGATTAGTTCCTTTTGTTCTATAAATATTCTTTGAAACATGTATATTTCTTAAGAAAAGAAAGGGTTGTTCTATTTATTTGAGAGGCTGTGAAATGCAGTTTTTTTCAGATAGGCTAAAGTTACCTTTGCCTTTAAATGCTATTCTGCTAAATTTCTGTCTGGAAAGAGATCACTGAAATTCTAAAATACTGTTGGGACTCAAGTACAACACAACTCTTGGTTATATGAAATACAGATGAAACTCTAGATACTCAAAAAAGGCAAAATGAAATGTAAAATTTTGTCAGTGGGAGATGCGTTTTGCATTGGACCAACATAGCTTTTCCAGCAGCATCAGTCTTGTTGAGAAGGGAAAAGAGCATAATTCCAAGGGCATTCCAAATGGACCCCAGATGATCCGTTAACCAACCAAATTCATTTGTTTTTAGCATTGGGGAAAGAAGCTTCCTGCTGTTCTGTCTTGCCTGCTACAGCCTGCTGGCTCCAGGATCAAATCAAGACACTTATGCCTTTATCTTTTCAGGAGCACATTTCATCAAGTAGGTATCCCAAGAATAACTATAAAGCTGTATATTAAAAAATCCAGGAAATCCAGACTTCCTGTCAGGGTAGACTCAAAGCTTTAGAAGTTTTCCTTACTCTGGTCAGAGTAAATTTCTGAAGGGCTAACTCAGGTGTTTAGGATAGATGTCACCAGTGCATAGAAAACCACAGCTCTAGTCTTCCTGTAATCTTTAGTTTCTCCATTTTCCTGGGACTCCAGAAACTTTCTGTCCATTTTTTAAGCCCTGAATAAGATATGGGCAATTTAAAGGCTCACATTTTATATAATAAATATGGAGGTAACATAAGGTTACCACAATAGGATTTTGTTCAGAAATATGTGTACCTGTTCTCTTCTCAGCCTCCAGGTGAAATGATTCTAGTGGTTCATGGCGAAACAGAAAACATGACACAGAAAGCACAAAGGAAAACAACAGCAGTGTAGCCTATCTTTCATTTAAGTGTAATGAGTGAGGCTTTCTCTGGTTTGCCAGGGTTTGGTTCAGGACAAGGAAGCTTCTGTCTTCCAGTACAACTAGAAGATCAAAACATAGAGTGCTGAATTTACAGGAGCTGCCTTTGCTGAACATTTTCAGGAAGTGAGTCCTTAAGTTCACTGAGAGCAGAAAAAAAAAAAAAAAAGGATGACTTAAGACAAACAGTTTGTAAATGTGTATTGTGGAGCACTTTATCAGTAATAGGGGTCTGGTACAGCAGGGAAGGTCACGGGGCAAAGCTAGATCGCTTCAGAACTGCAGTCTCTCACATCTCTTTTTCTGGGGCATAAAGACATAAATAAAAGTACTTCAAGGGAAGAGGAATTGCTTTGTAATTAAATGACAAACCTTATTCGAGGATATAGAAAACAGTCATCCTGTCTTTCAATGACTCCTCTGGAGTGTGTTTAGCAGAGCTGGCCTGTTAGAAATTCCTGAAGGGAAAGTCTTTACAACACATGCTCCCGGGAGAGGAAGAGGGACTGTGGAAATATTGAAATACTTCTGAAATTATTTATGGTCTGTATATCCTCTCTTTAAAGGCACAAATCTCAAATTTCTATGTTCTTTCTTATTTCCAGACTAAACTTAAGTTTTCTGGGCAAACAGTATAACCTTGATTACTCTTAAGCTTCTGTCAGAACATCTAAGTTCTGCTTTACTATTTCTAATGAAGGACAATATAAGATTTTGCTACAATGTAGGAAATAAAAGAAATAAAATGTAAATGAAAGCAGAGCTTCTAGCTAATCGATATTTATATTTATATTTATATTTATATTTATATTTATATTTATATTTATATTTATATTTATATTTTTATAATCGATATTTATATTTATAACTAGTGTTATAAATCTCCACAACCCCCTCAAATTTCTGATTATTTTTCCTGTGGTGTGACATGACACCAATAAAAAAAAAGACTTACCATGTAACAAATTTAACTTGCCTTGAAAATATTGCAATCACAGGACAAAGAAAAACAGTAATTTCATAGTTTATAATTTCAGGAATATAAAAAGCATTGCTTCAAAAGGATCTCACAACATTACATTTTCTGAAATTACCTGTGATGGCTGCATAAAAGACAAGAACTTTTACATGTAAATTTAACCTCAGAGAGGGCTTAAAATATGCTGTAAAGCCACAGAATTTTAGGTACATGCACTGAAATTTTGGCTTGCTGGACTGGAAATTTCTAGGATAGTTATGTTTCTTCCATCTACTACATATAGTAATGCAAGGTAAACATCCAGAATGGTCTGCAATTAACACCTGCTGTGAGCTCTCAAGTTTCACAAATTAAACAGAGTTGAGCCAAGATAGTTCTTGGAAGATGTAGGTGCTTTTTTATATATGGCTCATGAGGAAGTAGTTCCATTTGAATGCTCTTCTGTCTTTTCTTTCCATGAGTATGAACAGGGGAATTGTGGTCTTATCTTCTCATGCATTTAACAAAAATGTCAAGTAGAGAAAATTATATATTTACTTAAATTGTAAACAGTAGAAAATGATGAAAGATGGCCTAGAACTACAACAATGAAAGGATTTGAAAAAGAGTGTTTTGGAAATTGTGTAGTCTGGGGACTCCTAGAAAAGAATGAAATAGCCACTTTATAACCTTGTAGCTATTAAAACTTTATCATATGAAGATGGGAAGATGAATTTATAATAGAAATAATTTTGATATCAGAAATACACCATCCCACAGGACACTGGTAATTATTGTTAGAAACTGTAAAATACAAGATTGGTTTCATGAATCTGGGTTATTTGTGTGTGATTGTGTTTCTTGATGTCTCACAAGCTGAACTTGCAGTTACTTGGAAGATATTTTCCTTTTCCAAGCAACTCACTGAGAGACAGATACAAAGATGTGTGGACCTAATTGCAGAGATTTCGTACCTGGTATCTTCTTCTATCAAACACAAAGAATTTCCCTGAAAGAAATTTATTAGCAAGGATGATTGCTACTAAGTAAACTATCTGTGTTGTATGGATTCACAGTTCTCGCCCACAGAGTAAACCCATGTGAATTCCAGGAATCAAACGAAAATAGATTTTTTTTTTCCTTCATAGTTAGTTATTATGTACAGAGACTGATCATTTACCAGACACCTGTGCTTCCAAGAATTATGGGCAGTTTTCTGTGATTTAAAGCAGGATGGGAAAATGGAAAAATTTTGAAGCAAATTTTGCCATGAAAAAAATGCCACTGAAATGCAAAAATACACTGTGATGTTTTTAAGTACGTTAATTCTATTATGCAGATAATAGAAGAAGCAAACCTTTTAAAGCAATGCTATTACAATTAAGATAGTGAAAGAATAGAAATGCATCCAGTTTGCAAAATTAAAGTCCTTTTCATTCTGCAGTGAAATGTCTCCACCATTTTTTGTACAATAAACTGTGCAATATAGTTTCTAGGGTCAATTTCCAAATCCCAGAGCCAAAATCTAACACTGCTCAGCAACTGGGTGAGCAATGTAAGCCCATCTGTAGGTGAATGCTGTACATTAGCTGAGAATCTAAAGATTAATGTTGAGGACTTGTATCCTTTACCATTACTGAGTGCATGACTGAGTGCATACATGTACAGATAAAGCTAATCTCTTCGCATACAGCTGCATTAACAGAGTCCTGTACTTTATGTGCTTTATCTTTTATTTCAGGGCTCCATAGTAGGGATTTTGATTAACTCTTGGTTTTGTGATAAAAGAGCTATAAAGTTTTTATCCAAGCCTGGTTTATATCGAAATAGCTTAGGGAGTTAAAAAAACCTCATCTTACCGTAGCTGTACAGAAATACACCAAATTATATTACTTACTTAAGAATTTTATTACGTATATTGTTGTTTATACTCAGAAATTTTGGAAAGCTGTGGGGACAAAATAAAATTGCAAGCCAGCTACCATTAAGGCATTTATTCAAACGCATCTATTACAGTGTAGCACTGCACAGGCAAAAATCTGCTTCTGCAGGTATAGATCTATGATTAGAAGTAATTTTAAAATTCATGAAATGCAATTTGATTGAAATATTAAGTCACAAATATTGATGTGTGAAGATCTTCAAAACTTTCAAAAAAAAACCCCAAACATAAGTTCTCTTCTGTTTTTTGTGTGTGGGGATATGTATTAGTATTCCCAGCAATGTTCCACATGCCAGAAATTATTGAAAATTTGAAAAGAAATTTTTTTAGTGTTATTTCTCTCTCCTGCAGTGCAGAGGTTGGTGGGGTTCGCTCCCCCTTTCCCGTCCCCTTCCGGCTGCGTGGTCTCAGCCACGTGGCTCCCAGAGGTCCTAGCAGAGACACACACTCACTCATGGAGGACTGGAAAGCAGAAGAAGGTTTATTCACCTGGCCAGGTCTTTTATAGGCTTCACAGCCAGTAGGATTCAAGGGGAGGGATAACAAAGACCAATCAGGAAGGGGTTTCACACAGCCTGGCTGAGGCTTGCATACTGATTAGGAAGGTAAGGGGTTCCCTCCCAGGGGTCTGGGGAAGAAAGGGAAACTCAGGGGAAAAAAACAAAAACCTCATGTTGCAATACAGTAAAAAAACCTCAGGTTTACAAGACACTTTGATTGATTTCTTCATCTTCTCCAGAGGCCCATTTCTTACACGATCTGTTCGACTCCTGATATTGTAAGTTTATTCCCACACTGCAGCAGAAAATGCTGGAAGGATTCAGAGACTTTAAACTAAAGAGAGTAGGTTTAGATTAGATATCAGAAAAAAATTCTTTACTGTGACGGTGGCAAGACACTGGGACAGGTTGTCCAGAGAAGTTGTGGATTCTCCTTTCCTGGAAGTGTTGAAGGCCAGATTCCATGGTGCTCTAGGAAACCTGGTCTAGTGGAAGGTGTCCCTGTTCCAATCCCATCAGGGGGTTGGAACTAGATGATCTCTAAGCTTCCTTCCAACCCATGCTATTTTACAATTCTGTGATTCTATGATCTTGATTTGTATTTGAATATTCAACATTTCTTTTTTTCATGGGTTTTCTAGATGTTAAATAGAGGTTACAAGTCTATATCTTATGAAATACAGGACCTAATAAGTAAGTACAGGCTGAAAGGTCAAAAGCAAAGACAAAGAATATTCTCTTTGATGCCACTAATCTCAGTACATTGGAGCATACTGGCTTCTCCTACAGTTTGTCCTCAGTTACAATGACTGTATAATGGTTAATTAATCAATTTGCACTAGATTTTCACAAGCCAGTACATTAAAAAACTATATTTAAAGTTTTTTTGGTAATATGAAATAGCTGGTAATTTTTATGCTTTATACTTTCTAGGAGACCAATAAGTCAGTCTCTAGAATCACTGCAAGGGGTGTAAACAGTTATGAACACAAATAGAATACAGAATTTGCGTAAAGAACAAGCAAAAATGTTGAAACAAGAAAGTATGTGTACTATAAATACTTCAAATCTCCTGGCTTTCACATTAGCATTCCTTGTTTCTAAATGTGACATCAAAACAGAAGTAATGATGCTGAAGACTGAAGACTGGATGATATAAAGGTGAAGTGATCCATCAAATGAGTCTTGATTCTGACTAACAAATATAGTCTGCTGAGAAAAACTCTAATTTCCTACTGGATTAAGAGCTGATGTCAAGTAGGTAAAAGTACAAAACTAAGGTTTCAATTAAAAAAGGAGACATAGAAAAGCTCTCTGGAATTGGATGATACTGGTTCAGGAGTACCCTTTGAATAAGAGTAAAAGAAACTGATCTTATTTTTCTAAGAATTTCACAAGCGCATCATGTTTTTTACTTCACTTCTATTCAGTACCGTTCTCCAAGTTAGATTCTTTGCATACATTTTCAACCTCATTTTCCTTGTAAAAAAACTGCATTGCAAAAGTCTCAGAGAAACATGTGATGAAATTCAACAGAGGAAGAAATTATGAGATGGATGAGGAACACAAAATGGGAGAAGATATCAGGATCTCAGAAGGTTGGTTACTGGGTGACAAGTAACTGGGTACTTTTGCTATACGATACAATCATTTAAAATGGCTTATAATCTAAATATACTAGTCTCAAAAGGACACATTTTATGACTCCAAACATGTGATCACTGTTTAATATATCAATTCTAAAAGTACTTGTCAGTCTTCTTTTGGATATGTATTAATGGGAAGCTACTTAAACTAAGAAAAATCCTCTACTGATACGCTCTGTGAGTCAAACTGAAAATTGTTCAATAAGTGATGACCCTGTTCATTACTTCCATTTGGCTTTTAGATAGAGACCTCACAGTGCAGATGCTTTAGATCTTTTGCATCTTCCTACCCCACTTAACTGCTGAATGAGAGAATAAATCTGATTACCGATAGTATTGATTTACCCTGAGCTGATTCTGTATTGGTACAAAGTAGTGTTTGCACTGTTAATTACAATGTCTAACTTCTAAGGCAACAACTTTCAGTTATGGTTAGTTAGGAAACCTAAAATTAATTGGTTCTTTATTTAGCATGTATGTAGAACTTCATGGTTTTGTGCCATTTTTTTCTGTCATCAGATCACAGACATATCTGTACTACACAAATTGTTAATAAGTACTTCAGAGAAACAATAAATAACAGTATTTTATTTTTAAAGGTTTTTTTTTTTTTTACTTAGAAATACAGTATCCTTATGCTAACATAAGAAACTGCAAATATCAGCACTGAAAAGAGGACTATTCAAGTCTGGTCAGAAAAAATAAATTAAACATATAGAATTCCCACATTTTTACTGTCAGGTTATTCAACAGATGACTTGTTTGACAACAATTATCTTTATTCTGTCTTTTTAAGAATCAGTATAAGTTTAGAAAAGATGACACATTTAAATACCTTATCTTTGTAACTTCTTAAATACCTTCAGGCATCTCTTATCGCCTGAAGGGGATACCTAAGACATGAGGGGTAAAAAGAATTCCCCTTTCTCTAAGGATACAGTGCCCCACAAAAATGAACTGCTATGCAAATGAAATGAAGCTTTCAGTCTCCTCAGTTCATGCATTCCTTCTTTGGGGCGGCAAACACCTTGTGAACTTTAGCCAGTCTCTTCTGGTTTTGTGTCCATCTAACTGAACTTTAGCCCTGCTTACAGTGTGGAAATAGGGTGACAAATCCTTCTTGCTCCTGCTAAAACATTGATGCTTAAAATGTTATAATTAAGCCTTAAAGCTGGTATCTGTCCAAGGCTTAGTATGTTTGACACAATAACAAGCTTGAGTTATTTTCCATTCATGTAAATGGAAAAGTATCAGTGTTTAAAGAGATGCCAGCAATTTGGAACTAGTGTAACAGAAGATGCTGACTGAAGAGTTTTGAAACAACTCTGTTGAAGTAATAAAAAATGACCTGTGAGAAAAAATAGATTGCATTAAAGCAGGAGATATTTGGAAGTTAAGGTTAAGAAATTAAAAAGAAGGGTTGTGCCCCAAGATCCAATACTCTTTCCTAAGCTCAGAATTAGAAGCTGATTGGGCAATGCTAATTTTATTTTTTTTCCCCCAGAAAGATGGAGCTTTATAAAGTAGAATTTAATAGAGCCATTCTAACCAGGCAGAAACATCCCAAAACAAACCTCAGCAGGCTGTTCATTTTTAGGAAATGGTGTCTTCTTACAGAAGTAAAATATTCAACTTCCCAATGAGTTCCCTGAGAGATGGAACAGGCTAAAGCAAGCATAAATCAGTATATTTTGGGTTTTTTTTGTGACTAATAAAGTCCTAGTGCCAGTTAGTTACTACGACAAGAGAAGAAATAGAAAAGAAGAAAAAGGAAACTGTCTCTTGAGGCAATTTCTTAATGACTTCATAACTTTTAATGCTTGATACTTTTCATTGACTCCAGCTGCCAAAAGCAACGTGTTGAAGCAAAGGCCTTCCCAGCTTTATTTTTTAAATACATGAGATAAATGGCAACAAACGCCAGGGATAAAGAACAACAAAGGAAGTGAGCCCCACATCCGGGGTGGGTAGCAAACCAGGTGCTTATGAGAATGCACATCCTTCACCTAAAGTGCAAAGCCATTCCTTCTTCATGGGTTGTCTCTAAAGAACAGTGACCAGCAGCTAAAGGCATGTAGAGAGAGATTGTCCCTACTATGATACAAACCAAATGCACAAGAAATGTGTGGGAAGTAAGAGCAAGTGTACTGAGGAATGTCCAGTGCAGATAACTGCACAGGTGTCAGCGGGCTTTTAGGACACCCTAAGAAGCCAGAGGCAATTAAAAAGCTGTTCCTGGGAGCTAAGTCTGAAATTCTATTTGGGATAGCCAACTGCAAGGTTTGGGTTAGCCAACTGCAAGGTTTGGGTTGAATAAAATTCTAATTTCTACCCTGTACTAGCTTGCAAATCTTTCAAGAAGTGTTTGGCTTATTTTTCACTAATTAAAAGAAGAAAAAGAAAAAAGTATATTATAGATTTCAGTGCTGAACTAGGTTGTGCAGGTTGACATTCATCCTAGGGAATAAAGTCTCAGTGGAGATTACGCACCAGTTCTTTGTACAGTCACACCAGTCCCATTGTACTTATATCTGGTCCATTATTTTGGTTTTGATTAAAAGTTGTAAAAATCCTGTTGGAATTCTATGAAGGGTAGTAAGTTTTCCTAACCTTTGACTCCTTTCTACACTTGTTCAAAAACAGTTTGTGCGCTAAAAGCTGGCAACAAGTTCTCAGTCATCCCTTGCCGGCAATTGGATTTTAAATGCTTTTTTAGTATCCAAAGTATATGGTTAGAGACCAATTTCCTACAAACTTTAAATACAAAAATAATTCCTTGAGGCTAAGCAAATTGAAAGAACTATTTTCCAAAATATCCATCAATTCTTTAATAGTTACTGCTAGAATTGATGCATCAGAAAGTTTCTTGCTTGCAGAAGATCTCAAATAAGTATACTATTTTTTCCTGACAATAGATTATTGCACCTTAAGCTACATATGAACTCTATTTTAATTTATTTTTAGATAAATTGTCTCTGTTATATTAAGTACAAAAGCTGAACACAAATAGTTCTATAAGGCAACAGCTTTCAGACTGCAGCTGCTGGAGAACTTCACAGTATTTCATCCTAAGGGAGATTTCAATCATCTCAATAATGCAAATTTTTTGCTAGATTTCCATCTTTATGCAGGGAGTTTCAAGAGAGTGTTAAGTTCAGCTAACATGCATAATGCTTAGCTTAATGTTATGAACAGTGTGGGTGAGTTGAGTGTGTGGTGGAAGTGTATTAATTTAATATAGAATAGTATTTTAGAATATTTTACGATAATATGGATTCTTATCTAAGTAGTCTGTGAAGAATAAGAAGAAATAATTATGTTGGTGTATAAAGACATTGCCTCCTTCACAAAAAGGAAATTTACTGAAAAACGTCAAGTTTTCCTTAAAGGAACAAAACAAAACAAAACAAAACAAAAGAGAACAAACAAACCAAACTAAAACAAAAAAAATGAAAAACAAAAATGAAACAAAAAGAAGAATAAAAAGGAACAGACAGCATCACAAAATGTCCTAGAGCATTATTCGTCTGTCTGGTCTATACCAGCACTTGGATATTATTTAAATGTAAGTTGTTTGGGTGTTTCATATACATGGTATGTGTTTATCCACTTGCATACATGCATCTGTGTGTTTTCTTCGCTTGTTTGTTTTGGGTTTTTTTTTTGTTTTTGTTTTGTTGGGTTTTTTTTCTGTTGGGAAATTTGTGTATTTGTGTATACATAACTGAGTACAGATTGGTACTTTGTCTGAAGTGTGAGATTGCTGAGGCTTAATGAAACCCATCTGGGAAACAAACCTGAACATTTGCGTACACCTGGGTATAAATGACATGTGGCAACAAAATGAATAATAATTGCATTTAGAAGGGCATAGCTAGCTGTATTTATATTTTGGTGCCAGTGGGGAAGAAGAAAATGAATACTTATCATTCCTTCTCTGAGTTAATTTGAAAAATTAACTTTGAAAAATTTTACCTCATTCTGACCTCATTCTTTATTTACAATTCTTTTGTATGCTTTCATACAATAAATAGCTGCTTCTTTTCCTCTTTAAAGCAATTGGGAGGCTCGTATAGCATACATGAGCCTATATCCATGTTGGAATTATGTTATTTCTCTGCCAGAAAATAAACAATTTGTATAGAAGGCGGGTCAACCACTCTTCCTTCAGCAGGTAAAGTACCCAGAAAATTGTAGGTCATGTTTAAAACTAAATGAGAGATCAGATAAATGTAATTCTAGAGGTCTAAACAATGTGTGAGCTCCCAACTTTAAACAGTTTATCTGCATTGGAGTTCTCATTATAATCCTTATTATTCTCCTAGGAGAATCTGCGTTATTCTACAGAGCTGACTACACATTGAGGTGATAATTTTTATGCACGTGGGAAAAAAAATATGTAATTAAAAAAACTTGCAAAAAAGTAGTGTCATTTCACCTTTCATAAGAAAAAGTAATAAGAGAAACACAACCAGTTTTGCAGTTCTGTACTCAAGATTGCAGAGGTTTTGTGCACTGAGTAACATTTATCTGAGGGCATAATTACAAGTTGCATAGCTTTGATATGCTTGAAAATGAAAAGGTTGATTTTCATTGGGGTAGATGTACCAAAATGAACTACGCACCCAAATTCTAGGACAATAGACACTCAGGGAATCTGATGGTTTTGTCCAAAATATTCTGTATCAAGAATGTTAAGTTATGATAATAATTATTATAATATATATATCATAATATCATTATTATAATAATTTATTTATTCAGACATTTGGGTATTTTTTTATTTATTTTTTATCTTAATCACTGTAGCTCCAAACCCCATACCCAGTATAAGATGGAAGGTTATGTTGTGACAACTGTCAGATTTACAAGTTACAACTGTTACAACTTGAAGTCAGATTTTAATGTCTCCCAGAATCTGTGTCAGTAAATATACCATGTGGGTAGTTTTATCTGCAAGAAAGTTCAACAAAAGTATTGAAAGACCAGGTATGAAGCAGAGAAGTAATTTTGCACAATATAGAATTATGAAAATCTGTCTAATGTGATTATAAAATTTATTAGAGCAGAATGAAGAATGGAAAGCTATATATCAAAATCACAAAAAGTTATACTTAAGTATATCAGATATACTTAAAAACTTTTGTGTTTACTTTTCTTGGGGAGTCTTGTGATCAAATTTACTAGCTCAACAATTGCAGAAAAGCAACTTCCAGTGCTCTGGATGTTTGGGAAAGCAATTTGAAACATAACAGTAAAATATTCATGCCAGAATCATTTGTGCACTCAAACAGTGAGCAAACACAAGCAGAATCACATTGTATATATTACATGACAATTATATAAAGTCACAGAAACAGGGATTTCCTCCTAATCCTAGACAAATCTGGAAAACACTCTTGCCTCTAATTTACTGTCCCTTTGCTCTATAATGATGTTCTGATGAAAACCTCCACCCAACTCTCCTGACCATCTTGTGCACAACCTTTGGAAACACTTCAATCAGGCAGTAAAGCAAATGCTTATATGTTTAAGTATTACTACTGACAAGAAAACAGGAGGTTCAGCAAAACAAAGTAAATAAAAATGACTATATTAATATCTATATTCAAGATTAGATAGGCAACAGATGGATAAAAAGGTCCTTCACACACTCATAGAATGGAACACATGAGGTTGGAAGGAACACCTGGAGATGACCTATTCCAATTCCCCTGTGAAAGTAGGAGGAAATAGAATAGGCTCCTCAGAGCTGTGTCTGGTCAGGTTTTAAATATCTCAAATATGGAGACTCCACAACCTCTCTGGGCAACCTGTTCCAGTGTTTGATTAACCTCACCATAAAAAAGATCTTTTTTTTCTTTCCACCTTAGCTGACTTTCAATCCAACTCACTATCTATGATGCCTCAATGTCTAGTACAATTTGTACTAGACAAAATATGTAGTGTCAATATGTCAATATGAGGAATTTATGGAGACAGGCCAAAAATATTACTAAATTCAAGTAAACAACATCCACTGCTCTTTCTTCATCTGCTGAATGTAGTTTTAGAAAAATTATGAAAACTGTTTTACTGTAACTATTGTTTCTTGTCTGCAGAATTGTGTGCCAGTTCCAGTACATTTATTAGTTGACGGTTTTGTCAAAATTATCACTGCCACTGGCAACAGTGAATCCATAATGTGTTTGAGAGAGATCCAAATATTTAGATCTACAGATGGTAGTTTGGTAGTTTAATTCTAGTTGAAAAAGATTTGTTGGTAAAGCACTACACAATATGGACGAGACATTAAACTTCGCAAAGTTTACTGTATATTCAGCAACTAATTTTCATGAGAAGTGTTCTAAATATTGTGTTGAAGAAGTCAAATTCACTCTTTAATTTGTGCTCAAACCTCTCATAAAGTCAGTGGAACTCCTATGTAAACATCAGATACCAGAATTTTGTGGCAGCTACAAGACAGCAAATGACCATACAGGGTGTATTTGGGAGTCCTTGCCAGTTGTCCTGTTTAGCTAATGGATTTATTGACTAATCTCCTGTTCTTGCCACTCTCTACAGTGCCAGAAATAAAAATTGTGAAGGATGAGAGAGTATATGTTACAACAACAAAAAAACATAGCAAAGGAAAATAATGTTAAATATTAGAATTTTGTCTTTAAGGGCAAGGGTTTTCTTGAAAGGCCAGACTAAAAATAGCTGAGCTGAACATGAATATTGTGAAATAAAACCAAAGGATTGTATTTTCTTATTTTTTGGGGGGAGGGACAAACCCCACTCATTTAATATTCAAAATGTAGTAGGAGAAAAAAGCTGATTAAAATAAATACAAAAGCTAAGGTTTGTAAACCCAAACATTTAAAACTATAAAAAGCCTGCTAGGAAAAACAGAAATACATAATACAATTATAAAGGATACCATAGTGTTTATGGCTGGTATTTTGAAAGTATTTCAACTCATTGAAATAAAATAGGCATCAGGCTCCTCAATTCTACTACTCCAGTAAATATGAAAATTTCATCCACTTTCTAATGTTTTGGCACACCTTAGACAAGATTTCACCAATGAAATTTTTAAGAAGTTCATGTTTTTTTTGCAATTCTTAGGCCAACCTATAGCAGATTACACAGTTTTCTGGGGACATTTTCAGTGTCTCTTATCAGTCTAAATACAAAATATGTATGCCTTAAATAAATCTTTTTTTTTTCCCCAACTTTTTTGCTTATTTAGTTTCTCTACATTTCCTAAGTACATTAACAGCACTGGTTAAATTAAATATCACATTGAATTAAATTTTTATGTAAGTGGATTCACAAAGCATATGAAAAAAGGTATAGGAGACAAAATGTGAGACAAAATATGAAAATATTCCATTTAGTAAGTTGTGAATTCCTACTATGAATTGCATAAAAATTCAAGTTTTCAAAACCTACTAGTATCAAATCCTATAACCAAACCAGAGTATTCAGAGAACAGCTTTCTTTATTGTGGATGTTTTTCCTGATAATAGATTAAAAGTCTTGCAGGTAAAGGAAAGCTTGTGAATTCAACTTTCAGATTTCCACATTTCTGTTGCACAATCCATCAAGAAAGGATTCATTTAAAAATATAAAATAAGATGTAAAACTTGCAGCTTCACAAAGTACAAATATGAATAAATAATTCTTTCTTTAGAACTGAAGGATATTTCAACTTTCTTCCATATAATTGAAGGCTATTTCATCCAGATGTCAACTGTATTCTTATGTAACAAAAAAAGAAAGAAAATATTAAGTTATGCATGTTTCTTCCATCTAAACATCAAAAACTACTAATTATAGAAAGATGAAATACAGTAAGAAAAAATGGTGTGCTATAACAGGATAAGTGTAAAGAATGTCATAATGCGAAACTCTCTATTTCACTCTTAGAGGATGAGAAAAGTTACTACTTTTAGGATATTTACCAAGTTTCTACAGTGAAGAAAACATAAATTCCTAAAAAAAGATATGAGTAAATGTAAGCAAATGATTCCATAATAATGTTTCATGCATGTTTTTCCTGCTTCATGATAGAAAACCTAAGTTTTAGTGTGAACTTATTTTTGTCCTGACTATAAACTTCACTTTTTTTCTGAACTGGTCACCAAAGCAAGTATGTTTTTTATCTCCTTTGTAATAGATATCATCTTTATCTCCTTCCTGTATAAAGTCTCTCCACGTAGCATGTAAAAACTCCTTTTTGCTGTGTGGCAATAATTTAGGACTCAAAGACAGCCTTGTTGCTATGAGCTAGCTTTATGTAGGATTGCACTCTGAAATAAAACAGATCTGGATTAAGTGAAAATAAAGAATAGTGTGCAAACAGGGCCTTGAGGTATTGTATCAACAGTACAGAAAGCAGAAGGGTCTTCTAAAGAACCATTATGTTAGTTTTGGGGTCGCATTTTCAAAAAGACTGAATGTTCTAAAAGCTTTTAGTTCATTTTAGATGTTTATTTAAAGATATAAAAAGTTTCAAAAGAGTTTATTTTTCAAATCAAATGTTTAATTTACTTTAGCATAGTCAAGTATCAAAAGAAACTCAAGTTGCTGAATTTTAAGTAAAGTAGAGGTCAATAGAGAATATCTGGTAACAGTTTAAGTTCTTTCAACATTAATGCATATGGCTATAAACAATGGTGAAATATACTTAACAATGCCAAATTCTATATTCAGGATAGGAAATTGAGGTGGTATGTATTTATCTATTTAATTATGTCATATTCTAAAATTATATTCTTTTTATTCATAGCAATTTCTATTTGTTTACTGGCTATTCTAATAACGTAAAGCAAGATAAACACAGTTGAAAGGTGAAGAATATTTGCATAGATTTATCTCATTTTGGTTGTTTTCCCTATCTCTTTATTGTCACCTGAAGAAGCAAGACTGCACTTGTAATACTTAGAAACAGCTCACTGACAGTCCACTGCTGCATTTACACATTCTGTCAAACACTGCCTAGAAAAGAGATGTTTATGGTGTATGTTTTTTTTTCATGTAAGGAAGCCCTCTGGGCAAGCACAGGGAAAAAAATGTCAACAGAGGAATAAAGACATGGATCATTTGCTATTTAATCAACATTATATTGGTTCAGGTGGTTAAAAATAATCAGTGGAAGCCACATTTTTAAATTAAGAAGGGGAGGTGTGACAAGTGTCATCACCAAAACCACAAAAGCTAATACATCTACAGAAATTACTCATTGTATTAGATATGTCAATGTAGACAGCAATGGTACTCTCACTATGCCTAGTTTCAATATGGAAGAGTTCACTTTTTACCTACCTGAGTTTTCAGAGTTTAAGCTGAGTGAATGAGAGCTAAAATACTCATGCTGCATGACATAACTAAGGTACCACTCCAAAACAAAACTAATCAATGTTCTTGATTTTCCTTATGAGGAAAGATAGATTATATTATGAGTTTGTTCTTGTCATCAAGATACGTTTCATAAGTGGCACCATTTTTGGCTTCCCCTGAACTTTTACAAGGAGATTAGATGAGCTAAATTTTAAAATTTTCTGAAGATTTTGACCTGAAGGAGATAATGAATTTCAGAAAATTCCGACATCACTGATAACTGAAAACCAGTAAGCCTTATCTTGAAAAGAAGAAAAATCTTTCTTCATATGAGGAAAATTTTCAAGCTTCTTCTGAGTAGGAGCCAGTGATCCCAACAGCAGGTCCTTCATGCAAACATGTGAAATGAAAGTGTTAGAGAGACAGTCTTTCAGTTTCCTCTGCAATGATAAGTTAATGAGAAGTATAGTAGCAGCCTAGTTGCTGAAGCAAGATCTCTTCCAAATTCAGGAGGTCCTGGAAACAAAGACACCTTGTGTGAAGAACTGCTCCAACACATAAGGCTTGGATAGAACTCCGGTGAACAAGACCTTGTTCCAGCAAGCAGTAGGTAGGCTGGTGCTAAGGCAGGTTAACTGCAGGATAACAGAGCTGAGCCACAGTTGGTTGCACTTGAGCCCTATTCTGAATGAAAATCTGCTCTTTAACTACCTAAAGTTAAATGTACCATGTAGACATTAGATATTGGGGATGCCTCTGTCCTAACAGATAAGATGAGCCCAGGACCATTCCTTGCCTTTTTTCCCTCCAAAATGAAATGGCCACATTTAACCTGTCCACTAGGAATTGTCCAGAACTATTCCCTGGCCATCTCTATTTTACAAATATAGACAGATAATTACTTACCCAGGTAAGTAATTTAATATTAAATTCCTTGAGTAGTCTCTCAAGCAGTTATAGATTGATGGCCAATCATTGTGTTGTGTCTGTCCACACTCAGGAGGATAGTATGTGTCAGTGATGACCCTCAAAGGGCATCTTGGTTACAGTCACTCTGGTTTAGGAAGTCAGGGGCTTTATTTGTATTTAGCTTCTCAAAGAACATTTTATTTTGATTATTATTATTGTTATTGTCATCATGATTTTCATTTCCACGCATATAGCCAATGCTACAGCAAACTAAAGTGCTATAGGCAGCAGTCCTGAAGATGATGTCAATATGAATAAGTTAAGCAGTGTCCGAGAATGTTCCAGCCTCTGGAAATTGACTGTCATCACTATGAAATTGCTAAAACAGCTCCTAAAACTGGCTTCGACATAAAGAGTTCCCAGGCAGAGGTCAAAGGTTGTTATAGGTCATAGAAAAACTATTCCCAGCAAGCAGTTTCATGTGTTACAGGGAAGAGACCTTTATGACGTGGATGTTTGGTTTTAAATCGTTGTACTTGCCTTTTATCTGGGTGTGTATTTTGATGTTGGTTATATGCTGGTGTTTATAATATTGTTTAGACTTTCTAATGAATAACCCAAGTTATTCAAAGAAGTACATGCAGTTGTGCTTAGTTTTTAATAACTATCTTATTATCTCATTTTTTAAATGGCAAGCCAAATTATATTCTAGAACTTAAGACATACCTCTGAGAAAGTCAGATACAACACTATATAAGATAGATGTGTTACAAATGTGTTTTGCTTTGTTTCCTTGTGGCCTTTGTTATATCTAAACACTATGCTTCAATGCCAGATGAAATGTTGGGGAAAAAACCCCAAAGTCTTCAGCGATATTTTTAATTAATAGAATTTTAATTTCACCAATTAATATATGCAATTAAATTTATCATTATATGAACTGACAGTGAAGATTTCAAATTGTTTTCAGAAGTGAATAGGTTGAACTGAGCTAGCTGCTCAAATGCCCTTTCATAACATACATCAAGTATGAATGCATAAAAAGAAAATTTCAGGCACTTTGTAGGTAAATGTGTGAAATCAGCTTAGCCTCACAGTAATGCAAAGATACGTAAAGACACATTATTATACCAAGTTTGGCACTAGCAATTATTTATGCCACATACCTTTGCCAAGCAAAGATAAGATTCCAATGTTTTTTCTAACCCTTACTATCCATTCCTCTGCCCTGGTGCAATGAAGCTTAACCAGCCTCTGGTTCACATCTTGGGCAGGTTAATAGGTCTCCAGACTTCATTTACCATTAAGATTTCAGACCATCATAAGTTTAAAACATAGTCTCATGCTGACAGTTTAATGGTCAAATAAACAAAGAGTTAACTGACTTGTAACATCTAAACTTTCCGACCTTTCTTACTGGAACACAAAAATGAAGTTCAGCATGGATTTTCTGATGTATCTTTATGCACATGTGGCAGTGTCCAAACCAGCTGCTTGTGTTTACATTATAACCCTTTCAAAATATTTTCCTTATCTTTTTTTATTTTGCATGGCCTTTGTGAGACAGGGAAGGTAAGCAAAGAAATTCGTCTTTTCTTACCATTTTTTTGTTAAGTCAACCTTCAAAGTCACATTATAGATCATCTGAGGGGAGGGGAATCTCATGCAAGTTAAACATTCAACTTCATCCTTTGCCAAGAGAAGGGTCTGGAGGTTGTTTTATTTTAAGGAATGTGTCAGACCCAAAGTGTTTGCCATACACCAGTTCTTGCCAACAGTAGGTCAAAGAATTAAATCATTGTATTCATGAGACAGAAATGTCATCCCTTCCTATTACACAGAGAACCTTCACCTTCTAGCCTTGTAAACACTTTAATCGGCTCTTTTCCAACAAAAGCACATTATTTTTTTTTTTTTTACTTCATTTTAACATACAAAGGTAAAAGAGACAATTACAACGTGGATAAATATTAATATCAAAGAAGTTATATTTTTATAGTAAAAAAAAAGAGCGTTTCCACTTTCAGATTCTAAACAAAGTCATTATCTTAAATTTTACCTTTTAATAAACATCTTTCTTTATTTAGAAAACCTATAAATTTTAATGCTTTGAATTTAGACATGATGCTTTTCAATATAATATTACATGTTTTTAATACATACTGCTAAAATGGAATTTTAAATTCTATTTTAAATGGAATTCTACTGAATCCTTTCAGGACCTCAGAAGCAAGGAAGAAAAAAATCAAAATAAAAGTGTTCAATATTTTGCATTTTGGGCCAATCAACAAAAGCCTACAGCAATAATTTGAAAATACAGAGTTAAAGAGGTTTAAACTAAGTTCAAGGGGGGAAAGGACTAAATTAGACATACATGGGACAGTATGACAGTGTTTGAGGGACAATATTCTATTGAGGTTTTTCACTCTGTTCCACTGTGTGCTGAATACACTGGAGTATTTGAAATGTTTGTACAATAATGCACACAATATGAGGAATAAGTAAGAGCAACTAAAAGCTTCAGCTATGACATCATCGACATAATCTTCATTTTGTCTTCCCATGCTGCAACTTATATAATTCTTCTTTCTTCATTTTTCAAGACAAAAGTAGCCACATCTCAGCTCTGACTTTTTCACACATTGCTATGAAGAAATTTGGTATCTTCTAACTCTTACTAGTGTAGCAAATATTTGAAAAAAACTCTTTGTCATGTTGGTGTTTTTTCATCTGCTTTCCCTTGACAATGCAAACTGAGTGGACAGTGAGCTCTGGAAGGAGGCAAAGCAGATTCTGCTAGTTTTAAGCCAAGGCAAATCTCCCTGTCAACAACTTGAAAACCACCTTTACTTACTTTAGTCTTTACTCAGTCACAGTTCCTTTACATGGAAGCAGAAGAACAAACTTGCACTCACAGATTCATCAGTTCTAAGAGTTGTGTCCATGAAGTAAAAACTATTCTTTAATAAGAATGCCAATAACCACTCCAGTATACTGACCAGAGAAGTTGTGGAATCTCCATACTGTATAAATAAACTGACATGAAATTACTTATTCTATGTCCATGATAACTTACATTCAACATGATGCTTCTGAGTGAATACAAAAAAGGAATTAATAATGTTTTACTACTATAGAAAAAAGTTTAGAAATTGTGAGATACTTTAGTATTCAGTATACTTGCAGCAATGATAGTGAACTCCTTTGGTTTTAGTGAGAATTAAAAGAGCATGTAATTTCATAATAATTCCCACCTCTGAAACAAAAAAAACAAACAAAAAAAAAAGGGGGGGAAAAATAAAATATGTGGTCATTTCTGTTTTGGAACAGATCAGGCAATGAAAACAAGCATTCAGACTCTTCAGAAGGCAAAAGTGGAAATATTTAAAGAAGAGGGAAGAGAAAAAAATACAGATTTGAAAACATACTCTAGAGTAAACAAAATAGGTACTGCTGCAAAGGCATAAAGGAGAAGAGATATAGATCTATAATGAATTCCTCAAAAACAAACGGTATGTAAAAATAAAATGTGTTAGAAATTTCTTGTATTAGAAAATATCCCTTCTTTTCTAAAAAATCATTTTATTTACTCATTTATTGTTATCTCATGGGTTTAAAAGCAATCATTTTTCAAGGGCCACTGAAATCAGTTTTCAATTCAAATCTTTAGCTGGAAGCTTCATTTTTGTCTATTTAAAGTATATTTTGCTCATTTTTCTTTATTACAGATAGCATGACGACCCTTATGAAGAATGAAGCTTTGTGTTCATACATTGTTATCAACACAGTATATAAATTTAGCAAGTACCAAAGATATCTAGTAGATGCACTAGAATATTTCAGATTTCTATCATTTCAGCTTAAGCAACCCAGTATTTTCAGTAGTGGTATATCCTCAAAAGAATTAATTTTTTTTATATACATTGAAGAGAAACATTAGATCTAGCAGAAAAATTACCTTTATGTTTACTGGATTTTAAAAATTACTTGGATACTTTAGCTTTTCAGTGAATTTGACTTATGCATCACAATTTCTATCCTTTTAGAATTCTCAGTACAAGTGATCGCATTGCAATTGCCCTTAAACATTCAACATTTGCAGGCCAGAATAATTTAAACAATTAATAATTTTAAAATATTTTTTCATATTTTAAAAGCCTTATCACTAATAAAATTCATTTTTATTAGTGATGCACCACACATCACTAATACCAACTGATATCAGTTTCTGTTGGAAATTTATTCGAATCTATTTACAGAGCTTTGCTGTAGTGTTTGATAAACAAGTATAAATTACAATGGAATACAAAGTTTCACAACGTGCACATTATGAGCCAATATCTGTACCTGGCAATAATTAAGAGATATTATTCCTACAGGACTCACGGAGTTTTGCTACAGAAGTACAAAAGATGCTTCTTTGTGTTCTGTAAGATACAAAGAAACCAAAAAGAACCACAATTAAAAAACCAAAAACAAACAAACAAAAAATGCCACAAAAAAAAAAAAAAAACAAACAAACAAACAAAATCCCACCATATATCTGAAGGCAGAAGAGTGACTAGAGTATGTATTTAATAAAATAAAACAAAACTGAGAGATTTGATTTTCATGTGTATTAAAATAAACATGGATCGCAGAACTTCCAAATTATTAATTGAAAACATGAAGCACCATCTGTTTCTTATTCTTTATAAGCAGCAGAGAACAGACATGTGTACTCTGTTACATATGGAAACAGTTCATATAAGCATGCTTTGCTTTTGCAGGATCTGCGCCACCCCAAAATCCATTGCTCCCCAATGTCTGAGCAACACCAGTACAGCATTAGACTGTTTTAAAGGAACCTGCCTGACTATAAATTAGGACTTTTTTCTGGTAGTAATGTACCAGACAAAAAGAATATTCTTCTTATGTTCCTTCTGTGCAAACTTTGAGTCCACATGTGTTGGAATGAAAGAAATAACCCATTCACTTATCCTCAAAAGCAATTGGGCATGAAAGAATGGACAGTATGAATCTTGGATTCAGCTCACAGTTGCAGAGCCAATGGAAAGGAGATAGAGTGATGTTCATTTATTCATTGTATAATAAAGCAATAAACAACTACCTATTTGGAGGCAACAGATGGGGGAGGCAAAAGGAGTGTATAGCATATGTGAACCCCAAGTACTCCAAATAATGTTGTCTTTGGATGGTGCCTTAGCTGCTTCTCAAGGCTTTCTATACCATGATCTTTAAGACATTTTTATGTACACACTAACCTATCCTTACAGATAGACTTAACAGAGAGACACTAGAAATTCTTGTAACAAAGCAATTTACCCCATAAATATTGCTCATTACTGCATGTTGTATCACAAGTCAGACAAGATGTTCTTTGGCAGTTTACTGCAAAACTTCTACATATACTCTGACTGTAATTTTTATTTTCTTTTTTTTTAAATTACTTTAATATTCTTGACTTTTGTCCAAAATTCAATAGCTGTGGAGATTATTTCTATGTTTGCATTATGGAATGCAAATAAATACCACCCTTAATTTTCATTTTCTTTAGATTCATTCCACCATTGCTGTGTGGTTCATCAGCTTTGCTTGTTACATCTGCTGCTATTCATCTGTCACTTAACACTGAAACCTGTCTCACAGAGCTATTCTATTCTCACAGTATTAGGAAAAAAAATAGTTGTTTTATTTTTCATTATTAATTATTCATTTAACTTTATACTGATCTAGAATGCATTTTGAGCTAATGAATAGAAATTTTACTTTCCATCTTTATGATGGGAAAAATATCTACTACTTTGATTGTGACTGCAAGAAAATAATAAAAGGTTACTGCTGCTATAATTTTCATTACAGTTTTGTTATTATTGCATGCATAACTATAAAACATTACATATATTTACAATCAGAACTTTTCTGATTTTCAGAAGGAAGAATGAAGACAAAAATCATAAGATCCTTAAAGAAAATACCATATTATTTTCTCTGGGCTTGGATATGGAGAGAGACCCCTTTTGAGGTTTCTATAATGAGAAATATTACCAAGGATTCTATCTAAGGAGAGGATTTAACCATTCCATAAACAGTCTAACAAGTGAGTTCTGACAATTTTTCCTGCTTGAAAAAAAGGCCCAAAGAATGATGCATGAAGTAACAATTAAACAAGAAACGATGTTATTATAAACACAAGACAATAATTAACACACATCCTTTTTCAGGAATTTTTTGCATGCTGCCTCTATTTTTTGCATGCTGCATGGTTCTGTAGTCTTTTTAACTACGTGTGGCTATTTCTGAGGGATTTTTTAACAATACTGATAAAAAGAGATACACAGAAAAACATTGCAAATATGCATTGAATCAATTCACTTTGAGATTTTTATAGCCTAAAATTAGTCATAGAAAGTTTGCCACATTAACACTTCCAAGGAAACAATAGAGAAATGCAGTGACAAATCTCTGTTTGCTATTTCTAACGCAATTTTGATAAATTAACAAAATAGTTGGCTAAAATCTGCAATATATCTTTTTTAAATCAAAGGCCCAAAGAAGAAATATTCTCAATTTATTTTTGTCAGATCTGGATAGGGTTGTAGCAGAAAAACTTGTAAAGGTTTCATTTGAATTCTCCAGTTCTTTGGCAAGCAGGTATTCTTATAAGGGCTTAGGAAAGTAGTCATTTTAGACACCTTCTACTGCACATGCAAAACTTAAAGGAAGATTAAAGTTAGCAATTATTTTTCTTTTAGTATCTACATGAAGTTTCCAAGGGCAATAGATGAAAGAAAAGAATATGAACAGAAGAATTCAGGAAAGAATATGAATGGAAGACTTCCATCCTAAATTTGCATTTTTCTTTAGATTCATTCTGGAACTGATGTGTGGTTCATCATTCATGTTTCTTCAAAAGTGTAAATATATTGAACTGCAGGAGAGTAGCTCACTCTGTGTATTGAACGCACAGTCTCTCATGAGCAGCAGTAGACATTTTAGAAGTAGGTGTTCTGTTAAAGTCTGCTTTAAATATTTAGAATTTTTTCCTTCCTCCTTCCAAATCTGTTCCGTTCTCTACGAATTTTGTATTTCACAATTTACAGCATTTTTTTTTCCACTGAGGTCTACTTAGGAGGCTCAGGCATTCCCATGATGTTCTTTATTGTCCAACACAAAACCTAGCTCCCAGGTTCAAATATTCTGTTAATTCTCATTTGCTCTACTTTTGTTCCCAATACCTTTATCCCTCTTTGTATTTTTCACCCCTGTAAAGTGACATAATAGCATGAAATTTCGTCCGCAGCTAACTCTCAGAACCTTTATTTTTTATAACTGAATTCAATTGTAAATGCAAAAAACATTTTGCAAAACCATTTTGGGGAGCAGTCATTTGCCTTGGAAGTAAATAAATCACTTCCTTTAATCAGCTGTCAGATAAGATATTATAACCTAAGTCTTTAACTTTCTTTAGTGAATGTAAGACTGACTATTTCTGTGGGAAGGTAATCCTGAGTAGGAAATTACATTTTACCAGCAGATAGTTAATTCACCCGGAATCCTCATTGCAATAACTTGTCTACTATTTTAAATAAAATTTAGTCACCAGTATAAAAACTTGGACTGTGAAGGTGTTTCTCATTCTTAAATTATTCAGATGATTTTAAAATGGTACCCTAAAGTTTTCATTTAAATTTCCAAAACTGAAACTGCTTTGTGGGCATATTTTTTTTCTTCTTTTTAATAAAAAAGGAGTTCCTAGGAAGTATTCTGAAATTAAATGCTGGTTTTAGTGGGAAAAAGAGACAGGAAAGAAAAATTGTAAAGTAAAATTGTTACTGATATTTGTATGGACTGTGTCATCTGGAATGTCTCTATGTATATTTTCATCTAAAGTCTGTGCATATGCTTTATAATTATGTACCATGTAACAAGGGAAACTTTATTTGAGCACATGAAATGAATGACATGTCCCACATAAAAGTGTCAGAGAAAATGCTGACAATTATCTGCACAACAATCTTTCTTTTTTTCCCCACTACAAAGGAAGCCCAATGTCACCCAAACATCTCATTCCTTTTAACCCAGTTACGTTGTAGGAAATCAACTCCATTTTTGCCACACACCTGAAAGAGTGGGTTATTTAGTGATTTGACAGAAAAAGTAAATGAAAGCTTCTTCAGTTCATAAGATAATACTGTTATGATTTCATTGAAGTTACCTCATAAATATAATGATAAACAGGAGGCCTCTCTATTTTTCTAGTGGGAATAGCTTAAAAAAAAATTATAATTTCCCGTGTGGTTTTACCACACCATATGTTTTCTTTTTGTGAATATTTTTAGCAGCCTGAAAAATTGACTGGATATCTTTTACTCACATACAGCTAAGATATGCTATTGCTACACAGCTCTTCAAAGTTCTTTATGGTACAACTCAGTGATAGTAAGCATGGTGTTAATTTTGAATGGTAGCATTACTCATTTTACCACTGTCTGTCAGGACAAGATTGTGGTTTCTTTCCACCTCCTTGGAAAGAAACAAGAGCTTAAAGCACAGTCCAGATATTTATGTTCAAATATTTAATAGCAATTAATAAGTCTAAGTAGAGGAAGAAATTGGCAGAAGTAGTTAAGGCATTTTGTTAGATCACTTGTAAAGACTTTTTAGAATTCTCATATGAAGATCTACCTTAAAGTTTTAATCAAGTTTTATTCAAATGCATACTATTAATGCCTTCTTGCAAAGAGTTTGTATGCAATGTATTTATTCATTAATAGAATGCCTATACTGTCAGACAACTATTATCAAAGTATTTGCCTACTGGTCACGCACACTCTGAAATTTATGATCCACTGTAATCTTATATGAGATGAAAGTATATGGTGCACTATCATTAACATATATCTAGAGATATATTGTGAGATGTATGCAGCAATATAGAGCAATAGAAAAAATCATTTTAATGCAGTATGAACTCAAAATGAAATGTCACCACCTCATAGCCAAACCAGTTTTTACTGTATACTGTTCTTTGAAAAGTTCCAATTTTTCAACTCAAGTAGGTAGAAAAACCAAGCGTTGAAATAGGTGAATTTCTCCATGGAACAGTAATTTTGATTTTTCCTCAGCTCCACTTAATGTTACCTCAGTAACCTTCCGTTCTTGCCTGTTACACAGGTTTGGCTACATTACCAATGGGAAAGCATCCTCATTTATGAGGTGGGAAAGCAACCTCTGCAGAGCTATTACTTCCCTTTCCATAATGGTGTGAAGAGGGTAGGCTGAGCCTTGATATTAATTCTTTCCCCAAGAATGTAACTGCACTAACACAGTGGCACCTGGTCATATAATTGCATGAAGTACAGAGCTATTGTACTGCTCTGTTCTGTGCCGAGGTGATGGCAGAAGGAAGATTGTGGCTGAGTTAAAATCTGCATCTGAGGCTCTGCAAAAAAAGTTTAAAAACCCTGTGCTATTTGCTCTTTCTATGTGTCATTGGTAAAGTATTTCTACAAAGTCACAGTTTAGTTATTACCTATAGCCACTGCAAAGACTGTGGTCCAGCAGTATATCACCTGAATAATTGTTTGGCTAGGATAAGAGTGTCATGAATGTCAATAAAATTATCATTGTACCCTAGGACTGAAAATAAATTTTCTCTTTGAAATGTGATCTCTCTGCAGAGTAAATCAAATACAAATCTTATGTATTTCCAGCAAATCTCAAATCTACTGTATTTCTGTATACAATTTTTTAATAATAAATTTTTGTTTCTTAGAAAGTCTACAGGCATTATTTATTATTTCTTGTCTCCAAAAACTAATTTTAAGAGAAATTAAATTATTCTCTAAAGATTTCCTTTAACATTCACTGACCATGAGTTTGCACGGCCATGCAACTCAAGACATTTGTATTGCACATTTCTGTATTATAACATTTAACATCTCCCATGTTCAAGATGAAAATTAGAAGGAAATAGGTTTTTTATGCTCACCTGTGTATGTTGCCTTTAAGGCGAAAACTAAGACATCAGTTCATGAACATAAGGCTGTTTCTTCCTCTGTGAAATTCCACTGAAGTTAGCAGGACTGTCCCAGGACAGTTCTGTTGTTCAAATTATGGATGTTGTGTTCCAGCCCAAACATGCCTCTTTATTACTTGTATGCATGTAGTATTGAAATCGGCTAAGACATTAACAATACCTCTTAAACCAAATTCAACTTAATAAAAGTTTTGCATTCACAAAAGTGTTCAGCTTATCTGTCCAGTCAATTGTGTTACAAAATTGTTAACTTATTAATGGACCAAAATCCATCTTCTCTTATTATCTTGCTAACCAACTGAAGAGACACATATGCCAAGTGTGATTAGGTACAGCCACGTGTAAGCTCTTAAAACAGTCAGCATTCCTTCTCCCTGCTTTTTAAAAGAAAGAAGAATCTCATAGCTAACAGCATACCATTCAATGAGGACCAAAAATACTGAATTTCTACCTGCTGTGCCTACCTAAGAAATTCGTTAATTGCAGCAATCTTTTCACCATGATTCAGTGTTTTCAGGTAATTAAGATTCATTAATATTTCAGGCATATCTCTGTGATCAATGACCTATGACATGGTAATGTTGTATGAAAATAAGGACAATTAGGCCTTTTAGGAGCTAATTCAAAAAAGAACAATGAAAAGAATTGGTACCATGGATTATTCCCTTTTTAAAAAAGTATTCTCATGGGTTGCTGCAAGCGTAACAAAAGCTTGAACTCAGTCAATGGTAACTATTACTTAATTTCTCTCAAATTAATTTTAATCGATATGATTAAAGGGGATTTTCATCCATAATTTACTTATGGCTGAATGTCTGCCTGTCTATTAACTTAATAGGTTAGAAATGAAGCTTGTTTACTTTCAGTTAGGGTACATAGCTCCAGGAAGCACATTAACTCAGAAAACTATAGTAACTTCAACATTCTTCTCTTGGCTGCCTGACTATTTGTCTCATTTCCACATCTATGCACATGCTTTTTAGGAGCATCACTGTCTCAACAGTTTCATCATCCATTGAGACTGAGAGTCACTGGCAAATGAGAGTAATGTAAACCTACTGAAGAATGTTATGAAATTTCAGAGACACTTAAAAAATATATTTTGCTGAAAATAGATATGGAGGCTCTGTTTGCACAGTAAGAAGAGAATCAAACTACTTACTTAAAACAAAAAGGAAAGAAAAAAAAAAAACCACTGGAAGTGTTCAATATATCAAGTTAACTATTATATATGACTTTAAATGTTCAGTGCCCAGAAGATGAACACTCAGATATTAGCTGAATAATCCAGTCTTCCTAGAGAGAGAAAAGTGACTACATAAATCTTGTACATAACAAAAGCCTGATTTTTCCTTAGACCTTTGGAAAATGGTACTGATAATACTGGCTGTTCTCACTAACAAAAGCAGAATCAGCTGCTATTATATTTGTCTCGGGGTAATAGCTTCACAAAATTTCTGTTTATGCTTTGAAACAAAAGTTGAATGGAATAGGGTAAATTTTAGTTTTGTGAAATTTTTTATTTGCATGTTGCAGTTAACAAAAGCACTTATGTGCCATGTCTCTCTGACATGCATGCAATAGTAGCCTAATTTACTTTTGTTTTTCTAGAAAAAAATCAGTTTTGATCTCCTGATGTAGACCACTGAAAAAGATTTTCCTTTTTATGTGGAGTTCCAGTTCACCTTGTGAGCAAGTATGGCAAGTGTGTGCATCTATTTGCTAGAAATTTATTTCAGCAAACAGATTTGTCTTTGAAGGTTCCTGTTCTTTTACACTTTTGCAGCCTCATGGTATGGCATATCATATGTGCCATGTCATTAATCTTAGTTTATCACTGATTTAGTATAGGTGTTTTTCTTTTGTTTTAAAACTATCTTGAACTTTCTCATATAAATCACTGATAGTGCATTACTGTCACATATGTACAATTCTTATCACCCAACAGTTGTTTGAATTTGGTCTACTAGTTTAGTCAACAAAGAGAATCAATTTCTGTATAGTTTGATGTGTCTGCTCTATTTTAAGGCAGATAGGTGAGATGAATCAGCCCTAAAAGTACAAGCCTGACTATCTTAAAAGTAGATGGTTAGACTTTAGGCAACTCAGTCAAGCAAGCTAAAGTTTTCCCATATTGTTTATTCAACTGATGATAGCTGGTTTAAATCTAAAACTAGAAAATAGTTAACTACATGCAAGAACTCTACTATTTTGAAAGAATCAGGCCATCACCTATTATCTGCATAAGAATTCATTTTTATAACATGCAATTTAATTATTTTATAATTAGTTATTTAGCTGTCTTTCTCACTGAATTATTTCCTTTTGTACTTTTCCTATGAATAGTAATAACATTTTAAATTGTTTATCATTCACTAATATTCACTTATGCTAATAAACCATCAAATGCAGTAAGAATATCAAATTGTGAACCATTGTGTAAATTCTGATGATTGCCAAGACGTTGACAACTATTAGTATAAAAGAAAGTTAAAATAATCACAGTCATATAATAAGACTAAAAGAAAGAAAGAAAGAAAGGAACTCACAACTGTTAATTAGACACAGGCAAAAACTAAAACACCCATGTGCAAGAACAAAAGAAATTTGTTAGTGTGAAAAATTCATTAGTTCCAAGGAATTCACTTCTTCCTGTGTGTTTTTCTAAAAAGAATTCCACCATAAAGACTTTCTCCTTCTGAAAGTTTTTCTATGCACTTAAATAACCTTAATAATGTAGAATGTACAAATGTAACCCTAATAATGTAGAATGTAGACAAACACTAACTTGAAGATAAGTGTGAAATGATCCCATTCATCTCCATGGAGTGTTAAATGTGAAGCCTAATTAGCCAAATCTGCTCACCCTTTTACTGCTGATCACTGCCCTTTAAATATACAGCTACAGCTATCCATTTTGATTAAAAGGCATTGTTAAGCTTAGAGCCAGGGGAGCTACTGAAGCCATAAAATAGAAAAGCATTCAGGGTGCAGAAACTTTTGTTATCATCTTGGCCTTTGAATATGCTGATTTTTGCTTTGAACTTCTTTTTTTTAACTTAGTTGATGGTTGTTACTGGTTTGCTTTTTTTTTTCCTAGAGCAAGACATTTATTCATTAAAGAAACCATAAAACTATGAAGTAAATAATGACAAAGGTTTTTGACTCCCAGCCTTTGAGCATACTGAGGTTTAAAGTGATGGTAGCACTTCACTGCTATGTTTTTCAATATATTTGCCACAGTTAAGAAATGTCTAATATATGATTTTGGCTTTTGTTTTGTTTTTCAAAATGTTACTGTAGCATAGAAGTGAAGGACACACTCAGAATTTTCCCAAGAAGAAACAGCCTAAGTTTAAATTCAGACGAAACAACTACATATGTTCACCACATGAGCAGGAGACATGATTATAGTGGGTGGGAAACCTATTCTATATCCTTAATATAGATAGGATATTTATTTCGTATACTTCCTTTCAGCATCTGTTAACATTTTAAATTTTGAAGTGGAAGTTTTAGAAATACTGACCAGGTGGCAGCAATATCTTAAAAGCTGTGAAGATGAGTAAATAGGGAGATGGAAGTTGGAGAAACAAGAAATCTGAGACATCTATGTGTTCATTAGTCTCATGGGCAGTAGGTGTCTGGATCAAAACACAAAAAAAATAGCTTTAAAAACATCCTTAGCACAGTATAATTACGATAACCATGGTAAGGGATAGGGAGCATGGCACCTTAAATACAGAAAGCTAGAATGGGGAAAAATAAAATGTAGTTCTGTGCAGCACCATGTCAGCCTAAGGGGCAGACCAAAAAAATGCTACATCCATGAACATGGATCCTTTTGGACACATTCTACTTCAACTCAGAATAACACCTCTGATAGCCACTGGTGAAAGACATTCTGTTCTTGAAGTCTAGATATAAACCCTAACTCTAACCCTTGATATAAAATAGGATTAATACTACTGAACTAATTCAGAAATTTTGGAAAAGTATTAACAGGGTTAAACACCAAACTTTTTATGTGTATGCATTTAATTTGCATAATAACCTTTCAGTTGAGGTAATAGTCAAGTGATACTTAATCAGTGATTGCCCACTTTGATTTGGATGAAACATAACCACAGCTCCTAA
Source organism: Dendrocincla tyrannina (assembly GCA_035047865.1). Classification (NCBI taxonomy): domain Eukaryota; kingdom Metazoa; phylum Chordata; class Aves; order Passeriformes; family Dendrocolaptidae; genus Dendrocincla; species Dendrocincla tyrannina. Next base: position 40,202,550 of record JAWWMP010000041.1, on the reverse strand, counting down.
CTGCTGTCATTGTTACCCATTTCCTTAAAACAATATTCTCTTGATTGTAGAGTGGGTTTACTGGCTGACAATTTACTCAGGTTTACAAATCCTTTCCCAGAAACGTGTTATTAAGCTTTCTTTTTGAGATAGAAAGGGAGTGGGAGTGAAGGTAGTCAGACAATCATCATTACCCATTTCATAATACAGAACTATTTTTTCTACTCTGAAAGCAGCTCCATTAACAATTAGCTGGAATTAGCACTATGGTTTCTACTCCAGCAGAATTGCATGACTTGATAAAGTTGTATTAATATTATCAAAACTATTCTGTTGCACAGACCATTCTGTTGCACAATCCTGCTATTGCACAGTCTGTATCACAACTCAGCTGAGAAACAGTATAACAAAATTTTTTCAAGGATCTTGAAAAGTAATGTATATGTTGTGTTCCTTGAAGCTATAAGGAAAACATAAGAACAGTAAAATATTTTGTTTAACAACAAAAAGGCATGATACTTCAGAAAATTAGTGAGGCTCAATGACAATATCCTGCATACTGAAACACTCAAATATTGCTGGCTGTTGAGAGAGATTCTGGTGAACTTAAGAGATAGAATAGGAACCCTGTGCTCTAGGGGTTCAATTCTGAGTGTCTGTTTAGCCAAGATAGAGAAGAAAGA
>JAWWMP010000041.1:40126466-40187148 GCA_035047865.1 Dendrocincla tyrannina | reverse complement strand
TGTGTGTGTGTGTGTGTGTGTGTGTGTGTGTGTGTGTGTGTGTGTGTGTGTGTGTGTGTGTGTGTGTGTGTGTGAGAAATGTCAACAAAGTGTAGGAGTTGGAGAAAGCAGAAAAAGCCCTCTCTATGTGGCAGTATACTAATTTTATTATTATACTCACCTATCTAAAGGTTGTATCCAATCTATGTCCATACTCAGAAATTCCCTTGGTTCCGTCCCATGGCACACCTCTCCTAGAATGGAGTTGGAGGTCTTAAGACCCCTTACTTCATCCTTTATCATCATCTTCAGAAGAATGTTATCATCAGAATATGATGTTCAGAAGATGTTATCATCATCTTCACGCCACTTCCCCTTATTGGAGCTTCTCCAAGGTTGCTGGGCTTTGCTTTCTTGTTTTGACTAACATGGCATCTAATTGTCTTAGCTCTGGTACATGTTTCCCAGGCATGGTGTTCCAGCTATTATCTGACCTTTAAGACAGCTAGCACAGGGTTAGAGGTTGCAAGCTACTCTATATGTGAGAAACTACCTAGAAATATAAAAATCTACAAATTCATGAAAACCCTAAGGTATCATTTCACAGAAATTAACACAGAGGAAAATAATTTTAGAAATCCTACATTTTTTGTGACTACTATGGTGGTTTTGGCAGGGATAGAGTAAATTTTTTGCGTAGTAGCTAGTATGTGGCTATGTTTTGCACTTGTGATGAAAATAGCGTTGATAATTCCAATATGTTTTCATCATTGCTGAGCAATGCTTACACAGAGTCAAGGTTTTTTCTGTACCTCACCCCAGCCCATCAGAGAGGAGGCTGGAGGTGCACAAGGAGTTAGGAGGAGACACAGCCAGGATAGCTGACCCCAGTGGTCCATACCATATGGTAAAGCATGTAAAGATGGTGGAAGAAGGAGGGAGGCAACGTTCAGGCTGATGGGCTTTGTCTTCCCAAGACATAAAGAAGCCCTGTATTCTTGAAAGTGGCTGAACACCTGCCTGTCCACAGGAAGTGGTGAATTAATTCCTTACTTTGCTTTACTGGAACACACAGTGTTTTACTTTCTTTATTAAACTGGTTTTATCTCAAGCCGCGAGTTCTCAGCTTCACACTTTTGATAGTCCCCACTATCCCACCAGGAGGAGCAACTGAGCGGCTGTGTGGGGCTGAGCTGCCAGCTGGGGTTAAACCACAACACAATTCTTAGTGGAGAATACCCTCTTAAGAAACATATACATGTTTGGTCAGAAGAACCATACAAGTCTTATACTTAATGGTTGTGTGCCCTGAATGTCAACAGACGTGTACATTGCTCAAAAAAAACGCTGCTGTAGATCTTTGAAATCTAATTTGCACAATAATGTACATTCATATGAAGGAGGAGCAGCTTCATGCACAAATACAAACTTGAGTGTCCACACACTGTAGTTATGCAGTTATAGTATGAAACCTAAGATAGAAAACTGCTCTTCAGCACTGACTTTCAGATTGTGATCATACCATAGTATTTGTGCTTTTTCTGGTCTAGAGAGGAAACTATTAGAAAGCCATGAGACAAATGATGGATTTTAAAAGTCAATTTGGTGCATAGACTGGTGTCTAATAAGTTTGGGGGTTTTAGTGTTTCAGTTCCAAATTTCCTGTGGAATCAATTACTAAGGCTGAGATCTTAAATACCTTTTAGAACACATTTGTTCTGAATTTGTCTTGGATCACTTCTGATCTTCAGTATATACACCTCATTCATTTTTAATAAGATTTTACTCACAATCTAATTGCAAAAAAATAATCTATGTAAAAGTCATGCATGCCTGAGGAAAGGGCTGGTTTAAACTCTTTCAAAGAGGAAACATCTTTGGAGCCCATAATTAGAACATGTAAGTGCCATAGCAACAAAAACATCTTTCCCAAAATAGTTCTAGAGAGCTGTCTTATGTGCACATAAACTGTTCAACATAGCTGCAACGTTGCATTTAGTTGGATGAACTAGTTAAGCTAGATTAGTGTGTCAATATCCTCAGATGATTTGTTCATTTGTTGTTGCTTATCCTTATATGTTTCTCTAAAAGTCATATCAGTTGGATTTTAATGTAATTTGGAATACTCCAAAAATAACAAAATAATGATTAGACTGTCAAAGGACATAGATTCAAACTTCTAGGCAATAATGTTTATAACCTTGCTGGAAACCTTTCATGCAGAAGAATACTCTGTTTCTTTCAGATCAGTACTCTAAAATTTCATTATACAGTCATTATACATCATGTATAATCATGTATAATCATGTACATCATGCTGTATAATGACATTAGTCATTATACAGCATGAATGAAATGAGGAATAAATACAGTAGCTCTTTAAAAAGAATATCTGTGTAAGATGCAATACATTTTGGGGATAAACATTTATTTTCAAAACCACTGTTTCAAATCACTTATTTTTTTATTGTTGCTGGTGAAAATGTTCTCATCAAAAACTGTTTTTTAAGAACACAGTGGAAAGAGGTTTGGGGAATGCCTCTTTGAAGATAAAAATACTTTTTTTTTTTTTTTTTTTTTTTTAAATTCTGTAACAAAAGAGTGGAATCATTCCTAATGCTCTGGGTCTCTGTTCCAGCACTGGTGAAGGTGTGGAACCAGAATAAGATAAACTCTAAATACACTCAGAATATAGATGTGAAAGTTTTTCTCCAATGACAAGATAATCTGAAATACTCTGTTACAATGAAGGAGAATAGCCAGATTTAATTAATTAAAAAAGAATCCTTATGGCTATCCTGAAGGGCTAAGGAAAGTTACAACCTAAAAACTACATACATAGAAGAAAACATTTAGGGCTAATAGAGGGTTTTATAAAAAACACCTATGTGTCTGCATTATTTTTAAGGCTAATCAGTTTCAAATTGGAGTCTAAATGGTTTCATATAGATAAGTGATAGCATAAAGCATGCCGAAAATAAATTAAGGTTCAAAAACTGTTTTGGGTACTGCCCAAAAATCCTTAAATTACTATAGCTGAAATAATAAGTTGAAGTTTACAGTCTTAAGCAATCAAATATATGTTCATATTTCTTTTGAATACCTTCATTATCATCGTGTGTCATTTCATCTGCCAGCTACTCCAATAGGTTTCTGCTTTAGTAGGTCTTGAACTCATCACTTTAAATACCCTATCATCTCTAAATGTCTCTGAAAGTCTAATTTTCTATCCCTGAATTTGTTTTGCCTCATGCCATAAAATCACAGATATCTCATATAACAAAGCCAGAAGTCTAGCTAAGGGCAACTATGCATGCAATGCAGCATAATCAGAATGAAGAGAACTCATTTAAAGAACTATTTTATTAAACATGGTTTACACAAACAAAATAAATATAAATTTGGAATATATTCACATGAAGGTATTTTACACCTTTAATGGCTGAAATACTGCATACAAACAACCTCAACTGTATTGGAACCAGCTCTGTTCTGAGCATTCAGTCAATAATTCCCTTTCAAACAGCCTATTCTACACCTTCCACTAGATCAAGTTGCTCAAAGGCGCATCCAGCCTGGCCTTGAACACTTCCAGGGATGGGGCATCTGCAACTTTTCTGAGGAACTTGTGCCAGTGCCTCACTATTCTCATAGTGAAAAATTTCTTCATTATAGCTAATCTAAACCTAATCTCTTTCAATTTAAAGCCATTTGCCATCTTAAAGTGTTTGTCTTGACTTTCATCACCATTATAAACAACTGTCATAGTTTTCTTGGCTGTGCATTAATTGTGAAGCAAAGTACCTGTATATGCAGAATACTCATTTGATTTGATTAAAGTAACCAGCGTTTTAAATTCATACAGAAGAGTAGAATCAGATGCAGGCATAAACTTTCTGTCTCTTAACTGCCTTTTAACAAACTGTTACATTACATCCTAACAATTTCCTAGCTCAGTCTCCAAACCAAAATTATTAATGTGATCTTAGTGAAAATTAATTATCAAGAAAAAAAGAAAAGCTGATCCTGGAAAAGTAATGGTGGACTTAGTTCTAACTCATGTGCTTAGAAGATTTTACCTAAACTTTATTAAATTAAAGTGTCCAAAATTATAATCAGTCATCACAAAAAAAACCCAAAAATGTTATTTGAATATACATGAGGAAAAGAATTCTCTTTCCCTCTCTATGTCTCTCTCCTCCTCCTAAGCTTTACAATGTGTTAAATTGTTATATGGCTTGAAAAAAAAGTCACAAAACCATCTTCATCTTCCGAAAAGAAAACTCAATTAACTTGCTGTTGTACTTGAAACCCAGAATAAATCAGTGATTCTCAACATTATACAAAAAGATAACACCAGGAAGTTGTGAGATAAAATAATTTTTAAGATAATTTAAAAAAAAAAACCTTCTTCAAAGTAGCTTTTATTTTTTTTCAAAGAAAAACTTTGATAGATATTTTTAGATGAAAAGTAGGCATTGAAAAGGACTGTACAAGTCCCATACACATAAAAGAGGACAACAAATTAAATATTGCAACTATCTTGACCCAAGAGGACAGGAGAGATTGAATCTTGAAATTTTTTTCATGGATTTATGGAATGCTACCAAATGTAGTGCAGTCAGCAGGATACCTCCTCAGAAGCAAAGAGGTGTTCAAATGCGAATTCACGCATATATCAGGACAAGATATTTCAAATTCAAAAAAGCTCAATACTTTAGCTTTCACGCATGTGTTTAGACATGATATACAGTGAATAAATAGCCAGTGATTAATGGAGAAAACTGAGTTTCAAGCCATTAAATGAAAGAGTGAAAGTCTATTTACACTTGCATGTGCCAGATTCATTTTCTGATTGCTGTTGTTTTACTGATTTATAAAATATTCTACCCAACTGTCTATCGTATTTTCCATGTTTCTAACAAAAGAAAACAAACCATCAGGAACTACTACATTTGTTTGTGCTTTTCAGTCTATCTTTTTCTAGTTGTTGCAAAAAGTGGCAACAAACTCACTTTAAATTTTTAAAATTGCCTTTGAATCATTGACTGTGGTCCCTATCAGAAATGTTACACTTCCAGAGGAAACTAAAGAAAACAATTTCTTCCTGCCCTAATTATTCAATGAGTTGTGATCAGAAACTTGATTGATAGCCCTTAAAATTTTATACTAGAATTACTAGGAGAATGCTTTTCTCATTTATATGATGTTGGAATATGGTTTTTAAATTACTAGGCTCTAGGCCTATTTTGTGTTAATGAGCTCCACACAGTAATTCCCAATGTAAAACTGCTTTCCTCTACATTTTACAATTGTCCAATGGCACTGCAAGTCACAGATGAACACAGAGATCAGGTTCTCTACCATGGAATGTCTAAAATAAATAAAAGCATTTAATTTGTTAATTTATAAATTATTGCTATTAATATTTTGTTATTATTATAACTTTCCCATTATGAAGACATTATTGTTATCTATAGCATTTCAAAATATGCCTTCTGACTTTTTCTCTATGATGCATTTCTAAGAGAACTCAATATGCTCAGATTAGCCCACCCACATACCACAGTCTTTTTATTGTCATTCTGCTCGGGAGCACAATAGTTGTATTGAATCCCCCAACTCCCCTGCTGCTGTTCATCAAAACAATAACCAGAATTTTTTTGTCTTGTTTCACATCCCATCTGCAAAGGAACAAGTCCTGCTGTGATGATCAGGGTGCATGAATAGGCAAAAGATATTTGAGAATGGTGCAGAATAAGCAGCATGCAGGCTGTGGCAGAAGTGTAAAAACTTCTTACCTTGCCTTACAAACTGAACAAATTACAACTAAAAACAAGTGACTAGTTCAATTTCCCAGACTTCTAGTTTTCAGAGACTCTAATTGGCTTGCCAGAACCCTTTCTATGTAGAATTGGTGCTAACAAATATCTAGTTGACACTCAAGTGCTAGACTGAGTGCCAGACTGTGGTACAGTTAATTATCAAAATTATTTTCAGTAACTGTAATTTAGGAATTTTGTGTGAAGTTTGTTAAGTAATGTTTGCAAGATGCTTACATTTATTAGCAAGAAAGTATTATAAGCATCCATCTTGCATATGGATACAGATATGTATGTAAAAATTATGCTTATGGATGTTTCATTAATTGCTGTTGAAACATATTTTAAAAACAGCTTTTGTTTGTTTATACATTTAGAACTATTCCAGATATTAATCATTCAGGCTGAACTGCTTTCTGTTGCACAACATTTTAAGAAATGTTTAACAAAATCATGCGGCAGAGAAAGAGTATGGATTCAGATTTCAGCAAGCGTATTACAACTAGTTGAGGAATATTCCCCTACCATTCACTTGATAATCCATCCACTACAGCCTGGGCAAGGTACAATCCTGTGATAAACTGTAGCTGTCACATATTCCACACCAACTACATCTACTTTAGCATTTTGACTCAGGGCAGTTATGTGGTTTTGAGGCAAATCCTCCATCCTTACTTCAAGTTGCTCACATTCACAGTGTACTTTTGGTACTCATAAGGAGGTTTCCTACCTGGGAAAAATCAGCAGAAGCTCCCATGCACACTAATTGTGCTTGAACCTCTGCTGGGTATATAAGTGTTCAAACCAAAACCTGATTTGTTAACCAGCTTCAAACCAGCCCATAAAGAAATATTCAGTGGATGGAGAAACTGTTGTCAAACAATTGAGTGTTTTCAAACCTTACCTCTGCCTACATTGGTTATGGCAGTGTGAGGTCTATCTGAGCTCAGACTGCTTGTACCACGTGACTACAAACAAATTAGTTCTTAATTATGTACCTATACATAGATGTGATCATAACACATCCTTGACTTTCAGAACTAAGATTTTTAAACTTCTGGTAGCTCTGTTCTCCTTCTCCTCCTCCTCTCATGAGTTTTTTTGGTTCGCATAATTTATAACGTCTCTGTAGGTGGAATAAAGTACTTAGAATGTCAAAATATTTATCTTAGTTTGCTTATTATTCAAGTTTTTTGTCTTAAGTTTTGGTCATGTCATATACTTTTTTCTCTGAAATGCATCATCTCAGTTTTAGTAATTTCCATGCATATTAGGGATTTGGAAGATGAGTGTTGGGCTTGTGAACAGACATCAGAGAATCAAATCAGCAACGAGCAAAAAAGCTGGAGTAGAAATAGGTGGGGGAAAATAATTTTAAATATTTAAAAGAAAAATACACAATTATAAAATCAGTCTAATTATAATCCTCCTCATTAATCCTGAACTGATATTACACAATCAATTTCCTGAGAGTTAAATAACATTTATAACTCACTACATTATTCAGTTACTAGAAGTACCTGTGAAGCTTCTTTTTTCAGGCATCCTACTTCCAAAGTTGATACTTCAGGCATTACTAGAAAACATTGCAAACAATTTTAGGGAGTATGAACAGGAGAACAAGATGGTCCCAGGATCATTAAAGAGTTTTAAAAGCAGAACTACAAAAGGAAAAGTAGGAAAAAACCTACACTACTTACATTTTTAGACAAATCATGACAACCCAAACTGATGGATTGGCTATTTGAAACAAACCACAACAACAAAGTAATGCAAATTCAGTGGGTGTGAAGCCTCTTAGTCAGCTGCTGTCCAACTGTTACTTAGATTCCATGTCTAATTTACAGTGACAATTTGAGCTGGCAAGTATTTGCAGTGTAACTGTCAGATTTTTAAAAGCTTTAGTAGATAAGTTCTTACAGTTGTGTGTTCCAGCAGTAGCTTTCAAGAAACTTTTGGCAGTGAGTTGCATTATTTTATTACACTGGTGTACGTTTCTTAGTAGCTTGCATCCATTAGTTTGATAAATTGACCCAGAAGTGTCCTGACAGTCTGTTTCTTTGGCTAAAAGTCAAGCCTAGTACCATTAACCCAGAATGAACATTTGTAGAACACTTATTAAATTTCCTGGTAATTAATATTTTTCCTTAACTTTTAGATTTGAGCACTACAGGTAGGTATGGAATCCGTTACATATAAATTATTATGTAGGATGCATGCTTTCTAACTCTATTTCTTTGCACTGCCTATATAAAAAAATGCTGTTTGAGTTAAAAAGACTTTCAATCACATCAACAGGTAAATTACCTATTTAAGCTATTATTATTTTTAAAAATTCTTCAGGCAGAACTTTGCATAAAATTTCCATAGAGTAAAATCAGTTTCAGTAAAAAAATATTAAACTGTTTTACCATTTTAAATTGCATTTCTGTTTACTGATATATGTAGTTGAACTATTTAGTGAAATGTCTATTGCATTATATTCACATGACTTTCTGAAGATCACTGAATGTTATTGAGTGACATGCATATTTTTCCAGTATACATATTCCTGTTCATACACACTTAAGTATTTGAGCTGCAATGAAGAATGGAAGTCATAACTCTAGAAATTGAACTCTAGAAACGTTGGGTTGTTTTTTTTGAGTATCCAGTCATGCAAACCACACAGGCTGACAGGCATCTGAATAGTGTGACCTCTCTGATGCTAGTCCTGGCACAAGTCAATGAGTATCATGTCTGTGGCTTTCCAGGCTGCCTCAGAGCCCCAGCCTGCTTTGGGGGAGTTTCACCAGCAACAACTCCATGCACTCTAGTTCTGGAGAGAGCAAACTGAGTGCTGTAAATATAATTTCCCCAAAAAAGACATTTCTAGCAGTGATAATTTAATATGCCCTTTAAGTTTGGGATTTAAGATCAATCTTAACTGCGTGTCATATTTACATATCTGCTATTTCACTTTAGTCTGAAGCTAGTCTTTCTGTTCCCTATCAAGTTACTGTTCCATAATTATTCACATTGCAACACTGTCTGCCTTAATATTTTCCCCTGATGTTAAAATATTGTTTCATTTGCTGGCTGTTCTGGATATCTTGTTCTCTCTTCTCAGGCAGTGGACCTGTGAGCCAAATTCAGAAGTGATATGTAAGGTGCTGTAAGATAGATCACGTAATATTCACTTGAATTCCCTCAGTATTTCATACTCTTCATAATGTGAAGGCAACGTAACACGATATAACTCTCATACAAAGTAGTTGAAAGGAGTTGGGTAAGCTAAAGAATCTCCTTCAATAAATTATGCTTTCTCCTAGCTGTTTATTACATGAGCTAACTTTGATTTAAGTACAGGAGGTCTGAGGCAGAGAGTAAGGTAGTAGACACACATCTGAGGTAATTCCATTAGTTGTGGTCACACTGGCAAGTTCATAGATAAACCATGCACAAGTATAGGCTCTGTGTGGGCTAGTTCAGCTCATAGGCAGGTTAGCTATTTTAATTGCAGGTCTGCCTGGCTACAAGTATTTATGAGACATTATGCTCTCAAGTGAGCAGAATCAAGCCATCCAAAACCCATTTTTTATGGGAAATACAAGTGAGACACCCGCTGTCTTATGCTGAATCAAAAGGGAGATGTATATGAAAAAAATACTGAACTCTCTGGACTGTTTCCATTATTTTCAGTATCTCCTCTGAGTAAATTAAACAGAGTTGACTGTAAGATATTCTGTCTGCATTACTCCTCAGTTTTACCTTGTGCATCACATCTGAATTCAACTCTATGCCTTCAATTGGACTATGTACTTAAGTTTAGAGAAACACAAGTGTTTTGATGGCAGTTTAGGTAAAACAAAACATGCTCCATTTAAAGCTAATTTTGCTTTAAAAAAATATTTCTTTTTTCCTGCAAGAAAAAGAGAATTATTTTCTCCAATGGTCTAAGTGAAGTAGCCTAAATTGTCAGGATCTAGAAGAGACTCTGTACACAGTGCCTGGTGACAGAGAGAGAGGGAACAGAAGGTGAAACAGGGTGTCTGGAAGCTAAGGATAAAATATATGAATAAATAAAAGTAAATATATGAGGGGAAAACAGATTGTGAACATGAAAGCTGAAGAAGAAAAATGAGGTGGATATTTTCTCTGGAGCATATTGGTGTTACCTCTGCTGAGAAAAAAAGTTAAAGCTCAGAGAAAGTGGCTAGGTACCTTCTGCTTTAAAAATTTTTAGAAGGAGTGGCAGGAAAAAGGAATCTAAATTTTAAAAAGAACAGGTCTACAAGGAGGAGTTTCTGCACTACTCTAGTGGTTCAATCCTGCTTGAATATTTCCCCCAGGTATTCATTGCCTTTCATGATGCTTCATTCTGACAACTCATGTTACACTGAGTAACATGGGAATTCAAGTATACATTAATAGGCTTTCCATATTCATTTTTCCAGAAGGTGGATGTGTTTGGAATAGAACTTTTGCACTCAATCCTCGTTATCACAGGAAGAGTGCAAATTTTGTTGTGATAAATTCTAACCCTATTGTGGAATTTTCAGCAATAAAGATTTCAGTGTTGCTGATAAGACCGTATTATTAAATAATGGATAACAAAAAAAGAAATTGCACTCTAGTTTCATGCAAACTCTCTATATTTGACAACTTTGTACCATATATATAGTCCCAAAAAAAATAATAAGAGCCATTCCTTTTTGTTTCTCTTGAATATAAAAATATTTGAATGCAAAAGTTACTTTATGTCTAAATTAATCTCCATCTTCTGTGCTAGTCAACTTACACTCCATGACACAGAGACTTGCAATACTTGTCTTGCACAAGCATCCTGTAATCGTTTCTGGAGAAGTATAAATATATATGATTTTAACATGGAGTTTCACTGTTAGAAAAAATTATTTTTTCATATTTTAAACTTGGACCAAACATTAAAAGAATGAACATTTTCATCCTGCTCAATTTCAATGCAAGCATCAACATTAAAATCTTGGTGAAGCTTCAGTTTTATCTGCATTATAGAACAAAATGACATAGAGGAGTAATTTTTCTTTATTGTTTTCAAGGGGAAAAAATTGATTGTCCAAGTATTTTGAGTTGTGGTTCTTTAAGAAAAGGTTACATTATTTGCTAGCTCTAATAATTTATAAACAGTCTTGTCTGTGATTAAAGATACACAAAGTACTAACCTGGAAGCAACATTAGACTAATGAGTACTGATATTTTGTGTTTACAGCAGATCTAGAATTTTGCAAACTCAAGATGATAAGAAATTCAATCTCCTCCACTGAATTGATCATATTGACATGAAAAGGCTGTTAGCCACAGAGATACATGCTTAGTTTTAATAGTCTTGTCAATATTACTTTTTCCTTGCATATATATAATCCTTATATATAGTTATTCCATAACAAACAAAAAAATCAATAAAAATTAAAGCCATCTAATATTTTATGATATATCCATAGGTATTTAAGTTTTGTAATTCTAAAAGTTCCTCATCCTCTATGTCTTATTCCCTTAGTATATCTCAGGTTGGGGGGTGGATAAGCCCCATTTTATTCTCTGGTTCATATTCAATCAATTAGTATACACTGAGGAGTTATTCTTCTTTAGCAGACCTACCCATAATTGAATTTATGTCAGATAAGATGCTGTTCTTATACATCCACTGGGTGCAGAAACATATACATCAAGCCATAAGGTACACAAAGATTTCTCTTCTCTAAAATCTCAGTGAAACAATAGCTATTTGTTTTCAGAGTATTGTCCAAATGTTTAAACATGCGAGGGACAGATTTACCAGACTTCTAAGAACATTCGCTCACTGGTCCAGCTGATATTATATGATATCAGGCTATTTTATGCCATGAAGATGATAGATGACAATGTTTTGCCAACTTATATAATTATCATTGATGTAAGAACCGCCTATGTACTATTTCAGCAATTACAAATGTCGGGGCAATTTACAATGGGTTATGGGCATTGTTAGTTGACAATCTCAAACTCAAAACCTGAACTGGCAGATCCCTATCAGTTTTTTATCTCAAGAGGACTGAATTATTTGCAAAATCACAAGTCATTTCATGTTTATAAACTGAGAAATACACAGCATGAAAAGAAATTTTTTATTAGCATAGTGTTATTCCCTTTTCCAGTTGTAGATTTCATTCTGAATATATTCTAATGGGAAAAAAAAAAAACTGTTACTATCAATAAATTATATGAGGGAAAGACAACATCTAATTGCAGCATGTTCCATTCACAGGCCCTACCTCTCTAGCTCATAGGAAAAATGAAGTCAACTGGACAAGTTGACATTGATTCATCCACATGGTCTCAAAGCAACATAAGATTTCTTTGTGACAAGAGACTTAACACTTGCTTTTTAGTTGTTTCTTTGCACCCTCTTCATACAACTCTTGCAGTCCAAAAGGGCAACGAATTTAGAAGCTGCGCCTTGGTCATAAGGTGATGTACAACTAAAAGTGGAAAAAAAAACCAAAGAAAACAAAACCAAACCAGCAAATCTAAAATGCAATCAACTTAAATAAATTTAATTAGATTGCAAAGGAGCTATTATATCATTGCAACAGGTATTCAGATAATATCCAAAGAGGCAGTGACTAACAGATCCATCATTTTTCTTGCATAAAAACAAAACAATGGAAAATGACGTCTTTAATACTTATGATACCGAAAAGTTAAAAATTTTCATATTCTGAAGGATTTATTCAATTATGAGAAAAGACTCATATTTATTTAAATAAATAAAGCATTTTAGCTCACCCTGTGAGAAACTCCTATTAAGGACAAATGTTTGAATCAGAAAATTTCTTAAGCTTCAAAAATAAACTGTATGGCTAAAGGAGATTCTTCAAAATGCACACTGAAAATGTTTGATTCTTCTTCTGTTTTTACAGATGCAAATCATACTTCATTTAAACTGGTTTAAGAAAGTACAGGATTGAGGCCACACTGTTTATCCTCATCATACTCCAGTTTTCAATTTATAATCATTTTTTTTTTTTTGCTCAACTATTTACAGCAGTTGCAATCATAAAGAAATACCCTATAGTAAGCAACTGATTGTCTCTTGATTAGATACTGCTCCAGACTGCATGTGTTCACATCACTTGTTTCTTTCTATTTTCAGGATCCACAATTGCAATCAAATTTCAGACATAAACAAATAATCACAGTCTGCTTTAGCTGAAAGGAGAGCTCTGTTTACACAGAGTGGAGTCCTACTGTCTTTTTCAAAGCACAGAGAAGGAGGTTTTGCCACACACATAAAGAAATGAATCTGAACCTTTAATTTTCTATCTGACTTAGTGCCACAAAGTCTGACGAGGGATTCTAGATCAAATGTACAGTGTGATACTCTGTAATACCAACTCCCATCCCAAGTAAAAATTATAGTTTATTCTTGTTCTTAAGGAAACATTCCCAGGCTCAGGTGTCCCCTGCCTGTAACATTACTCAAGGGTGGTCTCTGAGGCTGATCTGAGCCTAATCTTGGAAAATATAACATGTCTTGTCTTATTTAACATTACTACCCAAACCAAAGACTCTATAAACTATCATGAAAACCATCTCCTTAAAGGAATTGCCTTTTAATTTTTATGACACTTCAAATAGTTCTAGATTAATGTCGTGGTTTAACCCCAGATGTCGAGTAAGTACCATGTAGCCATTTGCTCTTATCCCTGCCTCCTGACCCACAGATGGGAATTAAAAGAGAAAATGAGGCCTCATGGGTTGAGATAAGAACAGTTTAATAAGTGAAAGGAAATAATCTTAATAATAATAATAAGAAGAAGAAAGGTAAGGAGAGGGAGAAAGAGTAACAGAACACAAGAAAACAAATGATGCACAATAAAATTGCTCACTGCCTGCTACCTGAGATCCAGCCCATCCCCAAGTCATGATCAGCTCCTCTGGTCTGACACTCTCCCAATGTATACGCCAGGCCAGTTTGGGTGAGCCATTCTGGCCATGTTCCCTCACAACTTTTTGTGCAGCTTCTTAATAGGAGTGCATGAGACACTGGAAAGTCCTTGATCTGGAGTAAGCACTGCTTAGCAACAACTCAAGCATCAGTGTCTTATCAACATTGTTCTCATAGTAAATCCTCAAACCACAGCACTGTACCAGCTAGTAAGAAGAGAATTAACTTTGTTCCCAGACAAAACCAGGACAGCTAATAGTAGTCCAAAATAAAAATAAACGTGCTGCAAATCCTCTTTCTCTGGCTATAGCATAACTTTAATACCTTTTCTTATGGGCAAAATAGAGTGTGATTTAGAATGTGAGCATTTTACTTAATTGACACATTTTATTTTCCACATGTTCTTCAATAACTGTCAGAAGCAGAGATTATTCTTTTACTATAGGATTAATCGTTATCAAACACAAAACCATAAGAACATAAAGTAACTTGTCAAACATTAGTAAGCTAAGCTCTGTAGATTTAGCAAGTATTAACATTGAATTAGTGATAGGCCATCTCTAATGGCCACATATCATTATAAATGTATTCAAATTTCTATGTCCAGTCTATGATTTTACAAATGTATTAAATCCACTAAAGTAAGTTGCTAAGAAGATTGGCAGAAATTACTGAGTTGACAAATGAGTTAAGAATTAACTAGTATATTGAATACGCTCAAATAAATATGAAATTGTCATGCCATAAAATCCATGAAGGTAGCATGGTTAATCATGGAGCGCTTCCAAGATTGCTCATTGTGTGGACCCTGACCAGAGAAAGAAATAAGATGGAACACCTCTTCTTTCACCTGGAGATTTTCAGACTGTGCCCACATTCTGAAGGTAAATAGATATTTCAGTAGTATATATAACATAGTCTACTAGCAATCATGTTAAAAATGAGCTTTAAAGAAATTACACTACTTACCTATGGAGTACTGTTATATTTCCCAGGTTGACAACCATGCTTTCTTAGTCAAACACACACCACAAGTCAGATTTTTAGCCAAGATGAAGATTCCACTTACTATGCTGAAATTGAACATGTCACAATCTTTCTATGGCAAGAAAAAAATGTATCAATAACAACTTTTTTGACAAAACCATCTTGGACCATGATTCCTTAAAAGAATCAGAAGTATGCAGTGGAAAATGCAGAACTGTAAATACAGAACACAATATTTTTAACTTTGATTAATAAATTAATTGGAGGAAGGGTCCTAGAGCCATAGAGGCAGACGACAAACAGTGTGCTCCCCAAGGAAGCAGGGGCAGCCAAAATCATTAGCCACTGCATAAGGGTGAACACTGAGACCAAACATGGAAAGAGGACTCTACAGCATGAGGAGCAAGACATGATGTGAAGAACCCTAGAGGTTCAAAGGGTGTGGATTGAACTGTATTGCAGTGAGAAAAGTAAGTGCATTTCGCCAAGACCAGGTTGTATCAGCTATGTTTTTCTAGGCATAATACTAATAAAATGTAACTGGAATCACCAGTTTGTGCTTTGTGTTTAATATTTGCTTCTGAAAAATTAACCCATAAAAGCCAAAATTTATAGTCCAGAGATTTCTAAACTCCAGGAAGTATCAATAGTCCCAGGTGTCAGTATCTGGGTCATGTGCTGCCATCTCTCAGGCAAGGATGCACCTTCTGTCCCTGAGGAATGGCTGTAGATGCAGGGAAACTTAGTTTGAGAGTGAAAATTAGTTGGAGCAGCCCTGGAAGTGTCCAGCGAAGTGTGAGAGACAGAAATGGTTAATGACTGAAACATTGTTGAAATCACTGAAAGACTTTTGTCCACTGTAGCAAACCGTAAAGGAAAAACTGCTCACTAAAGCTCACCCCTCCCTGAATATGCCTACTAATTTGGACTGTGATGGGAACTAGAGATAAGATAAAGGTGGTTCTATTTTCCAATTGTCCCAGGAGGAGAATGTATCCACAAGTGTGAGTGACTGGAATGCTAATGGTTCAGACAATCGGGGTGCAAGCTGAGGATGTGCAAAGTAAACCCCAGGTGCTGAGGGCCTGCACACCTGGACACCAGGACACCTGGACTACAAGCTGGGTGTTGGACAAGATAAGGAGAGGACCAAATCCTGTGAGACAGGTTAGTGTTTCTTTGTCGTTACACAAATAACTCAGCTGTGATAACTCCCCTCCAGTGAAGCACAGGGATAATTCAAGCATAGCCTGAAGGTATTCACCTCTGCTAATCAGCCATAATGGGCCATAATGGACTCAAGGTTGTGACATTTTAGAAGGTGTCAAACACTCCCGAAATGTCTCCTGATCCAGTAAGGATCCATTGTAAACCTTCTCACCCCAAGGCAGGTACTGGGGGTTTCCATCTAGCCTAAGCTTAATAAAACCCCAGTGGACTTCTCTCACTACGTGGGCCTCCTCTCACCACCCTGGGCTTCCCTCAATGGCTCCAGACTGAAATCATCAATTTGACAAGACTTGGACTCTCACCATCAGGAAGACCACAAGAAGATCAATGGGACACCGTCAGAATCCACAGAGTGGTGATATTTTTTCTACTTAATCTGTCACTCTGTCACTCTCTCCTCTCTCTCCCACCCCTTTGCTCCTATTTCTTTCTATCTCTTTCTGACACACATTTACTGTTAAATAAAAATCCTTACTATTGACTTTGGCATATGGTCTCATTTGCACCTTAATTTGAGATAAAATAATAATAAAATAATAAAATCTCTCATAATTTTAATGCCTGGTGTTAACCAGGGAGGACTTTGATGTGATTCTCACAGGGTCCCTGGAGGCCTTAACACATTGTACTCAGGAAAGAAAACAAAAGATAAAGATTTAGGCTGATACCACAGTGAGAACACAGGATGGCCACAGAGATTAATACAGAGGGTTATCTTTTAAATATCATTAAATCAATTCTACACAGATCTATTCTCATTGAATTCACGTAGCCTCCTGTTCACTTTGCTTGAGCAATAATCCTATTTGCTGCTATTCTCAGTGACCCGTGGGATAATAACACAACCCTGGCTTCCTCCACACATCTCTTGATAGTAATGAGTTTCCCTGTGCATGTGCACTTTCAAACTCAGGGTTAATAAGGCAGTCACCTATTTATTAGAGACAATAATATTTGCTCCTGTCACTTGATGTTGTACTGTGGCATATTTCAAGCAACAAATTTCTCTTCCTGGGAGAAGGTAGAATTTCAGTATGTTTAAAAGTTCTGAGTTACATGTCATATATGTAGTTTTGGTTCAAGCCCACAAAGAATGGGCCAAATGGTATGTATTTTGTTTCTCCAGATCCAGAAGGCTATATTTTGAAGACTTTACTTTCTGGGTTAGCAAATAAAATACTGCATTGAGAGAAAAAGAGAAAACACAAGTCAATATTTTATTTAATAAATATTTATTTATGGGACAAGACATATAATCTCTGTGTATTACTGGTTTATGAATGAAAGACAAACTTTTACTCTATAGGTCATATGCATCTTGAGGACAACAACACATTAACATTTGATGTCAATGATGTTTGAGTACAAACAGGTCTCCTGCCCTATCAGTATGAAAATTGAGTTTCTGTGCTAGTTTATAATGGTATCAGGTATCAATTGATTTTAAACATGTTACTTTTATCTGTCTGAATTCCCTTTAATAATGATAATTTTTTCACAGTTTCCTACCTTAAGCTGTCACCCTTATAAAATAGCCACAGAAAACAAGTGGTCATTAATGTAAACAGTTCTTCTCCTCAGAGAGACATGAGAAACTATAAGACAGAACCAAACACTTTCACTGTATGAAGGTTAGTCCCTCTCATGTGAGTTTCATTTCTGGTAAAGCTTAAGAAGCACAATCGCAATACCTTCAGTAAATGACTTTTGTTAATGTGTTAGCTCACTTCATCTGGACACTGGATCTGTTATACAGAAACAGTTTCCACAGTCCCTAATATTTGTTTTACAAGGCAGAATAACATGAAAAGTTTCCTTATTCCATATGTCTGGATCACAGATCAGGACAATGCTTGCTCAGAAAGAGTAAGGATTTCTCTTTTTCTCTTTTCCTTTATATCTCTTTCTTTCTCTTTCTCTTCTCCTTTTTCAATATGTCTTGTGTGAAACAATTCATAATTCAGCCCTTATTTGTAGCTATAAAGCACTGTATGCACACATAAACAACAAAATATTATTCCTATCCTTACTGACTTAAGAAGTTTACATAATAGCAAGTATATTTCTAGCTGTTAAAATGCTGGTTTATTTAAAACTGTCTATATATTTAAATAGATATAGGAAAATGCTTAGACTTCCTAATCCTGAATTTTGAAAGTCTTCTTGTCCTTTAATGGAAACTTTAAGCAATTTGACAGAGAAAATAAAATATTTGACCTAAAAAACTATCGTGTTCCTCTGACTCATTTAGAGTGCAAAACTAAATTTATTTTTTTAAAATAACAGTAGCATGTTCCCACACATACATAAACTATGTAACAAAATATATTTTGCTGTATTTCAGTATTTTATTATAAAACTGATAATTTTTATAGTAACTACCTCTTCCCCCTACTCTTCCTCTGAAAGACACTATAGAAGAAATTAAATTATAATTTGCAGAGTGAATGTTGAAGCATTACTCAAGCAAAATTCCGTCTGAGATATCTGGATCTGTCCATAAAGTAAAAATTAATAAACCACCTCAGCTGAAAGTCCTGAGAAGAAAATGAAGAGGTACTTCAGAGTTTTTGGCATGTACATTGTATCTGTTCATGTAATAGAAAACACCATGGACATTTAAATCCAAAACTGAGTCCAAAACTACAAAATAACCCCATTAGTTTTATCCTTTCATAAATTGTCCTTTTCACTGACTCTTGTAAGGGAGCCAGATAGGTTTAAAGGCCCATCTTCAAGGTTGCACTTTTGTAAATAATGCAGTGTCAGGGCTGACTATCTGAAAAAAGGTTTTTTCTGTTGTGTAGCAAAGAGCACTTGTATTTCTTTGCCAGTCAAAATAATGATCAGTGAAAAAGTAAGATACTATTACTGCACAGAAAGGAGAAATATTTTTTTATACAGAAATTTCAGGTGCTTAGTAATTTTGGCAAGAAGGCTTTTTTTCTTTCTATAGCACTATTATATTCATGTCATTTTCAACATTCAGTAAATACAATAGCACAGGTCTCTAAACCTATTTAACTGAAGGGTGTAATTTACAAAATTTTCACAGAAAATATTTTTTACTAATTCCAGAACAAAAAAATTCAATGTGAAACTCCATATTTACGGTAATAGCTCAGAGAATATTCTGTTCCATGTAGATCATAAGGGATCATATCTCAGCCTTCATTAGCTGAGCCTAAAAGAAATTTATATGTCACCCAAAACACCCATCCAAAATGAATAAAATTCAAGCCTAAATAATCATACCTTTATTATACAACATTTGGTCAGAATTAAATTTTTTCTCACAGCCCAGCAGAACACAAGTTATATTGATAACTCATTATAAACACAGTAAACCACTGATTCTTACTTTAGTTTTATATAAATAAATTTCTATACTTCTATGTCTTTACTGTTGCTTTACATAAAAGGCTTCAGCTTGGAAGGATACTATTAATACTTGATTGTCTACAAACAATCATCAATCATTGAAAATACAAGCATAAAGAACCCTGGAATAAATGATGAGTAAATATCACCACAAGCCAAGCTCTGACCTTCTTCCTCAGTTTTCACTCAGCCTTCTTTTAGGCAGACCTCTTGTGAAAACAGTGGAATTTATGAAAGAACCATTACCTACAACTTAGTGTGTGGTTTAGCCTCAGGTGTCTACAGGACAGTTAGACTCCCATTGCTTACTTCGTCACATTGAAGAATGATTGGTAGGACATGAAAGCTTATGTGTCCCTCCCACATGAAAGGGGGGTTTCCTCAAACCCTTTGTGTTTGATTGGTCTGTCAATGCCCCAGGAAAGTCAAGATCCTTGTGCCTGACCTGTCTGTCAGTGTCCCATCATGGGGAATCCACTGATCAGTGCACTGTTTTTTAGCAATGCATTGTCCCCACCACTCATTCTGGAAAGCACAAAGGTCCATGAGTGACCTTCAGCTTCACTACAATCTCAATTCTGTGAGGAGGGTCAAACACACTACTTATAGGACAAGGCTCGATCCTATAGGTCTGCTGCCAGAACCACAACAGATATCTGCCAATAACAGCAGATCCAAGAGACAATGGGATGTGTCAGTCACCAAGGATGTGACTGGCACGCACAGTGTCTCTTACTCTGGAGAGTCAAGGCATCAGTGGGACAGATTTCTGGAAAAAAAACCAAAACCAAACCTACAGCTAAATGATACAGCTGATGACTATTGAAAAAAATGGTGACTCCTTTTCCAAATAAGCAGAGATTGATATGTCTCCAAGAATACCCTAGTTAACCCATCCAAGTGAGATGCAAGGTATTTATATGGAAATATCTGTAGAATTCCGGCTGCTGACTGCAGACTGATGTCTGCAAATATCCCTGACTTGGAGGTGATGACTAGATGCAGATTCTCTTCAGCTCACGCTGTTGTCTGTTCTCAAATGGATTTCTCTGCTTGAGCTGTCCTATCCTGCAGGTATAATCTTAGGAGTACTGCAAGGAGGATTTCAGTCTCAGATTCCAGCATCCTATGTTCAGAGCTCTAAGGTACAGATTCATCACCTTTGGCCTAAGCACTGGCTAATTACTTGTGCAGCTCTAAAAACAGTGCCAACAGAAAGAGTCAATACACTTTCACAGAAAATGACTGAGACTAGGCGATTTATCAAAGTAGGACTTAGGTGCACATAGGCGATAACATGGTTTTGAACAGGCAAAACAAGAGAACTATTTTCTTGACTGTTATGGTGTGGTTTATTTTTTTGCATAGTTTCTCTCTCTTATCTTTGCCAAAACATCTAAGTTTCATGCTTTTTCTCCTTGTATTGTTCTATCTGGTTAATTTCCTTCACTGAGCATCTTGTTCTCTTGAATTTCTCTCTCACATACTAATACCTCTTCTGCATTGTGTGGTGGTAGAGGAGACCTCATTTAAGAGAGCAGGCTCATACTAGACAACAAAGAAATAATAATAATAGAACATTCAAGCTTTCCACAGTTAAGCATCTCTCTGACAAAGTGAATAAGTCATTAATTGCCATAAAATGTTTGCATCTTTGGCTCCTGACTTCAGGGAGACATGCAGGAGCTCAGCCTTTTGTCAGACAAGGTACCAAAATCTTATATTTTTCAGAGACTATATTCCATTTCTTCAGTCACCTCTAAGGCGAAAGAGTCACCTCTCTCCTTAGAGAGACTCCTTAGAGTCACCTCTAAGGGAAAGAAACCCACATTTTAAAGGACAAAGACAGAACAAATCTAATCACTAGTACACAGTAGTTTGGACACAGCTATGGATGAAAATAGGGTTTTTGTTGTTTCATTGTACCTTTTTTTGTAAGAAAAGGTACCAGTTAACAAAAAAGTTGCATGACTATTTTTTCTATCACATATTTCTTATCCTAGAAATGCATCCAATGCAGAAGTCAGCTAAAAGTCCAATCTACCATTGCTTTTTCTTTAATTCCTTCTGTTATTGCTCTCAGTACTCAATAGGTCAGTTACAGACTTCACCTCACTGAACCAGCTACAAGATTGTTGAAATCTATAAAGCACCTCTTGGCTCTATTTCTATCAAAACTGATAAGTTGCATTTGCCCAAGATCTAAAGGAGATTATTCATTACAAATGTATTGATCTGTTTGCAACTTTTTAGCTGAAAGACTTCATAAAAGGAACCTCCATTGTGTGCAAATTTATAACTGTAATAATATCCTTGAACTGCATCAGAGACAGCCAATATGTATTTTATGAACCCACTATTTGAAGCTACTGTACTTTAAAGTGGCATGCAGAATAGAATGAATGGTTTAATTTTATTTGTCTTACTTAAAACTTTCCACTTACCTGTGCAACTGGAAGACTGAAATCATGGATTCCTTACACATCCCACAAAGTAAAGCCACTAGCATAGCCAGCACCTTCCCTCCTTAGCTGAAAAAGCAAGTATAGCACAATATATATATTTGCATGCTATATAAATGCATATAAATGCTATATTTGCACAAATATAGCAAAGCCTATTTTCAGCTAACTATTTCAGAAAAATCTCATGCCGAGTTCAGTATCTTTGCATATTTCTGTGCATTTGGCATACTGTTTCTTGAAATAGTCAGATGTTATTCTTAAAAAGTTATGATACGTATTTTGAAATCCATGCATAAAACAAGGTAGTCAGAAAGCTTCCATTCACTCTACTAGTTTTTCTGCAGCAGTAACCATCTGAGCAATGTGGGCAGCCTCTACAAAGTGTGTCTCTGTTTGCTGAGAAGGCACAGGTAAAACAACACAAACCTCTGCCAAGGCCCCATAGGAGGATGGGGTGAACAGCAATTTCATCATCAACTCACACCACTGTCAACAGCATTTGGGGCAAGATCTCACAAGCTGTTCAGGTCCCAAAGCTTTATGTGGTGAAGCTATGTATAAATGTTTCTATGATTGACTGATGCTAAAAGAATCTGTTCTGTGCCAGCAGAAATAGTGCCAGAAGGTGAAGGGTGGAGAGGGGGCATGTTCACACCTCATAACAGCAAACATCCCTGTATGTCCTGATCACAATGGGAATTTTAGAGATGTGTGACCACTTGGGGCTTAGCAGTTGAAATCTTTAACCTTAGTAACTAAGGTTTCAGTACCCTACAGACCTAAATATCTCCTCTGTTTGATTTTGGATTGTCAGATTTGATCTGCATTAACTCAGTGTATTTTAGGTCTAAACACTTATAGAAATTACAGGCTTCCAAAGGAAGTCTTTGCATCTAATTGCAACGAGAACAAATATGTTTTATTTTAATCTCACCTCAGGTGACAACCTAGCAGCGGGAACTCTGATGCAAACTAGAACTATAATTTAAATTTAAAAAAAAAGATTTTAATTGTTTGTGATATGGTAAACATCCACAGCTATTTCACTGAGAAGAAATGAAGAACGAAAAAGAGAAGGGTAGAAGGAAGAGAGAGATAGCATTCAGTTGGGAATTATGGTGTGATGATTCCTACTACTTTTGCTTTCTGGCTTTCCCAGCTTGATAGCTCCAGAAATTATTTTTGATGGCACAGGGTGGTGAACAATTTCTTAGATGTAACTAGATTCAGATTCTGCTTTGTTTGCCATGAAAGATATTAATTTGAAGAGCTTTGGTTTAGCACTTCACACTCAAAGCTAAGCAATGTATATTTTAAAGTTTTTGATGGTTCTTGCATATTTGCTTGTTGATATGTTCCATTTGTCTCAATATTATTTCCCTCCTGTCCACATTTAGTAAACAAAAAAAGGAGGAACCACCTTAGAATTAAAAGGAAATCTGTAATAGTGCCAGGATAAGTGACATTTGGTTTTCATTTACTTTGCTTCAATTATTCTACCCAAGGTCTGTTCTATGTACATGTGATGGAAAATAGAAAGCCATGGAAATAGACAGAGAAGAATTAACCAAATTTAAAAAATGTTACCAAAGGAATGACACAAGACAGCAAAAGAGAAATATACTTTCTTATTAATTTCTCTCTCTTGTTTACCCTTCCTTTTTCTTCTTTCATTCTGATTTAGTTTAAGTCCTTACTGCCTGATCTTCTTGGCTAAAAAGACTACATTCACCTCCTCTCTTGCACATTAGAACTACTAAAAGAATCATCTGCAAAACTGAGTAACTGTACCAAAAAATCACTGCTTCACATGGAAGCATCATGAAGTAAGTTTTCACATCTTGAGCTTAATTTACTCTTAGCCTCCATTTGTGAGATTCCTGAAAGAAGCAAGAGCATCCTGCTGATGCCAAGACTTCCATGTAGCACCTCACCATTCAGCAGCTCCTGTGACAGTTCCACCATCAAGCCTGCCAGACAGGGTTGAAATTCTGAATGCAGTACATATCTTGCCTGCCAGAAGTCAAGATTACATCTTAATCACAGCTGCTAGAATTCTTCATTTTCGCCATTCTTACCTCTTACATTATATACTTTACTGTGTCTCTTCAAACATCTGATTACCATTTATGAGGATTCTGGTGCTGCAAATGGGTTAGTCCACAACAACTGATTAACACCAGCACAGTCAGACGGGAAACTAAGTTCTTGCAGTTGTGTATTATTATGTGCTAGCTGAAATGATGGCACCTCTTGTCCTCTGGTTTTATGACCTTGTAGATACAATAGCTTGAAAAATTGACTGCTTAGTCTGGAAAGGTGGCAATGCGATTCAAGAAGTTAAGTCAAGGAGTTGTTTTATTTAAAAAGGCACATGACTTAGAATATTTCCAAGATGAAGTGTTATCAGCAACTCCCTTGATTAGTGGACCAAATTCCTGACGTATCAACATGTGGAGAGCTCTAATGTTGCAGTGACAGTTTCACAGCTGCCAAGTGATAGCCTGTGACTTTTTGGCATGTTCCCATCTTCACAGCCCCATTATCCATGCAATGAAGACAGACTATTTTCTTGTGAATTTAGGCTGAAATTAAACAGGAGAAAAGTAGACAGAGGTTGTTGACAAGTGTAGTCAGTAAAAATATCAGAGGGTTGGGAAGTTTTGTTTGTTGGTTTTTGGTTTTGGGGAGTTTTTTTAGTCTTTTCACTTATGAAATTTCTCAGAAAAGTTCTGGTATTAGCAGCTTGGATGCATTTGCTGAAATGTTTATGAGATTTATGAATTGAGCTTCTGGCCTTTAACATTCATTTTTCAAAACTAAATCAAGTAGTATTTCAAAGAAAGTAAGTGCGATCATGAAAAGGACTATCTTGCAAGAATTACTCCTGCAGTGTTTTTCTTTCCTTTTCTTCCCCTTTCTAGCCCTTGCTCTGAAAGGAAAACCAACAAGAATATGAAAATGACAGTCAGAACTGGATAAAAGGCTTTTTTCCCCTGCCTTTCGTATAACATAAACATTAGACCCTATCACCTCTCATCATCTGCTGTGCAGAAAGTGGAAGAAAGAACTCATTGCCTTTGTCATGGCTCCTTCTCAGGCACTAGAGTCCTACATTCCGAGGCAGAATATCGTCATCATTCATGCTGGCTGCTAGAGAAATCAGCTGGTCTGAAACCAGCAAAATTTTCCATCTTCCCTGAACTTTGGATGGATGGCTAGCAAAAAGCCTGGATGTCCACAACTTTCTAGAAGAACCTCAGTGGTCAGAAAGATATTATCTAGCTGTGTGGTATCAACTTCTTCTTGAGAAGTGAAGCAGGAGATGAGTAAATCCCAGTGAAAGATATTTCCCTGTAAATACGTCTGCTTTTCTTACATACTTGGGTATTTCTACAAATTGTTTGCTTAGGTTTAAGGCCACATAGTCCTGTAAAGCAGCAAATGCATACTTGTTATTCCTAACAGGCCACAGGCTCTGTATAAGTGTTTCAAGGCCTCAGGGCTATGGCTTGTCTTAGCTTTATAATTTAAATGCAACAAATTGGCAGAGAATACAGTCAACCTGCCTGTAATTTTTACATGTCAGTTGTGTATGAGACCCTTTTAGGAAGGCTTTTTGGAGGTACCAGCCTACAGTCATCGCAGACAGACAGAACTTGTTCTTACTGGACTATCAACAGTACTACTTAAAGTACCTTACCTCTGAGCAACACAGGTTTTAAAATTTAATGTAACAAATCAGTGGAGAACGTAGGCAATATGGACTGTGGATTGGGCATAATAACAAAGAAGACCAAGCGTGAGTTTCACTACCTTATCCCCAAACTCTGGAATATTATCCGTCTGCTACAGCATTCACATAAATCCAGACCCAAACCAGAGTCCCAATACAGCATCAGAATGTGTAAAATGCTCTACTAATTATAAAATTTCTGTAGGAGGGTCTGGTAGTTTTCAAGACAAGGAGGGCAGAGTAGATCTGGTGATGATGACCAGAGCTGGCAACAGTCCAGACAGCCAGGTAGATCCAAAGCAAGGGTGCAGGTCCCAGGTCAAGTCAGGAGATCAGTTGAGGAAGGGTGGATGGGTCAGGCCAGGAAGATGAAAGGCACAGGCACTGACACAGGCACAGGAAAAGCTGCAATGTAGCTCACACAGGAATCAAGAATGTAAACCATCCATCTGCCCTCAGTTCTTTTCACTAGCTTTGAGTTTTCCCAGAGGTCAGATCTAAAGTTACACAATAGCAAACCTGGTCTTGAGCATCAGCAGCCAAGCCCTTAGGAGAGGGTTGCACTCCAGACACTGAGAGGCACTTCATTTTGTCCTCAATGAGAAAATCCACAAAGCCGCAGAATCACAAAATGTGGTGGTCTAGTTCTCTTGGCTTTGGTTTAGGCCTTCCTTGGTAGCAAGGTCATAACTAAGGAAGTATTCCACACCATTCCTTCACGCAATCAGGTGCATATAAAGACAGGAGGATGGTTTCCTCTCACTCTCGCTCATCCTTTCGTGTACTTGGAGGACATCAGGTCTCTCTGTCGGCTTTAGCTCTTATCAATGTGAGCTGAGGCCTCTTGGAGAAGCTGGTGTCCCAGCTGTGCAGAGGAGAGGGTGTCCCTGCTTTCTCTTAAGGGAAGTTTTGGTGAGAATTTATTGTATTACTTACTTATCGAGCTTTTTCCTGAGTTTACGAGTGTGTGTATCAGTTTTGTTTGGTTTTACCCATTTTTGTCCCATTTCCCTTTCCTCCCTTTTCCCTTTTGGGTTGCTTTGGGATTTGTTCTGTAGATTCATAGTGGTTTTGATTGTATATAATTGTAATATATGTGAATATATATATATATACTTTTACTACAATTGTCTTTTTTGGCACTTTTTTTTCCCTCTCTTGGGAGGAGTGGGGGAATCTGTGTGGCCAATAGTTGGGTTTGGCAGGGAGCCAACCCAAACCTTCACACACAGAATATCCTGAGTTGGAAGGGCCCCACAAGGATCATTGAGTCCAACCCCTGGACCTGCAAAGGACCATCCCCAAGAGTCACACCATGTGCCTGAGAGTATCATTCAAATGCTTCTTGGACTCTGCCAGGCTTGGTGCTGTGACCACTTCCCTGGGGAACCTGTTCCAGTGCCCAACCACCCTCTGGGTGAAGAACCAACCTAAATACCAACCTAAACACCAACCTAAACCTCCTGTATTACAACTTCAGGCCATTCCCTGGAGTCCTGTCCCTGGTGATCACAGAATGCGAGATCAGTGCCTGCCCATCCTCTTCTTACCCTCACAAGGAAGCTGAAACTGTAATGAGGTCTCCCCTCAGTCTCCTCTTCTCCAGGCTGAACAGACCAAGTGACCTCAGCCACTTCTCATATGCCTTCCCCTCAAGGCCCCTCATTGTTTTCCTCTGGATTCCCTCTAGTAGCTTAATATCTTTTTTATATTGCACTGCCCAAAACTGAACACAACATCCAAGCTGAGGCCACCCCAGTGAAGAGCAGAGCAGGACAATCCCCTCCCTCGACCAGCTGGCGATGCTTTGCCTGATGGCCCCAGGACATGGTTGGCCCTCCTGGCTGCCAGGGCACTGCTGACTCATATTCAACTGCCCATCAACCAGGACTCCTAGGTGTCTTTCCATGGCACTGCTTTCCAGTATCTCATTCCCAGTCTATATGAATCTCCAGAGTTGCCCCTTCCAAGGTACAGAATCTAGCGCTTTCCCTTGTTGAACTTCATACAATTGGGTGATTGCCCAATCGACTAATTTGTCGAGGTCCCTCTGCAGGACCTCCCTGCCTTTGAGGGAGTCAACAGCTCCTCCCAATTTTGTGTCATCTGCAAACTTGCTTAATATACCTTTCAGTCATGCTTCCCAGTCATTTATGAAGATGTTGAAGAGCACAGGGCCCAGGATGGAGCCCTGTGGAACCCCACTAGTGACAGGTCACCAGTCTGATGTTACTTCTTTCATTATTACCCTCTGTGCTTGACTCATGAGCCAACTGCTCACCCACCACACGATGTGTTTATACAGTTGCATGCTGGACATTTTGTCCAGAAGGACCCTGTGAAAATACAATGTTGAAAGCTTTACCGAAATCCAAAAGCATAACATCAGCTGGCTTCCCTTGATCAGCTGAGTGGGTTACCATTGGATAAGCAAGACTTTCCTCTCTTGAAGCTGTGCTGGCTGTGACCAGTGAATGCATTGTCTTTCAGGTGTTTTTCAATACATCTCAGAATAATCTTCTTCATAATTTTACCATGCACTGTAATGAGACTGACAGGTCTGTAATTCCTGGGGTTCTCCTTCTTCTTGCCCTTCTTGAAAATTGGGATGAGTTCACTAGCTTCCAGTCAGCTGTGACCTTTCTAGATTACCAAGACTGCCTAAAAACCATCAAGATATCAGCCAGCTCTTTGAAGTTTCTGGGATGACTCCCATTAGTCTCCATAGATTTGTAGGCATCCAGCTGGGGCAGCAGATCCCGCACAATTTCAGGGTCAACTGGGAGCTGATCATTCTCATAGTCATGGTCCTCCAGCTCAGGGCACCAAGACCCCCTTGGTCCATTGCCTGTGTTGAAGACAGAGGCAACAAAAGCATTGAAACCTTCTGCCTTGTCTCTGTCCCTGTTTATGAGGTGACCATCCTCATCTTGTAATGGGCCAATGATATTTTTACAGTGTCTGTTGCCATTAATATACTTGATAAAACTCCTTGTATTGTCCCCCAAGTTTCTGGCCAGCTTCAACTCCATTTGAGCTTTGGTCACACAAATTTTCTCCCCACAGTGGCAAGCAACCTCTCTGTATTTTTCCCATGCCACCTGACCTTGCTTCCAGTGAGCATACACCTTCCTTTTTTGCCTTATTTCCAAGAGAAGATCTCTGTTCAGCCAAGCCAGCCTTCTATCTCACCTGCTTGACTTTCAGGGTTTGGGAATTGCCTGCTCCTGTGCCCTTAGGAGGTGACATTTGAAAAGTGACCAGCACTCATGGACCCCACCATCTGCAAAAACATTTTTGCAGGGGACTTTACTTACTAATTCCCTGAGCAACCTGAAGTCTGCTCTCCTCATGTCAGAGTTGAGATTTTGCTGGCACTTTTCCTCTTGTCAACAGAGATTTTAAACTCAATCACTTTGTGGTCACTGTGGCCAAGACAGCCATCAATCTCTACTTTGCTCACAAAATCTGCTCTGTTGACAAACAGGAGTTCAAGGAGGGAATCCTTCCCAGTTGGGTCCCTTAAGACTTTTCCCATAAAATTGTCATTCAGGTTTTCTAGGAATCCTTTGGCCTGGGTTGTACCAGCTGTGTGATGCTCTCGGTTAATTTCTGACAAGTTGAATTCCTCCATAAAGAAAAGGGCAGTTGATTTGGAAATGTCCCTTATTTCCTCAAAGAAAAAATTTGTCAGTGTCATCTTCCTGGCTGGGGGATCTATAGCAGACTCCCACAATGATATTCACATTATTTGTTTGCCCCTATTCTTACCTAGAAGCTCTCAACTGTGCCATTGCCAGCTGTGAGCTCTATACATTCTAACCCTTCTATTCCATGCAGTGCCACCCCTCCATCTCTTCTGCCCAGCCTACCCCTCGTGAAGAGCCTGAAATCCTTCCAGGACTGTGATAGTACCAAACATAACTTTCTTTGTTTTCCCATGCATTTCTCACTTCTTTCACTACTGAGACTGTCCATTTACATAGTTATAAAGATCAGCACAGAAAATGTTTCATTAATTAGCTCAACCCACCTATCTATACAAATGGATATGGAAATATTGATTTCATTGAACACCTTTGATAGCAAAAGCTAAGTAAAACACCTTGGAAGCTTTCGTGATACTGCATTATACAGACCAGCTTATATTGTCACAGAAACTTAGCAGTAATAACCACTTGGCATCTTACTTGTAAGACTTACTATACAGCAGAATAACTACTAGCTATGAAGTATTAATTAAAAACTTGGAAGGTCTGGTTTAGCTTGATTAAAACCCTTAATATGAATTTTTATCCCAGGCTCATACAAAGACACAGAGTCGACAAAGTTTGTCAGATAATGAACAGTACATTTCAAATTCTGTCTCGTTCCCAGAATTGCAGATATATGCAAAATTGATAAATTGTACATGTTAGGGGGGAGAAAAAGGAAATTTTACATTTCAGAACCTGAAAATGTATAGCTTTAGTATTGATAGAAATATTTATGTGAGTAATTTCATTTAAACCAGTTTTGTCAGACTTGTGTTTCACTTTGGATTTGCAGGTATGAAAGAAGAAGAATCAGTACTGGAACACAAAATCTGAGAGAAAGCATGAGAGAAGTAATCTCAGTTGTGAATATACTGACTTTAAATAAGAAAAAATAAAATTAAGTATTAAAATTGTCTCTAACAGCAGTTCCCCTGTTAATTTCAAGGGTTTTGAGAATGTTATTGCTTACAAAATGTCCTAAAGGCTTCCACGCTCAGGAAAGACAGGAACTTTTGAAAACATATATGCAACTCCTTTAAAATCAGCATTGCATTTGAAGTCCTCAAGTAACATTATAAAAAAATTGACTGAACTTTCCCTGACATCTAAGCTAATTTTAAATTCATTTAATAATGCACTTGATAATGTACTTCAAAATCATCCACATAAAGTCACAAATTGACTTTATTGACACTGTTGACTCTTCAGCAACATATTCTGCTAAAGTTATGAATGCTGTCTTTGAAACTCAAACTTGACATTTCTCTCAGTGTTTTATCTTCAGCATTCAAAGATGACTAGGCTATCTACCAGATGTATAATCCTGGCAAAAAACTGCAATTCACAGTTTCATTCATCAGTCAAATCAGACCTATCAAATACCAGGAGAAAGTCTCTCTGAGCACAAGGTTGTCCTTTGTAGAACGCTGGTCCAAGTCTGTTGCATGAAGAAATGAGGACTTCTTACATCTGAAAAAATGACAGACATCTGGAGTCACTGAATTTTATTATTTTGCCCCTCCTTAGAAAAACTTGGCAAAAAATGATACTTAACTCTGTCTCTCAGGAATCTTTTAGAATCTAATAATATTTAGCTAAAGTTACAGAGCAGCACATGTAAAAAAGCAAGGGAAAAGAGAAAAAAAAACACAAAAGGGAAAAGCAATTAAGAAAGCATTTAGAATACTGCTCTCAGTAGCCTGAAGGAAAATCATAGAAACAAGCAGAAAATATTCATCTTCCATATTATTTTTTTAATGATGTCAAGAAAAAGAATTGAAACTCTCTAATTTAAACCCTGAGGAACAAGACATAACTTTAAAAATTATGAAATTTTTAAAGGGGTTTTGTTCTTTTTTCTATTTTAACCTACTCCAGACAGAGTGGAAAAATAACCTGAAGTGAATGAGATTAAGGAGATGTCTCCAGAGACCAGTTGTTTTTTCTGTGTCTTATTCATCTGATGGCCAATCAGATGACCCTTTGATTGAAGTTCTTTTATGATTAATATGAGTAATAGACTGAAAATGCAAATAAAAGTGTCCAAGGCCTTCTCCTCAGATAAAATTTGACAACAGACTCAAATTCATAATTTATAAAAGCAGCCATATCCAGTATTTTTGTGCTGTTTTTACAGTACAAGTAACAGGTTGGGGGATTTTAGAACATTTTTATAGTCTCAAGAATTTCCTTCTCCTATACTTTTGAGTCTGTATGTTTAGTGGTATTTCTACTACTTTCCAGGAAATCCCTGAATCTTACTTCATTTTATGTGACTCTGGATTTTCTTTTTTTGTATCACTGCCTTCTGATGCTGATATCCACAGTTTTCTTTAGTCTTCCTAGTCTTAGCATAACGGTAGGACTTATAGTTATGAATAACATCATGATGATGCAAAAAAAATTGCCCCCTCCCCTGGAAGGATCCCAAAACTCAGCCTCCACTGCAACAATACACAATTCAATCCAAACTGTCTTCCCAAACTGAAGTTATTCTTTTCTCCTTTTTTTTTTTTTTTTTTTAGGAGCCATAACATTGAGGTGTCACGCCTCCTCTTACTTTTTATGACTGAGGGGGAAAACAATTCTCCTGGAAGCCTTGAATATTCAAATCATCAGGCTTTTTCACCCAGCTTTCTACCCTTGAACTTGGCCTCCTGTTTCCATTCAATTTTCCAGAATTTATGGGCTTTAGGCAGCTCAACCAAATCAGTCCCCAGGCTGCTCTGAAACCAGCCAAGCTCCAGAAATCCCACCTACATATTTAAGGTTTCATACAACAAAGGGGGAAAGGAGGGCAGAGCGGAGCTGACAGGTTAGCAATGCTTCTCTTTATGATTCCTCGGGGGAAGAAAAATAACACTCTAACGATTTAAACAGCCTGATGTGTATCAAGCCCATAACTCATCACTAAAGAATTATGTGTAATATACCCTATAGCAGCTAAAAAATGCATTTGCCATAAAGCAATATTGTGTTATTCACCAAATACGCTCCACAAATCCTGCCCAGGCCTGTTAGTAGGTGACCAATTTAAATAACATAAAGCTCTGGAGACTGGCTATTACTACATATTGTACCTTGCAGAACAGCTCTATACTAATGATCTACCTGAGAGAAATCACCTTTGCGTATAGTCCTTTTCTCTGGTCTCAGAAACCTAATTTCCACAATATCAAGGTATTTTAGAATGCAGTTAATTTTTACTAAAAGCAAAGTAAATGCTTCTAATTTAAGGAGTCTCCACAATGTTAAACCTGCAGTGAATTGGAATAAAATGTGTATCTCAGAGAAAACTAGTACTAAAATTTGCATTGTCTTAATTAGAATTTAAAAGCAATATAATATATGCATTTTGTATTGAGCTTTCTTAGTGTCATCAGGAAAGTTAATAGTCTGTTGATAGAGACAACTTCAGTCTATCTCCACCCACTTGCTATGTTTTAACCCCAGCTAGTAAGTAAGCAACATTTATGTTGAGATAAGAAGAGTTTAATAATTGAAAAAAATATTTTAATAATAATAATAATTGTAATGAAAATGAGAGAGAGAGAGGGAGAGGGCAAGGGAAGAATAAAACTCCCAAAAAACAAATGACGCAAAATACAATATCTCAGAAGCCACTGATCCAGCCAGCTCCAAGCAGTCATTGCTGCTGCCACACAGCTTCCCCAATTTATGTATATGGCATGGCGTTCTGTGGTCTGGAATACCTCTTTGGCCAGTTTGGTTCAGCTGTCCTGGCCATGCTCCCTCTCAGCTTCTTGTGCCCCTGCTCACTGGGTGAACACAAGAAACCGAAAAGTTCTTGACTTGGAGTAAGCACTACTTAGAACAACCAATGCATCAGTGTGTTATCACCATTATACTCATACTAAATAAAAACCACAGCACTGTACCAAGTGCTAGGGAGTAGGAAGAAACATACTAAGTACTACGAGGGAAATGAACTCTATCCTAGCCAAAACCAGAACACTTATGTTCTCTCTGATTCACAACACATGTTAAGAAGACAGGAAATTGATTCTCATCCTTGTTTGAAGGAGATCTGGCATAAATAGATTCCAAAACTTGAGGATGCAGAGGTCTGTGCTAATGGTGCCTGATAAGGTTCATCCATGCTAGTGCACTTCACATAGGCATGACCATCACTCACTGCTGCTGCCTGCAGAAGGTACCTACCTTGTCAATGCAATATTTGCATCTTGGCCTGTGGGCCTGTTGCCTCTCAGCACCTGCGCTGTTGCAATCTTCCAACAATCTGGTGTCTTTGCTTACCAAAGACCTAGGAAGCTGTTCAGGATTTGCTGTAAAGTCCAAATGAACTTGGTTCTGATTTGAGAAGGACTAGTCTTCAACTTCAAGTTAAGCACCATGTCAGCAAAGGATGTGAGCCAAGGTTTGGGTTTGGCCCTAAGTTTTTCAGGCTTTCTGAACTCAAATCTGAGCTAGCAGGAGATGCAAATCGGTAACAATGTTTCCCATGTATTATTTCTGTCACTCAGCCAAGCAGAGATGTTGAGGGTCACTACACTTTAATACAGAGTCTCTTCATTTTCAGTGTTATTAAGACCTTGGGAGTCACTTAAGGTAATGATTCCAAATGGGGGGAAAAGTAAGGTAGATAATGGAGCCTACAGGCATAGAAGAGATTTTATTATTCTTGGGAGACAATATACAGAAATGTCAGACAGGACACTTACCAAAAATTGCTGCAAACAGTGCCCTTACATAAAAGGGAGTAATGCTCAAAATAAATTAATTGAACTAACATTTATTTTAATAAAACTCAGAGGAATTGGGGAAAGGGAAAATTCTTATCTGATACTTACTTACTTTTCTGAAGGCTAACTTGAATGAAAAATAATTAATGTTTTTACTTTTTGAATTCTAAAAAATTGCAAAAATACATTTCACCTGAACTTTGGTGTGATGAAATGCACCAACCCTTCTGGTAACTACCATACCCCAGAAGCTCCCATTACCATGACCTAATTTTTCCGGCCTATTTCCCATCCTTCCCTAAGAAAGCTCTTCCCTACAAGTTCAGTTTGGTTTTTAGTTTGTCTTTTAAATATTAGACAAAGGTGTCTAAAACAAGCTCAGTTTCCAGAGCTGAAAAGAAAGCATTATTCTGCCTGCTTTTGAAAGGCAAGAAGAAGCTTAAATACCCATTAAATGCCTCAATTTCAAAGTCAAAAGGCTTAATTAATATGATAGCGTAATTATTATTAACAAATCAAATGTGAGAATCACCATGTTAAGATACAAGTTTCAACTGCTTTGCAAGTGTGAGTATGTTTGCATATCTAGCAGAAACTAAACTGAAGGACATAATCAAGACCACACTTGTCATCCCAAAAGGTAATTTTTTAAAACAAAGTCTGTTAGGTGTCTACTAGATTTAACAGCAGAAACATAAGGTAATCTGTCATAATCATGGACAAAGACCCCAGAATAGTTCTGGTAAACATTTCTTCTGGTCTTTCTAAGTCAGTGTTCCCTCTCACTCTGTTCTGCAAGCTAATATTTAGAAAATCAATTAGAAAATACTTTTTTAAAGATATTTTGTGGTCAGGAGTCCCTTTAATATGCACAGAATAGATATGTCAGGGATTTTTGTGGTTATGATCATCAAGTTGTTTTTTCTTTTAATCAGTCATCTAATTTCCTGTTTTGTATTGATCTATCTGGGGCAAAATGAATTTCCAAGAAAGTTGGGCTTCATCACATTTCATTACAGGTCAGGTTTGTGTTCCTAAATTTTATAAGAGACAGTATGAGTCACTCAAGTCCTTGTAGCTGATTACTTAATATATTCATATTTGAGAATTGTACTTGAGCCCATCCTGAACAGCTACTCATTTCACTGCACCATTATTTAAAGACATGAACTGTGTCTCCAAAGCCCCATCTTTACATTTCACATCCAGTTTTACTTTTCATTCACATAAAAGCAGGTAATCTGGCAAGCGGGTTACCAGACTGCTTGCAAAGTTTTTCCTGTTTATTTTTTTTCCTGGAATGGTCTCTGCAGGTTTCACATGATCACAGAATCATCAAGAAGATTTTTTGGAAGAGATTTTCAAGATAATCTAGTCCCACTGTCAACCTAGTACCACCAAAATCAACCCTAAACCATATGTGCAAAAGCCATATCCAGACACCTCTTGAACACTTCCAGAGACAGTGTTTTGACCACTTCCCTCAACAACTTATTCCAATACCTAACTACTCTTACGGTGAAAAAAATTTCTAATATCTAGTCTGAACCTCCCCTGTCACAGCTTAAGGTCATCGCACTTGAGACATGGCAGATAATTCACATATAGTCTTCTCCATTCAATATGGAGCTAGATATCAAAAGTAATGAGAAAACTGTAGGGTTTAATACTATTTTCTTCTCTCTCTGCTCTGAAAAATCTTAGTGATAAATGACAAACTCAAGATAATCTCTACTAATTTAAAAAGACACTCTGTGAGGTTCAGTCCTCCTTCTGCAGTAGGCCACTGTCTCCACAGGAACATAAGTGAAAAAAAAACCCCAGCGTATCTACACCTCTGTGTCTTAGAGAGGGAAGAAGAAAAGAGGTGCCCTGTGCTGTGGCACCTGTTTGCCTCATGACAAACAAGAAAGAAAGGGCATACAACTTTTAATCACCATGGTGTGGCTCCCTGGACAGCTCTCTGGTGGTCCATCAGGAGCATCCAGAGCAGCACCAAGCTTCACTCACAGAGTTGATGGGCAGGACCACTCGAGGTTTCTACTCTATCTTGCAGGACATTTTCTGTTCCTCATTTAACCAGACTTGCTGCTCATCCCTTTAACCTCATCATTTATATATGCTGTTTCCAACATCCAAATAAACATTTGGTTATGATATTTTTACAGGTAGATTTCTAAACAGTCTTCTCTTCCTCACACTCCTCCTTTTGTTCAGGTAATTCTATAAGGTTTCTCTGATCATTAATAAGATTTTGGTTTTCAGGGAGATAGAGCATTTTCTGGAGGACTCCTATCTTTGTAGGTAGGAACAACCTAGTATGTTCCTGATATAAACCAAAGCAAAAGCCATAAAGTCTGGTTTAACCCAGTTAGCCTGGAAACAGAAATAGAATTAAAATTGTAGGTACAGAAAGAGGTATTGATGTGTTATAAATCTTTGTAACCCTTCATGTCTCCACCATTTAAAGCAAGACAGAGCATATCTTTTGAGTTATGAAAAGAATGCAAGCCGCTGAGTCTGCCTGCCTGTCTTTCCATTTGAGACATGCACTTATCACACAATTGATGGAATTCAAAACAAGAAACTCAAGGTATTTGTTACCAGGTTTATTATTTGTTTACTTTGGAAAGCTGCATCCAACCACAAAAAACAAAACAAAACAAAACTAACCAACAAAAAAAAAAAAAGACAAACAAAAAAACACAACACTTTTTCAATTAGAAACCTAAAAAAAAGAGTATCCTAGGAATCTGCTGTTTGTTTGAAAATATGTTTTCTATCACAACTATGAGATTGTGCTAGAAACTTGTTATGAGTACATTTTGTAACATTAGAGGTAAAGATATGCACCTTTCAAGGAATTATGCTAAGCACATCTGTGATCTGTGTTGGTTTTCTTAAATATACAAAGTAACACTATAAATTATTTTCTTTCCTATCAATTAAAACCAATAAAGTATTAATAAATAGAGAAGTTTATCAGATAATAAGCACCATAAAGCTACAATTTATCTTTCTTCAAAATGTTCTAGTTATGTGTAGACGCCTTACTGAAAGAAATTGTAGGATCCATGGTATCTTTATACATGAAAACACAGCCAGTGCCAAAACCCATACTGTTCAAGGGGATTTATGTCAAAGTAAGGGATGACCAATGGAAGTTGCATTGAATTGAGACTTGGCATAATGTGAGTGAAATTTACATGTTAAAATATTTCAAAATGCCCCACACAGTCCTTTAAGGAAAAGTGCATCCATTTTTCCTGGCTGTGAATATAGATATGGACAGGTTTTTTTATCAGCAGATCCACTTCAACAATTGCAATAATCAAACCTGCAAAGATCTCAGAAGGAGTGATGCTAACATCACCATTTTTATTGTTTGACAAACAAAAAATATGATGTAAAGACAGCATTCCCCCATCCTACGCTTTGTGAGACACAGATTCCAAGTCTCCCACAAACCAAGATAATTTGGTATAATGTTACTGCTATTCTAGAGGAAGAAAAAGACCATGAAGTGTAGATTTATGTCTGAAATTGAATCAGGATTTCTGGAGTTGATGCCCATTTAAATATCACTTAATCTTAGACGATGCAAAAGGAAACTACAGTGCAGGCAAATATCCTATTAACACCATGATATAAGGAAAAGAATCATCAAATCACTCTCTCTCTCCCTAGCACAAATTTTTATAGTGTTAGGTTCTTAACTTTAAATAAAAAATAATACATGGTGCAAAAGCTGACTATGAACTATAATTTTCACAATCATCTATAGCTTTCACATTCTTCTGCTATGCTACCTTCAGAAATTCTGTAGACTGAAGCAGGGAGAAGTCAAACACATAAGGAAAGTGCCACTGTCAATGCCTTTTTCTAATATTAGTGGCACCATAAAAATGTTGGATTGTTTCTTAACCTAGTTAAGGAGTAGCAATGACTAATATACTGGCTCTTCTAATACTTATTTTTCTAATAAAATACATTGCAGCAATAACAATATATCTTTATAGCCTCCATCAACATGTATATTTGTACTGACAAGATCATATTACATCATAGACTAGTTACACAAAACCATCAGGCATTAAATGTACGTAGCTCCTTGTTCTTAGGCAAAGATTAACAATTAAAAGCTTAGTAATTCCCATGAAGATTTTTCACACTTTTAAAAAATACTGGTGTACATCATTGCAGACTCTGAGAAAATACCTTTTTTTTAAGTTCACTGGTGTTTTTAAGGCTTGCATTGAAAAAGGAAGTGTTAGAAATACTATTTTATGAAATGAAAACTTAGAATTTTGGAACAAAATGCAACACAGGTGAGTTCCATTAGTCCACTGAGTGTAAAGGAAGAAATAAAAGAGTCCCAGTAATGGTAAAAAAACAAAAGGTCTTATTTCACAATGCACAATCATGTTGCCTTTGGAACTGAAACACTTTCTAATGAGTTAACTTTACAAAGATGGAAATTAATTCTCTTTTGAAGAAACACACCATCATTACCTAAAATTGGAGGGCATCACATCTTCCATGTAGTATTGGACAAAGTTATGTACAACAAAATGAATAAAGAATTGTTGAAAAAGTACAACTGAAGGTGCTATTTCAGCCAAATGCTGGAGAGTTGTACACAGGGGCAATTATTCTTCACCTCTAGACTAAGCTGTGGTTAGTTCAGCAAAGAACCTGAACACAGAAAGCATCTCAGATCAGATGAACTCTGAACAGTTTTAAGTATGCTACATACATATTTTTGTATCAGATATAAATGCCTTGAGTTTGGATTCTTTTTAACCTGGGTCCTCAAAGATGTCTCTGTGTTTGCCTCTAACTCATAAAAAGAGTGTATTTAACTCATAAAGAGACCATATTACTCCACTTTCAATTACACCTTGGTCTGACTCTTCATCGATCAACAAATTTAAAAAAAAAAAAAAAGAAATACATCACAAGTCTGCTGAGATGTGATTTAACTTAAAGTGGAATTCATTTAATATATTTCATTTTGCAAGAAGGAACATGGAAGAAGCTATTATCCTAGAATCCATTTGGTTTATGAAAATACTAAAGGAATAAAAAGAAAATAATTTTATAGGATATAATATAGGAATAAAAAGGTAAAATAAGTATATAAAACCCCCCTAATATTTATTTTGAGATAGTAAGTTCAATAAATATCATAAATGTTTTGTAAAATTTTGTAAAAAAATGTTACCATTAATTTAACAATAAAACATACAAACAGAAAGCTGAGCAATACCCAGGAGTCTGTGGATAAATAAAGGGATTTTCAAAGAACTGAAATAAGGCATAATTTGGAGAACACTTTAAATCAAAGCTTATAGATTTTTTTTTTTCAAATTCCCCTTTTAATAACACTAGTGTAGCTGAATAGCCATCAGAGTTCAAGTGCAGGCAGCAATGGCTCATACAGTTTTACAGAGTTCTTGAACCTAACTGAAAAAGCTTTGCTTCGTGTGGGGATGTGCTGGAAATGCGTGCAAGGGGAAAAAACAAAAATGAGATGATGGGGGAAGAGCATCATCATGTGTGTGGTGTTACGTGCATGCCTCAATCTGTCTTCTGTATAATATTTTGTCTCAGTGAATAAGCTAAAATATGATAAAATGTGATAGGAAGTAGGAAGCCAATAACTGAATATGTGAATATATGTAGTTCTTTTTCCTTAGTGTTCTGATCTACATGTTTCTAGAAAGACTGCGACTAATTTTGCTAAGGCCAAAGAAAATTAATCATTCAAGTGCCCCACCATGAAGAAAAAATGGCGAAAGAATAGCATTTTATCAGAAAAAGTGACAAGCAATATATCCTCAGGATCTTTTTGAGATAGACAGCTGTGCTCATTTAAACTCTGAGTAGGTGACAAGCTGCAGGCAATTGATCTAATATGAAACCTGAATGTTATATGCAATTTCTAGGTGAATAGAAAATAGGCCTGTTTGTTCCAAACTTAATTACAGTTGCTTGAAAGGTACAGCCTGACAGGCCTTAATTGCTCTTTTACCTTCATGTCGATATGGAGGGAAGAGGCAGGGAGTCTGAGTTTAGTGCCTGATCTAAGAAGCTAAAAGATTTCCCTGACAAATGAATACATCTGAAGGGAAAATATTTGACCAGTAAGAAGGTGGAACTGGAAAAGAGGAATAAATGCCTCTCCTTAATCTCTAACAGGATGGTGGATGCTGGAGTTTTGTGATCTTTGTGGGACTGTCCACTAGACCTCAGTTATGGGGAAAGACAACAGTCTCTCACTGGGAAGAATATCTGCAGCAAAAACAGAGGAGGCAGGAAAAAAATCGCAGTCTGCACTTATTGAGGTTCCACTCTGTTCTCAGGAAAGCACAAATATTTCTCTAGGGAAGTATTCCAATACATAGGAATTGCCATGCAGAATTTTTGTCAAAAGAGGCACCTATTGGAGGACTATTTCCTTCATAAAAAAAAAAAAAAACAAAAAAACAAAACAAAAAAAAAAAAAAAAAAAAACAAAAACAAAAAAAAAAACACGGTGTAACTTTGAAAAATTAAAAACCTATGTGATCTTCCTGGACATCAAAGACGCTTTTGCACATATGGACCAGATAGCTTATCTTGTACTGGAAATACCTGAGCTTATTTTGGTTTTGATGATGTGAATCGTAACTGATTGCAAACCCCTAAAATGCTGATGACACTGTAAGAAGATATTGCTTTTAAAAAGGTGGCTTGCACAATTGTAAAAAGTAAAATTCTGACAGGCATCAGATGAAATCAGCAGGAAGGAAAAGCTGAGGTAGATCTCAGCATGGCACTGCTGAGGAACATGACGTTACTGCCCTTGCAGTCAACTAGCAACTGGTGTCATTAAGTGCTCTGTTTAGATGGACACAGCAGTAGCAATTTCTCACTGTGTTTGTGTCAGAGGGTGAAGATAAACTTCTGCTCTGAACGTTGTTCCATAAAAATGAATTAAGTGTTTGGCAGTTTGATGGTGAAAGAGATTTTACAATATTAATGCACTAGACTTGCTCTTTCTAATGTTGTTCATATTTCAGTCCTGTCATCAATTTGCCAAAGCTATTAATAGTAAAAGGGGCCTGTTTGGGCTTTTTTACCAAAATCAAGAAATTTGCAGAAAGGGGGAAGAGGAAAGGAGGAAATGGACATTTTCAA
Organism: Dendrocincla tyrannina; assembly: GCA_035047865.1. Lineage (NCBI taxonomy): Eukaryota > Metazoa > Chordata > Aves > Passeriformes > Dendrocolaptidae > Dendrocincla > Dendrocincla tyrannina. Next base: position 40,145,939 of record JAWWMP010000041.1, on the reverse strand, counting down.
GGTGTTGATCAAACAAATGTAAAAAACACTGGAAATTTTTGTTCAAGTATCCTTGGGTTTTTTTAGGAAAATACTTCTAGAATAGAAAAACTTCTATTTTACCATTTATGCTGATTTAAGACAAGCATACAGACACAAATACCTAATCTATGCCTGATTTCAGTCTCCAATTACAGCATTTTCCACCAAGTGAACTCAGTGCCATATAAAAATAGCTTCACTCTAAATGCAAGAGTTATTTTGATTGTCTTTCATGCTTCACTCCCCCTCTCTGAGAGATGCCAACATTTATGGTTGTCACTTCTAGCCTTGGCTTGCACTGTGCAATAATGAGTGGACTGTGCTACAGCAGGAACCTGAAAAGGGCAGAAATGTAAATTGGAATGGCAGGTTTGCCACCTTCTAAGGAGATGTGATGTTCAATCTTTTCCCACATGACACTGAGGTACTGTTAGCTTTTGTAGCATCTTCACAGCCTTTGTATGTGGGAGTGGCAATAATACTGAGCAATCCTGAATTCATTGTGGCTGTCTGTGTGTACAGATCACACGCACATGCAAGGAGATGTTTTAGCCCTTTCTTTTGCCCTGGAGAGGGATTCCAGAAGAATCTAGCTATGATCTTTGCCCATGCAGTTTTTGGTAAACTTAGAGTTATTCTGCTCCTTTCTCATGAATCTGTTCAACACACTGACCATCATAAGAGCTGTAACCAGTGCCAGCACAAAAGACAAACATTTTAATTTTACTGAGCCAGTAACAGAGAGCTCAGGATGTTCAAATCCAGTATGCTGTCTGCGAATCCAAATGAGAGCCATCTGTGGGCAAGCAGCAGGATATATGCTATCCTGTAAGCACTGGAGCACATACGAGGTTAATTGTTTCTTCGTTCAAAAATACCACTTTTCTAAGTGCATTATTATTTGTTTTGAAGATAAATGAAAAGAAAGAAACAATAGGTTGTGCAGAACAAAACAATTTAGTTAGGAAATAAGCATAAGAAAAGTGGGATAAGTGCCATGCTGCAAAGGTCATTTACCAACCAGGTCTTTGAAAAATTAAAATGAGCATGTCTTTAGTACATATCAATCTTGAAAGAAACAATAGCATGTAAGACATCATGGAGTGGGAATAGAACAGAAATCCTTCCCCCTTCATCTGAGGGTGCATTACTTAGCCAAACCAAATATTCAGAGTGCCAAAACCTATGCCATTATGCCCTGACTCTGACTGTGGAGTGGTTTACCTCTCTGTCTGTCTGCCTCAGTGTTTGTAAAATGAGTTATTGAACCAAATACCAGAGAGATTTTCCAACATGTGGTAAAACAACAGGATATTAACAATTCTGTTACTTTCTGTGTGTACTACCATTCTAAATAAATAAATAAATTTCTGTGTGCACTACCATTCTCTGTGCCCTCCCTCAGCCTTCTAGCTGTGAGAAGCGAGGACTGTGTAGATAAAGGAAAAAGGTCTCAGATCTTCCCTTAGGAAAACTCATTCATATGGAATACTCTGAATTTTTAAGTTCAGCTGCCCTATTCAGATATGACTGGATTCATAAAAAAAAAAAAATCAATACAGTCAAAATCACACTGTTATACCTACATGAAATTTGGGAGGAAAGCAGAAGCAAAGTCTGAAAGTGGAAAGGGCTTGCAGAAGGCAGTAGGAATTTATGCAAATTTAATGTAAATAAAATAGCTCCCAGTTACCCACAGGCATCAAACGTGGAATAGATGGATTTTTGTCTGCTGATTAAGACAACTCCTAGCTAGTCTCCCAGCTGCTATCTGATCCTAAGATACTGAAGGCTTTGGAAGACAGCATAGCTGGAGGAGAACTGAGATTTTCTAATTTGAACTAAATTTTGCAGGAAATTTAAAGATAGAGAGCAGAAAGAAAAAATATTTCGGAGATATCTGCAAAAAGTCATTCTGTCTCATTTTTTCACTTCATGCAGCAGGAGATGCAGGACCTATAAAAACGTCTTTAAAACTGCCATTATTCTTCACATTTATATATATATATTTACATATGCATGCATACGTAGATATTCCTATTATGTTGTTGCCTCACATCTGGTGTCAGAAATCAAATTCAAGGTATCTAAGTGTCTTTGGTAGACCAAGGATGGCAAAAGAATATGGCTATATCAATTTGCTAAAAATAAAGCAATTTGCATAACACTGTAAGAGAAAGTTAGCTTTTTCATACAACACAGAGGAATGGTTCCATATGTAGCTAAATAACATCCTTAATATTTGCAGGTCATGAATAACTGGGTTTTGTTGCTTGGGTTTTTTGTTGGTGGTGGGTTTTTTTGTCATTACTGTTGCCTAGCTTTTTTATTAGTTTATACACGCACAAATTACTGTGACTTTTTTGCTAGTATAATTCAAAGCATTTCAAAGAGGCTTCATATGGTGAGGAAGCTTCAGAAAAATCAAGTGTCTTGTTTACAGATACCCAGCTTACCAGAGACAGAGCCAAACCCTCCCAAACAGAAAAACTATTTTTAATATCATGGTCCCAGACATAGCTCTCCATGTCACCATGGCGTACTGTAACATGAGGTTTAGTTTGCAGGAGGATAGCAATGTTCACTTATTTTGAGCATTGGTTTGCTGTAGTTCACGTATACACGTATAGAGGGGATTACATAAGAGTTTTGTTTAGTTAGTAACTTACAGAAAGAAAAAAAAATGCCTCTGTTCTGCACAAGTCCTGTATACCAATGTCAAACAAGAAAGGAAATGCTTCAGGACACTCTTAGTGTGAAGAGAAAGAGCACAGAAGAGCTGCTTCACTCATGTTTCAGTACTTCATATTGTCAGAATTTCAAGGCTTCTATGACTTGTGATGGCAGAGCAGCATCAGCCCTTTTTGCATTTTCACTCTAATTGTCCCTATTCTTCATCTTTCAAGATCAATTTAGAATAACAGATCAATAGCAGGTCCTTGCAATGCTCTATCCACACAATATTTTGACATAGATCCATTCAGATGGGTGTGCTATTCTTGAAGAACTCTACATTTTTATATGCTTGGCTTTAGGATTTAAATTAATGACATATATTTGCAATAGTTTCAGCACATCCTAGATTCATGAACTTCTTAAGACTCAGCTGTAACACTTATAAGTGGATAATTCCAGGCTTTCTAAATATTACACAGCTTGGTAAAAGCAGAAAAAATGCTGAATATTGTTGAATCATTGTTGAATATATGAAGTCTTACAACACCATCCATGCATGACTTAGAGATGGAGAAAAAGGTCTAGTTCCAGAAATAAGAGGTTCCAGAAACAAGCTCTGCATATTTTACAAAGAGTGGAATAATCTGCATATTTTTTTAAATTAAATAATTACCAATTTATGCTGAATATATACATGGGTAAAAACCAAGGCCAGTTATTTTGGTCTCTCTATGACTAAATGATAATCTATTCTGCTCATATAAACCTTAAAAAAAATCCCATAAGTGAATAGCTTCCTGTGTGAACACACTAAGAGATGAGAATAATATTGGTTGAATATCAACTGCAGCACTGAAATAGAAGAAAAAAACAACTATTTTGTAACTTCACCAGTATTCTCAGATCTCAAATCAGGTATTCTACTGGGTGCTAATCCTGACAAAGACACCCATTAACACTGGCATATGCCCAAATACCTGTGTTGCTGCGTGACTGCCAGGCCTACCTGGTTATCACTAGAGAATGTCTTGCAATCTAAAGGTAGGATGATGATTTCAGGAAAATGAAAGGTAGGAAGTCATATTCATCATGCTTCTAATCTCTTTCCTCAAACTGCAAGAAAAAAGTTTCAAGTAGCCACCATAGATTCTGGGAAAATTGTTATATTGCTGAGACATCAATCTCTGCATTCAGTCACCCTGATGCTTCAAGCCTGCTTTGGCAGTCTAAAGCAGATTGAAGACAATCAGCAAACTGATATCTCCAGGTAAATTCCACCCTGTATTGTAATATCAAAGCAGCATTGTAATAGTGCCAAACCAACAGCCAGTGGTCAAGGTGGGATACATACTCTATATAAATATATTTTAAAATGTTCTTTTGAGATAATCTGGTCAGAGTACAGCTATGCTGGTTGTCAAAAAACAAACAAACAAACAAAAAGCCTATGTAAAAACGTCCTGCCTAACCTCAAAAATTCCCAGTGTCAGAATATTGTAACTCTTATGTTGTACAGGCCCAACAACTGAACTGCAACTCCTCAGATTCCAAGACAATTTAAATGCCTGTGTAGAAGCATTTCAGGAAGAAGTGCAAAAGCAAAGACTGAACAAAATGCTTTCCAGAGAAGCAATGCACACAAAGGTATCTAATCCAGGCATAGGTTCATTATACTGACTTTTTTTTTTTTCTCATCTTAAAAACATTTAACTATATTTATGGTGATTTCTTCAACCTCCTAAGCTTACTGAAAGCTTCTAATCAGAAGCTTTTATTTGAGTTCATTATAAGTTTAACTCACATAATTTTTCTGACCCCACTGCACATTTTCTTTCAATAGCTATTATTCACAACAGCTTTACAGATTAGAGTGACTTTTACCTTTCACCCACTTTGAATAATGTGTTACTTCGTAGTAAGATTTAAGACATGTCTTCTGCCCCCATTTATCATATGCACTGATTGAATTAATTTCAAATTAGGCTGCAGGCTATTTTGGACAAAGTTTGTTTCCAGCAGGGTATTTGCAGAGCATTTACTACAAATGGGTCGGCTACAACTGGGCATTAGCAGAATACGATAGCAGGTGTTATTAACAACAACAGCAGCTTGAAGTTCAAAGATCAGGTGAGGTGATGTCTGAAAACAAATGAGAAAATTCCATTCTTCTGGCTACTGAATAGTGATCACTTCACAATAGAAATTCAGTGTTTGCAGCTTCTGTTGGGAATACCTGATTGATGGTACTCCTGGCTGGTGCCACTTGTCAAACCATAACCTTGATGTTTACATTGCAGCACTGCCTGCTTTCATCTGTCACTTTCACTGGTGCAGAGCTCTAATTTACTGATTATAAATTGATGGCCATTTTGGCATTACTGATTTTCTTCATGTAACGTTCTTAATCCTGCTTCTCCACCCTGATCTTTATCCAAGCACAAGAGAGGTACAAAGTAACAGCTAAGAAACCACATAAAGAAACTTCAGATGTATCTGGCATACTTGCAGAATAGCAACTTGAATTAAGCTGGGATGTTTCCTCTTTCATGCATGTTTATTTTAATATTTTTGACTAAAAAAAATTCCAAATTGAAATAAGTTACTATGAATTCCACCTGAAATACAATTAGTAAGGGAATTTAATATTTTTATGCCTAGAATGGCAACATATTATCATTTCAAGCCTAATTTATAGTGAACATCAATGAAGACATATCTGTGTGAGGATTTTAATAACATTGTGCAATGTATATGAAACTGCTGTCTATAATAGGAAGAGCATGACAACTCACAACAAATTAACAAAGTTGCCAGCATAAAATTGCCAAAGAAATTAAAATAGTATAATGGGCAAGGTGAGACTTAAAGCCGATGAGATTATACAAATGAAATAAAATTGGAATTAATGTACAAATTTTGAAACATAGTACAATATTGGAAAAGTGAAAATATGCCTTTAAGCTAGAATACTTCATGCACAGTAAGTTTTAGAAACTGTAGAGATTTTTAAATCTTGTGCTAATAACATCAGAATTTCATACAATTCAGAGATAAAACTCCTATGTGACTGACGCAGAAAAGCAATTCTATAGAAGAAAAATCATAGAAGAAAATGTCATATAATATGTTTATTTTTATGAACTCTGAATGTGATCCAGTCTATAAAGTGGAGAAACTTTCCATCTTCCAGGAAGCTCAGAAAGATAGTAACGTGGTAGACACCTGGAGAGTGTTTCATATACCTAAGAGTAGGCAATTCATGCCATTTTTGCCCCTAGAATAATTACATGGGACTAGGTTATATGGCATATGTCCTGCAAAAGACACAGATCCCTTGAACGGGATCCTTTATACCAGGATTGAGACCCTAGCACATCTATAATACCCTACATGACTAAGCTTAAACATCTGAGATCTGTGTCCCTCACAGCCCTACATTCTCTCTTCTTTTTTTCAAGGAATTTATTCTTCAGGAATCAATGCTGGGTCCAGCCCTGTGTAACCCTCATTATTGACTGGGATGATGGGAGAGTGTACCCTCAGAAAGTTTGCTGTTGACACAAAATTGGAAGGAGTGACTGATACATCAGAGTTGTGCTGCTGTCCAGAGAGGCTGGAGAAATGGGCTGAGAGAACTTAATGAATTTCAATAAGAGGAACTACAAAGTTCTGCACTTGGGGAAGAACAACAGATGCACAAATACATGCTGTGGGCCACCTGGCTGAAAAGTGGGTTTGGTGAAAAGAGACTAAGGGTTGTGGTGATTCCCAAGTTGAGCATGAGTAAGCAATGTGTTCTTGTGGCAAAGACTTCTAGTGGTGTCCTCAGCTGCACTAGGAGAAGTTTACCTACTAGGTCACAGGAGGATACTTTCCTTTCTACACAGCACTGGAGAGACTACATCTGTTGTATACTATGTCCAACTCTGCATTCCTCAGTGCAAGACACACATTTTAGAGAGTCCAACAAAGAGGCCTAGAGATAATTAAGGGACTGGAGCATCTGTCTCACAAGGAAAGGCTGAGACAGCTGGGACTGTTTGTCCTGGAGAAGAGGAGGTTCAACAGAGAATCATTTTAATGTGAATAAATATCAGAAAAGAAAATGTAAAAAAAGAGAGAGCCAGGCTGTTTTCAGTGGTGCTCAGGACCAGAGGCAATGGGTACAAACTGAAACAGAGACAATTTGCTCTGAACATCAGGAAACACAGCTTTTACTGAGCACTGGCACAGGTTGCCCAGAATAGCTGTGCAGTTTCCCTGCTTGGAGATACTCAAAAGCTGTCTGGCCATGGTCATGGGCAATTGACTCTGAGTGACTGGTTAAGCAGGAATTTGGACAAGATCACATCCAGAGTTCTTTTTCAACCTCAGATTTTCTGGAATTCTGTGAAGGGGAAATCAAGAGACCTCTTGATACTGCAAACTTTCAAACCACATCTCTACACACATGACAAAAAAATTCCACAAGCTATGAAAATCCTAGCATGTGAATTTGGGAGTCTGTAACTCCACAGTCTCTCTCATCACAGAGAACTCTTATTAGCTCAGTTGGTTAGAGCATGGTGCTAACAATACCAATATTGTGGGTTTGATCCCCATATCAGCCATTCACTTAAGGTTGGACTTGATGATCCTTTTGGGTCCTTTCCCACTCAGAATATTGTGATTCTGTAAACTGTTTGTGACTTCAAACTACAGTTTAATGACTATGTGTAATTTCTGAAGATGTTCTGAAGAAACTCATGCACTGCTACAGATGTGCAGCCACCTATGATTCAGGCAAACCTACAAAGTAGTGCATGTATTAAGCATATAGGATACAACAGATAATGCCTCTAGTTTAACATGCCTCAAATTGCTTTATGTTTGGGGCTTCTTTCCAGATTAATAGCGGCTAGCTCCACAAATATTTCTTCAACTACTGTGGGAAAAGTTCCAGCATTCTGTAAGGGTAATCTCTATCATGAATTTTATGCCAATGGTTTTGTGGACATTACATTAAAGCATTTTATCTTCTGTTTTACTTTTTGTAATGCAATTCATTAAACACATTTCTTCCTAAATCCTGCTGTATTCATCCTGATTCAGTAAAGCCCTCAGAAACCAAGAAAAGCCTCCAGGATATATATGCTCAAAACAAACCTGAAACTCTGGAGAACATTAATTTTTCTTTACATACCAACACACTGAGCTCAATTTGTTACAGTAATATTAAAATTAAACAATGAAAAAGCAAGGAATTGTATAGGAACTATTCCCCCTACATTGCCCGAAAGATTTTTCTTTTCAAATAAGTAAATTATCTCTATCTTGTTTGTAGCAAAATACCAACCATAAAAAACTTACTACATACAATGAACTCTGCTGGGCTACCTACCTTACACATTTCTCTACGTTTGCTGTAAAATGTATGAGTAACATTGCAAACCAATAAATGGTCACAGAAAGAAACCATGTCTTATGTATACTTCAAGTTCCTCTGTTGATAAAAGAAGAATCAGAAAGCCTTGTTAAAAAGAATTAGAAAACCATGACAGAAAATATCTCATACCAGCCATGCTCCCAAGCTGTTAGATATTTGGTAGGTCTCAATATTTGTTGAACGGAAGCAAGTGAAACAGTAGGTGATACAAATATTGTAAGTGTATAATTCCGACAGCCTTGCCATGGTTGAGTTATTCCTTCATAAATTCTGATTATTTTCACTTTCTTTCAAGAAAACTGAAAAATTTCATAGTTTTGAATACTTACTGGCTACTTAAAAAAAAAAAAAATATTTGGTCCAAAGCAGTGTTAGAGTTATGTTTCAGTCTTACAGAAATTCCTGAGAGTGCATTCATTTTGAAAGGAGGAAAAGAGAACAAATGCTGTACCTTTCAAATATAAAGAAAGGTGACAACGGCCTTTATTATTATTCACAGTCCACGTTTGAGGTCTGATTATAAACCAATTCTGAGACTGCCTTTCCTATTAACTTTAGAAGTTTTCTGTAGAGCCATATATTTGCAGATCCTTATTTCATATTTCCATGCTTCAGATACCACTTACATATGGAAATCTGTAAACAGACAACAGAGCCATCACACTTATTTTTTAAATCACTTCCCCTTTGTTTTTGAAGGGTGCAAAATGGAGCACATACTTGTTTGCACCCCTACAAACCAAGTTTTAATGAGGTTTTACTGATTACAGATCACCTGTGTGCTGCAAATTACTTTGTAGCCATAACAGGTGTCTTGCTTTCATTGCAGAACAAGTGGAAAAGGGTGAGTCTGAAAAGAACGAACCTTTTTATTAAGGTATAAGGATGAAGTAAATTTACAGTATAAAGTTACTTTAAATTGAAAGAATTTAATTGAATGTTGAAGAAAATAGCAGAAATTATTTCAATATTTTCTTCAAAAATATTTGTTATTTGTGAAACAAATAAGAAATTATGGTAAAAGGTGTATCTGAGCCTGTAATTTTTACTGAAAAACTACGTGCATTTCACGCTTCTCCATCAAGAAATTCTAAGAAATAAAGTCCATGCAACATACATGAAATTTGCCTCTTGGACTATCCATAAGGCACTACACTATCCATGCATCCTATAGTAACAGAACAGGAAGCTTCCCACTGACTTACTAAGATGCTTTGTAATATTTAAACATTCTGCCAAATTATTCAATCTGCTCCTATGGAGCATTTTTCTCTTTTGCAAACCTCCAAGAGACTTATTTTGAGATTAGAGTGGGTACAACAGGAAGTATTTTTTTCTTGTTGTTATTTTAGTTTGGGGGAGATTGAAGTTCCTTTTTTTGTTGGTGGTTTTTTGACAGTTTGGTTTTTTGGTTGTTTTTTTTGGGAGGAGAGTAGGAGTTTTTTTTATGGGGGTTATTTTCTTTTTGTGTGTGTGTGGTTTTTTGTTTTGAGCAAGACATTATTTTACACATTGTTAAGAAACTATTTTATTACAACGTATTATATTGGTAGGTTTCAGAGATAACTTGTGCAGCCTTCATGTGCTGATTCCAGGTTGGTTATTTATAAATAGCTTTTTTATATTTTCATACTCTCCTATTTATATAAAAGTGTGGTGAGTTGTAGCTGTATAGTTAAATATGTGTAGACAATATATGGAATGTAGGTAATAGATAAAGAGGACAGTATAACACAAGCTGTCAAAATGAATCAAGAAAAATAACTGGCAATTGCTGTTTTCTGCTGCCAGTGTAATTTTTTTGAGCTGAGCTGCAAACGAAGAATTTAGCAGTAATTTATCTGGATGATGTTTACCCACAGCATCATGAACAACTGAAAACTGACAGGTAGTAAACTTTTTACTACACTTTGCTGCTGTGCCAGTTACATGCTAATCAACTATGTGTTTCATATGAGTAAATTCCTGCATCTTGCAGAAATTTCAAGTAAGGATGTTATGCACAGTATGCTTTTGATTAATAACACCTATTTCTAGAGGCTTCAGTGGGCTTTGGAACAAGGTCTCAAAGAGTAGAGCAGAATCCAAGGAACAGAATGAAGCTGTTAAAGTCATACAGAAATATATGATGCACCAAATATCTCCAGGTAAGCCCAGTACTACTGTTTCCTCAGCATCTGTATACTTTCTTATTCAGGATAATGTTTTCAAGGTGGATCCAAATAAACCATTTCATTGACATACATATGTTGGTAATAATGTGGCCAGACTCTTCTGTACCTAACTTCCATTCCAGAAAAGATTATATATTCTTAGAGCAATGATGTGTTTCATTAGGCAGTGGTAAAATATTCCTGAGGGTATAATAGCATGGATTCTGTACTTGGCTAAGCCAACTCTCAGAGAAGAGGCAGTGATGACAACTTAATTCAAGCCTTCCAGCTTTGATAATAGCACAGCTGTGAAGCGCTGCTAGGGACATCTTAAACGTTAAAATTGGTCTTCAGTGAAGTGACCCATAAGTATAGCCTCAGCTGCTTTCCTTAGACTAACAAAGTTCATATGAACCTTCTTTCAGACCCACTGGGATATCTTCAGACCCATCTAAAAGGTTTGCCACAGAACAAAAAAGATTAGTACAGTGTACCTGCAGCAGAGATCATGACCCAGCCTATTTCAAAAAGGGCTATAATTCCTATTTTCACATGACAACAGAGCTATGCTTTCAGATGTTTGCATTTTTCAGTAAACAATTAAAAGGCAATGCACTACCTGAGGAGAAAGCCTAAAGGCACTCAAGCTTGGGATTTGGACTGTTACTCACAGAAATATACAACTGTCAGATGAGATGAATAATGACTATTATTTTAGATCAAACTTTTGCTTGAAACTGAAAAATCTGATGTGAAGAAAATCTTCACAATTTATAAATCTTTCCTTTTCTGTGCCCAAAGGCTTGCACTGCTTCACCCATTGTCTCTTTGGGCAGGGGATTCAGTATAAGTGGCTATTACCCTTGCCATAGTTCATCAGCTTATTTGTGCTGCTTCATGATTTTGAGCTGCAGCTTGAATCAATTCAGATTAAAAGTAATGGTTTGGGGTTTTGTGGCTTTTTTCCCCCTTATGTTAGGCCTGTTCACAGGCAGGTGGTTTTGTGGTACTTCTACTTATTTTTTACTTTGTTGTTATGCATCATGGTCTTGAGTCAAGAGTGTTGTCTCATCTATGAAACAGGAAATGAAAATCTCTCTTAATGACATATTTACTTTCCTTTCAACTTAGTGAAATCTACCAAGATAGTTTGAATTCAGATTTTTTTTCCCCAAATATGGTCAGTTGTGTAGCTTTATAAATGCTTATATCAACAGAAGGGAGGGGATAGTAGCAGGTAGGAAACTGGTCAGAGTAGTATAGTAACAGGACCTTTCTTAACCTAAAGGATCTGTGACTACACTCTGAAATATGAGGCTTTTCCTCGAATGCTCTACAAAGGTGGTGAAGAAAATAAGAGTTGACAGAATATGTAGTTTTTTCCAAAAGTTTAGATTCCAATACCGACTCACAGGCATATGGTACGAAAAGGCAGCACTTTGGCTCTTGACCTGGGTTGTGGCTACTTGTTACAGATTTTCAATGATGGAGTTCAATTTCTACCCAGGCTGAAGACTTTGTATGGGGATGTAAGTCAGATTAAGGGGCTTCAGAGAGTTCTAGGGAGAATTCAGATGTCCATGTAGGCTTAGCCTTACTTAGCTCTGTTCCTCTTTTATGAGTGGTTAAATCAAGTCATAACCAATTTTGGTCAGAAAGTGACTGTGTATTCTTACAACCAGATGTGAATCAAAGCATCTGAGCTAAATAGGGCATTCGGTACTATGGCAACTTAGGAGAATGTTCATAAAAAATAGTATTTTAAAGAAAACTTTTTACTGGTAATATGAGATTCAGTAATGTTTTCCCACATTTTCCCACTGCTCTTCCTTAGGTTTACTAAGATTCAGAAGGCCTCCATTACAAATTGTTTAAATATTTCTCTGAATGCAACATGAGCGTCCAACTACATATTGAAATAGTTTTGATTATTTTTTTAAGTATAGAGTTTAAAATTGAAGTGTAAATAATTACTTTTGTAATTTTTTTTTTTTTTACAAACACATTTATTACACCCAGACAGAAGAACTTTCCTGCCAGACCTCCTTTTAATTCCATAAGCAGAAAGTCAAGTAAAACAAAAAGCCAGTATGGTTCTGAGCCTATTTTAATAGTATGTCTCAATGTCATTCATGTCGTAGACTGCAAAGGCACTTTTAGGATCAGTTCAAAAATCTGAAAAATTTTAATTCAGATATTTGTGTTATACTTTTCTCATTTATGTCCACCTAATTTTTAGACATGTGAGCATTTACCAGTATGGTACAAAAGTACATATACTGCAACATCTTTCACAAAAATTAACATGAAATGAAAAATCCAGTTGTATATGCCTATGCCACTGGCATTTTCCCCACAGAAAGGACAGGCACAGAAAGGACAAAGATTTTGAAAGCAGAGGTTTGGGTTTTTTTTTTTCCAAAATGAAAATGGTTACTGTTGTGTCCTTGCTCTAGTATCAGGAATTTTCAAATGATGCTTATAGATGTCTTTTTTGTTTGAGATGTTACAAAACTAAAGGAGATCTTCACATATAAAACACTCTAAGTACCCATTTCAAACATATGGTTGCACTTAGAAATAATAATAATGTTCATAATCTTTCATTAGTGAATTCAGACATTATTTAATGGAATCCAGCTCATACTAAAATTGTACAGCTCATTTGACCTGAAAGACACTTAGAAAATTCTAGTTTCCTTTTAGAGGCTTGAAAAAAGAGTAATTTTAACCTTTACTCTTTTAAAAGCATAATTTTATAACCACTTTGTAAAATATAATAATTAGGAAGCTAAAAAATATATACTTGTGTTTTTAAGAACTATTTACAATAAGCCAGCACTTCAACACTGAATCATTACTAACCTGGAAGCTGTATACATCTGGCATTGCACAGGCGATCTAACTTCTCATGGTAAAAAAGATGCTTTTCTGTACATGCCACCTGTGTATGACAGCTGACAAACAAATGATTCAACTACAGGAAAAAAGGTGCAAAATTACATTCATCTGCTAATAGAGTTCTTTTACAAGAATTGACTGGGAGACTTGGAAATATATTCAACTAATCAACTATACAAATTGCAAACTTATGAGGGAATAGAAAATTGAACTTTCTTCAACACTAAAAAACGGTAGGTTAGTGATCCAAATGTGCCAAGCTACTTCAGAGTGTAATGGACCATTGGTTGAAAGATACAAAATATATAATGGGCATTATATCTGTTTTTCTAGTGGTCACATTTGTGATCCATGTGTAAAAGAAGGCTATATTTTACAACTTGAGATGGCAGAAGACTTGGTTAACTCGGAGGTGATCCACAAGAAATGGAAGCTATTAAATGGTAGCCATAGTATATCTGTCTAAAGTGTTTAGGACTGCAGTATAAACTTTCCAAGGTTAAAAGAAAGAACTAAACTTCAGGATAGCATTCTCCAAGACTTATGGCAGGACTATGTGAAATTTCTCACAGGTCGTATTTTCTTTGCATGGGGTATGTCTGGCAGACAGGAAGGAAAGGGTTGTTTCAATGAGAACTTTGAGGAGCATACTGAAAGGGCCAAACAACAACCTATCAAATCCATACAATTTTTTAATAAACTCTTCTGTCTTTTTCTGCTTTAAAACATACACAGCTGACTCACAAATTTCAGCAGCTAATTCCAAATGGTTTTGGTATGTCATCAAACTTGTTGCATGTTTAAAAATATCAGTGTGAAACAAGTTAACACTCAGGAAAAAAGTTATATCCCTGGTTATCTTTTTTCAGCAAAGGAAAGGTATAATTCTGATAATACGAAAATGTGTAGGAAAGTGAGTAGTTAAAAAGCAAATATAACACTAAAATGTCATGCTAAATGTTACCAAGAATAAGGTTCATCCTTTGACGGTGGAGGAGTGGGCTAATTCAGCAATCTGACTTTGTCTTTCTGAGTTCTGTTAGTCTGTATCTTCTTTGTCACTGTGTTTGAATACAATCCTCCTGTCTTTCCTTATATACCTTTTGAAAAGTTACTCCATTGAAAGCACAGTTTTTCCATTTATACTGCCTTAGGCTATAATGACTCACAATTTTTTTACCTCCTGCTTCATGTAATGTTACATGCTAGACAAGAGCATGAAACTGCATCTGTACCCTACTTACCTCATGTAATTCATCATAGAAGCTCACTTTCCTCTCATCATGGAGACCACTTAAAACATGTTAATAATACTGTGGAAAACTCGACATTTTGAAAGGCCTTTTTAATTTCAGACATTCTTGGCATCTTAGGTGTATATTAACATCATGAGATTTTGTTGTGTTTTGTGGTCTTTTAACCTATTACTTCAGTCTTTGAAGAAATTATCTAAAACAACAGACTACACACAAGGCTGAGTAGTTCATGACACTCTTCCAGGGTCTCTTGTTTGAACTAAAACACAATGCAGCAAGGCTTGGAAAATGTAGAGGTAGAAGCGGAAGCAGAGAAAAAGGGAAAATAAATTTGAAGCAGTTTGATTTCATAACCTACTGGCTAATTCATTCAGTATCTAATTATCAAGCACACTGTGTAGAAATTCAAGAAAATTTTAAAGCAGCCACCCTAATTTTTTTTAAAAAAAGTTTGATTATTTATAAATTACAGATACAATTGTAAAAGTATGGAAATATACTGTTGAAGCACAGGTTTTGTAGATAAGACAACAGGTCCATATAGACCTGTGTCTATTGTTTTGGAGTAACTGTTAAAGGATCCATGGGAAGGCACTTAGGTCAGTATATATAGACAACAATTATGTCCTTTACATACTTTTCCAGGACACTTTCCCAGCTCTCCCTTGTACTTTAGAGGTTTCCTGAACTAATGGTTTATCTACTAGCCATTTGCAGTGGGTTGACCATGGACAGATGCCAGGCATTCACCAGAGCCTCTCTGTCACTCCACTCCACAAATAGACAAGGGACAAAAAAATATAAAAAAAGGTTCATTAGTTGAGGTAAGGTCTGGAGGACATCATTCACTAACTGCCATCACAGACAAAACAGACTCAACTTGGGGATATTATTGAATTTATTATTTAAAAAATCAGAGCAGGATAATGAAAAATATAATAAATCTTAAAAACACCTTCCCCCTATTCTCTTTCCTTCTGAAGCTCTACCTCTTTCTCTACAGTGCCCTAGGGAGATTGGTACTGGGGGTTATGGTCAGTTCATCACATGTTCCTGCCACTGCTTAGGGAGAAAAGTCCTTTCCGGCTCCAGCGTGGGATCCCTCCCACAGGAGACAACTCTTCATGAACTGCTGCAACTTGAGTCACTCTTCCATGGGGTACAGTCATTTAGGCCCAGGCTGATCCAAGGTGGGTTCCCCACAAGGTCACAAGTCTTACCAGGAAACCTTTCCGTCGTGGGCTTCTATCTCCACAGATCAGCAGGTCCCTGCCAGGACCCTTCTCCAGCATGGTCTTCCCACATGTTGACAGCCCTCTTTCAGGCATCCACCTGCTTCAGCATTGGTCTCCTCCATGGGATGCAGGGACATCTCTGCAACCCCATGGTTCTCCATGGGCTGCAGGGACACAGCTGATTCACTGTAGTCTGCACTACAGGCTGCAGGGGAACCTCAGCTCTGGCATCTGGAGCACCTTCTGCCCCTCCTTTTTCTGCACGGACCTTGATGTCTGCAGAGTTGTTCCTCTCACATATTCTCATTCTGCTCTTCTCTGCAATTACAGTTGCACAATAACTTTTTTTTTTCCTTCTTAAGTCACAGAGGTGTTACTAGCATTCCTGATTGGCTTGGCCTTGTCCAGCAGCAAATCCATCCTGGAGCTGACTGGCATTGGCTCTATCTGACATGGAGGAAATTCATGTCAGCTTTTCACAGAAGCCACTCTGTAGTCCCCCTGCTACCAAAACTTGGCCGTGCAAACCCAACACAGCATTGATGGAACCCTTAGATAAGATGCTGAACTAGATGATCCTCAAGTTCCCTTTCAATCCTAATCATTCCATACCATCTAGACTGAAATATTTGCTAAAATACATTTTACCAACTTTTCCGAAAATCACTTCAACCGTTTATTCTGAGAAGTGCCAATATGCTCTCATAGTCCTTTCCTTGTAAAGAAAAACTGGTCTCATAAACTATCTTAAACTCCCTCGCATGAGACTAAGGTTCAGCCTATGAAGGAAGTTTCAAATATTGGTGCAACTTAAAATTTTATGTATGTTCCCCTTTGGTCCATGTTAAGACCCACAAGAGCAACTCCACCTGAAGCCTGCAAGCAGAAACCTTGTCTTCAAAGGTGCTAAAATAATGTTCTCTTTATGTGAACCTTTATGTAAACTTTACAGTTCAAATTTGAAGTGTTGTCACTATTCTACTTTTTGGTTTTTAATAGAATTTTCTGTTTACTAGGCTTTCTGAGTTTTCTTATTATTCTTTCATTTTTTATTACTCAACTATTTTGTTCTACTGATATATTAGGATATATTGGATTTTTTTTAATTAGACTGTGGTTTAACCATTGTTCAGAACTCACAAGTCTCTTGAAAGAGGTAGGTACCTATTAATACAAATATTTCATTATTATTCTTTCTAATACAGCCCATTATTTTGTCACATATTATATATTTACAGCCAAAACTACGTTTGTTTTTTTTTTTTTAAGTGTGACCTACCAGAAATGGGGGCGGGGGGGGAGGGGAAAGGCTGTTCACTAAAAAGAAAAAAAAAAAGGAAAGAGAAAGAAAATGAAAGAAATCATTCAAAGACAAAAATTCTAGTATCTACCAGAAACATGAGAGTGCAATAGTAAATTTCATTGATTGCATGGAATCAGGAAGAGATACCCATGAGTGAGGAAAGTTTTGTATTTTCCTTGACCTTTATTCATTGACACAGAGAAAGTATGAGGAACTGAAGAGCATTAAGCAAAATGTTTCCACAGATTAAATGAAGAAGTTACTTTCATGACTTTAATATTTTAATTTAGAAAATTTTTATTCAGAGCTACTGTTACTAAAAATAGGAAATATTAATTCTTATAAACAATATTTTTTCAGTAGAGCTCCTTTCATTAAAGTTTTATTTGAAGATACTTCATAGTATTACATGATACTGTAACAGATCTAAATAATAAAAGCAACAGGAATTGAGGAAGAGAAAAATTAAGCAGTATCATAAAATGGATTTTTCTCTTTCTAAGACACATATGAGCTAAAAAAGAATATAGGCACAGATAGACTGTTCCGTATGACAGGAGCTGTACTGAAAGCAATTCCATCTGTGACCAAGCTGTGCTATGGATAATCAAGTAAGGAAGTATTTAATGAGTGTTGCACAAAGACATGGCATGATAATATGAAATAAACCATTGAAAATCTCCAGAGAAAACTGAGGATAAGAAAACATAGAGTCTGAGGTCTGGATTTTTTTTTACTCTGATACCTAATGATTTCTATCCTCAGATTAGAAACACATTGTGTGATTTTTGATGTTAAGAGAGAGAAAAATTATCAGAATTTTGTTTAGAAGTAATCATTAGTTGGGTACTCAAACCAGCAGTTTATCCATGTACCATCATTTTAAACATTCAGAACTGAAAAACACCTACGTTGACACAAAAAGAGATGGTATTATTAGCTGTACTTCAGATGCCCAAATATGAGTAAACACTCAATACAGATGAAGATTTAAAAAAATCTTGGACCAGTGTGTTCTGTCATCCCTTCCCCTATCTGCGTACACGTTGGAAGTCAAGGCCAGACTTCCTTTGACTGGAAAAGACTGCCATAAAATAATTTGTCATGGTATGGCAATATTTATGTAGAGAATTTATTTAATGAAATTGTAAACTGAACACTAAGAGGAACCAGTTACTTAAATGAACAGTTATCCTCAGTAAACATTCCCTTCTGTTGCTCTGTGCATGGCACAGTAAAAAAGGCTTCTCTGTGCAGAAGCTAAGTGAACCTGAATGCATGTTTTAATAATTTATTTTCTTTTTAGAGACATCTCTGCTCTTTTCTGAGTTTGACAAAGAACATGCATTACAATTCATTTATCATTATTCTTAATCTGACTCCATTGACTGAATTCTAGAAAAATTATCATTTTTTAGTATTTATATTTTAAACTTTATGGGATGTGTAATTCCTTTGCAATCACTTTAGGCATCAGAATCTGCTCTGATTATGATCACAGCTTGTTCACTAGGGTAAAACTTAGGGTGGTAAGAAATATCATTAATTAGCAGATATTAAGTCTTCTTAACACAAGAGATAGCAACAGAATATCAAAATGGATTTTTCTTAACAGTGATTGTGTTGTAAACTATAACTATTTCAACCCCACCACAACAATTTCCATCACTAGTGTACTCTATTTTTGTAACAACTACAATTGCTTATGTTAAAATTAATGTACTAAAATTATGCATATTTATGAACCTGTATGTTTAGTCCTCCCTTTTACTGACATGAAGAATATATCAAATTTATATATATATAGAAAGTGTTCATTTTTATTTTTGAATTCTTTTTCATTGTAACAAATAGCAGAGAAACACTAATTTTAGAAATGTAGTTCTGTTACAGGATGCTCTTTCTTTAACACTGTCTATCACTCACTCTTGAGAAATAATTGGAAATATTTCACTAAGATATTTTAAAAGGCTTTCATATTTGATCAACTGTAAACTTTTATTTAAACAGCTACTTTATTTTCCATTTAATCCCTGAGCCTTTTATTCTGCAATGTACAATTCTGCTTTCATTTTCCCAGAGCAAAGGAGGTAGAAATTTTTATTTACAGAATTACAATAACATTTTTAAAAACTGATTTTAAATAAAACAAGTAAAGCTGGGGTACATTTTTTGTTGTTTTTTTTTTTTGTTATTTTAATATAGTACTACTAGGCTTTGTAATTTTCAGAAAGACTGTCCTAACCAGCTACTATTTAAGTGGATTGGTTTAGATAAATTAAACATACATATATGACCACTGTATTTTCAGGTCCAAGCTTCAAGTGATCCTTCTGTCAAGAATATACTCAAAGATTTCCCTTTCTTGCCCTTTATTCTGTTATTAAGCTCAGCCTCCCATAACAGGGAAGCAGACCATGCCTTGTGATCTTCTTTACATCTGTCTTAAAAGCAACAAACAAAATGGGAAGTGGTACCATGGACTTTTTCTTTCTTAAGGCTA
>JAWWMP010000041.1:40115320-40126366 GCA_035047865.1 Dendrocincla tyrannina | reverse complement strand
GATCTTCTTTACATCTGTCTTAAAAGCAACAAACAAAATGGGAAGTGGTACCATGGACTTTTTCTTTCTTAAGGCTATAGGATCACTTTAGGTAAATGAAAGTTTCCACTAGGAAAAGGCTTGGTGCAACAAAGCTCAGGAGTCTAAAGGTAGAGCTTGTTGAATGTGTGAATGAGATTGCTCAATATAGCTGCTCACTGGGGCTGTGCTGAGGAGAACCCTCTCCTCTTCTTATGTTAGAAGGATATCTTCTTCATGTAAATCTTCCCTTTTCCACTTCAGCAGCCACAAAGTTCTGCTTTTAATTTCTGTGATACTGCTCTAGGGTTGGAGCAACTTGCCTTGCAATTGATTCTGCTGCACCACTATTAAGGAAGAATTTTTTCTTACCTTATCATAAAACTGTGTCTGCTCTATGAAGTGTCTAACTTATATCTTTCCTCAGGTCATGCATCACCTGCATTTGATAATAAATATCATCTAATCACACAGATAAAAAAATCACAGATGGGGAAAAAGAAAAGATCAAGTCAGAACCCCCTAAAAAATTATGATATTGTTTAAAAGTCAGAAGGATGTATATGTCAACAGTATGTTGACCCATTCTTAAAGCTGGTTCAGATAAAATTTCCCAAACTTAGAGAATCTATTGTAATATGCACCAGATGCAGAAGGACACAGTTCTCTCCAGTCCACACATATTGGTTAATGCAATTTTATCAACTCACAGTATACCAGCATCATATATTGACTGGACCATAATAGAACTTGATGCAGCAGCATCCTGAAGAAAGTTAGGATGTTACAGACCTAATCACACAGTCATATCCAGGCCAAAATTGAAGAAATATGTAAAGTTTGACTTGGATATAAAGAGGGACACCCTACATGATAAGGAAAGCAGGAAAATTGAATTCCTTATAATGAAAATATTAGAAACTTTCTAGTAGAGTTAACTTCACTAGAAGTTTCTTGGAAATCCTCTTTAATTTGATGCCTAGAATTGCCTTCCAGAAGAACACTGTATTTACCATTGATAAAGATGGACCAAATCCCTAACATAAGGACCCTTCTGAAGACTAAAATTCAATGCACTAATCAGGTTTTTTTCAGTTAATTAATTTCTTATGCATCCTTGAGAATAATTCTTTAATGAGAAATGGAACTGTCCATAACTTGGGTTGCTGGAGTTGTTTATGAATGTCTCATATTTCTAAATGTTAAATTCTCAAAAGAGCAGAAGGAGGGAGAGCAGAATTTGATATCCTAGGACTTGCCTTATTTTTGCAACCCCTGTCCCCTGTGTAATATCACTCAGTGGCAGTGATCAAGAGCAATCAAACTGAAATAATTTAATTTAAGAAGAAAAAACATCTGCCAATAGAGAGCTCTCTTAACTCTGGAGCAAAGTATGTTCGGTCTGATTTTGTAATGCAGGACCAATAAAGAACTGAAAAGTTCAAACTTGATATGATTTTTTTTGTGATGATGGCTGAATTTTTCAAGAACAGTAAAGCATATATATATTATGTAATTTATAAGATCCAGTTGGTTAACATTATTTCAGAGCAGAGTTTTTTCTTTGTTCTCCTTCTGGGTCATGGTTTTCTCAGGTAACTTTTGGATGATACAGGATAATTATTTTTTTACATAAATTGGGAAAATCAAATTTTTAAAAATGCTCTGGGATTTGACAAAGTGCTTGCTTCAGATGGGTTTTTTATAGGTGAGTTTTAAAATATAATACATGTTTTCACCAACCACTGCACATTCTAAGCTTTTTTTGTGCAGTAGTTTTGCTGCAAATGCAGCCACTAATAACTTCTCTGAGGAGGGTGAATCCTGTCCTGAAACTGAGAAGCTATTTTTCCACAGCCTTTTACATCCATATAGCATACCTCATGGAAAAAAATTTGCCCAAATGGAATTTCTAACTAAGTAGCGATTTTGAGAAAGAATAATGACAATGTTAGGTTTTAAAATCAGTTTTGTTTGTGTTCCTGTAATTTTAAGCTGAAGGACAGACCTTTAAGAACTATAAACATGTTGCACTATCTAGAATATTCTCACATATCAAACATGAAAAGTTCATAAAGACTCATATTAATAACTGGGCCCTGGTCAGGAAACAAACTTTGCCTGTAAAATGTGTTATCAATGTTAACATTTAAGTGCAGGAGTTTATTTTTGTGGACCTGATTATAGGGTAAGAGATTCAATTGTCCAAGTCTCACTCGCAGAGCAGAAACCAGAAAATTAAGACAATGTGGCTCCTCAAGATAAATTGTGAGAAACTTGATGTTTTTTTCTTCAAATTTTTCAAGACATTGTGTTAATGGAGATACAATAACCTTAAAATGTAACATTAAACATTTTTGTCTTTCCTTTTATCTACCTTTATAGCTACATGGTCCTTACAGAGAGCTTTTTCCAGTCTGTCTTCATGGATGGGTAAGAAGTTGACAGAAATGCAGCAGGAAATTCAAAATGCTTAAACCTTGTGTGTGTAAAGAAGAATAGAAATAAAAAGGAGGAAAAAATGCAGAATTTTTTTTTTTCTGCTTGACATCTAGTGACTTAACTGAAAACTTCCACAGGGATTTCCACACTACCTCTATTTTGAATTTGAAACTGTATTATAATGGGGTAATATAACATTTCTAAGCAAGTTTTAATGTTGCCATTTTCTTTTACTTTCTCTTACACACGCACATAGAGTTTAGAAATTGTATGTTATAGGATTAGCATAGAACCCATATTCTCAAAAGTAAGAAACAATTGCTTAAGCAACCTGACAATCTAAGCTTAGTACTCTGGTAAAACAGATATCTAAAATGATGTATGATTTCCTGTATTAGCAAGCTTTTAATATAATTTCTCTGAAACTTCTAGATAATAGTTCAGTCAGGTGTAGTTAAATTTCACTATTCTAGTGCTGATCCATAATTTAGGTATAGTTTTTTAAGGATTTTAAATAAAATTTTAATTAAATTATTTAAAGCATTTTCAAATTTTAAACACTAGATACAGCAAATGATCTATATAACTGCTTGTGTGTGTATGTGCATATGTATGTCTTTATCCCATGTGCACAGACTGACCATAGATAGAACTATAGGTACATAAGTCTGTATGCACTTGGTGTATATATGACATGTACAGATAGACAGGCACACGGATAAATGGATGGATGAATGAATGAATGAAATTCTTTCCTAGTAATTTTGCCCATTACGTATGCGCAGTGGGAGAAGTTGAAGCGTTTCTTTTAAAGACAGTCATTGAAAAGTGTCTGCCACCCCTGAAGAGACAAACAGTCCCTGGGGACTGCATTCTAACCATGATGGGAACCGTCTTTGCATTTCTCCATTAATTTTAATTTTATTTATGATATTCATAAGGAAACATTATTTCAGAGTTACTAAGCAAAATAGTCCCTGTGAAGCATTTTACTCTCATTATGGGCTTTCAAAGGAGGAAGCAGCTCCTACATACCAATTTCATGCCTGTCAAAGGCCCTGGAGAGCATATTTCTTTTTTTGGTTTAGGTTAGGTTTTGATTGGGTTTTCACCTCCCTGCTCTGTTATTCTCAACAAGATGCTGATGATTTTATTTTTCATTCTCCCTAGAGTTTTCTGAAAGTTTGCCAGCCCCTAATATGACAAAGAACTGCTTCCCCTGCTTCAACTTCTGATTCATCACAGATACAAACTAATTCTCTTCTTCAGCATTTTGTATTCTTTTTCAAAGCATTTCTGATAATGTTTGTAAACTTGCAAAGTTAAACTAAATCAACAGAACAGAATAAAAAATGTTTTAGAAGAATAAAATAACTAGTGGAAAGAGATGAATACTTTTTATATTTTCACTCTTTCCACTTTCCCATAGAACCCTGGAGGTAATACAAGGCTCTCCCTTGCAACTCCCTGCTCTGTTACATCAAGTCCAACATTGGTCTTTGTCATATCAAACCCCTATTAACCTAAGCACTAACCAACAGCAAAGAAGGGACTGGTACCTGCTTGAATCTAGGAGCGAAAACCTGAGGCAGTCCTGGACACAGTCACAGCTGCAATGTCAGGGACAAGCACTGAGGAGTGGCAGCTCTCCACGGCTGAAGGAGACAGACCATGCCTTCTGCCAGACAAGCCTAATGGAATCCAAGTGATTTTCTTCCTGCACGTAAGTGGAGATATCTTCTGGAGGTTAGTAGAATTATGGAATTGTTAGGGTTGGAAGAGACCTTAAAGATAATTTAGCTCCAGTCCCCCTGCCATGGGCAGGGAGCCTTTCATTAGACCAGCTTTCTTAGAACCCCATCCAGGCTGGTCTTGAACACATCCAGAATGGGGACTACACAGACTTCAGTGTTTCACCTCCCTTCGCAGTGAGGAATTTCTTCCTATTATCTAATCTAAACCTACCTTCCTTCAACTCAAGTCCATTCCCCTTTGTCCTTGTAAAAAGTCCTACTCCATCTCTCTGGTAGGCTCCCCTTTAGGTACTGGAAATTGTCATAAGGTCTCCCAGACCCTTCTCTTCCCCACACTGAACAACATAAATTATCTCAGATTGCCCTCACAGAAGAGGTGTTCCAGCTCTGTGGTCAACTTAGCAGCTCTTCTCTGGACTCTTTTCAACAGGCCCATGTCTCTCTTGTGTTGAGAGCCCCACACTTGGACACAGTACTCCACGTGAGAACTCACAGGGTCAGAGTACAGGGGAAGAATCAATTCCCTTGGCCTGCTAGTCACTCCTCTTTGATGTCACCTAGGATGTGGCTGGCTTTCTGGGCAAAAGCTAGGAATAAAACGAGGTTCGTACCTCCAAATAAATATATGCAACCCTTTTTCATTTTCCAACCAAAAATACACGTAAAATGTAATTCAGAAGAGATCTGCTTTGGAATAATATAATGAATAATTTTGCTGAAGCACTGCAAATGTCTGCACATTAATGTCTTGCCAGTAATAGATTTTTTTCCATGGTCACTAAAGAGCCATCTGGTTTAACAGTCTTACTCCTTGTCTGTTTAGACACAGTTTCATTTCTAACCTTCTGGTGAACTTAAGGGAAAGACACAATTGGCTGGTTTTAATTTACATTCTAAACACACCACATGGCAATTGAATAGGTGAAGTTTTTTCAGTCTTGATTTATAACTAACATAAATATCCACAAAACATATGCATGTGTCTAATTTTCTATGCATTTGGCTTTGATTGATAAATACATACATGTACAAAAAGTTGATGCATATATTAAAAATAGATTATATACCATTTTTTAATTATTTAACAATAAAAATATTCTAATTAAAATACAAAAAGCTTATGTCAAGGCATTCACATTTCTCCACAGGATATTGTTCATGTATTGTACCATGGTAATGAACCTTTAAGGAATTTTGTAAGTAAATGTGGCAAGGACATTGATTGTGAATTTATTTTTCTTATAATTTGTGTATGTTTTCTTTCACTTTAGAACTTCTGCTCATGTTAGAAGAGGGATTCAAATAATTCTTTTTACAATTATGCCACAGACTCTGAGGTTAAAAGTTTCCAAAGTTTCTCTGTAGAAATAGACAGGAAAGAGCAGCAAATGTATCAAAAAATATACAGAAAGTTTCATGGCCATATTCAAGAAAAGGTTGGGAGCACATAACACTTAGCTGTGAGAACTCTCAGAATAATGTTCTTCTGCTAAAACTTGATCCAGAAATCCAATATTATAATTGTAGTGACAAGCAAGCATGAGATTTTAAAGGAAGCTAACAGGGCGTTCACCATTCCAGTCACAACATGCCAAGACAGTACTTGCTACTTTGTCATAGGACTGAATTGTGGCTTCTCCCCATAAAATTAAGATCAACACTCTCATCCAACCAAACCTGTTTACACATGTATACTATAGATTAAGACTGTGCCTTTCCTATAACCATTTAGTAGGAGAAAATGCTTGCTTGTAAAAAGGTCTGGAGGGCACCAATAACTAAATCTGACCTTTAAGACAGACCAAATGATTCACATTAGAAACTATAGAGAGAGATTTTTTTCCTCTAGCCATGTCAGTCTGGTCCTGCACCATATTTCCAACTTAAGTAGTCCAAGTTCATAGAGATTCATCATTTTACATTGAATTTTGATTCCCCAGATTAAAAGATCTGAAAATAAAACCAAGATCGGTAAGTAGAAAGAGAAACTAAGCCCTCAGCTTGGTGTGGAAACGCATCTATAAACAATGCCCATGAGGATTCAAGAAAAAGAAAAAAAGCTGTCTTCCATTTTTTTCACCTGAAGTATATATCTCAGCCATAGCAGTGGAGGTTAGTAGTGGTCCAGTGTTTTAACATCCTGCTTTTTTGCTGGGTGATAAAAGAATACTTGCTAATCAGGTAATCTGAACCAGGGAGTCAGGACCCACAAAGGTCACTGTCTCGCCCAAGTTTCATCACACACAAATACACACACACACAAGCAGAATGACCAGGTTCTTCACTCTTAAAAGAAAGCTTGCAATTTTGTTCAATGGAGGGCATAGCTGTGTCGTTCAGCAAGCAAATAAATAATAAAGCTATAATCAGTGTTTTCTCTGAGCAATGTAATAAGTTAAAGACTGATAACATGATTAGTCATCAATATCAGTTTTACATTTGTAAAAATTACTAGTTTAAACTTCTATAGTTGTTCTTCCAGAATTACCTCCATCATGAATGTTTCTTACATCAGTTTATAGCAACCACCCTGCTTCTACAAGATTAAAATGCTCTGAAAAACAAATACAATTGTAATGTTGCCTCTTGAAGAGTATGTGACATCTGCATTCACTGCACTCATCCCTGCAAGTACTAATAAGAGCAGTTGCTGCTAAGTGTTCCCAACTAAGAGCTTCAGCTCACTGTGAGAACAAAATCCTTCTGCTCTGGAGAAAATAAATTTAAATAATGTGATTTTACTAAACTGTGCCCTAATTACACATAATGTTTAATGGCAATTACAGAAGATGCAAAACAAGCTTCAAATTATATTTATAATTGGAATCTTTTTCATTTCTTCCCTAAACTCTATTTAACAAATCATGTAAATTAATGATTTCTTTTTTAATTTTTATAATGTGTTCAAGAAAAAAAACGCTAAATATATAAAAAAAAGATAGCATCTGCCCACTGTGTAACCATGACAACTCTAAATCCAGATGTAAAATGGCCTTTTCATTGCTAAACTCTCA
The DNA here is from genome assembly GCA_035047865.1 of Dendrocincla tyrannina. NCBI lineage: Eukaryota > Metazoa > Chordata > Aves > Passeriformes > Dendrocolaptidae > Dendrocincla > Dendrocincla tyrannina. The sequence continues at coordinate 40,119,138 of JAWWMP010000041.1, read as the reverse complement.
TTAAAAAGAAAGCAATTATCTCTCTTTACCTTATAGGTCCAGAGTAAGTGAGATAAAACAGAAAATTTGTGCAGATTTATGCTGTTTCACTAAATGCTCTTTCTCTGTTACCCAGTCTGATATAAAGCTGGATGTCACTAAAACATATGTAATCGGTAGCAGGTAATAGAGACTTCTTTCAGAGTCCAAGATTCAAACTAACAACATTTGCGTAGATCAGAGAACTAGAGTTTGCGTAGAGTTTGGGGAGAATATATTTTAGCATACAGAGCAGATACTGTGATGAGGAAGAGCTTCTCTGAAAGTGTTTTGGGAATCTGGAAATCTTTTGGGAAAAGACTGCAGCTACACCTAAGTACCAGGTCCTGCAACTGGATCACAACAACCCCATGCAGCGCTACAGGCTTGGGGGAAAAGGACTAGGGGCTGCTGGCAGTGTGCCCAGGTGGCCAAGAAGGCCAGTGGCATCCTGGCCTGTAACAAAAAGAGTGTGGGGCCATCAGGACCAGAGCAGTGATTGTCCCCCTGTATTCGGCACAGGTGAGGCCACACCCAGAGTACTGGGTCCAGTTTCGGGGCCTTCAATACTAGGAGATTGAGGTCCTGGGGGGAGTCCGGAGAAGGGCAACAGAGCTGATGAAGACTCTGAAGTGCAAGTCTTATTGTTGCCTAAAATCAAGAAAAAAAATATTAGAGACAATATTAATATAGGTAAAGTAGAGAGCAGTTCATGAAATGAAAGCTATCAGGTGCACAAAGTATATAGGTGTGCGCAGAGTATAGGGTTCTTCCACATTTAAAATGCTATTTAATTATCTTATCTAACAGGAACATCCAACCTGAGAACCTTTTGCCTCTTGTACCACACTCAGAACTGCCCCATTGGAGCATCTCTGAGGGTTCTGAGCCTTGTATTTTGTTTTGACTACAATGTGTCTTGTTATTCTGGTCCAGATGTGTGTATCCAAAACACAATGTCCTTGCTGCTATCTTGTTCTTTGGAAAGACAGTCAAACAGAAATTCAGGAATGTGGCACAAACCATGAGAAACTGTTAAAAATTTTCAGCTGCTACCTCAAGTGTGAGAAACTATACAGCTATATAAAAATCTCCAAATATACCAGATATTAAAATCTATAAATATATAAAAATCCTAAGGTGCCATTTTCTCCTTATAGACTTGACAAATTTTGCTTATTTGTGTTTTCAGAGTACCGTTCGTAAGTTCAACTTTGCCAGGTGAGGTCTCCATCTTTGCTGTGAGAGGGTCCAGCTAAGGCATCTCTACGAGCTGCGGCTGGAGGAGCTAGGGTTGTTTAGCCTGGAGAAAAGGAGGCTGAGACCTTATCCCTCTCTACAATTACCTGAAAGCAGATTGTAGTCAGGTGGGGTTGGCCTTTTCTCTCAGGTAACTAGCAAAAGGACAAGAGGTCGTGGCCTCAAGCTGCACCAGGGTAGGTTTAGGTTGGATATTAGTGAAAATTTCTTCATCAAAATGTTTGTCAAGCAGTGGAACAGGCTGTCCAGGGAAGTGGTGGAGCCGCCTAAATTATTCTATGATTCTACATTATCCTCAGTCTATGCCAAGTGTAATATTATATGTATAGCTTCTGATATCAGTGTCCTCTTTGATTTGCCCTCTGGACTCCTGAAATGAGCAGAAATAAAGAAGGGTAAGAAAACTTAATGTCGATGGCTAAACTATACATTGAGTAACTTTATTGTGAAGGCAGATAGTCTCTTAGAAATGATTGGTCTTCTCCTGAGAACTAAAAGCTAATGGGCATGAATTTAGGATAGACAGTTAGGACCTTTGTGGATCTCTCTGTGCCTTGAATCAGCCCTGTATGCCTTTTCAGCCCTGGCAAATCAGCTAAATGGGTTCTCTTGGACTGAGTACAGGGTAAGTGTAAAGATCAAGTATCTCTTTAACTTTCTTCATCCCTGAGTGGGAGATACATTTACTGTATATTGCATTAGTATAAATTTACAAAAATTGTTTAAATTCTGAGTTATGTATCTGGAATTTACTGCTAGCAGATACCTATACAATGAAGGTAAATCAAGGTCTTTCAAAACTCCAAAATACAATTCTCCTGACTCATGTAGTCCCTGGTCATTTAGACACCTGTAGATTCTGTTGAAAAATTCTTGTTACTTCGAATAGGGACATATGAGAAAGACCTTTAGTTCATTGTGGGAATAACATTTTTTATTTCTGGAGAAACCAGTTTTAAAAAAATGTCATTGTGCCTTTTTAAATTGGGGTGATCAAGTGTCTCATCATGAAATGGAAAATATATTAAAATATGGAAAAACATTTACATGCATATATACACAAACATACATTATGACACAAAGCAAATTCCAATTTATCCTCTTTTTCTATTTAACAAACATATTCCTGATCAGCATTTAACAACTTTGGCAAACATTCTGCCCAATGAGCACAGAGTATTGACAGAACACAGCAAGGATACTGATGGACTGCTTTGGTGCAGATCTAGGCTGACTTAATCCCTGACAAGAATTTATGGCCAGAAATTGTGGACCTGTTTTTTATGTCATCAGACTTTAATTCTTATTTCTATTATGTTTAGGAAAAGCCAAAGGAAAAACTAATACAGCTAGCAACAAATACACGTACTATTAAATATGATTATATTTTGACTATTTATAACAGCAGGTATAAATAAGCATGGTTTCATGGAATTCAAGAGAGTTATTCACACAAAATCAAGATGCCAGAAGTCTATGTTCTCATATAGGTATATGATATATTTAGGATTAAATCATGACATCTTGCTATCTCTTTGCAGAAATATATTTTGGCCAGTTGTACTGCTTTGACTCAGTGGCATTAATTCTGCAACAGATGAGAAAGAAATAAGGCAGGGGGCAGGGGAAAATGATTTCATATAAATACCCATCTGCAAAAAAGAGATGTTGAGAAATCATGCCAAATGATTATGTTACTCTAATGAGGAATAATTAATGCACATAAACAAAAAACATCTGGTGAAATTTACACACTTTGTGAGACAATACCAAATTTACTTGGATGGAGTGGCCCAGGTATGTCCAGATTTAAGTGAACAAAGACAGTGGACATGAAATTCTGGATATCAAGGCCAATGCTCAGTGCATGTAACTACTCCTTCAAAAATTCTTCATCTGAAATTATCGTCACTACTGCTATGCAGAAATTGCTTTCATTTTAAGAATAGGTTAATACAAATAGCTGCGTATCACAGTTACAAAAGGGAAGAGGTCTGTGTAACTAAATCCAGATGAATCTCACAAATATCAGCCATTGATTTACACTGTTCTATAAGCCCCAGTGCTTCCATATAAAACAAAGCATTTATGGAATTCCACCTGGGGAAGAAGTCGGGCATGGTAATAAAGGAGAGAGTTTGGGGCATATTAACCTCATTTATTTTATATATTTTTCTTAGTTTTGGAAATACATATGCAAATAATCCTCCTAATTACTATTTCTTTTACATCATAATAGTTAAGAAAGCAGCAATATAAAATTTCATTAAAGTATAAACTAACGCCTGTCTTGAATTTTATTTTTTTAATCTCAATGTTTATTTAACAGTAATTTTCTAGACCAGAAACTGAGGGACAAAGATGTGGTTCTGTTTCAATTCTGTCATACCCCAAAATCTGCTTTAAGCCAGATCTGAATATTGCCACCATGTGGAAAAGGATATTCCTAAATGGCACATCCTTTAAAGGAAACAAATCACAACACAATAGACTAAAATATTTGCTACACATGTGCTGGCATTAACAGTGATAATGAGTTA
>JAWWMP010000041.1:40101910-40115220 GCA_035047865.1 Dendrocincla tyrannina | reverse complement strand
TAAAGGAAACAAATCACAACACAATAGACTAAAATATTTGCTACACATGTGCTGGCATTAACAGTGATAATGAGTTACCTAAGAGTCATCATTAAGATGGGTATGCATGCATTCAGTGCTTTTTCCATGTAGTTCAGAGACCCAAGTGCAAATACTAAGATTAAAGTAAGCAGCATCAGAATAATGATGATCAAGGTTAAAAAAACCAAACAAGCACACTCTATTCTTTACTTATTACAGATGGTATATGAAGACCATCACAAAATTTAACTTACATAAGGTAGTTGAATTTGGTTGACTACAAGACCTGTAGAGTTTCTTCTGTCCCAGCCCTGTAAATGGGAAGTTGTTGCAGTTCCTTGTCCCCAGGACCAGGCAGTAGAGGGTCTGAGCGCAATTTCTCTGTCTCCCTCTCTCTCTCTCTCTCTCTTTCACACACACACACACAGAGGACAGTCAAAAGCAGAATTTAATCAGTGTATAGAACATATTATGATAAAGCCCCAGACTCAGACAGATACAGCTACTGAACAGCTGCCAGCTTCTTATATGTGGCCGTGGATTTCCATTACCTTTCCTTCTGATTTTCCACAGTTGTTCCACCCTAGTCTTGCTTGAGTCATCATTTCCTCTGCCTTTAAGCTACCTCCTAGACATCCCATAGAAAACCCCTGGTTCTTATTGTCCCTCTGATCCCTGTCATACATTTGTGCAATTTGCTTAACTTTTATTCAGATAACATAACAATATCTGAATTTAGTTTACTAGCACTTATTTTCAATAACTGTTTCGAGCTAACATGGCTGAGGTGACACAACAGTACAAAAATAGCTAATGAAAATACAACTGGTATGCTCCATTTGGGACTACAGAGTTCCTTACCGAGTAAGCAAGTCATGGGATTTCTACTTCACTAAAAGATATACAGCCTTCCATAAAATAGTACAAGCTCCTACAAAAAAAAAAAAAAAAAATTAAAAAAAAGGTAAAGAATTATGTCTTGTACTTACATTTTGAAACATGATATAAGATATATCTCAGTGTTTACTTGTGAAAAGGAAGACTGGCATATTTTTATTTGAAATTGAAATTTGAATTTTCACTTACCTAATTGAAGCAACAGTAACCTTAGGCATTTGCAGCACTATTTGAATGATTCTGCTTAAGAAAGAAATTAGAGGATATACATGAGAAATCATGTACATAATTCAAAACATAATTGAAGGTCAAGCCTTATGAAAGACCTCACAACCATTGCCCAAATGAAATTTTACTGACAACAAAACTCTCTCCATCTCTTCTTTCATTTGACAGAGGTTTTACAGCCCCACTCCATCCACAGTTCTGGCCTCTCTTTTCTCCCTCAGCTTAACTCTAGCCTTAAATAATCCCTGAGTCTTACACACGGACCGCTGTCGTCACCTTACTCAGTCTAGAACTTCTCACAGCAAAGTTCCCCTGAATCCCCATTTTCTTTTGGCAGCTGCTTTCGAATCATACTCCAACTGCATCATTAGCCCCTTTCTTTCTTCCTTTCTGCCTTTATTTCTTCCTTCCATACTTGCTTTCTTTATTTTGCTATGTCTCTCTCTTTTTTTCTCTGTCTACCTTAGTCTTATCCTAAACAGTAGAACAAGATTTACAATGAGGCTGTAATCAAAATATAATAATGTGATTTCATTTAGGAACCAGAGAGTCTTTATTGTAAAAGGTAGTCCTCAAAGCTTCTCCAGAACAGTGTCACAGACCTAGTCCAAGCTCTCAGCTAGAGCAGGTTTCTTACTGCTCTGGTCATTTGAGTTTTGAACAACTTGATAGATGGAGTCTTCCTGGATGCTCTGGGCAATCTGTTTGACTGTCCTTACAGGAAATAACTTACTTGCTATGTTCAAATGGAACCTCCTGTGTGCCAGTTTGCGCCTGTAGCCTCTTGTCCTGCCAGTGGGCACTGCTGAGAAGAGACTGGCTCCCTTTTCTTCAATCACTCCATCAGGTATTTAGAAACATTCACAAGATTCCCCCTGAGCTTTCTCTTCTCTCTGCAGAACAGTTCTGTCTCTCTCAGCAATAGCTCATACAAAATGTTTCACTCACAGGACTACTCACATGTATTTTAACACAAAAAACAATACCAGGCCAGGGTTAAGGAAAATAGCAGGAAAATATGAAATATTTGTAACATTCAGACAGTGAAGAATTTCCCAAACAGTATAAACTGGCCACAGGTCTCATGGAGAAGTCCAAGAGAACCAATGGGAGTTTGTGGGATATGCTAGCACCCAAAGATTCCTCGGTAGAGAACAGCTATTTCACTGGAAGCAGTAAAGAACCATGTGACAAAAGCAAGGTCAACTCAAACTGTTAAACCATGTCCATGCAGAGCCAAAACCAGTTTGTTCTGACTTTAAAGATATTAGAAACGCTTTATTGATGTTCTATGAATTCAGAAGAAAAGGCTTTTCATGGTCTTATACATAAGTCACACAGATATTCAGTGAATCTAAAATTACCTGAAAATCGATTTTCCATAGATATTTAGCGTTTAGCATATGTTGCATAGGTATGGCTGCACACAGTGAAAGGCAACATGAGGATCAAGCCTCAGTCTATAACCAAAGATGTTATTTTACCACTTCCTTGTTCTCTACCTTAGCCTAGCCAGAAGCACTATTTTGGGGGGGGGGGGGGAAGGAAGTGAGATAGAAAAAATATAAAGGAAAATGATGGGGTTATGTTTGTCTTCCATCAGGGTGATAATGAGTCAGAACTTTTTCAGTTAATGTTTCAGACTGAATTACAGCCTGAAGCTTTACAAGAATTTAATTACAGGTTATTCATAAAGATTGTACTTAAGGAAGCAAAAAATAATAATAATATTTTTAAAGGATCTTATTTTAAATGCCTTATTTTGTTGAGAACTATAGATAATTTTGGTTTCAATCTAACACCAACCTCTCTTTAAGAGAGTGAAACCTAGTATTTGAGATTTCAGTCACATCATGCTGCTTTAAAATAAGGTTAGTTATAAAACCATGTTGTTTATTCTAATTTTTAAAATTCTTAAAATATTCGGTCATTTATTATATCATCATTTTCCTTCTTTTTTTCTTCTGTCATTTCTCAAAAATGTCAGAAACAGTTTCAGAAAAAGTACCTTCAAAGTTGCTATTTCTGTGGCATCAAAAAACTAAGAAAGTCTGTCATAATTTTCAGAGGATTAAGAAAGTATTAATTTAATCCCTGGAGATGTTCAGCAATGAGCCCTGACAGCCCAGACGTCAAACCACATCCTGAAGTGTGTCAAACACGGCATGACCAGTTGGGCGAAAGAAGTGATTATCCTGCTGTACTCCATGTTGGTGGTGCACCCTCACCTTGAGCACTGTGTGCTGTTCTGGGTCCCGCAGATTGAGAAGGAGGTGAAGGTCCTTGAATTTATCCAGAAGAAGGCATGCGGGGCAGCTGATAAAATGGCTGAAATGAATGTCCCTATGAGGAGGAGCTGAGGACTTTTGGTTTATCTAGTTTGGAGAAAAGGAGGGGTGACCTCATTGATCACTCCAGCTTTCCAAAGAGGGGAGTGGAGAAGGAGGTGTTGATCTCTTCTTCCTGGTATCTAGTGATGGAAATGCACTGAACTGTAGTTTTGCCTGGGCTAAGAAATGTTGAAGGTTACGGGCTTTGGAAGCAAAGACAGACGATCCAATATGGATTAACAGCAAAGCTCCACTTTATTAAAGAAACTTCTATAGTTATAGTCTTTCTGACAATACGTGCATTAAACCTATTGGTGCAATACACACATAACAATCACTGATTGGCTACATATTACAGGCTGCGTTTTCTGTACTGAAACTGTCAGCTCTCACAGCTCCCGCAGGTGTTCGTCCTAACGAGCACACAAGGCCTCAGCCAAGGCCAACTCCCCCATGAGAAATCTACAGAGATAGTAGGTTCCCACAAGGCCAAAACTCCCTTTCTTTCTCACAAGCAATTTACAGGCCCAGCTGGTTTCCAACAAAGAAAGGTCTAAGAAAACAACCTGACAGTTGACTGCTCATTGCAATGACACTACATCAGTCCCAGTCTTTTATGATCCTGATGCTGAGCTTTGTTTTGGGGTTTTTTCTTCCCACTTATCCTGAACTAAAAAGCTGTAAAATATAAGCCCACATTCTATTTCTTTTTTTTTTTTTTCAGAAATTCAACCTTAGCAGAAAAATCAGATAACAAATTTCTTTGTGACTAGGTGAAGTAGAGCAAAGTAGCTACAGTATTTTCCACCAGGTGACAAAGACAATTGCACATCCATCTCCACTGACATCTGACCACATGTGGATTTGCTCACTAATCTTCAAGGTAATAAGCAGCGTCAGAATGTGGTCTGTTTCTTGCTTCTGTTTTAAGACAGTTAGAAAAATGTTAAAAACTAAAAAAAATTGAAACTCAGCCTTCGCATTATCTAATCATCAGGTACTAACTAATAATGTTAAAAATAAATATATTTTCCAGCAGATTATATGTCAGCACTATTTGACAAATTACAAACAATTTATTTTTGTTGCTATTTATTCAAAGAAAAGATCTTTTGATATAAATGTCCATTTAATATGCAATTTCAAAGAAATGATGCTGCGAATGTACATGCTTTGGTTATAAAAAAGCTTAACAATTCTCTATTATTCTTTTATACAAACTTTATGGCTAATCTATTCTTACAGGAATTTTAGGAGGCAATGCTGGAATTTCCGTATTACAAAAGGCAAACAGCTCCAAGTCTTAAAGCAGAATTTAATATACAATATTAACATTTCATCACAATGAAGAGTAAGAAAGTTTTTTAAAGCAAATAATATTTCATTTGTGTGTTTTTAAAATGTTAATTCCCAAATTGGTAGAATAATTCTGTAGATCTGAATGCGTAAGAGAAAGAAAAGCTTTTCATCAGGTCTCTGCCATATTTAACCACCACAGGGACTCTGAGCACTGCCTTCTAAATCAAGACTTCTATGATTGCCTTTGCTGGGTATTCATTCCACTTCCTCAAAAACAGTGCTCAGCTTCCAGATTTACAAGCCTGAGAAATAATGAAAGCTGCAAACATTTAGGGCAGGAATAAAACACAGATCAAGCTCAAACACACTAGCTAACTCAATGTAAAACAGCCCTATCAGCTTAACATAAAGTTGATATGGCCCTATCAGTCATATGAGCTTTCTGCATAAATTTGGTCACAGCTCACAATGATTCAGATGTTTAAATCAGATTATTTTCCTCTGGTTTATAATACCTCAGCTGTGCTATGGATGTCTTCTTCATTTCAAAAATCATGATCAGCTCCATCAGCACGGAGAGACTGCTGTCACTGCACATTATGTTGACTGTGATATATCTTACTGACAACATCATCTCCTTTTGATTTACATTGACAGGACTTAAAATACATAAGTGGGATATTCTCCAAGGCATATAATCAATTGCATCTGCTGCATTTCTGGTATTTCCTTTGCCCTGTTTATACCATTACTGTCTCTGCTGAAGCTATATTATTACTATAAATGTTTCCAGGAACATACACTGGCATCATTTCACAGCACTGTTTCTACAGCACTAACGATTTAAAACCTCAAAGGAATCTCCAAAGTATTACTACTTTATTGTTTTAATACTCAAGTTATTGTGATCAATAAGATGATGAAACATGCCCACTAAAATCCTATGTAGCATATTCATGGTTTGTGCAATGCAAGATAATAATAGCATAGTATATTCAAGAATAATTTAAAAAATCTTATTAGCTTGGAAAAATGGTAATTAGGTATTTTTTACAAGAGAAAATCAATAGTGCTCAAATATTAAAGTCAGCTAATTTCTGGGAAAATGTTGGCATAAAAATCCATATTCTCAAGAACTATTTAGGACAATATGACTGACAAGTATTTTATTTTTAAGAAAATGTGTGTGTATGCATTAATTCAATCATATATTTTCTCACATAAGTATTTACACGTTGTTAAAAAGCAGCATTGAAAATGAAAAGATTATATTAAAGATGGAGGGTAGAAAGTAAGTTGGGAAAAAAATCTGATGAACTACAGGTCTGTATCTGAACAATGAAGAGGAATATCTATGCATAATTTAAATTAAACAACATGGTGTTATTTAGTTTTAATACTGAATACTCTAAAATACATTAATTTTATTAATGTGCTTAACTTAGGCACATGACATTTCTGATATAAATACCATCTTACTGTTTAACTATGGGATAGATTTACAATTGTTCCAAATTGTTATAAATAAAAAAATAATATTTAGTATGTTCTGGTTAAGAAAGAGAATAGTTAGTGAAACCACTTTCTTTTAGAGAGCTGAAGAAATGCTTTGCTGAATCAAGCTAAAAGGTTCTTCCAATGTGAAATTCTAAGAGAAAATTATCACATTTTATAAAGAAATGAAATCAAGAGCTTGTTGAAGTTATCATTGGAAGTGGTATCAGGAGCAGTAAGAGAATGAAGAACTGAAAATAGTTATTGTAGATAACTTATGAGCTGCATGCAACTCGTGTATGATAGGACTGAACATGCCATCATCTCAGCTGTATACTGAACTGAGTATAGATGGGATCTGTGAAAGTTCAACACATTAAACCCCTTTCACTGACTCAGGTACACAATTTGTATTTCTTACAAATCAACTGTTCTACCAAGACTGAGGATTTATTTAGAGTGAAATACAGACTTATGTCTGTATTAAACTTAATTCAAATTAAATTCCAGAAACTATTTAAAAGTCACTTAACTGACAGTTTGGTTTATGTTTAAGAAAGAAATAAAAAAAAAATCACGTGCTATCACTGTATTAATAAAAGCAGAGATGTAGTTAGAAGTACAGTCAGAAGTACATATTTCTTGAGTAATAAAGGAAAATTAGTAACTTTTGGATTCTGTGTCTAAATCTGATCCCTTTTCTTCAGCTCTTTATTGAGATTATGCTGTTGATTATGTAAAAACTGTATTTTTTCATTGTTTTAAACCTCATTCCCATGTAAAAATGCAACAATAATGTGAACAGTCATAGAGCAGTAATAATTTAGAAATCTGAAATTATGCATTTCCAAGGCCTGATCTACCATGTAAATGTAATGAACATCAAAACATAATGGAAGTAGGTACTCCATGGACAGAGAAATGTGTCTCAAAATTGAAGATGCATGGTGAATCACCAGCACATTAAATTAAGGATGTACCTAATGCCCCACAGATGACTCAGCAGTGCCAGAGAGTGCCTTGCTGAGCTGTACCACACTGCAGAAAAAAAATAGAGAGATGGTAGATGAAGGATTCATCAATGGATGTAGATGTAGATAAATGTGGACAGGTGGCTGGGGCTAAAATTAGAGGAAACTGAGAAGTGATATTCATATCCTAACAGAAGCTGTAACAGCATGGAAATTATAAGGTAAAATGCAGATGCTGTTCCCTGGGTGGAATGTGGTTGGCATGCTCAAAACCTATTCCATGATGATTCCCCACACATATAATCTGCCACCATAAGCACCTGCTAAGGTGGACGGAATGAAGGGTGGAGCAGAGTGGAAACACCAAGGCCAGACTCTGCAGAAATCCTTACCGGAAGGGGAACTTGATAGTACTGTGCAGCTGATAAACCACATAGCACCTACCAACCAAGGAAGAGAGAAGTTGTCCTGCTGCCAAGCCAGCAGCTGGGGTGAAATCACTCTCCTCAGATGAACTTGGTTCATCATAACCTGATTGCAATTTTTATGCATATCTCCATCCCAAAGTTACCCACCACTGAGGTATAACAACCCCTCACTGAGCATGCACTTTATATTTTACTGACTATATTTTCAAGAGCCAAGTAAGAGAATTTTATACCAACCAGGAGCAAAGCTATGTATGATGAGAGTCACTCAGGTTCTACCTAAGCATACAGAAATAGTATAAAAGTAAGTTGAGAATGGGGAAAATTTATGGAAGACTCCATTGTAACTGTTGGGATGAGCCAATGGGTTGAACCTGTCTTCTCTCCCATAAGGATGCCTATTAGGTAAGGGACATATTCTGTGCCTGCTGAATACTTTTATTGGAGATTAAAGCTTGTCTGTATATTGCTTTAAGTATCTTTTTGCTGTCAGATACTGTCACCAGCAATCCTTGAACCTTAACATGTCACAGTTTTATATTAATAAAGAGTTTTATTCTGTAAATGGTTAATGTGAGTCCTTCACAGGCACTAGCAGTTACTGGAAGCAGGTAATATACTCAAGATGGAAGATCCACTGAGAGGTCATAAACCAGGAAGACTTGCTGAGGTGTGTTGGTGGTGTGTGTCCCTGAATAAGTCAGTCAGACCACCCTCCAATCTAGCAGGATTGTTCTGTGAAGGGTCCCCATAACAGGACACTGAGACTGGTTTGGTACAAGAGTCTCAGCTTTCCTGGGGCACTGACAGACAAATCAAACACTAAGAATGAGGACATTTCCCCATATTAAGGGTCAAGAAAAATCCCCCCCTTTCATGTAACAATTAAGATAATGTTGATTTTGTTGCATAGAGAATAACGTATTTGTCTAGAACTCAGGAACTTTTTTCATACTCTTATTTCTGGCTCTTGTACTAAAATGAAAAGGAGTAAAAACCTGAAGATAAATCTCCTTTCTTCAGCTGATACCCTTTGCTGGAATTACAGAGTCAGCCGTGGCTCATCTTCCACTGTATCTCCTTCCCAAAAGATATACACTGTACTGGAAAGGATTAAAAATATTATCACCAGAGAACACACTGAAGTCTAGTTGTTAGGATGGTCTCCCTGCTGGTAGAACGGGATGGGATAAATGGGCAGAAATAACCAGGTGTCATGATTTATGTTGTGATAGAGGTCCCTAAACACCAGACTCTTACACATAGCATCAGTATCAACTGCTATAGCTCCAAGAGAAAACAGTGAAGAACTTTGGTTCTGCAAACTTCATGAATGTCTCCTGGACTGTACTTCCCCAGAAATGTGAACAAAAGAATATGCTTGGTGTTTTAGTCCTTTTCAGATCTCAGAACACTATTTGTGCCAATAAAACTAAAATACTTCTAGGCACTAGTGATAACTTCAACACAATCAAAAAGAAGGTGTCTAGAAACTTCAATGTTGAGAAGTGCCAAATGACTTGTTTAGGGAGTTATATTTTGTCATTAGGTAATTAGAGGAGACAAAAGTCCTTACTGGCTTAAGATGCGTTGTAGAGAAGGTCATTGTACCTAATAATTCTTTGCTGACACAAAGCAAAGAATTGTTCTATGCATTCATTTTTGGGAAAGCAATAAGCGAAAATAATCTAATTTATTAAATTAGTTAAACTATACCTTTGAGTTACTTTTACAGAAAATCTGTTTTATTTTTATACAAGTGTGTTTTTTTTTTCTTTCCTTGTATTAATGGTCCAAAATTTCAGCTGTTAACAATTCCTATTAATATAGTTGGGGTACATATACAAGGAATATATTCTTTCAAAAAATGGTCTGAGCTATTTTAAGATTACTTTTTTAATCATGTGTTCTTAAAGTCAAAAAGACAGCAATAGTTTGGCATTACAATGAACAACGGTAATTGCTTGCTTCAAATCATCATTACTTTTTCATCTATAGTAATGGCAAAATGGTAAATTTTGAAATTCAGATGACTTTTTAGTCTCAGCTCCGTTACACCATTGAATGATGCCACAATCAGTGTATCAGTTACTACAGTCAAATTCAGGCATCTGCCTAAAAAGAATCAATGATCACAGTAACTCATCCTGGGAAGACTTACATCCAGAGTAGATCTATCCCTATATCACCTTTTTCTGTAAGTGTGAAAGTACTTGTTAAGGCTTTTAGTCCTACTCTTCCTCAGAATGAATACTAAGATGATTCAGAGTTCTTCTCAGACTAAATATATACTTAAATCTTATCTCAGAAAAATAAAATTGTCTAATGATGTGCCTGCTCCCAAAAGGTAGAGTTATACAGGAACAAATCTGAAAGTGAGTGCATATAAACTCTATAAATAAGAGATACTAGCAGCTTCTATGTACCATTTCTCAGCATGTCATATAGCAATAAATATGAACACATCTCCTATTCATAATACAATTCAGCTTCAGCTTTCAGTATCTTCACAGGTTTTGATTTTTCAAGTGTTTGTTTTTTTTTTTTTTCCTAGGGTTTTGGATAGGATTTAGTTCTAAAACAGGGACTTGTTCTCTAAAATTTCTCAGAAAATGTCACTCCTGCATCCCTGAATACTTTTGCTTTAGACATAAACTGAAATGTAATTCAAACATGGGTGGGTGCTGGAAAAGAATAGGAAGAACAACATTAACAAGAAAGGGTGATTTACACACAAAGGTGTGCTCACCACCTCTATTCACGTGGCTGCTGAGACAGAGACAAGGTTGTCCACTGTCCACAGCCAGTCTTACCCTTCTCCAAGACCAAGACAAGCAAAAACGATGATGGACAAACCTCCAGCAATTGGACAGTCCATGTCATGAACCAGATCAGTCCTGACCAGCTCAGTCCTGCTCAGCTCCAGCCAGCTCTGACTGGCTCCTTTCATCTCAGCACCTATGGCTCAGCTTGAATCCGTTTCTCTCTGGTCAGACTCACTTGGGTTCAGGCTCACCTCTGCCACTCCATTCCTTGCAGCTCTATCCTGGACGAGCACCGTTCTCTGCTGGGCTTAGCTGTATTTGCTGCTTGGAGCTGTGTTCTTTCCAAGGGATGGGAAGGGACAGACAATGGTAGGAGAAGGACAAAGTCTGCAGGGCTAGTCCCAGAAACTTCCCCAAGGAAGGGACAGAACAAAATGGCACACTTCTAGTGTGTACTCACCTTTTTCTTCCTCCTAAAACCACTGCCCTGCAGTGATGATGTAGTAGGTTATTGTGCTGGTTTTAAGGTAAACTGGTGGGAGAAATGAAACCGACTCAAAAGGAGATTACAAGTCAGAGTTACAATTTAATAAAAGGATTACAATAAGTACAATGACACAGAAAAAATATTGGGTTTGACCCACAAAATGTGTATATGTATAATCCAGCACCCTGGGGCACAAACAGAATGGTGTTCATTAGCTCCTGTGCATTAGCACCACGTGGTCCCCCAGAGCGCAAAGTAAAAGGAAAGGAAAACCCGTTGGTGAGGGTGATGGTCACAGTCTTGTCCAGAGTGGCAGTCGCAGTTTTGGTCCTCCTCTGGATCCTACAAGTGGTACCAGAAGTCCCCAAACCCACACAGTGATAAAGTGGTCCCAGCCACTGTAACTAGGACAGGTAGAGAACAGCAGCCACGCCCACACAGCTCTACAATTGAGTCCCCTCTCTGCAATCAGGTCACCACTTGGATTTAATTTCAAATTGTATAAACATCAAGTTAAAATTCCTAAAGTGGCTTTGCTTACAGCTGTTGACATTTTTGTACCTTGATTGTCAGGCCTGTGCTTACAACAATTAAGTAAAGATTATGTTTTAAAGTGGTTATTAAACTTGCCATATAACTTGCCTAGTGTTCTGTGGGTTTTTTTACATTATTAATATTCAGAAAATTATTTCTTGATGGAGAAATATCTTTTGAGAACTATCTGAGCACAATTCCTGCAAAAAGTAGAAATTAAATATAAATTGCATGCTTCAGTTAATAACATAAAGTATATGAAGATAGGCAATCAGTTTTTCATTATATATTTTTTTTATATTATATAGCTGTAGTATTAATGATAGTTGCTTAACTTGCAGTCCTGAGCAAAGAGGAATAGGCAGCAACATATTGTTAAGAGAAGAAAAATGCAAAGTTTCTTTGAAAGAATCAAGGGGATACAAGTTTCACACTGCTTTATTAGCCATTAAAAGACAGTAATAGCGAGACTTTAAAATGAGAAATTGCAACATGTCTCCTACATATCAAGCTTTTCAGTGGAGTCAGCTGTAAGCCTAAAAGGTAGATCCAGTGGTCTGGATTCTTCAGTACATATGTTTCTGTATTTATTTATATTTATAGATATAGGTATGTTTATATATATATATATATATATATATATTAGTAGTTAAGCCCATAGGCAGGACTCAGTGTCTTATCATAGGTGCTATTAAGACCAGGCAGCCATCACAGCATGGTATCTTGGATTGTTTCATTGATTTGGGAGTCTCTGCTCTACCTAAGGCTATTGTTAAGCACTGAAATAGAAGGTTTATGATCTTATTTTATCTTCATATATGACATATGTTAAGGGTATAGTAATGTATAAAAAAAGAGTTGAAATTCTTGATAAAGTATTTAAGTCACTCAAGGTCTGATTAACATAGAAACTGCTCAAATTTGTTGTGTAAAACAGATCTCTGGAACAATGGTAACTCAGACATAGGTGCATTCTAATGACATCTGATTGTAGAACAGAGTTTTGTATTCCAAATACAGTTTAACTTCACAAGTGTTCTGCCACTCTATTTTTTTTTTAATATTTAAAGGTCCAAACCCACCTCTTCCAGAAACATAAGGCTTCCAGATGAAGCATTAAAGTACCAGTAAATCTATTTTAAAATAAAAACAAGGAAGTTTAATTAAACTGACTTTTGACTGCTGAGCCTGGAGAGAGATGTAAAAAATAAAACAGAAAGTCAACTCACCAGGCAGGTTCTTCTAATCTCACAGAGATTAGAATCATGTCACTTGTAAGGAGAAAATTCTATTACTATTACATTTAAAATTATGTGCAAAAACATTGAAAAGAGCTTATTTTAGCTTCAATTTAATCTTCAAAACTTTTAATGGAACAATTGGATTCAATACAACACGTAATAGAACACATTAGTATACATATATATGTACATTAGTATGTAGAATTCAAGCTCATTATTTGTGTGACTAGATATACATTTGGACATGTATTTAGGCAGTCGTGTGATTCTCTTCATCCCTAAAGTGTCTGTTTCCCTCCATTACAGTTCTATTAATCAAACAATACTCTCACACTGAAAAGATTTTTATTCACAGGAAGCATCATACTCTGAGGAAGAACCAAGATAACTAGCCAGTCAAGATCATTTATATCTCAGCTCAACAAAGTTTCTGCAACTGAAATCAGTTCCTGAACTGTATCTAAACTGCTGCATTTACCTTGCAGCCAAAAGTATAATCTAAATTAGAGTCCAGCTCTGCCATGTTCTGAATACTTTGTTGAATTTTTGGATTCTAAGTCTGTAACAAATCCAAAGATGCTTAATATTAGCTACTTAAGGCATATTTAATATTAA
>JAWWMP010000041.1:40074381-40101810 GCA_035047865.1 Dendrocincla tyrannina | reverse complement strand
TTGAATTTTTGGATTCTAAGTCTGTAACAAATCCAAAGATGCTTAATATTAGCTACTTAAGGCATATTTAATATTAATATTTAATATTAATAATTAATATATTATTAAATATTTAATATTAACCACTTGAGACAATTGGGCTATATTATAGCCTGTATTCACAATCTAAATGGTGTGAAGCTTTCATTCAGGAGACTGCAGGAGCTGTCTGCTCCTCACTTCCACACAGGATTCAGAAGGACACTGATTTCTGACTTCACACAGCAAAAGAGTTCTAGTAGCAGTTATGAACAAGTAATTTTTCCCATTGAAAAGTACTGAAAACAGAGGTGTGGGTACTGGAACAAAACACTCTCTCTGCACCCTATACAACAATTGCACAAATATACAGTTGAGCTGCATGTCACTGACAGCCTATTTAGATAAAGTGTTCTATGGAAACTTTATGTCTCCGTCCTCTCCCCCATACTAAACACTATTCAAATATCATAAAGTTTATGGCAAAGTAAACTGGTAGGAAGGGATATTGTAGTCATGATGCTTTATTTGAGTACATTACCTAGTCATTTTTTAAAATGTCATTTTTCTCTTTTCCATACATGTAGAAACAAATGCAATGAACTGTCAGCCTGTGAGTTGTGGCTCTGGCTTAAATGGTAAGAAATATTTTGTGGTTGTCTCACAGAGAATGAGCACTAGAATGAAACCAAACAATTTCATTCAATAAATGTACTTCAGCAGCTTCCATTTCTTTACAATATGCATCTTTTATATATTGGACTTTTTATTTAATTTTACTTGGTTATGACAGGCTGTTGAATGAGAGACACTTTGAAAGAGAAATAGTGACACCTCAAATTAAGTTTTTCAGTTATTAATTTAGCCAGACAGTTACTGGACATGAAAATCAGTAAATACTAACTGATGGTTAAAAACAAATTCAGACATGATTAGCTGTGTAATAGATACACATATATTCTGTTACAGTAAAACCTCTGTTTTATTGGGTTTTACTAAACAATTGCTATTTCAAGTGCTTATAAAATCTAACTACTCTATTAAATCTGGTTCTTTAGACTGAATGGGATGGATTATGTACTATTCAGCTACTATTTGTGACGGGTGTATGTTGACCTGGATATTGAGAATGTTAGCATATGACTGTGTTTTGCTACTGGCAGAATATGCTGAGTTGGAAGGGACCACAAGGATCAGCCAGTCCAACCCTTAGCCCTGCACAGGACCATCCCCAAGAGTCACAACATGTGCCTGACAGTATAATCCAAACACTTCTTGCATTCTGTCAGGCTTGGTGCTGTGACCACTTCCCTGGGGAGGCTATTCCAGTGCCCAACCACCCTCTGGGTGAAGAACCTCTTTTTAATATCTAACCTAGACCTCCCCTGACACAACTTCAGGCCATTCCCTCGAGACCTGTCACTGGTCACAACAGAGAAGAGATCAGTGCCTGCCCCTCCTCTTCCCCACAAAAGGGAGTTGTAACTGCAATGAGGTCTCCCCTCAGTCTCCTCTTTTCCAGGTTGAACACACCAAGTGACCTCAGCCCCTCCTCATACCCTCAAGGCCCTTCACCATCTTCACTGCCCTCCTTTGGACATTAAGAGCCTAATATCTTTCTTATATTGCAGTGCCCAAAACGGCACTCTATTCAAGGTGAGGCTGCCCCAGTGCAGAGCAGAGTGGGATAATCCCGCCCCCTGACCAGCTGGCAATGCTTTGCCTGATGCCCTCCAGGACATGGTTGGCCCTCCTGGCTGCAAGGGCAGTGTCTTCCCTGTTGTCCCACAGTGAATTCACACTGCATTAAATAAAACCAGTAAGAGAAAACCCAGTGCACAACAATCCTTTTAGTCCTCATCATATAGCAAAGGCAGCCTTTAGTCTTATGAACAGGATAAATCAGTACCTGAAGATCACTGATACCCCCAACTTCAAGGTGACTATAAGTTTTGACTCGTGTATTCAGGGAACCATTGAAGTCCAAAAGGACCTCTGCAGATTGTGCAGTCAAACCACTTTGCTCATAGCAGAGCCAGCAGATGACGTCTTCTAACACCAGCTACATTAAGAAACTTACCCTAACATGTAGAGCTGCGGTTCTTTGAATAAGGCAACCAAAACGACCCCCTGTCATTAAAAGTCTTACCCAAGAGGCCACTGTGAAGATCAGAATATGTTTTCTGCCCATCCAAGCTATTATATTCTGACAAAAAACAAAGCACTGTTGTCCCTGCATATCCTGCTTGAACTTCAAAACCCATAAATTTCGTTACAAAGAGTACCAAATTTCTATTTTAAAGGGCTGTTGTACATGATCATATTGTTACAGCTTTGAGATTTACTCTGCCTCAACTGAACAACAATGGCTAGCTCTACAGCCCCAAAACAATATCAAAGATGTCAAAAGAAACTCAAGGAGCTTTAAGCTCAAGCTTTAAGCTAACATGCTACAGTTCTTGAATATATATATATATATTTCTTGAATAAGCTTGAATATATGCACAATTAACAACAAATGTTCAAATGATCCTCAGTAGGGTGTTCAAATGTAATGTTGGTTTATGTCTGAGTAATAACTCAGAGACAGAGGATGCAGCACCCACTGCCACTAGAACAAGTGTCTAATGGAATCTATGCTAAGAAAGTTACTACGTCCTTCAAAATATGCCACACCTCCAAAATACATCCAGAGTTACCAGATGCTTTTCCTTCAGTAGAAAGTTTTCATTCTGAGTTTATAGATTTAAAATTGTGATTACTTGGGACCATCCATACAAATGCTTATACACAATTAAAAGTATGTCTGGGGAAAATGCCTGCATAAGTACTTGCTAGACTTAAGCCATGAGTGTGAGGAAAATGCATGAACAATAACTGAATCTCACACATTTCCATTTTTAGTCTGGAACTCCCCATCTCAGTCTATTCAGGGAGGTTTCAAATTTTATTGCCATGGTAGTAAAAACAATGACTCAATAGCAAGTCCTCATCCAGCCAATGAAAATTTCAAAACCTAAAAGTCTGATCCAGTAAGATATTTAAATCCATGTGATTCCTTAGCACAGGAGTATTCCCACTGAAGTGAATTAGAACTATTTCTTTCCTTGAAATAATGCCTTCTCTTAGGTTCCAGTGCTCTGCCAAACTGGGACCTAAAACAAAGTGTCTCATAGTAAAGAAAACAGCTATAATTCCTATTTTCTTTTGGGGACTATCAATTCTTTCTTTCCCTAAGTTTTTACATCTGGGCTCAAACTTCCTTACTTAAATAATTCAACTGGCATTAAGAACATATAGACTTTCTCTTTTTAAGAAAGGCTGAATTGGGGAGAAACAAAAAACTCAACAATGTTAATAATACAGTGCAGCTGAAGACCAACAAAAAAGTTTTCCAAACAATTTTAAGGCAACAATCCAAATTATTTGTGTTCCAGTATCCCCTACATGCAAAAGATCATTTCAGCATAGTTAAGACTAAGCATTTCAAAGAGCCAGAGAGCTCAGATTGCCCATAATAAATTAAAACCAAATTATTTAGCAAAAGTTTCTGGGGAGGCTTCCTCTGATGGCCTAGTAGATTCCCTATGTCTTCCATATACATGTGCATTCAGAGAAGTTTAGGTATTTCATGTGATCAGATGGCACACTTGTTCAAAGTTTGGTCCATAGTGCTGGATATCTTGGGGGAATTTAAACCCTAACAATTTAATTTATTTCTTGTAATTTCTGTGCTCTATCAATAAAAACAAGTCAGCACAGAGTGATACATACTGCTTCTAACTTAGTATATACCGGAAATTTATTTTCTCATTTTTGCTAAGGTATTATTCTGTTAGGTGATGTTGCTCTTTACTTTACTTTTTGCACTGTTTATAGCCTTCTAACAACACCATAATAAATTATCAATGAATGTCTAATTAATATCAAACATTTTCAGAGGAAGATTTATGACTCATCAAGGCAATGAAATCAGTTCCATTTGAAGACTCACATTACATCATTTTGCCAGAAAATACTTATTTATATGTCACCTACTGAAACTTATTGAATTCAACCTGCATTTAGTTTTAGCACGAACAGGGAAATGCATCTTGTTTTCACATCTCATCCCACTAATCACACTCTTCTAAGACAATAAATATCCATAATACCCCTGTACACAGCCTAGCACAAATATAATAAAAACAAATAAGTGTGCTTATGACATCTCAACATTTGTAACAAATGAATTTTGAAGGCGCTTGATCCTGGGAATGTAATTATGTGATTTGATGGGGTCCACAGTAGCTGTAATCAGATTAGAGAACTCATAACATTAGCATTGACCATGAATCTGTCAATTACTTTCTTTTTATTCAGCGTTTGCTTTTGTACAGTTAGATTTTTAAAAATATCTATTACAGTAATTTCAATCTAATTGCAATGTATAAACTAAATATTACTGTCACTAATGTCTTGTTAAACTTTTTTTCTTTTTTTTTTTTGATTGATTGTTTCAATTTGTTTGAGCGTGGAGTGAAGAGGGACAGATACAATAAATGTCTTACACTCAAATAGTTGAAATTATTTCTCACTAAAGGTGAAGTATTGAAGTGTTATGGCATGCTTCTTCATGAGAGAAAAATATAGACTGCTTTTGAAAACTATGAAAGTCACTCTATGGAATCAGCTACAACAGCTGATATAAAAGATCTTGAAATATTTATTAAACAAATGGTAACATCACTAAACAACTGTTCCCTTGGTGTTATACTCAAAAAGGTGAAGATAAAGGAGAAATTTAAAAGTCTTTTGAATTGTTCGTTACAGATGCCCTCAAGGAGATCAACTAAATTCTATAGCTGATAGGCAATGAGACTTGTCATCTAAAGAAAATATTATGCTCTAAAAGATCAAGAGAATTTACTGTTGCTGGGTAAAACTTTCTTTGGCCCAAAAGGCTTCACTGTATGCATACATCTCTTTTTGGATAATTTGCATAATTAAAAAATTCCTATTTATATAATATTTATAAATCTTTTACATTTAAGTATAAATATATCATGCAATTGTCAGATCAAATTAAGTGAATTTTTAATATTCTTGACAGCCCTAATCAGAAACAAATAAACAAACAAACAAACAAACCCCAACGAACCAACAAAAAAAATACCGTGGTTTTAGAGCAAATCAAACTTGGTTGTTGGAATACGCCACTTTGTAGCAACTGAGAGACGAGCCCATTTAGGCCGTATACTCCACACTGAAATTAATCCCCTCACATCAATTTCAATACACAATTTGCCTAAAAAAAGTGCTGAAAATTAGCCAGAATCAATGTCAATTCTTTGCATAATGGAAGAGAACAGAAAATAACAGATGAGGTAAGAAGTGTTCCCTGAAAATTTTTAACTCATATAATGTTAGCTGTTTTGGTGAAATAGAATGAATGATTAATATGTATAATTTAAATTGTTGAAAAGATATTTCAGAAAAAGAATATTTGGCAAAAGTTATTTAAGTGCTACTTAAATTTCTTTCTTTTCTTCGTGATTAATTTAACCTGTAAGATTTTTCTACAATTATTTTCACGAACAATATGGAAAACAGTTTGGTTTATAGATTGAAAGGTATGGATGAAACAGTAGCTAAGGAGCTATAGGAAAGTGTTGGTTTTTTGGGTTTTTTTTGTGTATAAAATTAAAACTAGGAAGCAGAAAGCATTTCACTTTTATCATTCATCTTTAGAACTATTTTGTGATTTTTATTTATTCAAAGAAAATACGAGTGTGTTTTAAATTATTTCTTTTTAGTAACATATACTAACACTATATATTTTTAAGTATCTGGCAAAAAAAGTATAAAAGATACCTTATGTCAATATTTTTGGCTTGCTTAGATTAAAAAAATACCTCTAAAACTTTCCCTCTGGTAATATCACCTGTTAATTAACCACAAAAATTCCAGTGGTATGTCTGATGATGAAACATGGTTTAACTCTGTATGACTTTCAGAAGGCTGTTAAAAATTGAACATTTGAAAATAAACATTTTAAAGCCACATCCTCAATTTAGGGGATTGAATCTGCCTTCCAGGGAGTGTGTTTCCTTTTATTTTATCCACTTCAGGAAAGAAGGCTCATCCCAATAAGTTCTGTTGACCTGGAATCCTGCTGGTTCTGGTCCCCTGAAGTGATTCCTGACTCTCTCTGTCCCTCTCAGTCTCTCTGCCCGCTTGCCTGCCCACCCCCACCCCCTTTTCTCTTTCTCTAGCTGTTCCCTCCCTTAATATGTATTAATTCACTCTTTTTGTGCACCATATTCACATACAAACTGGATACATAGTCATGAGTAGTCCTGACCCTAGCACCTTACAGAACCATAGCAAGAAATCTAATAAAATAATGATTAAATGTTTTTTAAAATTGTGATATTTTATAGCAAAGCACCAAGTAAGCAATAAGATACCCACTATCTTATTGAGACTGCAAAGTCATACTGTTAAGCCACGTTTAAAGTCAAAAGTTACTTCTATGTTCAAGGATACTCCACACACCATTCTATTTGAATTCAAAATATAACAAAACAAAATCATCAAAACGGAAGTGAAAAGCTATGCAGTATACATCTTACTGCTCTTGAAAATGGGCCTTTTGATATTTTTTTTCGGATTTCTTTCTAATATTGTTTCCTAAGACTCTTTGCCAGTGCAATGTTTCCTTTGAAGTCTTACATAGCTTTCAAGTGTCAAACTATGTGCTTTTGAGAAATGTTGCCATCCTGCTTGTAAAAGGTAGGGCAGGAGAGGCTAATGCAGTCAATGCATTTTGTGTACAGAAATTTGCCTCAGTGATCAATCTATGTAACAGAAAGACGGTTTTGTTCTCTGTTTGACGTGGTGGTAGCTACCTTGCCTAAGGACTTTTTCACTGTCAAACATGTTTTGTTTTATTCTTTCATCTATAGCCAGTTTAGCCGCAACTCAGAGGTGCCAGCTATGCTTTCACATTTGATTTGTATTTATTCCATCAATATGTTTATATTTTAATATGCTGTAGCACCTGGCTACACCTTGGTAAAATAAACCTGCTGAGTAACGAGTTAAGACCCAAAAGGAAGACTTCAGAAAGTGCAGGGTTGTACTGCAGGGTTTCACTGCAGGGTTTCATTGATCTGTGCAACAGAATCTCAAACATTGTGGCAAAAGTTATTATTCTTCTCAAAGTATTAAGGCTGCTTATGGAAGCCAGAGGTAAGATAAGCAATACTGCTGAAAGGTACACATTACTTCTCTTTTCCATTTAGATTAAAAAGTAGAATGTGTGAATGTGGATGAGGTATGGTGTAAAAAAGGCCATATTTATCTGATTGGCACACAAATTGGCGATCCGTGCATTAATCTGTATGCTAGGAAAATCTGCTTCAGATTTAAGACGTTTAAATTATTGTTCTGTGTTTGTTTTCATTTTGTAAAAGCAGTTTTTCTTTCAGATTTTCATAACAAAGTATATAAACTTATGACTAAATGTTACCATCTTACCCTGATCAACTATTTGTGTGCTAACAGCTGAGCTGACACAAGGAACTGGTTACGCCTGCTTTGGTCCTGTCCCAGCTGTGAGATAAAGCGCATTAGCTCAGCCTCACTTGAAGGATGCTAAAAGTGTCATGCTGGACAGGTAGACCCTTCATTTGTTCAGTAGCTCTAATTCAGTTACATTTAGCCATGTGTCCATACCTTTAAAATATGTCTCTGCCGCAGGCTACCAGACATGGTGCAGTTTTGGTAGCAGTAAATTCTTGCAGAAAGGGCGAAGTAGGTGTGGCTATTGAAGAAAAAGAATAATTCTAGAGAAACTGTAGGTTGTTTCACTGAAACATGAATATAGACAAAATGTGAATTTCATTATTTAGATCTAACATGAAGCCCAGGGTTGTTTTTCAATGTAGGTTCATTATGAAAAAAGTCTTAGAATCTGATCTACTGATGTTTTAACTAAAAAAAAGCTTAAAAAACTCTGTCAGAAATGGTAATTGCGTCTATACAGACATGTCTTTAACCAAATGAGTTCAAATTTTTCTTTCATGTGGGATCTTTTTACAAACAGCCTATTTATCTCTGTCCAGTTCCTTAGTTCCTTTTATGTTTTTCCCCCATTGCAAAATAATGGCATTTTTTTGCTTAAATACAGACTATAAAATATATATATACATACACACACACACATATATATATACAAATGTAAAATAGTAAGCCATTAAAAAACAAGCAATTTGCAACAAAGTAGTTGCTTCTACTTTGAATCCAGTAGTGTAAAACCATGCTATTTCCAAGTGTTTTAACTTACTACCAGGACAAAATGGAATTTGAGAAAAACCAGAATTTATAGGTGTTTTTACCAACTGCATGCGCCAGCAGTGGGTCAAGAGGCCAGACAAGATGATCATTTATACACACGTTAATTTAGCCCACTGAGTCAAACCAATGCTTTAGGGATGAACTATCATCAAAGCGTAGCTCATTGGTGAGAAGAAAAAGATTAATTCCCAGTCCAGAACCAGAAGAATACTGAACTGCAGTGAAAAAGGTATTTTTTCTTTTTTTTTTTTTCTCCTTTCTTCAAATTGTTTATCCAGGCCCAGCAGACAAACATCACAAGTTCCAGCTGTAGTTACTTAAAACACCAACTTTCTGGAAGAGAGGCAGGATTTTCAAATTACTTAAAATTTTCATAAGATTTTAAACTATTAAGGTGTGTGAAGATTTATAGAAGGGCAAAAATGTGGGTGTTGCAGTCTCTCAGGTTTGGAGAGATTTTCTTCTCTTAGACAAATAAACATCTCTTACTGATATTTTTGCAGCATAATCACTCAAAAAAAGGGTTTCTGTTTTAGATATGACTGAAGGAATCTCAGAAAACTTAAGGTGAAATTTCTTGTTTGCCAGAGCTTCACAAAGATAAGGCAGTGAGATGCATGGAAAGAATTTGCTTTGTGACTTTGTTTTTTCCTGACTGAAAATAACAAGGGAAATGCCAAGGATTGCCAAAGGAAACTGCTGCTAGGCAGGTGCTAAAAAAATTCAGTGAAATTGAATTTGACTTGGACAATTATCATGTTGACAGTACCCATACATGAGTGCATGTATGGTTCTTTCATAAATTGTTTGGCACGTTTAGTGGTTATTAAAAGGCACCCAAAGGCAATAAAAGATTTGATACAAAAGAATATAAAACCTGATAAAATTATTTAGAAACAACACAGTGTATTTTTCTTGAAAAAACAAATTAGCTCATTAATTGAATAAAATTATATTGCAATGTGCTACACCTGGTCTGCTTTCATTTCTATCCTGTTGACCAGGTGATGTTAATGTTATGCTTAGTAAAAACAAGGACAGGTTTTCCAGGAAATTAAGATTAATTTTTTTAATTAACTGTTTCATAAAATAATTCCTGGGAGCCACATCAGCCTCATTTCTGCTTATAGTGATTTAGAGCTTAAAATCTTTTTAGAGATCTTTAGGTAGTTAAGAAAGTCTACTCACATTTTCTCAAAACCAGTATAATTTTTGGGTTTGGCTTAAGTTCAATTCTTGGAAAATCATCTACATGCACTGAGAATAGAAAAGAAAAAGTGAAATTTTTTTCAAGATGCACACAGCTAGATATTTCCCCTGGGTGATGTTGTGAATTTGAAGTGTATTCCCCAGAAGCTTCTGCAGTTTTACTTTGGTGTTTTCATTAGGGTTCAGAGGAAATTGTGGAAACATCTGTGCAAAATATCATGAATACTGAAACTTTTTTCAAAAAGGTGACCCAGCAGTAGCTTTAAACCATTTTGCTGTCATTTTTGAAGGAGGCAATTTCATAGCAGCAGACTAGAAAGTACAGGCTATCTGTCTAAAGTTTCCCATTATGTGACACAGCTACAGAAAGGATATGAAGGTGACTGAATCCATCAATTTAATATTTCTCTCTTACTGATATAACAGTTGTAGTTGACATGATTACTTACAAGTTACTTAGCTTGGGAAATGGTTTAATTTCTTTTTTAGAACAATTGTAGATACAAGTAATATTAAGGTCATATATTGAAGTAGGAAAAATCTGTTTTAAAAAATTTAGGAAGTGAGAGTTAAAGGTCCAAAAGGAAAATTAGTAGAAAATTACAAAAGGAAATTACTAGAAAAATCTTGTTCAATACAACTAGCTAAAAAGATGCAATCATTTGGTTGGAAACAGGTCATGTGATGAGAAAACCTGTACCACTTGTACTAGTGTGTGAGCATTTCTGAACACTGGTAAATATAACCTTTCCAGTACCCAGTAGCTTAAAACTTGATGGAAACATTCTTATTTTCCTGACTTTTGATGCTTTACTTCTTGTTTTTCCCACCAAATGTATAAAAGAACTAAAACCAGTTGCTTAGAGAAAGGAATTAAGTTTACAGATGTGGTTTTACTCTGGATACTCATTAGACTTTATGTTTTACAGTTCTCATAGCTTTATCAATTTTTTTCCTTAGACTAAGTTTTTAGGTTAAGAGTGGGTTTTGTTTTGTTTTCTTCTACTGCTTCACGTTTCCTTGCATAACTGCTTGTATTTAAAGTATGCAATGGAGGAATAACTCTTACCTTGTTTTGTCTCTTGTTAACTGTAGAAACACTCTCTGTGGGGGTTAAGCAAGGTGCCATTTCCTGGACAATAGAATGAGGTGGACTGGACCCAAAAATATACTCCAGCATTTAGTCATCAATTTGTCAAGACCCGAAAATATGGAAGATGGAACATACCAGTCTCTAACAGCCCATCTACACATTCATGTGAATGTGCAGCTGGGGTAATTGAGATAAGCACAATGCAATTAGCAGAGCTGGAATTTAGGTGGAACAATGGAGCTATCCTTCTTCCTCTTGAAAATATAATCAAGAGACTATTTTTAATCACTAGTAATTAAGACCTTGTTTAAACTCTTCCGCCAAAAAATGCCACTCCAACATCATGGATCATTTTGTAGGAACATTAATTTAATTAACACTGACTCACAGTGAAGAATAACATCTATTAAAATGCCACCATTGCTTGTTTTAGAATCTGAAAATATCCTGGTTTATCTAGATGTGTTTTGTACAATTGATGTTCAAGGAGTTTATTCTGAATGTCTTTTTTTATATGCCTACAGAAAATAGAAGCATTTTATTGAAGGATAATTTATAGTTTATGCCCTAACACTCATATTTAAGGGGGGGGCTAGCGGGGAAAGCATTTTATGAGACCACATAAAATAAAAATATCTGATAAAAAGTCACTTTAGGCCTGCCATATCACAGGAACACATCCTGTCAACAGCTCTTCAACAAGATCCAGCAGGATGGATGGTGTCTAAAGAATACTAGTCAGGTTTCTGTGTAAACAAAGTGCCTTCTACGGTTCAGTTTCTTGAAGCTAGTTGCCCAAACATTTCACTAAACTGCCTTTTAAAAAGTCCTGCACAACACCAAGAAGGTGTAAAACATAAGCTTAACTTTCATGATATTTTTTTTGCAAGTACCAGCTCTGTTGTAATGCTATAAAGCAATTGTTCGACTTGTGCAGCTTCACTGATTTCACAGTAAGGGTGTCTGTGCTTTTGCCCTTCTAATGTTTTAGTAGTGGTGGTAGTATGTACATGTGGGTGGTTGTGGGGAAGAGGGAGAATCACTTCTGTGGTTTGTGTGTCGGTGTTTAAAGTATCAAGGTGGAGTCCAATAAAAAAAATACTAGAAGGAAGGTCTGCACATTACTTCTCACTCATCTCATTTCTCCAGAGTGAAGAAAAAAGGATGCTGTACACATTTACAGCACAGTTCATTCGCTGAATTGCTGAATACCTAATATCAAACCAGCACCAGTAAACGCAGTAAGTGCCTCTGAGGCAGCACTTGAGTGCACAGATTCAGGAGCAGGAGGTCCAGTGAGTCCAATCTGACCTCTGAGCCCTTAGAGTTCAAGAGTCATGAAATCTAAGGCATACAAATTACAGATCAAAGTAGAACTGTGAAGTTTCAATGTGTTCCTTGTTTAAATAGTGACTTAGAGAAACAGATGGGTGTCAGAGGATGTTTGGTTTGTATTTATCTGATTACTTTTTAAGCTATGAATTAGTCTGTAAGGGGAACAAGTTTTCTGCAGAACAGTTTGAGGATGCTGTGTTTCAAAAACAGAGATGGGAATGTGAAAAAGCAACCAGTCCTATATTTTCTGTCCACAGAAACCAAGTGCTCTATGGATTCCTGGTCAGAGAAGGGCAAACCAGAATACTTTCAAATCCAATAACTCTCCTGCAGAAGCTCTTAACTCTGAACTTTCTCTATCTCCTCACACTTAAAAATTCAAACTGAGGTTTGTTCTTCTTGGTAATTCTTTTCAGCAGTAGTCTAAAGAGAAGACTAGTAGAAAAGGAGAGAGGGAACCGATGGTCTTTGAGACCAGATCCTGTTCTAAAACATGGGGATTAGCCTCTATTTTCTATCTCCCAATTTCCTCCCCATGAGCCCCCTCCCAGTTCCTATAAATGATCTCTTTTCTCTCTGTCTCTTTTCTGTCTGTGGATGACTCCTTACCCCCTGAGTGGTTTAGAAAAACTTTAGAAAATATCCTCTGACATTACCATTCAAAGCCCAACGCTGGATCCCTGCCATAGCAAAGATCACCATGCCATCACCCCTCCAAACACCCCTCCTGCCACTAATCCTGGAGTTGAAAATACCTCACCTTGACACAACTTCCCTTGACACAACAAATTTTCTGTATCAGAAGTCCACCAAATAATCTTTGTCTCCTTTACAATTTCTTCTCGAAGTTTCTCATTCCAGACTTAGCCTTACATAAGTCATTCAAAGGTAAGAGGACTCTTGAGCCTTCTGTTTCAAAAACATGCTTGAGCAGTCAGGTGTTATTTCTTACCTGTTTCCTTCAAATTCAGTTTGTCACACCACTGAATCCTCTATTCAAAGCTACTGAGAATGCCCAACTCATCTCTCACCCACTGAATCTCCCATTCTGTTCAAAATCCTCTAAAGCTTTCTGAACCATTCCTACAGAGGTTATTGTTCACTAAATCCCTATTCCCACTCAGCCATTCACCTAGAATTAGTTGCCAAACTTATTTCTTCCAGGGAATTTAAAATTCCAGATATAAAAAATCCTATAAGGTAGGACCCTATGAAAGGGAAGGTACTGTAAAGAATACATCTGAGAAAGACAAAAAAAAAAAAATACAAAATTAAACCAATAATGGCCCTATTTTGTTTGTTTAGACACTACGGAAGAAATTGCATACTAGAATGCAAGGTGCATATGCTCAAGGTGAAGAGGTTTCCCTTCTTTTTCAGGTTTCCCTTCCCTTACAGAAACATGGGAAACAGGCTCCAGGCAATGGCAGCTGTGAGAAGTCTTTTCTCTTTGTGTCTGACCTATTGACTTGGTTTCCATCTCAGGCTGCCTGTTTCAGACCCTGCAGCTCACCAACTGGGCAGCTTTTTTTCTTGCCATGTTTAAACTGCCAATTACTTGCACACGACCTGTGGTGTGTGCAGGAGAGAAGCCAGGACACTGTACATCCACGAGAAGATGTGCTCCTGGATATGCCAGGCACTCTCAGCATGCAATCCAACACGGACACCTTCAGCCTTTTGTGACCTGTGACCATGGTGATGTCTGACTCAGGGTAGACTGTCTCATGCTGGAACAGGGGGAAGCTGGTAGGTTTTCACAAAACCCTGACTGATTTTACACCAAAAATAATACTGAATTTCAATCAGCCTTGCACCTTTACAAGATCTGAGAACACTTTCCAGCTGTTTGCCTCAGGAGAAAATATAAGTACCCACCATTTTTCCATACATGCTTTAATTGCCATGGCAGGAGACCCCACTTCGGGACTGGAAGTCTGCCTCAGCCCACTCCAGCCATGTTTTCCAGCAGACCAGCCCAGGGACCACAATCCCAGGTGCACAGCACAGAGCACTGTCTCAGTACAGTGAGGTCCTCAATACCGGAGGTACCAGGACCATTTCTAGCTCAATTTGTCACTGTCTGCCAAGTAGCACTGGAGTGGTATTTACTGTGGAAGTGTGTGGAACATTTTGTGCCAATGAGGAGAAATGGGGAAATCAGGAGTCTTAAACTGATAGTGTTTTCCTCACAGAAAAGCCAGCGCTATCGAAAAATTGTTCATCTTTCACCCAACACTTCTCCCTCAGGTACAATTTTAACAAGTCCCTGCATACAATTATTATGGATTAAAACTCCATTTTCTTACATATGTCAGTAAGATTAACTGCACAAATCTTTAATTGCAGTGTCTTTATGAATTCTTTAGAGTAGCCATTGTTCTTTTAATCCATACCAGTCAATCCTATTGCAAATTTCATACAAAGAAGACATTCACACTCCTCCAAGGACCTTTTAAATCTATATTGTCTTGCAGCAACAATAGAAATCTGATAAAAAAGTCTGTTGAAGGTCCAGATATGTTGCACATGTGGTGATTTGCTTCTCAATATCATTGGGTAAAACTTATTTTTAAATAGAAAGTTGATGCTACTGAAAATACTTTTATTCATTTGCAAATTTAGTTCCCATTGCTTTGATACTTTTCTGACAATGTGTTTTTGGCCCAGGGTTATACAAACTTCTCACGCATGGTAATACATATGCCAAGGTGGTAGGATCTTGAACTAAGAGACTTCTACAGCCCTTTTGGGAAAGAGCTTTGTGGGTTTTAAGCTTTATCAGAATTGTGATGCAAATAAACTGACTTCATTGCAGTATAACTACAGGCAACATATGCATTTTTCTCAAGATATTCTCTACAAAATTGACAAGATATGGTTTTCCAATCAAAAGCTCCATCTAAATCCATTATTATGCTACAAGAGAATTCTTTTAAAATTGCTAAGATAATGTCATAAGAATTTATTAATATGACTTTTTTTTTTAAAGTTGTCATCATGCTTCTTTGTTAGAAATTGGACAAAAATACCTGCCAACTATATGTCTTTCTTCAGTAGAATACCACTTTAGACAACATTCATGTAGACACTTTTAGAAAATCCTGTAGGCATCGCTTGGATATTCTTTAATTAGTTCATATGTGGTATTTTGAACACACAGGAATAGGACATGTTACTGTGTTCTCCTGAATTTGATTTTCAAAACTTAAAGTTACCTTAATGAATGAATGTGTTGGCCCAGCTAAAAAAAATATTTGTATTAAGGAGGAGTGGGTTTTATATATAATGATTATTCCACTTTGAAATGCATTTCCCTTTCAACATAATTAACTTTACAAATGGGTTCTCATGTGGAATTATTCAGGAATAGCTAATTGCTTGTGTTATCAAGCTCTAGAAGTTTCACATCTCCTATAATATGCAGAAACTATTATCACCTTTATACAGACGGTGAATTTGTAGCAAAATTCCAGGGAAAGATAAGGTCATTGGCATGACTTGAATTAAGACCTCCAGACACTCTTACACACACAGGCATACACATGCACACACTTAACACTAGCTAACCCACTTTTTTCCCTTGTAGGCATATAACCTTTCACAAATGTTGAAACAAGTAACAAAATCATGAAATTGAAATGAAAATATTTGCTATCTGTAGAAAATTTCCACGTTATATCAAAATAATTCCTACTAAAATCATTTACTGGTGATTCATAACTAAAAGGGGTTTTCTATTTTAAATAACTGTTGCTTATAAGAAGAAAATTCAATTAAGCATAAAGATAGGGAATCCCAGACATATACATTTCTGAGACAATCAGTAATAGTTCTTAACATATGTAGTTACATATTCTTAGTACCTAAAAAAGCAATAATGACATAAACATGCTGTAGTGTGAAAAATGTCTCACACATGCTTGTTCCCTTGAAATTTAATATCCATTTTGGTTTCATAACTGAAAAATCCTTAATCCAAAATTCAGAAAATTACCACAAGTTTCTTAAACTCCATTTGCATTAAAATTGTTCTTCTGCTTTTAGTTACCATTAAATATAGATGTATGCATCCTCTTTCTTTACATGACAACTTTTCAGTGTACTTGAGCAAGTTAAACAGTTTCTTCACAATGGACACTCCAGCAGTTTCATTGGCACCGTGCAGAACTCCAGCTGGTAAACCTTAATTTTTTTAAAGCAATGAATAAGAAACTGAATTTGCATAATAATTTTTTTTGTGTTCATTGTGACTGCTCAAATCATTATGGGATTTGATGGGAGACAAAAAATCTAGCCGTGAGAAAAGAAGCCTCATTAAGTCTTATTTCTTCTTTCTGAAAACAGAATGGATGCAGCACATGCACACAAAGAGTAACTTCCCTGTTGTACAAACTGCAAGATGTTCACACATACTTGGGAATGAATCCTTTGCAGTTTTTTTGCAAAGGAGATGGAAAGAGTTCTCATTCTTGTCTTAGAATTTTGTTATTACATGAAAGGTAAATGTTACTTAAAACACGGATAGAGTCACTGATTATATAATCATATCTTTTTTTCCTTTGGCAACAGAAGAGCTGAAGGTACTCTGGTTATTGGTCTAACCTTTCCCCTCTGAAGACACAAATTCAAGTCATGCTAAGAGTAGGTTTTGCCCCTGTGCCCAAGGAGTCAGTATATTTGGCATGTATATTTTTAAAACTAGTTTAGACCTGGACAAGGTATGTAAGCCTTGCTCTCAGGAAAACCATGGCAGGTCTCCTTTTGGCTTCCACTAGTCAGACTTTCCCCTAAGGCCAAGAAGGTAAAAGTGTCACAAGAAATCTGCCTAAACTTTAGCTTCCTCTTTGGCTCCATCATTTCTTGGCAACACTTTGATTTTTCTTGGCCAGCTCTCCAAAATTCCAGCAAAAAAAAGAACAAAAAACAATGCAAAATCCAAAATTTTGTCCTGACTCGAGTATTTTGGGATCCTGGTTTTTCCTTAAGTTGAATCTGACTTCTTCTACTCTTTCTTGTACCAACCAGAAGAGTCCATTTGGGACATTCTCCTGACTCAAGAGTCCAGAAGATTTTGGACTCCTTTCCCTTCTGACTTGACAAATCCTCTATACCAAAGGGCCAGCAGCAAGTGGCCTCTATCCAGTAACATGATAGTTATGCCACCCCAAGGCTTACTTAATTGAGGAGAATATTGGTGGAGAAACACAGAAGTGGCTATATGAGGTATATAGTCTTGCTAACTAGGACCATATTATACTTCTCACAGTTGCTTTTATGGAGGACTGCAAAAGAACACATCAGAAACATATTCAAGTAGTCTCAGGATTCATTTTCCTCACCATATCTCAACATAATTTTTGGCTTTTAGCTGTTGTCTTCAAATCAAACACATGAACTTTGTCACATCGCACCTTATCTACCTATTCTTGGAGGTAAATAATCCTTACCTTTTCATTTTTCCCCTCACTTCCAGGCCTATGTATAACTTCCCCTGACTTGTCTAAACTGTGGTAAAATTGTGTTATGCAAAAGCCCTTGAGCTCAGCCTGCACAGAGTGGTACAGCGATACATCAGAGCCCAGTGTCATGCTCAGATACTGGGTCACTTCTAGAAACAGTGTCATTGCACTGGTGATGGATATAGTACATCTATGCCAGTAAGCCCCGCTCCTCAGCTTGGACAAAGCATAACCGTGACATGCTTGATATAAGAAGCAGTGATTCATGCTATTTACGTGTCTACCTAAACACTTGTTATTTTCCTTTACAAAATTTTCTTAAAAAAGACTTTACTTGTTTTACTTACACACATGGGATTTACTGTTTTTTACTAAGCTCCTGTTTTAACTGGAGTCTACGTTATAGCATACTTTCTCTTTGTGTCACTTGCTGTCCTTTAGGTGTTGAACTTTACCACACTGTTTAGTTACAGCTTTGACTTGAATAAGCTTTCTAGTGAATCACTTCAAACTAAGTCAGAATAGCTTACGTTGCCATTCTTGAAACTATCAATTCTAAGAAGCAGCCACTTAAAATGCCAAGAAATAATTGTCACAAGAACTGTACATTTGTATGTGCTACAAGTGGGTAGCTGAAGTTCCCTGTTACCTGTCTTGCTAGATTTTTATAGCCTCTCTGATCATTCTTACTGATGAGCACCAAAATTCTTCTCCTGCTCCCCATCTTTTTTTTTTTGGCCAGAGACTGATAGTATGGCCTTACCAACACAATTATTACAGCTTGGTGTTGTAGTCACTTAGATTAAACTTTTATAATATAAGGGAAATAAAATGAAGGAAAATAATTATAATAATAATGAAGGAAAGAGATTGCCATGATTCAGATAATTTTAGCAATGTAACTAGATCAGTACTGTCAGGAACAGTACTGAAACATCAGGTACCAAACAGGGAGCAGTTACAACTGAGCAGACATTCACTTGTGCTCACTCAGGGCTCTTTGGGCTAGGACATAGCTGGAGAGGAGTAGAGCAGAGCAGAGTGATTTGGCAACATAGGCATGGCCTGAAATATTTATTCTTATAACGCTTGTATACTAGAATAGGTCCCATAGAAAGACAGCAAAAACTTAAGCAATTTTTTTATAGAATATTGTACATTTTTATAAATAAAGACACAGGAAAGATATAAATAAAGAGGTTGTACAAAAGAGGTGACAGCCAGCCATCAACCTGTGCAAATTTAACAGCTAATTTCAAATTAGTGATATATAAAAGCTAACTTTATGTCAGATCATGTATGAAAAATCAGACTAATCATGTATGTCAATATTTTACTTAGATCTGAACAAAAAAATGAGCTAAAATAATGCAATTCATTACTAACTGAAGAGCCTAGTTCATAGGATGTGGGAAAAATATACAAAGAAACTGTACTTTTGTGGGAGACATTTTTATTTATATGCGGTTGATGTCATTTATCCAGGAAGAATTGTATCTATGGCTTTTTGGAAAAAATAGAATTGTAAGTGGATATGTATGAAACAGCAGGAGTGACTGATCTACAGATGGTAGTGAATTTTCTCTACTTGAAGAATTTAGCATGCCAAACCAAATAACCATTCTGGAAAATAGAAGGTCTGTTTGTTATTTACTTACTTCCACAAGCAGTAATTCTATTCAACTTGTTCTGAAAGAGCTGTCGGTGGTGTTATTTTTTTCCTCTTTTTCTTCATGGGAAACTGAAAGGATTCCTCTTCTGAACTTCTCTTTCTCTTAAAAGCAGATTTGTACTGCTTGGCACACATCGTGCTGTGAACTTTGTTTCATTCCCTGAAGGATTTGGTGCTATGGTCTACAAGTAGTATTGACTGACTGAAGGCGAATTCTCTGCTGCCATAGATTCTCCTATCTTTGCACAAAGCTGATACTGTTTCCAGAGTCAATGAAAGGTGCAGTGCTGTGTGATTGCAATTTGTCTTCATCACAGTACACTGCCAATGACAAGAAAAAAACATACTCTTGAAACGATGCGGAATTTCTGAGGTAAAATTCTACCCTTGCTGAGCATTTGGTCGGTGTGATTTATAATAAGGAGAACAGCACTCTTTCTTTGCATAAATAATTTCAGTGCAGCAACTACTGTAGCAACCACACAGAATATAAATTGCTAATTCTAGAGACTAAATCCCGTGATTTCAATATCAAACCATTAAGAGGCTCTATTTGTCAGATCATGGCTGGTGCTTACATGGCAGAGCTCAGAGAAACTAATAGCACTTCTGTATTCAAATGGCAATTACAAGAAATAGAAACCCAACCACACCTTACATCTCTAGCTATAAATTTTCAGTTTTCTCATGAAAAAATAAAACAGGATCATTTTAAAAAGAGCACTTTTGAAGTGCCTATACATCTATATCTAACCATTTTGCATGCATGTTATGAAACGTCCGTCTGCACTCTGCCAAATCCATTCATTTGAGCAGACAGGTCACTGTGGATTACAAGACTTGACTACGCCTGGAGAGGCATCTCTGCCTGTTCACAGGAACTGTTACTTGTTCACCCTCACATGCATCTGATGAAGTAAGGAAAGCCAGATGAAAAAAGAAAAAAAAACAATCCCACAGCAAAAACATTGGACACTAGAGGTACAATAAAAATAAAATACACACATCTGGAAGTTCAATGTTGTGCATAATTTGAAAAATGCTAAGTATTTCTGAAAATCGCAGATGCCAATGGAAGCACCAGACCCTTTATTTTGTTGTATATAATAACCTTTTGGGTTTGTGGGGGGTTTTGTGGGGACTGTTGAGTTTTTTCTTGTTTGTTTGGTTTGGGTTTTTTGGGGTTTTTGGTGGAGGTTTTTTTGGGTTTTTTTTTGTGTTTTTTTTTTTTTTTTTTTAAGATTAGTTCCTTTTAATGTAAGACTTCCAAAAGCAAACTGTGTGTCTCTACTCAGCTATTTCTCTGTCCATCCCCAGGTACAATTTTCTGCCAAATCCAGCAGAACAGACTTAGGTGTGCTACTCACCATCTTATCCATTCTGTTTTCTTTTGTGTTTTTTAATGCCAGTTAGGAAATGTGTCACCTTCCAATATCCTTCCAATATCAACCCTTTACAAACTCAGATGATTCTCTTGGGAAAAGGCTTTTGACCTAATTATTTCACCTCTACTAGACACAGCCTATATGGAACAAAAAAAAAAAAATAAAGAAATATTGCAGCTTTAGGCAATATCACTTGCATTTGAAAATTACTCCTTCCTAAGACTCTGGGAGAAATGATTTTTATCATTCAGACACATGACAATGCTGAGAAAGACTTTTCTTGGATCTAAATAATTCAATTTTTCACTTGAAATCCAGGTATCTTCATATACTTGCATTTAACATCAAGAATGAGATGTAGAAATATTTTGCATCCTCAGTAGGCACAGATCTTACTCTAAATATTATCATTTCATAGCAAGTCTTACTAGATAGTTCTTCATTGACAAGACTCCTACAGATGACTATAATACTCTCTGTAAATAAGAAGTACCTGAAAATCTTACTCCTGAATACCCTTCCAGATAACTTAGCAAGGACCAAAAGTTGTAAACATTCACAGGCATCATGGCCTTGATGCCTTTCTTTTGTTGCTTTATTTGTGAAAAAAAGACAGTAGTTCTGGGCACTTGAAATTCACTCAAGAATTGTTTAGGTTTGTAGTTTTGCTTTTCTTTTATCTGATAGTTTTGATTCAGAAAACCCAAATGCTTTTGTATGTTTTTCTACACTTGGCATAGTGAGATGGTGGCACCATTGACACTGATTTGAGAACTCGTGAACACTAAATAGTGACAAAGTGCTCAGTTAAGAAACAGCTTCTTCACAATGATCTGTGGAAAGTATAAATAGCTACAGCAAAACAACATATTACATAGGAAGACATAATGTTGACCAGTTTGAGCAGTTTCATAGGTTTGGAGAGCGTCACTGTTGTGATACTTATTGCACAAATTCTACCATCCCAGATCAGAAAAACATTTTTTGGACTCTACAAGCTGATTAAATTATTTTCCAGCTGGCAAATTAAGTTTATCAAAAATATTTATCAAAAATAGAAGTGTCCCTAATGTATCTATATGACATTCCAGAGAAAACTTGCAATCAGATCTTCTTAATGGTAGAGTGCGTGTAGACTGTTTACACTGGAGGAAGTCATCATCTTTTATAGTATGATAAACATTGCTTGACCACATTGGTTCTTGCCTCTGAAAGCTAGCAACATGTACAGCTTCCCTCTATCCCAAACATATTTGTCCCTCTACAGCTATGCAACATTTTTATAGTCCTTTAAATATTTCTGTCTCAAAACCAACTAAAGAGAACAATGGAAAAGATCCTCTGGTGAGACAAACCCCAAACCCAAACAGCAAATGCCACTGTTTTAAAAAACAGATTCTGTTATATCCATTTGCACCAGCTGTTTCTTTTAAGCACGTCCAGAGCCTATGCTGCATGTCTTTATAACTGTTTTCATTACTAATCCATGTTTTTTAACTACATTTAAAACTAATACTCTTTCAAGTCAAGGCAAGCAAAGCTGATATTTATCCCAGTGATGGGAATTCCATAGTAACACCATAGCCATATTTTCCTTAGTTCTACATTTTTCCTTGTCTCATCTTTCTTTTTATTTCTGTGATGAGATTCAGAGGGTAAACAAAATAAAGATTTCTCTACTGTCACATTAAAGACAGTTGCAAATGGTCATTCATGTGTATTAAATTCTTGGAAAATCAGATCTATATTCATATACATTTATTGGTTTGCAGCTAAAATTTAGTCTGTCAGTTTTACTGCCTGTTAATAGGAAAAGATAATAAAAACAAAATGGGAAAAAATATATAATTTGCTCTTGGCAGATGTTCTAGCAGATTTTAACAATATGAGTTGATATTTCTTTTTCCTTAAAGTAATGAAAGCAGCTGAAATATTAACACTAAAAAACTTACACAGTAGGTTTTTCACTGTCTCAAAACCCCTCAGAAAAAAGTAAAATTTTTAAACGGAAGAGAGTTTGCAAACTGCCTAAGTCATTGGAGGAGGGAGGTAAATAAAAGTGTGATCTTGTTGCTATACATTCTGCATCCAAACTTTATTTTCATGGGCAGGTGAATGAGATAAGGAACTGAAGATGATGGACAAAGTAAAAAAGAAATCCTTAAGAAGACAATCCAAAATGAGGATGTCATAAGTAACATGCCATAGTTTAACCCCAGCGGCAACTCAACCCTACACAGCCGCCTGCTCACACTCCCCCACTGTGGGATGGGGGAGAGAATCTGAAGGGTGAAAGTGAGAAAACTCATGTGTTGAGATAAAGACAGTTTAATACGTAAAGAAAAATCCCTGTGTGCAAGCAAAGGTAAGCAAGGAATGCACTCACCACTTCCCATGGGCAGGCAGGTATCCAGCAGCTCCATCATGTGCAACAGTGACTCGGGAGCACAAACATCATCACTCCAAACATCCCCATTTCCTCTTTCTTCCCCCAGATTTCTGTACTGAGCATGGTGCTATATGGTCTGGAACATCCCTTTGGTCAGCTGGGGGCAGCTCTCCTGGCTGTGTCCCTTCCCAACTACATATGCACCTCAAGCCTTCCTACTGGTGGGGTGGTGTGAGGAGCAGAAAAGACCTTGAAGCTGCTTGAGCACTGCTCAGAATAATGAAAACACTCCTGTGTTATCAGTATTATTTTTAGTACAAGCCCAAACCACAGCACCATTCTAGCCACTATGAAGAAAATTGGAAAATAGGGATTTTATGCATAAAAGGTCTTACTGTTTTAGTTTCAGCTAGTATATTTCAGGGGATTTTGCAGTCTTTTTAGGTAAACATCAGCAACAGCAGCAGAAATCACTTGAAGCTCCCGACTCTTCACCAGCTACACAGTTCTAGAGTTCCAATCTCTTTAGGAATACACACCACTTTTTGAAAGCTGCTTAGCTTAAATTACTAAAGATTAAATAAATTGCAAATTTTCAGCTTTTCTCCTTCCTGTGAGAGCTATTTTTGTGAACTAGGTAATATACTGCATGGAAGTGAATATACAGCACATATATATAATTTCTGGGAACTGATATTTATTAATCTCAAAACATGGAAACAGGCTGTTCCAGTGGAATATTTAAGGAATTTCAGAGGTGCCCCCAGCAAACTCCTTTGTAATGTTTTAGCAATATAAAATGAATTTCCAGCACAAGGCTCAGTAATCTAATGCCTAGAGTCATGACTCAGCAGCATGAGCACATATTCTGTTATTGATGAAATAGATGAAAACAGTTCTTGTTTTCAGTCATGACAGATGACTGAACTGATTTCAGTGCAGTTTTTCCTGATCTGATATGAATATTAAGAGGAAAGGAACAAATCCTTCAACTCTCATCCTTTCTTTGTAAAAATTTCAACTTAAAAGCACTTTTGTAAACTCACAGAATAAATATGCTAGGAGGGCACCAGAACATATCAGCCTGTTCTTGACCTGAAGTATTAGGAAAGAAAGTTTGCTACTAGTGGTCCACTATAGGGAAACCTGAAATTACCTAATACCTAAAAATTACTATTAGCATCGTGTTATTTTCCTGGGGGGAGGGGGGGAGCATGGTCTTTTGTTTGTGTTTTTTGTTTGTTTGTTTGGGGGAGTCGTTTTGGGGCTTTTGGTTTTTTTTGGGTTTTTTTGTTTGTTTTTAAGAATTACTGAAGCTTAGAGCAGAGAAATGAAGAAATATTACTATCATTGTGTGTGAGGAGCATTATCTTAAATGTATCCTAGTTGGGTCCGTATTTTCAAAACTGCTTATATTAGATTTGTGCACACAAAAGTGCAAATTGAACCTTTAAACCAGGTCATATTTTCATATGTACTAACTATAGGATATTCTGGTCACTATCTCATGCATAACAGAGTGGAATAGACAGACTGAGTGTCTGAGTGGAATATCACTCTGACAGAAAAGCTGATTTGTCAAAAATTTTGAAAAATATTAGGGCCAGCAGAAGGAGTTTGTTCTACATTAGCATTTTGAGTTATGCATATTTGATCCTATGTTGATTGTCCCAAAGCTCAATATACCATATTGAAGAACCAGGGCTTTAGATGTTGCATCCAACCTAACCTCCCTTTCACTCATGAGACAGCCGCCAAGGAAGGGTGTGCAGCAGGAGCACTCACTTCTCTATTAGCTTCTGTAATGCTTATACTAAATACGAAACAGGACACAATTCATTTTCAGAAGTGAAACTCTTCAAGCCTGGACACCTCAAAGTACATATTTTGAAGGAAACCTTGCCCTTAAACATTGCAGTATTAACCAATAGTATAAATAACAGTAACTGTTACAATCCAGGTTCCAGTGTTGTTGAATGACCATGTGGCTCAAGAGCAACATCACAGTGCCTATTGCCAAATTCCTCTGGAGAAAACTCCTTACAGGCAGGGCATGCTGTTTTTAAAAAGTGATACAGTAGGCACCTTTGTGCTGTAGATGAGTTTGTTTCCTTCAGAAATCCATATCTTGCCTAGCTTCAGCCACATTTCAAATGCTCCTAGAATGGCTTCCTAGAAGGTTTCAAATAATTTTAATTTATGTTGAGGCAAAATATTAGCTGCTTTAGTGAAGTCAATAACAGTCATGTAGCTTTCTTCACTCAGGAAACTAGCGTGCCCAAGTGCAGGACCTGGCACTTTGCCTTACTGAACATCATACCATTGGCTTCAGCCTCGGCCTTGATCCAGCCTCTCTAGATCTGTCTGCAGAGCCTTTCTACTCTTCAGTAGATCAACACTGCTCATCTGCCAACTTACTGAAAGTAAGTAACTCTATCCTCTCATTCACATCATGAATAAAGATATTAAACATGATTGGGCCCAACACTGAGCCCTGGGAAGCACCACCAACCAGTTGACCGGTTGCCAACAGGATGTAACACCATTCACCATCACTCTCTGGGCCCAGCCATCCAACCAGCTTTTCACTCAGTGAAGAGTGCACCTTCCAAGCCGTGGGCTGCTAGTGTTTCCATGAGAATGCTCTGGAAGACCATATCAAAGGGTTTACTGGAGTCCAGTTAGACTACATCCACAGACTTTCCCTCATCCACTAGGTAGGTCACCTCATTATAAAAAGAGATCAGGTTAGTCAAGGAGATCAGGAGATCCAGCATGATTGTATTAACTCTGATTTCCTGAGAAAACACCATAGATTATGAAGATCAACATCACATCTGATTGTTTGCTACTCAAAAAAATATACTAGAAATTCACTAGAAATGTGGACTGAGGCACACTTTTTATAACCCCAGTAAATCAAGTATTAAACAAAAAGGTAGAAAGGCAAATGACATTTTCTGTTTTACAAAAAACACTGAAAACACCTCTGCTTGGAAAATTATTAAAATGGAGTTGTGTGAGATGTGCAGAATAAGAGATCATCAGGGTTTAACCAAGTAAACACACACAAAAGTAATTGAGGAAACACAGGTTGCCCCATGCACTTAAGGGGAGTATAAACAGGCAAAGTACTCAGGGTAGTCTGGTCTCCAAAATGGTTGAAATCAGGTGAGAAGAATGGCAGCAATCAAACTCAGCAGATGACATAGCAAAGGTATGGGTCTGCTGCCCAGTTAAAGCAGTCCTTCATATTTTTCTTGACCATGAACCAGCCATTTCCAGAGTAGTAAACGAAGCAAAGGAGTGATAAAAAGTGAGCATTATCTTATACTCTGTAGAAGGCCACAACAGTGGAGTTCTGATAATTGATATAAGAAAAACTAAAAAGCAGAGTACTTCAGTAGAACAGCAATGTAGTTTCTCAACAGTCTTGTATTTGCTCACAAAGAAATTAGCTTCACTTGTCTGTTTTCCAAAGCAAAAGTATCTCACTTGAATCACATATCATATACCAAAGAGAGTAAACTGAGATCCCTATAAGGTAAATAGAAAGTAATCATCCCAGTACCTTGTGTAACAAAAAAACCTATAGCAGACTTTTCCAAAAATAAACTCCATGGAGGATGATTTCTTTGTCTAACCAGCAACATTAAACAGTATAAAAATTCCCCATTTCATTCCTGGGAAAAGGTTTTGGATGCTAATGTCTTCAGTTTTTCTTCCTGGTGAGAAGAAATCCCTAAAGCTCCTTATAATGCTTACCTTCAATAAAGTGTTAAAGTGTCTTTAACACCTAAAGGCACTTAGAAAAAGCAGTTTCTATATAACAAATTATGGCAGATCAACGTAATCTGCATTTCACATCAGTAATAAGAAAAATCTGAATGCTGATGTGCAGGAGAATTTGACTTTTCACAGGGTTTTCTAGAAATATTCACACTCATTATCAAACTTCAAATACTTTTATTGGCACACAAACACACAAACAAATCTTGATCACTCAGACTCTTTCTGTAAGGTGAACTATGAAAGCGAAAGTAGCATAAAGGCTGGAGAGTAAACAGTTGGTTAAAACTTGGTGCTAATAACACCAAGGTCACAGGTTCAATCCCCTATGGGCCATTCACTTAAGGGTTAGATTCCATGATCCTTGTGGATCCCTTAAAACTCGAAAGATTCTGATTCTGCACATGTAAACAACAGAATTAGTCACTTCTCCTTGCAAATAAAATCCATAAATTATTATGGAAAGTATATTGGTTCAATTCAGTTAAGGGACAAGAAAAATATTAGCAATAGAACAGGGAGTCCTCAGCATACAGGTTGCCATGGTATACTGGTCACCATGGTTTTTTCAAGAGTTTACATGGAATAATAATTTCTTTTTTTGCATGATAGAAGCAACAATGTTAAGGTGAATAAATTAAAAGTATGTAGATGTAGAAGGATGTGATGTGATGTGATGTGATGTGATGATGTGATGTGATGTGATGTGATGTGATGTGATGTGATGTGATGTG
The DNA here is from genome assembly GCA_035047865.1 of Dendrocincla tyrannina. NCBI lineage: Eukaryota > Metazoa > Chordata > Aves > Passeriformes > Dendrocolaptidae > Dendrocincla > Dendrocincla tyrannina. Next base: position 40,074,384 of record JAWWMP010000041.1, on the reverse strand, counting down.
ATG
>JAWWMP010000041.1:40023490-40074281 GCA_035047865.1 Dendrocincla tyrannina | reverse complement strand
GATGTGATGTGATGATGTGATGTGATGTGATGTGATGTGATGTGATGTGATGTGATGTGATGTGATGTGATGTGATGTGAAGTGATGTGATTAAGTGGCATTCGTTTGGTCCAGGTAGATGTAATCTCAGAAGCCATACGTTAACTGAAATTGAAGAGTACTGATGTCACGCCTGGTTTCTTGATATTAGTTATGTTAACACTAATTCTTGACATACAAATAAAGCAGTGCATATTACACAGATTTGAGCAATCAGGGTTCTGAATAGAATTCATTATGCAGTGACCAATGCAGTGTGATAAAATAACCACACAGTGAAATTATCAACACACAGTGCAGTGAAAAAAAAGCCTGTGAAGACAAAATGTTGCCTCTAAGTCTCTCAAATTTTCTCCTTGGCCAAGACTAGCAAGTCAAAACAGTAGGGTTTACGGTTGCCTTGCCTATGCAGGCTGCTTCATGCTATGTTGCTTTCCATTGAATCAAAATTTTCCCGTTTACTGATAAATTCTCACAAGCAATGATGTGTTTCAGTGCTTTGACTTTACCTGTAGCTCATTTATCACAGCAGAGAAGACTGACTGAAGAATTCCAGTCAAACACCTTCCTGCTTGCTATGCTGAATGAGAATCTAAACTTGCAGTTATTTTCCCAGCACTTCTGTGGCAAGCTTGTAAGATCTGCCAGCAAAGATAATCAGTGCAGCTAGATATGACCACTGTCAGCCTAGTGGCATGGAAGAATGCAATTCCTTCCCTTCGTCTGGACTGTAATATGCACACCTGGGTTCGTTTTTACTATTCCTATTCTCTTTGGGCTTGCCCAACAGGGTTTGTATCCTAGGTACATTTAATTCTCATTTTGCAAGTTATTTCTTCTAAAAATAAACCAAAAAATATTTTCCTACTGTTACTGTAAATTTCACCACTACAACTCCAGAGCTGTAAAAGAAGGTCTTACAGGAACTTGTCCAGCTGCAGATGCTGTATCCAAAGTTTTCTCTCCCATGATTTTCCTCAGTCATTTATCTTCTAATCTTTCCACTGTTGTTACATCTTCTAAGATTAACCTGAAACTGTGCTGACTGCTGATATTTTTAATGTGCTTTTCAGTATTTTTCCATGTATTTCAATACATTAAGCTCTTATTTTCCTCTCTCATTCTATCTCCCTGCCTTCTCCCTTCCCTACCCATCTCTCTCTTCTCCCTCCTCATCCCCCACCTTAATATCTTTTAGGTAGAAGAAAGTATAATAAATACAATATATGAATTCTATCTTCAGAATTCCCACAGGGGTCTTCAAAGTACAAACAAATGTTGTTTTCCACTCTGCACAAATAAACTTGTCATGGTGGAAATAGATAATTTATTTTCCCAGAGAACTATTGATTTAAGCTGAAATAAGTTACAAAAATATTGGGAAAAAAAAAAAAAAGAAATGCAATCTGGCTGCACTTTTAAATGTACTCCTTGCCCAGCTGAAAGTTTATAAAAGTATATTTAACTCTTTCTTATCCACAATGTTTTGTGACCTGTAAAACAAAGTTATTTTAAAATAAATGACAGATGATCCCCTCTTTCCTGAAAATGTTCTCTTTTCTGCCCTATTATATTCCATTTTTTAGACACTTTTAAAATGTTTCATTCAGTAATACCACACTGAAAGCTCTGATTTAGATGTTTAGTCCAGCATAGTTCCACTTAGACCTGAATTTCGGCCAGATTAAAAACAGAATTGGATTTGCTTCTTATAAAGCAAGGAATGATTTTAGAAATTCCTCATCTGCACTAAATCTCTTTTTTATTCCCCCACCTATAAATAGTAGACTGCTTTGTATGAAATCCAGGCTCTAGTCCTTGGTCTTAATTCAGACATCCAAATTAATTTGGTTGAAATCCCCTGCCTTCCATAAATAATTAAATCTTCTTTGGACTGCAAAGAATAAGACTAAAGAAGGCTTTTAATCTAGGTCTCTCACATCCTGCCTGACCACTGAGCTTTTCAGGAATTTGCCTTGAAAAGAAACTACAGACATATGCTTTTTCTTCAAACATACAATTCCAGTAGAAATATTAGTTTTGACAACTTATCAATTTATTGAGAGAAAACAGTTGCTCAAAGATTCCTGACCAGTTTTTCTCAGAAAGTTGACATCATCCAACATCCATTATTTGTTGTTTCTCAGTCCTAAGTGCTGTATCAAGCTGTACTGTGGGACCAGTGACCAGTTGTGGTGTCAGAACTCTCCACTGGCACCAGCCCCAGCCTGAGAACACCTGCCTCAGTGACTGGTGGGGAAGCCTCAGGGATGTAAACAAGCAACATATTGGTTTGGATTTAGCAAGATCCTTTACTTTACCCAAGAAGTAAACCACTTGAGTCTGGTAGTTTACTAGCTTTTCCTTTTCACTATTAGTTTTAAAACAAATATTTAGTCTTGAAATACCATTTTGAAGAAGCAATTCATTCTGAAGCAAACCCCAAAACAATTGATTTTTAATTTGACGAAGTGAAACATTTCTCTTCATGATTTTTTCAGGTAGTTTTTTTTTCTTGATTGTTTTTTGCTTGCTTTTTTATGAGTATTGTTCATCAGACTAAGAATAAATTCTCAAAGGTTTTGGGGTTTTTTTGACCAATATCTATTTAGTCACAAATCTAGCAGAGTACCTGTATACGGTGCACAATAGCAGTTGGATTTATATTTTTTGTCAGAAAGTATTATGCACTGTTGATGACATAAAAAGAGTCTAGTTATGTGAAGGAAAAATGTAGCCAACTCTTTTTTTCCTATTGAAATAAACACATCTTAAATATGTGTTAATTAAGCTATAGCTTTTAAATTTCCTTAAACTTGCCCCATCTTTCATTGTATCATGTAGGACCTGACATTGATAGTCTACCATTATTCCACTAAACTGCTTCAGGAGAAGCCTGAAATGTTGTCTTCTCTGATAACCTCTGAGATGGGCTAGGAGTATTTTGTTTTATTTCATGTAACAAATTTTTTGCTGAACTAGGTGTTTTCAAAGAACTCTAGTTTTATGGGCACAATCCTGCACTTGCAATAATTGTAAGGATCAATTCCATTTACACATTTTCGATGTTCAGTTACACATACAGATGCTGACATTTGCCCTAACAATTAGTTTGCAGAGATAAAACTGTAATCACAGGGCAGCACACTGGTTCACACTCACTTTAGCAATTAACACCACAGCATCTTAAAAGCATCTTATTCCCAGCTAGAACCTCTTATTCCTCACAGCCTTTTGACGAGAACAGGAAGGTAATTGGCCTTTCTTTTAGACTGCAAGAATGAATACTTTCTAAGTGTCTGAGTTGTTTCATCATATGTTACACCTCAAAAAATAACTGAATTTATGCAACTCTTTTTTTTGGCCTGCAGTGTGGAGAAAACAGATGTGGAACTAAGAATAAAGGGCCCATTTGGAACTAATCTCAATTGACTTTGTTCCTTAAAATGCCTGTTCACTGGACAAGAAATCATTTGGTGAACAGGCATTTTAAGGAACAAGGCCAATTCCTGAACATCCCTTCAGAAGCTGTAGGTCAACAGGTTCATCTCAGTAACTGCCTGTTCTGTGCTATCTCCATTCTGTGAAAGCCTCAGCCATTCAACCTACAGTGGCATTTTCAGCATTCACTAATGAGTAATATATTATATGTAACACTTCTGGTGAAAGTAGAGCTGAAACTACAAGTTTATGTGTGTGTATACTATAGTCTTTAGTCACACCTGACATAACGTATATTAATTGCCAAATGTGAACCGTGATTGTATTAGGCACCCAGTAAAATTGAATTAATGTGATTTGATTTAATTTGTTTTAAAGTTTTAGACGAAAGATTCCCTGGAAAGGGTTGTCTCATTTAGCAATTACACTCATTTTACTCTCATTAAAATGCACATTTACTATATAAGAAATACTAAAAATACACTTTACTTTTATCTGTATTTATATTCATTTGTGGTTTAATTGCATTTATGACAGATTGTTGCATTTTTCTCAATATTTAGTAGTTATTCTACAGAATTCAAAGTTATTGTGAGAAGTACTTGGGAACAATTTAAAGGAAAAATTTATGGCAATATAGTTATGGAGTAGGACAAACACCAACTTTGCAGTATTGTTTACTATACATACAAAAAGCTGCAGATTAAAATTACATACATAAGAAAAATCCATTATATTTTCTATGTAATTTGTGATTCTAGTTCATGGGGATAATATGAAGGAGGCTGTTGTGACACTCTATCACAATCCTGCAGAGAGATGACAAGAACAACAGGAGGAAACTCAGATATATTTCAGCAATAAAAGAGGAAAAGATAAGCTGTTACACACACAAAAAAATCATGAAACCTCTTACCCATTTAATTCTAGCAAGTTGGCATTCCATGGGCCAGAATTGTTTTGTTTGGTTTTGGTTTGGGGTTTTTTTTTGTACCAGACAGGTGTTTTTTTCTACTTCAGCACGACCATTATTCAAAATCCAGCTTGGTCCTGACAATGAAGTTATTTCTCATTTAATCTCACTACTGTGAGCTGTAAAATGTATAAGCCATCTGACATTTTATACTCGAGTCAGACTGGCCTCCTGAAACTGGCAATTTATAAGAAGGCAGAGTACTTATATTTTCTTTGATGGACTGTTCTCATCATTCTAAACTTTAAATTCTTGAATTCTTTTTAAATTCTTACAAACATATTAAATATTCAGGAGTTATCAAGAGAAGACTTTTGTTTTGTTTTGCTTTTTTTAATTTATACCGAAATAAAGTCCTCTTGTTTTGAAGCTGTTGTCATGAGTTTTATATGATTTACCCTTTCATCTTGTGGTAAAGAGACTGCAATATCAGTTGAGTCCCTAAATGCCACTAGGGAATCTGTTAATCTGTATTATTTCCCCTCACCTCCATCAAACATGTTTTTTCCAGATTGTTGACTGCTTTGTTGTTCCTCGTGCAGAAGTAATTTCATACTTTTGATGGTCTTTGTTGCCCATTTGTTGTTTTTCAGATCTCAATCCAGATCAAGTGGTTCATTTAAAAGCTATCTGCAAACCTTCAGTGCCATTACGTTCATTTGCTCTCATCAGTCATGTATGCATACTGTCAAACAATAATTTAGAAAACACAGAAACTGTGTCACTTTGATGACAGTCCAGAAAATAATTCATTTAAATGATGCTAAAACTGTCAGTGATTCAAGATGAAACAGACAACTGGATTGTGGGGTTTTTGGTCTGCAAGGATGAACAGTTTCTTGCTGATCAATTGGGGCCATAAGAGCATCCTCTGCTCCTGAAGCTCCAACTGCTGGGGCTCAGGAACACCATGGTGACAACACTGTCACTTCCCAGCCAAGCACTCCAAACCATATATTAAAAAAACTAGCAAGTGGTTAAGTAGGTGGCAGTTTAGAGAGTAAGACAGGGAGAGGAAGAAAAGGAGCCGGCTGAAGGTGATGGGAAAGAAAATTGTTTTCATCCCATGGAAAAAAAAGGTTCAAATTAAGTGCTATGGGATCATAGAGAGGGTGGATGGAAAACAAAATTATGCATACAAGAATAAGTTGAGCTAAAAATTTAAGTTAGATGGTAATATTTGCTGTTCTCTGTTCGGTTTTTTTCCCCTCAGCTTTTGCAGTCAACAACAGACAGTGACTTCATAAAGAGTGTGTTATTGTATATAGCAAACCACATGTAACACACAGATTTATTAATCATTCTTGGGACTGTCATGCCTGGCCAGAAGAACAGACCAAAGAAATGGTTTGGTAGACAAAAGTCCAATCACTGTTGTTTAAATTTCAGCCTATACACGTGTTTCTGTTGTTTGCTTGTTTAAACCTGTCAGTGTTGCTCCGGAAAACAGTCAATTTGCCTGGGCCTACAGCACTGTTTTCAAAGTAATTTGCACTTGTCCTTAAATATGTTCTAGGGACAATTCTCAGAAGGGATAGGAGATGACAGGGTCCATCCTTATGTGAACTTTAAAGCCCTCTGATTCTCTAAAGATCAATTCCCTACTGCTGAGCATGGTGGCTAAGTGCTGGCATTGAGCCTGGCACCACTGAGGAGGTGCAGAAGAGCAGCCTGGATGTTACAACAACCTGTGCTGGAGGCAGGAAGGAAGCCCCACCAGGAAAAAAAAGTGTTAGAACTGTTAATAGGCTGTATATCTTGAATATACAGAAGGAAAAGTTACTTTGCTGGCTTTTCCAGGGTCTTCTATAATCCACGTTTCTGACTTAAAAGCGTTCAAATTACTCTTAAGAAAAAAATCAGGTGACATTTTAAGTGAGAGTCCAGACTCCTGCTTGAAAAAAACCAAACCAAACCAAACCAAAACCCCAAACAAGCAAACAAACAATCAAAATATAAAAACAAACAAACAAACAAACCAAACCCAAAAAAAACCCAAACAAAAAACCAAAACCCCTCTCAAAACCCTCAAAACAAATCTTTGGCAACTCATTTTGGATCTGATGTTCACATAATCACAGAATCACAGAACATTTTGGGTTTGAAGGGACCTTAAAGATCATTTAGATCTACTCCCTTGTCATGGGTAGGGACATTTCTAGTAGATTGAGTTGTTCAAAGCCCCATCCAACCTAGTCTTGAATATATTCAGGGATGAGCCATCCACAGGTTCTCTGGGCAATCTCTGCCGGTGCCTCACAATCCTCACAGTAAAGAATTTCTTCTTAATATCTGATCTAAATCTACCCTCTTTAAAGTTTAAAGCCATTACCCCTTGTTCTGCCACTACATATGCTTGTAAACAGTCCCTCTCCAGCTCTTCTGTAGGTCCTCTTTAGGTACTGGAAGGTGTTACAAGGTCTCCCCAGAGGGTCTTCTTCTCCGGACTGAACAACCCCAGCTCTCTCAGCCTGTCTTCCCAGAACAGATGCTCCAGCTCCCCAGTCACCTTCATGGCCCTCCTCGGGACTTGCTCCTACAGATCCAGATCCATGGTCCATCTTGTTTAAGAGCCTGCGCTTGAGGGATGCCCAGTATTTCCCCTGCTCACACAGTTGTCTCCCAAGAAAGGAGTCAGTTTTAAGGGCTTGGCACCAGCAATGTATTCTCATCTTCATTTACCCAAAGAGTATAGGCACCACATAGTTCCTTGGAAGAAAGAGCACAAGACCAAAATTCAGTATGTGGCTCAGCAATGAGAATAGGAAAGAACTTCCCCACAGCACCTCGGAATGGATGCTCATTCACAAGATACCAGGTGCAGGTTGTTCTCTGCATTTCCCTGCACCATACTTCAGCTGTTTGGCAGCCTCCCAGTGGCCATGGTGAGTGCTTTGGATGACATGCTGAAGAACTAGACTGTGTTGATCAGTCAGTTTTCCTTCTAGACACTTTGGCCTGTGCTAGATCTATGTATAGCTGCAGTTATTCAAGACCATACATAGACATAAAGAGCAAAGAAAAGAAAAAAAAAAAAAAAACAGCAAAACAAAAAGAACCCCCCCAAAAAAAAACAACCAAAAAACAAACAGACAAAAACCAAACAAACAAAAAATGCCAAAACAAAACAAAACATGTTTATCCAGAGCAAAAAAACTCACAAGGAAAAACTACAGCAGCAAAAAATTGTCCTGGCTTTATAACATGATGGAATAACACTAATTACAATGAGGTGCAAACAGTTCAGTTACTGCATTGAATCACATTGCATGATTCAGATCTCCGCATTGATGATATTCAGTACAATAGTAATTTTGATGGAAATTTATTTTAAAAAAGGTAGTCTAATGAAGAAATGGTGGCTCAGAAGTGCAAAGGCAAAAATCTATAAAACCAAGCTGTCCTAAATTATTCAGAAAAGACATGCAAGTAAGAAACAATGCTGTATTGTTCAAGAGTCAGAATATCTTCTCAGTTCCTACTGTGAGAAAGAATCTTTAAAACAAACAGACTAGAGTGCAATTAAGGAGCATCGATGTGAAGGATGTGCCTCCTTTTCTGTTTCACTGCCCATTACATCAAGCTTAGTACTGTAAACTGATAGAAGAGAGAAGAGCAGCTTAAAAAGGAGCAACTGGGAATGCATGACTCATGAATGAAAAGTAGATTCCACCACAGTGTTGTCAAATATAGCATGCTGTTGATAAATGAAGATGAATTCCTGGTTTCCTTTTTGTGCTTTTTCTTCAACCTTCCATTCTGTCTGTGGGTCATGGTTTGTTTTTCCTGACAGTTTGAGATTTCTGAGCTACTGCAATATGGTGCCAACACACACTGTGCACAGTAAGTGAAGAAGAAACAGTCTGGTTGTTGTTTCTTGCTTTGCAAATAGCAATTTTCTTCTCATAACTGTATTTTAGATCCTAGTACCGGAGGGCTACTTTTAGAAAATTAATGTTTCCGTCCCAATTTCATGTGTCTATTCAAGATTACTATTCTGATGAAAAATGAAAATTGGCATCCAGTTAAAATGAGAAACTGTACAAATGTCCAGAACATGTTGCAATACAACTTCAGCAAATTGGAGTGAAAGCAATTGTTGTTTCTACTTGTTACTGACCTCAGCTTTCTGAGGAATCAGGCATCCAGTATTGAATGGGTTCATCAAGGTGAAGTTCATTCAACTAAATTTAAAATAAGGAGAAATTTGAAAGCCTTTTTTATAAATTGTACTTCATTAGTTCTTAGGATTAAAATAATAATTCAGCAAATATTTTATATTTAACACAGATTAAGTAAGAGAAGTAACAGATTTGCTAGTACCACTTACTCTATTTAGACATTCACTAGCTCTGGTTAACATGAAGCCAAATTTCCACAACCAGAGTTCAGATCTTTTGCCAAATAGTAATGATAACATGTCAAGAAATTCCTAGAACAAATATGCTATAAATCATATGCCATGTGTAATTAACTATACATTTCATTTAGATTTAATAGGCTATTTACTGCATGATCTTCTTCTGTTATAAATTATCACAGCTCTATTGTAGTCAATGGAGCCTGTATATACCAGATAAACCTCTTTTCCTTACAGTTGGGTGATTAATGTTGCTTCTTAGTATTCAGTAGAAAAATATGTTGTGATTTTGAGAGACATCAAAAAAAGAACGGGCAAACAAACCTTAGAACTTCTTGTGACTTTCCAAGAGATGCTGAAAGCCAACATTTATTTAGAAAAATAAAAGCAGACATCTCATCCTAATTGGTTTGCAAGATATTCTGATTACTTTATTTGAAGATCTTTAAATTAACTCCTAGGGACAAAAAGGGAGAAGGGAAAGACATTGTACTGAAAATGAGCCCTGCTTAAAAGTAGCTATTAATCACAAATGTGAGGTAAGATGACTAATTGCCTAATCTAGAGATTATTGAAGATCAGACTGATTCTGCAATAATGACCATTCTTAAACACTGGATTACATAAAATAATCCAGAATCATCCAGTTTAATTACTTGTACTTTTGTCTCTTCAAGAACAGCGTAATTTGTAAATAGTCTTTCTAATGAAGAACATCAACTGTTCACATAAATCAGTATTCATTGCTCAGTGTTGTTATGCCGATTGAAGTAACATGTTCTTTTTCTTGTATTCTAACAGACCACTTCACTGTGGTTTTATTTCTAAAAAAAGGGCTGAAGAGATAATGACCTTTGCAAAATAATTAAATGTGATAATTCTGGATTATCTCTTAATTAAACCACAGCTTTGAAACACCCTTTGTGATTCTATCAACAACTGATTCCAGATAATCTAGAGACAAAACAATTAATCTTTCCTTTTGATTGTTTTCCTTGATCTCTTTTCTGAAAGCCATTACTAACGTTATTTGTCGCATTCATCATCATCATCTGTCTGAGTATTTGGACTTAGTTTTATTTATAGGTGTATTCTCATGTTTTCAATGGATTTGGCACCTTTTCACTCTGTTTCTGTCATTCACCAAGGGTTTTTGCACAAGTAGTGGCTCCACACCAGCCATGTGGGGTTTTTCCTGTGTTAAACTCTTCAGTCAGCTGCTGAGAATAGTCTGCTATATAGATTCATTAGTGTCAGTATTCAGTATGATAATATCCAAATAGCTACTGCCAAGTAGTCAAAAAAAGTAGTGGTAGATTCTGGAAAGGACAGAACATATTAATAAAATTGGAGCTGAAGTGAAACTGAACTTCACATGATTATTTTAATTGACCTACTTAACTAATGGAAAACCACACAGAATGACTTAAACCCCTGAAGATCAATATCATCCCTTTTACACTCATTTTGGGAAGGTGAATGTCTGCCATTGAATTGGTCTTGCTGGATGTAAAAGTTTTGCAATAGTTTGGAAATCAGCATCTATTTAAAACCTTTTCTGAAGAGGCTCATATGTGTATTAGTATTTTATTTCTCTTTCATTACTATTAATTGGTATGAGGGTTCTTCATAACGGCAACATTATCCTAGTAAGGCTAATCTCTCCTTGTATATCCAATTCAAAAAGCTGGAGGGACATTTAGAAGAGCTACGTCGGGTCTATCTTTCCCAATTAAATTGTAGCAAGAGTGTAGGGAGTTTTATATCACCATTTGTGAATATCCCTCTCCAAAATTTTCCCATGTAAAAATGGCTATAACAATTTCAGGCTGTTTCCTGTAAACTATAAAATAATTACAACTGTCATTTGTCTTTCTTTTCATATATTTCATGTTATTCAGAAACACATTAACAGTGAAATAGCAGTTGATTATTAACAGACATGTTGCAGGGACAAATAAAGTTTTATAATGAGTTGGAAGGTACTGAGTTATAACAAACCAAGGTCAAGACTAAGAAAGAGGAGAGACAGAAATCACTGTTCTATCAGCAGCCATAGGTAGAAAGTATTTGTATTACAACCGTTCATTAAAACAGATTTGTCAAATCGGTGCATGAATTTTCTTGGTGGTAAAAGGAAATAGAAATTTTGCTTAAATTGATACAGAATTTGTAATATTTACATATTGAAAGCTACCATCTTTAAGGGATTCCTTGACTTCAACATAAATATCTATAATAAATAATCTATTGAGATGGAAGCAGTATTTGGCCCAGTATCTTAAAAATCTGTGAAATAAATCTTCATTCAGGTACATTTCTGTTGATTATCAGCAGGAAACAAAATAGAGAAATCACCATGTTTCAAATTGAATTTCTGCACATGAAATACTCAGAGTTTGCAGACTGCTGAGAATAACCAAAACAGCATTTATAAAGAGACTTATTGTGCATTAGAATTGTATGCCACCACTGAAAATCAACCTACAATTTTAATTATATACTACATTCCCAAAAATGTTAAAAACTTTATTTCATACCTATGCTTTATAAGCCATGACTGATGCTGAACAAGGTTCACAAGTTTGAAGAAAATCTTTCCAAAACCAAGCCCATTTCTACCATAAAAGAATTTTCATAATTATGGCCTCTTCTCACACACATATACACACTCATATAATCACAGTAAAATATCAAAAGGATAAGACTTTTTCAACTCCATAAACTGCCCACCAATGCTAAGAAAATAGCCTCAGATTTTTATACAAAGTCAGTACATGTTTTAGGCAACAAGCACAAACTTACACCTGACATACGCTGGACCTGCCAGTTGGAGTATGCGAGAGAACAGACTGGCAAACAGAATCCATCTGACAAATAAATAAGCAAAGTAGTAAAAATTATATTAGTTCAAGTAACAATTCTCATTGGTTTCTCATATTTTTTTTTTCAGAGACAGTGTCTGTAATGAGCTGGAAATGCAAGCTAAATCATAAAATATTCACTGTATCACAGGAAAATTATGTCCTATATCTTGGACATAAAAGAAGGAAGACATTATGCTTATTTCTCAATGGCTATGTTTTCATGTGAGGCAAGAAAGAGTTTTATTTTGTGGTCAACTATACAAAGTTTCAATTAAAAGCTCAGTGTTATATTGTCCTTCCAGAAAACACTAAACTGAGGCTTATTATAGAACTGAGTTTTAAGCCTGTGCTGGTTTATTCATGATTTTGGTATATATGCAATGAAGTTTTCTAAAAACAGTCCAGTCTGCCTGTGAACGTGAGATTTTCCTTTTTTTTCCTCTTACTTTACAAGACTAGAATTGGCTACTGGTCCCACTATTCCTTTCTAAGTCTTCTCAAATTGACTCAGATTTCATCTGAATGACCAACAGCTATCTGAACACTGCTCTCTTCTAGTTAGTCTGTAAACTCCTTAGAGAAGAGATTGTATCTTGTCTGTGTGTGAAGAGCACCAAACATGCTACTCTTGCTAAGTTAACAAATGATGCTGTTTCCCTTGTCTGTCACTTTACATAGCAATAGCCTATCTTTCACTGCCCCTTTCCTGGGCTAGAGGAAGAAAGCCAATCTAACCAAGAAGCTGAATCAAGAGTATCTAGAAGGTGCTCAGTATAAAGACCTGTTTAGATGGAAATTGTAACTCCATTCAGCTTGTCCCAAACTGATGGATGATGACTCTTTCTTCCTAAAAGGTCAGTTGACTGCTTTGTAAGAGCACAGTCCAACACCACCAAAGTCAATGGGAACACCATAACTTATTCCAGAAGGATGGAAATTGAGTTCTGAGAGAGAAAAAACAGTTATTATGCAGCTCAACTCTTATTTTCCCTGCTCCCAAAGAAATTTTATCTCCTTCAAGGATTATGAATATGGGAGGATGGTATAAGCCTAGTGTGTCTACAAATTGTGAGGCTTTAAAAGGAAAGGAAACACAGTAAGCCACAGGAAATTCACAGATCAAAGCAGATATCTGGAGATGTAAAACTCTCAAAGTATTCCCTTACTATAGCTCAGAAACTTATATTCAACTCTGCTGATATTTCAGCTCAAAGTGTATGTACACAATGAGTGTTCTACTTGACATATCTCATATTATAATCATACTGTGAAGTTCCTCTTGTCTCAGCAGCCACAACAAAGGAAGCTGCTGAGCACTACCCAGACTAGTATTTGAAAAGAATGAGTGAGTGAATGCAAAAAATGGCATTTGCTCTATTTTCTAACTTCAGATGGTAAGTAAAGTAGGCTGTGCCATCTGCTGAACAATTTGCCTCCGCACTGTCTTGTCTGCCACTTGTTTAACATGTAATGTTTTATGTTACTCTGACAGAAGTGCAACATTAGCAGACCCTAACAGGGTATGTCTCTCAATGGGATGACAGGCAACGCCGACTCTGCCTCTGAAATACCGCCAGCTTCATTTCTATCCTCCAGACTCATTTCTCAAGATTATTAATGGTGGTTTGAGACTGAATTTGCAGAACACTGAGCTTAGCTCCTGAAAATTACTCCCTGTCCTTTCCAGAAGGGAGGCCTGTGGGTGTTATGACAATATCATTTTATACTTTTAGCTCACATCTTTTTTCCTCACTGTTATTATAACACTCACTCTGTCATCCCCTCTACTTTTTTATATCAATTTTTTATATCAATTTTTCCTTTCTTTTTTTTTTTTTTTTTTTTTTAACTTAACACTGCCTTCCTATAAAGAAACCTCTCACTTCTATGCTCAGTGTTTTTCCTCCCTGCCATCCCTACCCTTGGCACAGGGGCACAGTGAGGAATCACTGTGACAGGGTACAGAATATTTGGAGGATGGGTGGCTGCTTCAAATTATGCCTGCTATTAATCCAGAGCACTAAATTAGAGCCTGCAGCTATGTCACACAATGCTACAATCCCTCCAGATAGTTCAAACAGAAAACCATCTCTGATCACAAGCTGTTTACTAGAACAACTGTCATGGTTGCTAGGTTTGTCTCACTTTCGTATGCTTCTATCAGACATGGGTCTTGTGTTAAATTTTATTGGGTTTTTTTCACATATAGAGCCAGAAAGGGATAAAAATTTTCAAATAATACCTACTGATCAGCTTGCAGGTCCAGCAGCATTTAAAACATTTCCTGCTTTTTCTCTTTGAGAAAGCGATTTGTGCTCCTGTTAAAATGGAGTATTTTATTTAGTTGTTGGAACAAACTATGGGAGCAACTTCATTAAAAAAACAGTTATAGAGAGGTTATTGAAACAAGAGTAGCCCTAGCACTGGTAAGGCTGAGCTCCAGCATGGCAATGTATTAATATGTCTTTATGGCTTCCAGGCCAGAGCTGGCTTCCATTCAGACAGCTCAGTGTGCAAGCAGATCAAAGGCGTGACAGTCTGCACCCATCTGTGCAGACAAAGCCTCTTCTGCTTTCTCTGGCTCATCCTGCTTAGGCTGGTTTTGAAGCTCCCCAAAAACACACTAAAGCCATTAAAAGTGTTTACATATGCTCTTGTAAGACCTCAAAAGCTAAGTGCTGGCGGTCAGAAGGGCTTCCATCTCTTTTCCTGTTGAAAAGACCTTGCTAAGTAATCGGACCATTAGCTGAATGCTCATCCGATTACATAGCACGCACAGGCAAGAAATTACCAGTGACTGATAAAGACTCAATATTAGCTTTACTAAAGAATGTCTCATCTTACTGAATTTCACTTACAAATGGAATTAACTACAATTTTTAATTCACTGTATGTACAGACTATCACTGCTCAGGTTTGATCTGGAAACAGTAGTCAGAACTGAGTGTATCACACATCAGAGCCATAATGAGACAAGGTCTCTAACAAAAGCACTGCATTTTTTCCAGCTTCCAAACTGCAGAAAAAGTCAATGATTTTAAGTTATCAAAAAGACTGATTACCAAATGCTGCTATCTCGCCATGTCTGAACAGCAACATAGTGTTCTTTGTCCTTCTGTTGTTCAGTCATTATCGTTTATGGAAATGCTTACTAATGCTAAATACGCATAATCTTCTAAGAACCACAAACAAGCAAAAGCATATATAAGTTATCCTTGGTTTTCTTCAGTGGAAAATGTCAAATTTCAGGTCAGAGCAGATGATATTCATAAGTTTTCAGATATCTATGTCTAGCATGTGAAGTGTTTATGTAAGCACCTTGATAAAAATCCTGACATACAGTTTTGCTCTTCTGGCACAAGAGCGCACTTAAAGTCAGGATAAATCTCACACAACCATTAGATACCATTTTTACAGAGGCTGATCTGAAATTTTTTTTAGCTGTATGAGCTAAGGCCCTCACTTGCTTCCACCCTGAGTATAAGATGCTATTTTACATCTTTTTGTGCCAGAGATGTCAAGCTTAAGCACGCAATAGGAGAGGGTGTTAATGATAATATTAGAAAACCCTCGTTAGAAGAATAACTATATAGCAGACTTTTACTATAAATTGAAGTCATCCACATACATTTGTACTCTCTTGTTCCTTAGGAAGAAAATAAAAATTAACTAGGGGTCAGTTTTTCAGCCTCCAGTTTATGATCTTTCAGAACATATTCAGATACTATTGTAAACAAAGTCATATTAAAAAAAACCCCAAACAACAAAATAATTACAGATAGCACAGTATTGCCAATGTTTAAAGCTTTATGTATTAAACATAATATTAAATAGCAAGGGTGCATGCTCCCATTGTGTCTATACTTTTGCACCTCCCAAGCAGCTGCGTACAATAAGGAGATCGCCATTTGTGATAATTCTTAATAATTTGGGATACATTAAAATGAAAGATACAATGTCAAAATACTTTATTACGTGGTGGCCAGCTCCTACTTCACTGCTTTTGACAATTTGATTCCTTGATATCAGCTTCAAAATATGGTTTAATTTATTGGAAGATTTTTGTTACAGCATTTCATACTGATCTCATGACATCCCTTGATCTCCAGGAATCCCATATTGCAATAGGAAGTGGGTAACACTGAGCAAGCAACTACTGCACAGAGCCTTGAACATAACACCATCAAGCAGGAAACTTCACAGGGATTCTCTCTTTCCAAGAAGAATTAAGACAGAATGTCTTCTGAGCTGTGGTTTCTAAAAACTTTGTGGATCTTTGGTACAAGAATAGGGGACTAACCTCATTATCTTTCAAAATTTCTAGACACATAATTGTATCTTCCTGGCCTACATTCCTCTGGCAGATGCTGTTGAGTTTAGTGCTGTTTCTCATTGACTGTTGCAAACGACTTTGAGCATCAGTTGCTCTGAAGTGTTAAATACTGCTTTGTTTTGCTTCAAAGGCATTTCTGTCATGGGAAAACTATCACTTTATGACCCTTCTGTATGTTGCAGGAGTGATGAGACATGAAAATATTCTGATAGCCTCAGTAAAAGGTTTTAAGGAATACACCAGTATTTAAAAAATGGTGAATGGTGTTTTAAATTTTTCTTTACATTAGAGCTTCTAATGTGACATTGAAATCTATAGAACACACAGTGCATGAGTGGGTTGCCAGCTTGACATACAAGGAATTGTAGTATTAAAAATATAAATTGCACAGTGATTTAACTCAGTGAAATTTTCCTCCACTGCTGGAAGTAGGGTCCAAAATAGCTTATGTCATATATGCCAAAACTATGCATTCAGATTTAAAGTCTCAGAAAAAAAATTGCTAGCACAACTCTGTACATTAGAAAAACAGGCCTGTGGTCTGCAGAACTAATGAGGCCTGGTTTCCTTTGGGTTGTGCCTAATGGTCAGATCCCCCGATGTCTAAAAAGGTGTAAGCTCCTGTTTTCCAACACTGAGGTTCTCACTATCCAATCTGGATTTACTTTCAGCATTTCTCTCCCAAAAGGACTGAGGGAGGGGGAGGATGGGGGAAAGCACAAGAACAGAGTCTCTCTTCCTGTATCCAGCTGCCTATTTTCTGGCTACTAACAGGATGACTATATGCATGTCACCCTTGGTAGAATTTGGTCCAGAAAGATCACAAGCTGGTAGGAGTGAGATAGACAGACAGACATCACATAAGCCTCGTCTCACTAAAAGAGAAGTCAAACTTCATCCGTACCCCTGTATTTTCAGCCAGTTCTTTCCAAAATCAGCTAGTTTATGCTGTTCTTCCTTAACTGCTGTTTCTGTTTAAGCTGGTATTCCTCATCAATACTGATCACAGTAGTATGTGGTCCAAGACCATGCAAGAAAACATCCACTTGAATAGGTAAATATGTTTGCCTATGCAAAATTATTAATGAGAAAAGAAAGCTAAACTGCATGCCTGGCATTTGATAAAGTTGTTTTTCTACCTGCCTTTAGGTAAACCATTTTGTTTTCTGCAATTTGTGGAGGGTTTTCTTGTTTCTTTTACACACTTGTGCACCAGGCACTTTTTCCGCCTCCCTCTTTCCCTTGTTTTATATTCCTGTCAGCAGTTGATAGTCTTCGTTTAGGTAACCTCACTTTTTCTGGGGAACTGCAATTCTTTCAGCTTTCTCTGTCACTTTAAAAACAAGGTAGCAACAACAAAAGATGTAATCAACCTGTTAAATGTGGATGCTCAAAGACAGGTTAACCACAAAGCAAGAATAAAATCTACTCTTTCAAAATAATGATTTAGACTCTTCTGTTACAGGCTTCTGAAGCAGTAATAGGAGCAAATCATGTTCTTAAATGCTTGAAATCAATTAATTATAATGAAATGGAACAGCATAACGATTAGTAATCTTGGTATTTTGAAGTAATAGAACATAAACTTCTTAAAGAAACGTATTTATTGAGCAATTTTAAATTGAGAATATTTTCAAAATGCAACATCTTAGAAATGGATTGCTTCTCAGCCAATTGAATAATTTTGTCAAAGTCAAGAGCACTTGGGAAAAAAATCTATCAAGTGAGCAGCAACAGTTTAATAATACGCTAAGCAGAAAGCATGACAAAATTTCTCAGTAATGTTAAAGGCTAAATTAAATGTTAAGAAATGAAGCATCAGTATCCATATGCGCCAAAACCCAATTAGACAGTACTGAACAACTAGGATCAGGAAAAATGTAGAATATTTAACTCTTTAAACAAGTCCTATCTGTATTAGAAAACCCTGAGATGTTGTACACTTTATCATGGGAACAGCAGTGCTTCATCTCAGCTCTCTTGCTATTGAAAATTACCCACTTGGTGTCCTCCAAGCTGGAGACAGAAGTTAGGCTGTTAAACATCAGTGCTAGAGCTGTCACAGAGATACTACCCTGTAAGCAGAAAAAAAAAATCCTTTCTCAACTCAGAATTAACTTTCATCAATTATAATAAGCTGAATTAAAATAAGCTGAATTGATTATGTGGAAAGTCCTAACTACAAACAAGTTTAAAATATAATTAAATCCAATGTTACTCATCTGTGTGGTGTTGTGTTTTCTTTTAGAGAGTTGAAGTCAGGTACCACTAAATCACACAAGAGGAACAGACCTGTGGGTGAAAACAGATCTGCTCTCACCATGAAACAAACACCTTGCCTTAAGGTTAATTTTGACAGACTCACCCTTGTCGTAAAGCTTCAGCTCCAGAATGCATTTAGCTAGCACCAAAAAAAGTGAGCACTACAGCTCTCTGAATGTCCAGCCTCAGTCAAAACAATCCTGAGTTCAAACATAAGAAAAACAGGAATCTCTCTTGCAACCTAAACGTTGCAAAATGCCATGTCTAGTAAAATTAGGGTCTCTAACCCACTGTAAAAAGGTAATTAGAACTAGTAATTCCCTTTTTCATCTCTATTCAGGCATTATGAAACAAGGATTAGCAAGTACAGAATCAAAAACAGAGCTTGTAGCTATTCAAATAGTTTGACATATGTTTGTCATCACTGATTCATCTGTAGTGAGCAACAGATGCTGCTAACTTTGTTTTTTTGGGGTTTTAAAATGGCTTGTGTGGAAATAAAACCATAGCCTATTTACTAATACTCACTCCTTAGCATGTTTTCCCTTTTAAGCTTGCCCTAACGAAAAATTAATTATTGCTTTTCATAAGTATTATATTTATGAGGAACAAATTACATAATAAATAACAAGAAAAACCTGGGGTGTTACAGTTTGACTCTGTCCCTTAGCCTGTAGTGGGGCCCTATAATTTTTCGAGATATGAAAGTGTAATATGTGGGTATTGCAATAGGATGCAATGGGTCCAGGGTCTATTTATCCTTTAATAGACAGCTGGCTTTCAAAAAGCTTACATGTCTAACCCTTATTACAACGCTGGACTGAAAAACAGATATAGTAGAAAGGTCATTTTTCTTGCATTTCTGTAGTACATTCTCATGTGACATTCTCTGTCCTTGATGTATCCTACTCCCCCTACTAATGATGGATTGCATTAGGAACCACAAGCTCTTTGACGAGTTTCAAATGATCTGTGTATTTCAGTTAGTGTCCTGCTGTGCTTGTGTCTTTCACAACCAGACTACTATATGTTCTATTTGATCTCACTGAATTTCGTTAAGATCACCTGAAAGGAGGAAATTTGTATTCAAATTTCATTTTCCTAGTTCTCTTCTTTATGCACCACACCCTCCCTCCCCTCCCCCCTAGCAAAATCTTTTATTGTTTCACTCCTAAAAATTAAAAAAAAAAGTTTTTTAAAAGATAAGAGATTACATATTCTGGAGTGAGTACTGTGATCGATTACATTAAGGACCATGAAGGGCCTGTCAATAGATCCAACCATTCCGGCTTCTCAGGTGGAATAATTGTCCTCATTCATGCGTTGTAAGCATGACACACATCATCTGGTACAATTACAGAAGCAGCTTAGACAAAAGGAACTTATCAATTTGCTTTGTTAACACTCTTAAATATAATTCTAGGTCAGCCTAGGATCCAATTGTATCACTTCCAATCATGTTAACTTCTACTTCACCAAAAAGAAGATTTTTGCTTTCAGCATGAATAATATTACTAAGTGACTGTAGGTCAGCTGACCTACAGTAAACATCCATGATAAAAATGTTTAGATGCATCAAATATGAGGTGACTAGTCTTAAATCAAGCTTCTTGTAACCTTGCTTAATTAAATTAAATTAGCCCATGTTCGCAGTGACTGCTGACGTTGGCTGAACCTCAGCTGACAAATACCTCTAATAGCCAAAACACTTTAAAGGCACATTTGGACCCTGTAATTAACTGTAAATTTTTGAAGGGGTTTTATTGGGTTTATGTTTTATTTTTTATATTTATATGTTTTATTTTTTATATTTATTTTTTTTTTTATAGAAAAGCTTAAAACCAAAAATATCCAGACATTGATTTCTCTGCAAGGTGGTCCTGAAAGATAAGACCTTCTGTGAGCTTCAAGCACCAAAATGTCCATTGTAAATCTAGCAAGCCAGTTTGTAAGCAAAAGTGCTGTCATCATTAATGGATTTGAGATTTGGAGTGGGAAGCTTTCACATTTCAGGTATACATGTTTGATCTACACTGCCACAAGAACATTAAGCCCTGATGCTTTAAGCTCAATAAAAGCCCACTCCTGTCATTGCACAGACCTGCACTGCGGGAAGCAAAAGCAACAGGACTGTGAGAACCAGGTATAAGTTAAGTGCCTTAGAAGCTGAGAGGTAATATACATGCAAAACAATGATTAACCCTTCCAACAATTCTTTGAAAAGGTAGAGTTCATCAGTGTATGTGACATTAAAACTGAAGATTACGTAAAGTTAAAATATTGCATTTTATACTTCAAAAAGAAACCCTACCTAATAAGCAGCATGATCTGTCAATTTTGAAAAAGCAGGTTTCCTGCTTCAGTCATTCCTGAACTGAATCTTTCAACTTAGTTGACAAATTGTTTGCTTTGCCTTAGCCTGTAAAACTGGAATCTGCCAGCTGAATGACTAGCACTGTGGCAGAAAGTGCTTAGCAAACAAACCTGAACCTATTCAAGAGGTGGGAGGTGAGGCTCTTAGAAAATCAGGGAAAGAGATGATGATTCTAGAAAAATCAAGCGAGCATGCAGCAAATTACAGCTGTGACACTGAAGGTAAAGCTGAACTAACGGCAAGAATCCAATTACTGAAAAAAGTGGAATTAAGACAGAAAAACATATCCATTACTGAAGTTATTTTTGGATTTTCTTTGGTAAAGTGAGGTACAATTTTTTTCATTAAAAGTTAAAAACATGCAAGCCATAAAAGTGTTAGCATTTCAGAGGAAAGAGATGATCATCAAGTCTGTGATGAGGGAAAACAATTATTAACATACTAGAGTTTTTATGACTGGACTTTATAAAAGAAAACCTCTAATAAGGATTAAGTGTACATTTTACTCCCATCATCATGGTGAACTAGATTCTTTGGTTTATACCAAATAAAATCCGTCCTTTTTAGTATTAACTTGAGGTAACAGAAACACAGAATTTTCAAGAAGCTTGGGATTTATTAGAGCTGCTGGTTGTATTTGTGGTTTTCTTTCTTTTGTGTGTGTGTGTGTGTGTGTGTGTGTGTGTGTCAAAAGCACTAGTAAGAAAACTCACACAACTTTCAGAAAATACAGGGGTTTTTTCAGCTTTATTTTGCTAGAGCAAAAGGAAATTTTAGGCTGAGATTCCTCCCCTTCTCCTTGATTACTTGGTTTCATCCTATTATATTTCTGCCACAATAATTACAGGTTTTAATCAATTTTCAAACAACATTGTTCAGTGGACTGTGAAGTGCATTTGAAGTCCTTCACAAAAGAGGTCATAGTAAAAACAACCAAAGAAATAATGCTTTCTGCAGATTGGGGCAGAAGGGGTTATAGATAGGAATGACAGAGAGATCATAGTCTTATCAGGCTTTAGCGCTCATTTAATACAGCACTGAAATAAATATAAATGCACACTTGACAAAATGAAACATGAACTAGTTCTCAGTTGGTTACTCCAGTTGCCTTAACAACAGAAGCTCGCCAAGCATTTGGAGGTAATATATCTTCCAATAAATTGTATTTTCCCAAACATACAAGAAAAAAATTACTTTTGCAAAACATCCTTGTTATAATTTGATTATGTGACTTTGCATGGTAAAACAACTCACTGCTTGTGTCCAGCCCTTGCTCTGCTCCAGAACTGGTGCTTTAATGTATCTTCTGTCTTGATGCTCTTAATAACATAGCTTTACATTGCCTGAGTGATGCTGTAGGCTCTAACAGAAAAACACAGTGTACTTGAGGGGTTCCTTGTGTAAAGACCCCTCCAGGTCCCTGTTCCTGAACCAAGTATGTGTAAGAATAATTTTTACCAAGATAGAAGATCAGAAAAATAATTAGAGGAACCAGCATATAAATGTTAACAAATCCTTTCCCAAGCAGTTTTTTATAGTAAAATTATAGCCACTCGAATCAATGACAAAACCATTATCAACTTCCACCAGGACAGAATTTCTCCCTTACAAGCCAAGTAGGTGAAAAACAGCAGCAGGTTGTCTGAAAAGTAGCAGAAACTGTAGGGCAACAAAATCTGTTATTTGGGAACAGGCCCTCAAGCAGAAGGACCCTTGAGAAGTTTCCTGTTTGAAATATTATGTTTGTTTATTTTTTCCAGTTTTGTCACATACACTGCTATGTCTTGTTCCCTTCAGACTTTGTTAGTAATCAAAAGTTCTGTCTTCAAGAGATTTACTGCCTTCCCCTAACTGTCTGGCAGCAGAAATTAATGCCAGAAAAGTACCAATGTATTAAAGCATATACTTAAAAGACATAACTATCTGGAACTTTTTCAGCATTTTAGTATTTCAGACACAGGATATACGGTACCTAATATAGAAGGATCAGAGCAAATTGTTGCCATTGAACTTTGCAGTCAGTGACGCTCCACTGAAAAAAAAAAAAAACAACACCCCTTAATTTCTTCTAATTTGGGATCCAAACTTGTGAATCAAGAAGGTTCCTAGAGCTTAGGTATATGCACAGTTATTGTCCCCCTTGTACCAGGCCTGCTCCACATGTTCATAGTAATCATCAGTGTTTAATTTAACAGATGGTTGGAACCTGTACAATTCCTCTTAAGAGGTATGGAGTATGGTTATATCATTTCCAATGCTGAATTAAGAGCAGAAATCCAACACCAAGTGATGCTGCTTATTCAGAATAAATTAATCTATCTTTTCTACAGCTTTCTGAGTCTCTCTGATCTGAAATGTTTGAGGCAATTTTATGTTTTAAGTATTACTGTCTTTTCTTGTCATTTAAGAGGCAAAATCAGAAGTGCGTATTAAAAATCTATTAACCCTGCAAAGAAGTAATTTATATAAAAGTCAGATTTGTGTACGCTGTTATTCTTACTTATAGTCCCTTGAATGAGGCAGAAAAACTAATTACTTTTATTTATACAGTCCCATTAGAGCACTTTACAGCCAACTGGAAGAAACAAATCACTGCTCTCAAGACACTACTGTCTGCAATGAATGTAGTGGGGCAAGTAGGAACAAGAGCCAATGGTAGGAGTGAGGTTATGGGAAGACTAGGGTTAGGGAAGTTCAAGACATGATCTCTTCATCTTGTCACATCCTGAGATTCTAAGCAGGGAACAGTCAAGGTAAGTGTGACAATTTGGGATTCACAAAAATAATGTAGTCCCATTCAACCCAAATTTCTGAGGGCCCAAATATCAGACTTGTTGTAAGACTTGTTCCCAGCAATCATGTTAAATAAAGAAAAAAACCCTACATACTTTTTTAAAAGGCTGCCCTTCCCCTTATTTTGCCAATGAATAATGAAACTTTCCTGCAGTGTCTGTTTAATTCAATTTTAATATTACATGTCTCCATTATGACAGTTTTGCTCATTAGAACAATTTCTCAACAGAACTCGAATTAAAATGGCTTCTGTTCTCACACCAATCTTCACAGCCTTGCATTCAGAAATACTTTTCTGGTTTTGCCCCTAGGGCTTGGACTGAAGTGCAGATTTCCTACCCTGCTTGTTGTTTAGCTGTTAGTGAGTTGTTATGGCTACTTTTTAATTTTGAAGGTAAAAAAACCCTACAATAGAAAACATGTTTTTGAACCCTCTAGTAAATGAGGACAGTAGGTTCAGTTAGGTGTCTGATCTACTGCATAGCTTTACAAGGTAATAATGCTTGATTTAAAAAAAACCCAAACAAACAAACAAAAAACCCAAACCAAACAAACAAAAAACCAACCAACAAAAAAAAAAACAAACAAACCAAGATGCCTTTAGAATTTGTACACTTTGATTACAAATTCTTTCAGGATGCTTCGGTCCAGTTTTGCTATAGTTTTATATTTTGTGTCCCTCAGGCCTAATGAGGTCTGGGATTCCACAAAGAAACTCAGATCAGTACAGACAGTTTTAAATAAGGTGAATGAAATCCATGCACAATTGCCGACTTGCATTTGCTTCCCCTTCCTATCTTCCTGACCACTGGAAAACTATCAAGGTCCAGTCTGCTTCTTCCAGCTTAGATTCTCCCTATGGCCAACTAACACTTGCTGACTTTCTAAAGGCATTTAAAGTAGAAATCATGCTTTTGTAGTCCCTGTGTAACCCTTCTGAGCAGACTTTCCATACAGAAGAACAACTCTTCACAAACATGTGACAAGCTATCAGCCAAGGCAATCAGAAAAACCTAAGCACACCAACCTTCTAAGGTTGTCTTCCTGCTTCATGTGCCAGCAGGCTGGAACAGTTCAAAAGATGCAGCAGAAAGAAAATTTCCTGCCAGTAGCCATTTTTGAGACTTAGTGTATTATAAGTGTTCCAGGGATGATCATTATTTTCTCTGTGCATTACTTACAGAAACAGACTTGATCTTGGACTCAGATGGGCTCACCTGGTTTCAGGTTTACCAAAATTATACTAAATATCCTGACCAGCTGCAGCTGGCAGAATTGTAGTGTGAAGATCCTGCTTCATAATTCTGTGCTGCCAGGGACTGTTATCAGATGTGAACTGGAGGCAGTGTCTCTCTCATGCTACCTGCATTCCCCTCTGTGAGGCAAAGTGCTATGCCCATGCCTACAAAAGAGTCCCAAGCCAGATACAAATGAGCTGGTATACTTAGAATAATTTAGTGTCTTACCTTCACACTAGTTGAAATCCCAGAAGTAATACAGCCATCCATACCAGCTCCTGAGAGCAAGTTCAGATGGGTCTGTGAGAGCAGGACTAAAAACCACTACAGAGCTGTCATGTTCCTCCATCAGAAATGGATGTAGCAAAATATCTGTTGCCCAAAAATGTGATTCTTGGAAGAGCAGAAACAATGGAAGCACAACACAGGCAGCACAAGGCAGACAGACCAGGATCTCAGAGGGATTCAGGGCTAAGATGAAAGAGCAGGAGCTCAAGCCCATGCTTAGAATCTATTTCCACAAGAAAGGAGTGACATAGCTCAGATGATTCTTTGTATATTCTGTATTCATCATCTGTCATTTCACAAAAACCTACTTAGGCAAGGAATGTCTGAAGGGGAGGCATGACCTTTGACAAAAAAAGGCCGTGACAGATTCATTTGAAGTCATGACCCAAAGCCTCTCTAGTGCTCTGCTTATGCCCATCAACATTTTTCAACCAAATAGCAAATCTATCAATGCACAGGACCTGAATGCAACAGAACGAGAAAGGTTTAAGAATATTAGTGTTGCACTGAACTAGGGAGGGTCTGTCCGCAGAAAATTAAGAGAAAACCAAAAGGCCAAAGAACCATGTTGTTTCATAATATCCCCTGTGTAGGAAGGCAGAAGATTCGAAACTCATCATATGACATTGCAGCATGAGCAAAAGGTGACCTCAGACATGAAAAAGGCCTTGTACATAAGTGAAGTTTTCTTTCCAGCCTTTGTAAGCAATTACACTTTAGAAGCATTTTTACTGAGATCATGTTTGCATGTCAATACGAAAACAAGTTATAAATATATCTTATTAATCAGATTTTATTTCTATAAAGTTTAGAAACAATAATCAAACATGATAGTTACCAGATCCCTTTGGCCAGATTTAATGAGTAAAAACATTAAAAAATGCTTCCAGAGAATCTTTTTGAAAATATTCACTGAATTATAATTGCAATAGAGTGTAGAAGAAAGCCAGCTACAATAGGTTGCATTCTACTTATGCTATATAATTCTCCCATACATAAAACAATGAACACTACTCATTAAATTAGAACAATTAAAAAAATCAAAGTATTACAGTAACACAAAAGAAAACACAGTGTATTAATTATCAATGCTTTATTATTGAAACAAAATTGAAATTTTATCTGGCACATAAACAATTATTTCTACAAAAAGGAAAGCCTACAAATCTGATAATTTATACAAATAACAGTTTTTCAAAAAATAAAATTTTAATTTAGTAAACTTGTCTTGTGCTCTTTTTTTTCATTTTTTTTAGCACTGTCTGCAATAATCCACCATAAATCCCTGAGCAGAGAGACATATTTTAAACACGTTTTAAATTTATTCCAAAAGAAGAAAGTTATCAAGCCCAGACCTATGTTAAAAAATGTATTCAGGGACATTCTTGGTAAATTTACGGTAGTCCTTTTTTCTTTCTTTTCCTTTTTTTTTTTTTTTGTTAAAGAAACAAACAAAACCAGTTATCAATGCAAGCATGACACCGTATTACAGGAGTGCTCCCCTTTTCCCCCTTTTGTGCAATGAATAAAAATTACTAAAAAAGAATAAGTACAAGTTGAAGGAGACAAATAACATGGTGAATGATTAAGACCAAGAAGCCATCGAAGTTTGATGGCTGTTGAGCAAATAAAGCTGCAGGATACCACAGTTCTATACCAAATTCAGTTATATGACTATCTATTTCTATATTCTTTCCCAAAAAGTCAGTAAAGCAGAAGAATAAGTTCAAGCTATCATTGTATTCTAACACTGGTTTCAACAATAAAGTAGAAATTCAACTTTTGATCCTTCATTTTTGTTTTTCCAGCAATAACATGTTTGAGAAAAAGTTGACACACTCCACAAAACCAGACAATCTTGCCCCTCTGGCCCTTCTGGCAGGCCAGTTGTAAACTTAGAAACTCATGGTATTTTAGTAAGCAATAGGAAAGAAAAGAAAACACACATTACTATATTTTTTTTTACTATACTGACTTTGAAACAGCTATTTCCCAATCTATTTCAATACAGAGTTAAAATCCAAGTGTAAGGGGAGAATGATCAAGAAGGTAGAGTATAACTCAAGTTCCCTTTTCCATTAAGTACATACACTACCCACAAAACAAATGCAAGTAAAACCAAATAAAGAAATAGCAACACTTACAGACTGTTGTGTTAATGGCAGGTAACATTGCTGCAGTCAAGTAATAAATAAATAAATACAGCAAAGAGTTCTCTACATTTTTGTTGGAATGGTGCTCAACAGTTAAAAAGGAATACATAAACTAAAAATCCCAAACCCTTCCTCAGTAATTAAGATTTTCTAACAGAATATCCTGAAGAAGCTTCAGTTCAAGGTGCTCTACCACTTTAACATTTTATCTATCATTATGAAAGGAATACTGAAGCAGATATCAAAGGGCCATTAAATGAAATAGTAAATTGTCTTACAAGCAATAATACGTATTCCAAAGAAAGAAAGCAGCTACTAAATGGCCTGGAAAAAAAACTGACTAAAGCTTCATACACTCAATTTGAAATAAATTATTTTTACATTTAAAATCTGAAGACTAAAACAGTATGAGGCCAAATTACTCTGCAAAAGAAATATATCCAGCCTCACCAAAGGAATATTTAGATATTTGACAGCTCTGCTGTTAGCACATGTCAGAACACAAACAGAATGCTAATATTTGGTTAGAATCTGAATAGGTAATACTCTTTAAAACACCACCACTGTGAAAAGTAACTGGCAACCACCATTACAGATTTCTCTTGATCTACACTATTTTAGGCATAATCTGATACAGTCCCTTCATTTATTTGCGAGCCTCATGAAAGAATATCATTCCCTTTTCTCAGAGTTGCTCATGAAGTCTCATTTTGTAGCATATCCAAGCACTAATATTTTCAAATCTCATTTGTATTAGTTATTGCAAAAATATTGTATACAGAGTCCAGTTTACAGTTGGACTTATCTGACAGCAAAGTAAAGAGAGTCAAACACATTATTCTAAAATACCAATAACTTTTTTAGTACAATGACTGTTCACACTGATTTGGTATCAGGGCAAACACCACTTTTGCTTGTATTCCTAAACCACACTTCAGGACTTTTTTTACCAGTCTACATACAAATCTGATGTAGAATATGGGCAGTTCCTTGGTCATTCTGTCTACCTGACAGCAATTTGATTGTATATCTCAAGAAAACTGTGTTAAAGTTGACAAGCTGGAATAATTGGCATATTCTCAGTAAACAACTTTGAATGCTGTCATCTAATGCGACAGGTTTGAAAAAAAAAATTGGCTATATAAAATGTGAAATTGGTAAGCAAAAAGCGAGATACAGCAGCATTAAGACAAACTGCAAACATGTTGGATTCAGTATACATTTTAATGAGTTACAGTATCAGCAAAATACTTCAACCTACTATTACCACTTTAACTCCCATATGGCTTAGTGTATACTGTGTGGTTTTCCCTTAGTGTTTCTATGACAATAGACATTTCAAGTACCCACCCAAAAATAAGCAATATGGGATTTGCAACGATTTATCAAATATGCCAGAACACCTTCTCTCAAGTGCTACAGTTCCAAATATTTTTATGGGGTAACAAGTCCTTCACGAATACCTCAAAGTATCTCTTACTGTATTTATCTAGCAGAATACCTTCTCCTTAGCAGTACCTAAGACCTCTGATCCTTGCAATCAAGTCCAATGAGTTCTCTGGCCAGACAACTGTGTGGAAGTTCTGGTTTGCGGATTTAATCAGGTTAAGGAGGAAAAGTTCAGGGTTTTTATTATCATGTTTTGGATGTCTTCAAACCTTGTTTCTCCATGATATTCCACAATTTGCGAAGATTGGACTGGGTGATGACATCATCAGGTTTAAGTTGAAGAGCAAGGAGGTAGTTTTCTTCAGCCTCTTTCAGTTTACCATTCAGATGGAGAATGGCTCCAAGATTCATTAGGGCAGCTGGATACTGGTACAAATAAAAAAAAAAGAGAGAGAGAGAGAGAGAGAAGGAGGAATATTAGGAATATTTTCAATTTTAGACAATCTCCTTCCACTTAAACATATTATCCCTTAGGTTTTCAGACTTTCCATGACAGCAACTTAATAATTTAGGCAAATAGAGATGACAAAAAAAAGTTCTTGAACAGCTGTTGTACACTTTGTGCTTTGAACAGGTCAAGCTCTGGTGCCTACAGACATACATTTCCCTCTTTAATGAGAAAACACAGAACTCAATAAGCTTTACATGTGCTAATGTCAGAATAGCACAGGTTCCAAGAGAAAATAGAAGTAATCCAAGAATGGATTAAAGCAAGGAATTTAATTTTAATCAAACTCATTGGGAATAGAGAGTTTACAATCACTGTGAATAGTTAACGTATTGGAACTTACCGCTTTCTTTGCTTTTTCTTAATTATAACAAGTAGAAAATACAATCTGTTCTCACATTCTAAGGATGTTTAGGGGTTCTGGGATATTCATTCAGATTCAGGCTGTGGCAATTATTTCTTAATGAATGACTGAATAAAATTAACAGTGGTGGAAACATGCCATTTTAATAAAAAAGATTTAAAAATTTCATAACAAATTAATTTAAAAGCTTCTTATGTTACTAACAATTTTTCCATCTTTAGCTAAGACAAAACACTTCTTGTTTTTATTTTTTCATCTCTAGATTATTCCATTGTGAAATAATAGGTTCTTCATGATATAAACATGCCTGGTCATTGGAGTCAACAAATATTACAAGGGCAAAACCACACATTTATGATGTTATGAACAGTCTAACCTCCCTTTTGGCAAGTACTAAAGGTATTCACATGCTAGTGAGAACACAGTAAAGGCATGTGCCAAACCAGTACCTTGCACTGCAAAGGAAAGGGGCAAAAAATACTACACTATGGTTTCCCTCTCAGGTCACTTGAAGTTCAACTGAGTTCCAGGAACACTCATTTTTGAAGTCACATAATTTTGCCTCAGAGGATAAGTCAAAATACAATACTTAAAATGTGAAGCCACATGGCAAATCAGCTTCAGATTACTGTGGGGAGGGAGTGTTTGTATGCTTGAGAAGCACCTCAGTGACAATAACTTCATGAAAATGGTTAGACACTGAAACAGGTTGTCCAGAGATAGTGTGGATATCTTATTCCTGGAAGTGTTCGAGGCCAGGCTGGATCAAGTTTTGAGCAAACCAGTCTAGTGCAAGGTGTCCCTGCCTATGGCGGGGGAGTTGGAACTAGATGATCTTCAACATCCCTTCCAACCCAAACCATTCTGTGATTCCATGAAAATATAGTAGGTATAAGGCCAATAAAACATGCCTTACAGTTGATCACCCAGACTGCTGCGGTAATAGGGTGAGAAAGACTTACCTATGTTCTGCTATCTCTCTATTATCAAGTTAAACTCACTACTCTTATCCTTTTTAATGAATCTTCAACAAACTCTCCATAATTCTTGTGTTCAAAACCTAAATTTCATGTTGGAAATGTTGTTCAGATAATTCTACAGTTTTATATCCTATAAATATTTTTCAGCTTGATTCTTGCTTCTTTTCACCTATTCATAAATGAATCACAAAAACTCAGGAAGAACTGTAACACATCGAATACTCAGAACAAATGGCTTCCAGAGTTTCAAAATTAGGCAAAACAAAATTAGTTCAGCTCTCCCTATTGTTAACATCACAATGCAAATGCAGGGGAATCTGCAGATCTTATTTTTAGGTTTAATTTTTCTTGTTTTACCCTGACAGATTTTTCCACCTCCCCTAAGTCAGTTACTTTGTTCTACTGAGAATCAACAAACAAACTAAAAAACCCAGCTGGGTTTTATGCAGTTTTGCCAGTTAAATGGTCTCCAAAATGTCCTCTTCAGTAATATTCCGTAAAGAGAAGGAAAACCATGCCCCTGAAATGTAATCTTTACTATGGGCAACACAGTTTCATAGCTACATTTTCATAGCTTCACCTTTGCAGTGCCAGTCTTGCATCCTTATTTTATAATAGAACAATATACTCCTTAATTACAGATGTTCTGGGTGTCAATTGATGTTATTAGAATGAAGAATGCTTGGAAATCAGCTCCACTGTATATGGATGGCTGTCCAAATATCCATATATATTAGTTATTCATTTATTTTTAGACTGCAGATTGAGAGAATTTTCTCACATCGTGAGTAGGAATGTCCATTCTCACTAGTCATGCTACTTATTTGTCTAATGAGAGTTCATGAATCAAACAGCTTTCTGCAAGAGCACAGTTATTGACATAGAGCTGTCTTCTCACTTGAAATATAACTACGTGCGCATGTTTGCACCAAGACAAAGCTTACAATGCATAAGGATTAAAAACACTTAAACCAAGAAAAACTCATATAAATAAGACACATGTTTAAATGTGCTCAGGGCCAATTCAACAGTATCCACAAAACGTATTGTGTGGGAAGTAACGCAGCTGTCTCATATGGCTTGCAGAATTCCTCTCCATTTCCTCCACAGCTTCCTGAAAATATGGTGCGTGTATGGGACTAATCAAGTCCTCCAAAGAACATCATATATATAAAACTATACGCCTAGCTAAGAAACTCTTCTACCATCATGTCTTTAATTTGATATATCATTCCACAAGAGCAAGCAACAAAAACAAATAAAATGAACAAACTGCATGTCTTTTAACTGAAATTTTCCAGCTTCTACACATCATCCCTAATTTCCTGGAGGCCTAACAAATTCTAGGCCATTAATGCTCTGAACAAATGCATCCATGGAAAATGTGAACTGATAACTCATTTCAAGTAGTCCTGAAAGTTCATTCCAACTCCCATTACATTTCAAATGGGGAAGTGAACAGCATTTTGGAAAGACTGCTCCCTAACTTTCTAGGGTATCAGTCACCCCAGTATCTATCGTTTATTGTAATAGTTACAAGAATTTTGCATGTCTGCAAGATTATACATCACTGCCATCGCTCTCTGACAGCTATAAAGGTTGGTCAAAGGATAAGAGAGCAAGAGACATTTGCTATAGTTTTTCTTCACATAGATTGTCTTTTATTAAAGACAGCTGATAAAACTTTTCAGTATGTTAACAAAGGCAGTCGACAGCTACCAGTGCAATAACATGGGACTTGTAGCACTGTATAACAAATGACACCACCTACTACTTCAGAAACTTGAAAGGAGAAACAGGCCTGCCTTCATTTCCTTTTGGAGACAGATGCTTTACATCAAAAAAAGCTGACTGGCATTTCTGTCAAGGTTATAAATGCTGTCTTTTATGGTCTATTTGGAATTATTCCCTTTATTAGCATTTTTATCATGGTGTGCTTGTTTCCTTAGTGTTTTTTTGGAGGCAGTGGGGAGAGGTGCTTGTCAGGAGGAGGGGAGAGAAATAAGAGTAGTTAATGAATAACAAAATAACATAAGGCACCCATTTAGTTGCCCGAAGTGCTTTTTGCTTTACATTGATGACAATTTTTTCAAACTTTCCCTATAGTACCAAAATAAAAGGAGAGCATTGGGGCATGCAAAAATCACAAAGTCCTCTCTAAAATTAGATAACTATGGAATTTTCAAATAATTCAAAATAATTCTGGGTAGTATTTCAAGATTAAACTAATGTAACCATGTACAGTATTGGACCCACAAACAGAACGTAACTTAATGACAGAAAAGATGAACTGCCTCCTTGTTTGTAATCTCTGGTTCCACGTATAGCAAATGCCATATCAGAAGAACAGTCCCAAACACAAGATGACAATTTAACTCCTACATGGCCTAAGAAGTTATGGAGAGAGAAACAAAATACACAAACCCTTAACCTAGCGCAAATACACCTTTTGTAGGGCAGACAAGTATGAACAAATAACAGCCCAAACACGAGCAAGGAAATCTGAAATTGTTTTCCTCAAAGCTCTGCTTACAGATGACCTTCTCTGCTCAACACCACAGCGGTCAGGGTAGCAGATTTTGAGATGAAACTACATTTTGTTGCTGCTGGGTTGCTTACAAGGAAATTATGGCAATTTATACTTCAGTAGAATCACAAGTGCAAGCAACTTCTCACTTACGCATTTCAAAAGGTCATTGAAAAGATGTTGCCAAAATCAATCTTGTTTTTAATGGATTACTGCCATGTGTGATATTGTAGATGTTTCAAAACAACGCCAGGATGATTTAATGAATACTGTAATATGTGTGGCCAACTCACCAGAAACACAGAGGCTGTGCTTTGTTTTAAAACAGTGCAACTAAGGACACCTATTCTTTTAAGAGTGCCTGTTGAGTAAAGTCCATACTTAAAGACAGACACAAAATATACATGTATGAATATTTCATCCCAGCACTTCTAGTTAAATAGGGGTGAAGAATTCAGATACTTCTTTTTGATAACTGAAGACATGTAGATGGTACAATGATTGTGTAGTCAAACAGCAGGTATTAGTTGTAGAATGGCTCGCTAGGCATGAGAGAAAAGCATGGTGGACTGCTTCATCTGATCAGTGACCATCAGAAATGAGCTGTTAGGCCTTTTTTATTCTCCTACAGTGATGGCAAGAATTTTCCCTAGAACTTTTATTAGTGGTATTTGTGCTATAGCACAGCACAGTATTTTCTGAAACAATCAAAATGTCTACAGCTCCTTTTTATCAGTAAAAGTAACTGTGGACAACAGAATCATTTCAGAGGTGGCACTTGCTTTTGACAGACCTCACACCTGTTGAGAAAAGCCATGATCTAGGAGTTGCCCCAAGATGTAAACATACTACTGTAAAGCATGGTGTGAGCAGAGAAGGTAGAAGGAGAAGCAGGGGAGGGACATGCAGCGAGATAATTGCTGCCAACTGGATCTTACCCTCCAGTGTAATGCATTGACAACACTGTAAATTCATCAGTGACACACGGAAGCAGACTATTTTATAGGAGTGACTTGGTGATAAGCCAAGCACCATTTATGGAGAGAAACTCGTGTTTCTACTTGGTTCTCTAGGCTATAAGGCTTCTTAAGAACTGCAGTTTGCATATGCTACGTCTGGTATTTTGTTCCAAACAGCATATGAATCACAACTAAGACACTGATCTCTAGTAAGCTGGCTAAGACAACAAGAGCAAATTGTCTAGGAACAGATAACTTGGTGCAAAAAACATTCTGGATCAAGATGACAGGATGCATGGATCAGACAGAATAAAAAAGCCTAAAACTCAGCATTGAGAGGAATTTCCTGTGTCATCAGCCCAGACAGCAAAACATTTGGTTCTGCTGGAAAACAAATAAACAAAAAGATCAGAATCTTTGCAAACTCTTAAAATGGAAAATTGCCCTGCAACTTTTCCTCTATGACAGTTAAGTACATTAATTAAATTGCAAGCCTGCTCATGAACAATTTTGCTAAGTATGTTTTTGAGTTGACAACAGCTTTCAGTTTAACCAGTGAAGAGAGGAAATGGATTTACCCTGCAAGTACTAATTCGAACAAACATTGTGAAAAGCAGTTCTCACTGTTGTATTAGTCAGAAATGGACCTAAACATGTTTGCCGCAAAGGGAGCCTGTGTCCCTGTCTAATTACCTTAAGAATGAGTAACATAAATAGCTATACAAATCTAAATAATGACAAGACTAGGCTATACAGAGGAGTGGATCATTGGATTCAGTCATCATCTTTAAGAATACTATGTAGTTAACACTGATAGAGAATAATCTTACCTATTATTTACTAACATGTCATTAAACAGAAGGAGACCTTATTTATTGTTCACCAAACCAACAAATTATGAACACTCTCCAGGAAACAAACAAAAAAAAAAAGGACATCAGAAAAAAAAATATATAGGAATAAAATAGTTTCTGCTGAATACTATTTATATAATAGTCTCAGGTTAGGATAATAAGGATAATATATGAAGTTAATAAGCTGGAAAACCAGAATGAGTTAATCTCAACACAACACCTGATGATACTACAGAAACATTAGGTCATGTACATTTTTTTATTTAATTTTTTTAAAATTTTTTATTCTTTTACATTTGGATACTCTCATCTGGACATCTGAATCAGGTGACACTTTAACCTGCCCAGTGAAAGGAGGATATACATGGAAATCGTTTGTATGCATCCAATGTTGTGTGTTTTCAAACACTGGAGACTATCCTATCTAAAATTGCAA
Organism: Dendrocincla tyrannina; assembly: GCA_035047865.1. NCBI lineage: Eukaryota > Metazoa > Chordata > Aves > Passeriformes > Dendrocolaptidae > Dendrocincla > Dendrocincla tyrannina. Next base: position 40,039,143 of record JAWWMP010000041.1, on the reverse strand, counting down.
ACTATATGATATGTACATTTAAAACCAGAAATTAAAAGTGAAGGAAGGGGTTTTCACCTTTTTTTTTTCCCTATTTATGGGTGACAGATGTGGGAGTTTTCACCCACAAGTATATAATGAGATTATTCCGTTTGCTTGTAGATTGAGACATTGAGCATCATTAAGAAAACCCACAGCTGTGATTCAGGGAAGAGTTGAGACTTGCCACAGGAAGGGTGCATCAAGCAGTCTACTTTGTTTCTCAAATTATCACATCAATAGGGGACACTTTACTATCAGTGCTCTCCAGCCAGTGGAGATTTTTTTCCTCAACATCTTACTACTCTTAACCTTCCGAAAACTGCTCAGTGTTTTAATAACATGGTTATCCAAAACCAAACAAGTATATATAGATATATGTTACATTTTGCTTCTGAAAAGCTACCTACTATTGGTCTTTATGCAAGTTCAGAGTATACTGGTTTGCATGTCACCAAGTTAACAAAAGCATGTGTTATAACTGTTAAAGGCTTCAGTTCAGAACAGCTGAAAACATCCCACAAAAGTGCACTTTCTGTAATTTCTGCACATCTGTAATTTCCGTGTATCTAGACTTTTTTCTCCAATGGTCATGCATCAATTGCTTTGACTTATGCTTAAAAAGTCTCCTAGTAATCACTCTCAGTTTATATGGAAACTGTGATGGACGTTTTCAGATAACATACTTGTACTACCATAATAAAAACTAAAGAAGAACTTACATTATGAGCATTTCGTATTATGGTTATATTAAAAAAAAATCAACATTTTCCAGACCTGAAAGTGTTTCTAATTAAAGTTCTTTGCTTTCCAGCTCAAATGTTGTCATCAGTACAGGATTGAATAATCTTACCCAGTTTTTCTAGCACTTTAGGATTTCATTTAAAAAAAAATCATCAAATGACTTACTTTTTGTTTATAGAAATCCAACTGTGTTCTAATGTCTGCAATTTGATTTTAATATACAGCTACAATTATGTCATAAAACATTTAACAACTTATTTACGTTATCTAACACAAGTATGGTGCATGCTAACTAGGAAGTCTGTACTCCAAGCAAGTAGAAACTTGGCGAATAGAAATGTCATCTGTACTATCATACTGACAAATAGAAATTGCTCAAAATCTCCCAGTAACAGAATTTTCTCCTAATAAGAAAAAAAGCAAGAGTTTTTTAAAATGAAAATCAATCTATGAGTAAATGCATTTTTGCATGCATTTTCTTTCTAAGCCTTGGAAATCAGAAAAACAAAGGGCTTTGTGCCTAAAAATAAAGCCCACTTTTAATTTAAAAGAAATGTTAAGTGTAAAAAGAAAAATTAATATAATCTACTCTACCCAGAAGCACACATGCAGGGCTGATTAGAATTAACACAATCAAAACTGGCTAATCTTCAGAGAAAACCATCTGAGTTTATAACCACAATTATACCCACACTACTAGCATTTTAAAAATGTTCATTTTTTTCCAATCAAATAAAATCTAATTGGAAAATAAAAATATCCGCTGAGAAAGAATGTATCATCCATCTGTTTTTGCCCAGATACTGATCAACTACATCAGTACACAGAGAAGGCTGTTTTCCCAAGATGCTGGTAACAAGCATACTGCATTAGAGTTTCTATTTTTGAGTAAAATAGCCAAAACCCGATATTTCAGAAAGAAGTAATGTTGACTTCTCGTCTTGAAAATTTAGTGGTGTTCTAGTTAGGTGAATCTCAAAATCACAAGTGTTCCAGTATTTTGACTCAAATGTTCAGATGAATATTAAATAATCAACAAGGCTTTACACCTTTGGCTGACAAGTGTAGCCAACTGAATTAAATGCTTCAGAACTAGACTATTATTGGTATTACTGTATGTTTTCCCAAAGTGCTTAGGTATTTGTAGTTATAAGATGTTGCTTTTAGGCACATTGTGTAAACCATTATGCAACTTGACATACTTGCTCTGAGCACAAATAATGATAATCTTGCTAATTTTTTTAAGGCTTCTCTCATGCACAATCACTGTTAAGACAGCCCACAGACAAAGTGCTGTATTAGATCACTACAGAAAAGAGAGCACTAGGAGATTTTGCGGCATTGCAGATTGTTTTAGGATGAATTTTAGACTTTAGTCCATCCCTCCACTGACACACTTTCTTTTGGCTAACCTTCCCTAGACAACAGAATCAATCACTATTCTTCTATTGGCAATAATTTCACTGGCAGGGGATGACAAGGGATGTTTTATTTTGCATGAAGTGATACAATTTCCATAATATCATGGCTTATCAGTAGTCACTGAAGGTATTTTCAAATTGGTCAAAAAATGCAACTTCAGTGTGTGAAAATGTTACCAGGGCAATTTTGCAAATAAAAACTAACTATATGACTTTGCAAATAAATAACAAATCTCTTGAGATGACACATCATTTATAGAACCGCACTTTCATTACAGAGTAGATACAACTAAAAACACTTGAAAAAGTCTTGCTTGCAAATATTTTCTTCTGAAATTTCTACATGGAAAACTTAAAGTATTTGCACATCAAACTTTTTTTTCCTTGCCCTTTGTCCTATCACTTCCATGCTTGTTACTCAGTGCAATAAGGTTATGCCCACACTTTTCTTGACTTTGGTTCTTACCCACAAGATTATGAGAGCAGCTAAGAGAAGAACATACTATTTGTCCTTTGCAAAGTACTGAGTTACAGTGTTCTCTGTAATTCATAATAATTCATGCCTTACATTTTGGCAGCCAGTAACCTGGAGGTGATCTCTATATAGAGTATTTAGCCATTAAATGCATAGTAGATACTAAAATTATTAACTTCCACAGTAAGTGCAAGGATTTAATTTTTATTCTTGTACCTTAAAGATTTCAAGGCTGCAGTTTCTAAAATTTGGTCTTTTGATCGCTAATAGTAAGACTATTGGGCATTAATTGCTCACTAGGGCTTTGCAAGGTTCTGACTTCTCAAAATATAAATATATTTGTTGCCAGGGCATCCTTATTTACCACATCTGAACAGTGATATGTGTTTACAGTAATTAGTATCAATAACAAGACGTGTTCAGTGGTAGATCTACACATCCTACTCTGAAAGATTCCAGAATATGGTGACAAGTGCTGTTTACCAAACAGAAGCTTTCTGCATTCATCAAACTAATATTTTAAGAAATGGATACAGGAAGGAACAATTTGAATAATGTTTTCCCTTTTTAAAGGTTTAATTAATTATTTCTGAAGGTACAAGAGGACAATTAATATTTGCAGGACTAGAATCAAGAAATCAAAGTTCAATTCCTGCCTCTAAAATTCAATGTCAGATGTTACTCACTGAGACCAGATGCTTGCTCCAAACTGCCCCAGAAAAGGCCCTCCATGGCTGGAGCAAACTATAATCCCAGGTCAGTAAAATTCCAGTGTAATTTTGTGGTTGATGGTTCAGATTGTTTTGCCTTAATATTCACTACACATGCCACTCATTCTATATAAACACCACAGGATCCTACAGAAATTAACTTTCTGTCCTACCAGTGATATTTTTGTTAAAGCTTATTTTCCACCCCAAACCAAAAGGTTTGCCTCTTGTGCAATTTCCATATTCTCTGTTCAGAGTGCATTTTCTTCCTCTGCTATGGGTAAAACATCCAATTTTCAAACTGATCAGCAAAAAACTCCATCAATGCAGCTATCAGAATAGAAATTTTCAAACAGAATTAATGAAGGATGATGTACTGATCTTACATAAATGAGAGAAAATAAGCCTGATAATTTTAAGTGTATTTAAATGTGGTCAGAATGTGAAAAAATGAAGCAGAACTACTGAGTTATAATAAAACTTCACCATAATCGTATTAATCATTGACCCTGAAGAATCTAAGAGACATACAGCCAATCTTTCTGTGGAATTTAATTTAGGGGTTTTGTTGCGGATTTTAATTTTTACTCTTGTTATATTGGAAAAGGTTTCTATTTTCTTTCATGGCTGTAATTGTTTGCAGTGAGTTTGAGGCAGCCAGATGCTGAGGTAACTGGCACTGTTACAAACCATAATGTCAGATTAAAGTTACTTACTGTTAAGGAAGACAATCTTTACTGAAACACCTGAAGAATTAGTAAAATTGCCTCAACTTAGTAATAGAGTTGTTCATTGTACGGAAAACATTTCAAAAGGGTAGGTACACTGGAATGCACATTTGCTCTCCAGTAAAACTAACTGTGGGAAACAGAACCATGTGCATGCAGTATGAAGAGCTGACAGTTCCAAATGCCTCAAAAAGGGACTGTTCTTTGGGGGAAGAAAAAAGCTACCCATCCCCTCCCCATTGCATCTTCTCATTAGCAGACATCTGATCCCTTGACTGTAACGTTCTGAGGGAAAAATACAGTCAGACTGGTATCGAAGTTACTTTTAAAGACAAATCCCAAGAAAGTTACTTCATCCAGACACCCATCCCCTTTCCCCTTATGTGTAAAAGAAACATAGTTTCTCCAGAACTTGTGGGGGAAAAATCTAATAGGATATGTCAACACACAACTAAAAATCATTCCTAGAATGAGAAATACAGCAGAACTATAGACTAGGAAGAAAATTAGGAAGTTATTTATTGCAAAATATCCTAATGAGGTTGTACAGTTGCCAGATGTATTTAATGAGCATTAAAGCCACTTTCTTATCAGTTCTAATTGCATGATAAATCCACTGCATTGTTTCCAGAATCAGTACTAGAACACTCTATTAGGAAAAACCTTGCTAGATTCCCTTTTAAATTGCATTCAAACAGATGGTTTAAGTTCTGAAATGCTAATTTACTGGTGTGAGTTCTCTATTTCATGGCACTTTACTTGTGATTGACACCAAGGGCTACATTTACAAGGCAAAGGCAATCTTGCTCTCCCCAGGAACTGATGCAGGCAGCACAGTACTCCCTGCCATATTACTATAAGACCGTGAATCAGAATCAAGTGCATAAATCTATTGATGATAAATTATCTTCACTTCCACAATTCCAGCAGAGATTGCAGAAACTACTGCCTCCTATCATCTGAAAGCATAATGATTCATTTTATTTACCTCAATAGTACAGATCTAGGCTGTGACTTCCTATTAATTAGTTTCACAAACCTGTTTTTTTAATTATTCGGTAAATGAACATCACAGTTAAGTACAAACACAACTGTTGTGCAGTATTTTTCATACTTGAAAAGTAAGCCCAGGAAAAAAAAATTGTCTGTCTGCTAAGAGGTGGATGAAAAATACTAAAATACTAGATGAAAAAACCTGCAATCTAAGAGAAAGGCCTAGCTGACCTCACATCCTTTTTATTTCAAAAATTTTTGATGGCTAACTGATCATATCTATATACCAAATAAAGACTTCAGATTTGCATAAGAAAAATATATATTAAAAAAAAACCCAAACATGAGGGTACTAAGATTTTCATTTAAGTTAACTGAGGTACAGTTCTACAAAATTTCTGAATCCAGGTCTTGACAGTGAAATAGCTCAAGTACTATTTGGTATGAGAATGCTTTCTCTTTGGACACTTTATGAGCCATCCATGGAGAATGACAATACAAAATTACAATTACAAAAATAATTTAGTGGTATTGAAAGAACATATGTAAGTATGAATCTATACATTAATACTTGCATGATTAACTTCTTAGGAAACATCAGTAAACTCATAGTAAACATGCATGATTTTTGTGAAAACATGGTCTTTTTTTTTTTTTTTTTGGAGATTTAGTTGCATAAACATTTTGAACACTGTGGGCAACAAAAGTCTGCAATGGAAAATGGGTACATAAACCAAAATACCATGGGGTATTTTTTTTCATGTGAAGAAAAGATTTTGTTAGCAGGCCCAAGCAGCACAAGGGGTTTCCATCACACATACTGAAAACCTGACATGACCTACGTGCTACGTGAATAGCACATGAATTACTGGAGTTTCTTTCTCTCAAATTACATGTTTAGCACAAAATTACTCTTTCAACAGTTCTTTGTAGGAATAATTGACTATTTAATGATCTAAAAATTAATTACATTAGAAAAGAGGAGTTAGTATACAGTTGCCTATTTCCAACATTTGTTCCCGACTAAGTAAAAGCATGTCTATACATTTCACAGTTCATGAAGCTGAACGACTTGGAAATAATTATGTCAATAATTAGACTGCAGAAGGACTAATATATATGGGAAATTTGCAAACATTTTCATAGCTAAAAACGAAATGAAAAGCACTCCGAATTACCATAACAATGAGTTTCTGGCTTACTTTGCAGAATGTTTCTCGGTATGCAGCTTACTGTTTGGAAAACTTTAAGCTAAGAAGAACTCATAGCTTCTTGCATAATTTCACTTGAAATCAGAACCTAGAGAATCCAGTTTAGCTCTCATGTGTAGAAGAAACAGAAGCAACTCTAAAGAAGTCAATGGTGCTACTGCAATGCAATACCTAACAGTAAATAGAAGAAACTCAAATGTATTTTTGTTTCAGTCATTTAGAACTTGCACAGACAAAATAGTTATGTATTGATTAGAATATCAATGTACAACAAATTATTCTAGATGGGAAATAAACAGCAACTTAAAAGGCACTTTAAATCAATTCCAAAGCTCACAAATTTCACTCAGTGAGACAATCGATCTCAGACATTTGCGTGTTTAACTGCTTGTATAATCAGAAGAGTACAAATGAACTCCCCATAACCTAGCTCTCACAAAACTGAAGGTGAAAACTGTAATGACATAATTTCCAGCTTTTTCCTCCACATTTTACACAAAGATAGATCACAATATTGAGAACTATATTTAAGTATTCCATAATTGCTCCAAAGCACATTCAATCTTGCTTTTACAGAGCTGCTATGATGCAGGACAAAACACATGCAGAGTTTTCTGAGTCAAGGCTATAAATATTCTCACGTTATCTCCCAAAGGAAATCCAGTGTTCTCCACAGCTGAGAAAATTGATTTTCAAATTATACAACCCATCTTTATCCTGTGCTTCAGTGTTACAGGTAAATATCCTCATTCCAATAGCCCATATTCTTTCTTTGTCCCCTGAGGGAGATCACAGGGATGGAAAACACTATATAGGGGGGTTTATTTGTTTTGTCTGTTGTTGCTTTTTTTTAAAGAGGGAGGCACTGATCTCTGCTGAAGCAGGAATACTTTAAGATTCAGAACCACAAGCCTGTCTTGAAGCAGAAAATTGTGCACAATAAAAAACCTAAATGCATCTTGAAAAAACTTAGGAGGGCTGCAAACAAATATAATGGCAAATATATAAAGATAATTTTTTGTTCAAAAGAATAAGCACTGGTTTTTCCCCAAATAGCTGGACAGAAATAAGGTATCTGCCTTGGCCTTAGTTCCAGAGAGGAAGGATCTGAAAGGGGTGAAGCAAGCCAACAACAAAACAAAATTGAGCTCAGGCCCAAATTAGACTCAAAAAAGCTTCCCAGCTCAGAGGGGGCCGAGACTGTTTGTGCATGGATAAACTTTTTACATGGAAAAGTGTTCCTATTTCTGCGTAAACACTGAAGATTCTTTCTACCTGAAGGGAAGATTGCATTCAGGGTAAAACTTTCAGGGTACTTCAGGGTACAACTTTCAGGGTACTTCATCCTTCTGCTACGCAGGGTGAAAAATGTCACAGCTATTCTGATATCAAATCTCAGAGTCATTTTTTATGGCATTTTGATGGGTAAAGTCAAACCAAATTACAGTAACCAAGAAAGTGCTCTCATCCTTTTGAGATCAGAGAGCGATGATTCCTTTTCAATAAGGGTGTTCCACTATCTTCTCTCCCAGTGGAGTTCATCCATGCTTAAGCCTCCCACCCCTGTATCTGTCTGAAGTCAAACTATTAAAAGCATGCCATCTGGATTTCATATCCGTCATGCCTATCTTCTCAATAGGAAGTCACAGTACCCTTTTGAGTCCCTAAAAATCCTGCATGCCCTATAACAATTGGTTCAGTCTTTAGCAGGAAGAGAGAAAGAACCGGATCCTGGGAGGCCACCTTATTTCTCACACCTTCACCAGAAGAAAAGAAAGGAAGCATTTTCAGGGGGCAAGAGTGCTGCCAGGCTGGAAGGAATCCACAGCCATTCATATTATTGAGGTGGAAAGCTTGGCACGCTAGAGAGAAGCCTTAAACAATGTGAGGCTTAGCAACAACTGGTGCTGGTAGTAGGAAGCTGTGCAGCCCTGACACAGGGCTGGAGAAGCTGAGAGGATCTTGGAGGGCAGACAGGCTGTCAACAGAAGCTCCTTCTGCCCCACAAGGCCCACTTTTTTATTTTCAGTAAAGGCAGACAACTGAACAAGTGAATCAGCTGGTTAAAAATACAGCTTTGTGGTCACACAAAGCTTTTTGTGGTACATGGCACCAGCAGATAAAATACTTCCACATATTCAATATTTTGAATAAACAAGTACACAGACAGAAGAACATTTTAAAACATGGATTCTCAACTGGAAATTGTCATGCTTTATTGGCAATAATTCCGGGTGTAAAAACCATACATGCCTGTTTCTCTAGAAAACTATGTCACCTTTATCTGTACTATACTCCAGAAAGCCGGAGTACGATGGCAAGGCACTCCAGTTGCACTCAGGCAACAGGGACTAAGTAGAGCTGCTCAGAAATGCTGCAGGAGCAGTAGGTTCATTACTGGTGAGGGATCTGCTGTATCTCTGGAGCAGTGTGAGGATGACACTGGATCCAGTGTAGTGTTGAACAGTCCCAGTTTTTTGTCAATGAAGAATCAGATGCAGACAATGTAAGAATCACTGTTAACCCATCCACTACTGCCAGCAACAGCAGAATTAACATGGCAGAAGCCCTTAAAGTTAATGAAAATTCTCCCTGGCAATAACAAGACATGCCCTTAACAAAACTGGCAAAATGCATTAAAGCTGTTTCCCTCACAATTACTCCAAGCCTGGTAAATCTACATGAGACAGTCACTGAATGCTCACAAGAAAATTAAATAGGAAAATTTGGCATGGAAATATCTAAGGAAAAAATCTATAACAAAACAGATATTGATTACAGATGTTTCAAGACAAAATCCAACATTTCTTTTACTTTTAAAGATCTATGGAAGGCATTTTAAGAGGTACTGGCATGAACAAACCCCATATATTCTGAACATTTTCCATAACTAGGCACTGAAAGCATGTTATCTCTAAGGTGGCTATAGAATTACAGTTGATTATGTGGAAATCACTAGCATTCTTCTTTCACCAGTTAGACAGCTTGAGATAGTGCTTACTGCAAGCCTGGAGCCCTTGACATGAAATCTGTACTGCAGCACTGAGGGAAAAAATAAAAGAAGCACTTGTAGAAACTGGTTTTTAATATGATATTGTGTTAACTGATTACATAAACCCTTCAAGTCAAGAACTGGTTTAGTCCCCCACATCATGATTAAACCATCTAGTAGAAATTGTGTTTATTTTGCTTATAGGTACATTTCTCCTTTCCCCCTCATTCTCTGTGTGTGTCTTTATGTATGTTGTTACAGTAAGATATTTAATCAAGCCCTTTTGAAGTGGTAGAGTAGAAACAGCTGTTTCTGACAATGTGCCGATGACATGGGGCTTAAAGCTGTCAGGAGCTCCAGATTGCAAGCAGCACTAATATGTGGTTGGGATGGTAGTGACTTGCAGGTCATGGCACCTCCTTGAGGAATGCTTCTAAGCCAATCATCTCAAGGTGGTGGCTCAAAGTCTTAAGGCTCTGGTGAGCTCTTTCATTTAATACTCTTGAGGTCACACTTCAAAGTGCCCTTTCTTCTCAAAAGCCATTGGCCATATGTGGGGGGTTCTAGAGCAGCTTTTTATAGACTGGCTGCTTCAGATTCAGAGTTAAAAAGTTAGAAATGCAGCTCTACTACACAAATGATGTCTTAAAAGTTGAATAAAAGCTGAAGTTTAAGTCAATATCTCACATTCTTGTAAAGAGAGTTTCTGGATGACTGATTTTTCCACAACAAAGCAAGCTGAAAGCTCACATTTTAGAGTGCCTAACAGCTTTGTTAAAACAATTTCCTGGTTTGTGAACATTACAATATGTAGGGCACCTAGAAATCATCTCTAAATACAGATTTTCTTTAGCAATACTCCCACTCAGAAAAATTACTGTATAAATGTCTGAGAAACTTTAATTTCTTCATGCAACTGAATTTGTTAAAATTAGACTAATGTGATTAATGTACACAAGCCAAAACTGCTAGAATAAACACATATGTGTTTCTCACTGAGAAGGCTCTAAAATGATTTTGTTTTGATGATACTGCAAGACAATGCAACAATACCTCTTTTGGAAAGCATTCATAAAGATCAAGGGACTACAGAGGCTAATCTCTGTAGGTTATCTACAGAGCTGAAGGAAGAAAAAGAGAGTCTTGTAACAAATTATTCATAGCAAATAAAAGTAGATTTATTTTCTGAACTGCTTCCTGGATTCCTCTCTCCCACCTTGGCTGTCCAGGGGAAGTCAATTCCGTGAAGCCTATTTGGAATTAAATAGACATAACCTTGAGAATGTTTGCTTCTTCAGTAAAGTTTAACACAAATTATTCCCACTTCCACAGCAGCAGTGTGTTTTACAGAACATAATGCTCTTCTGAAATTTGCCTGGAAATTACTTTCATAGAGGATAAATACACACCGACTGCAAATAAGGCCAATCATGAACATTATTAAGAGAACAGCTAGGTCTACATATCTTACAATAATACAGCCAGACTTGTTTTTAATTTGAATCCAAGCTCCTTTCCAGCTTGTGCTGCTATTGTACCAAAGTTTTAATTCCTTTATACTCTGCAGAAAGAATGTGTATCCAAAAGCAAAGATGGTATTCAGGGTGTGAAAATATGTTTTAACACACCTCTGCTGTGTTCAGTTGTTTCTTTACCATTTTCCTTGCAAATACTTTATTCATTTTAATAAAGCTTGTAATGGAAAAATAAATTGCATTTTCAGACCCCTCAGAATTAGTTCAATGATGAATTAATCACCTCCAATATAAAAAAAAAAAGAATATCTTTTTATGTTTGCTCTCTTAAAAACAATAGCTTGCATGTTTAAGAGAAGATGTATCTTCTGTAACTGAATACTGCGTTTCTGGTGATGTTTTTAGCTTCCTTAATCACAACTTTTATAAAAATGTATTAGATGGAATGAGAAAGTGACTCAAACATGCAGGGACACTGGTTGCTCACTGTTATTCCCCAGTTCTGAGACACTGAAATAAAAGGACTTGTCTAGAGACAAATGCAGGAGTGGAGACTGTTTTCTGGGAAATAGCCAATCAAGTATCTCTTAAAGTCAGAACTCAGATGGCCATTTAAAGCAGGGTGTAGAAAAGCTCAGCAGAGCAGCTTCTGGACCCAAAGGGTCCCATTAGGGGGTGGGTGAGTAAGTATTGTGTATGAAGTATTGCTTCATTCCAAAAGCAACAGGAATGGTTGAGAAACCAGAAAAAGAAATGCAAAAGGAAAACAGAGAGAATACTGAGAACAAAACTGTGTCATGAAAGCTGAGTGTAAAAATTCACTAACAATCAGTAAAATATTCACTCTGCACTATTAGTAACATCTCTTATTGTTGCTAAGGAAAGCATTTTATAGTGATATTAGAGAAATTATACAATATGCTGCATTTGTAAAGAAACGGATGCAAGAGAGTGAAAATCTGAGTTTTGCTTCAGACTGTGCTAGCTGGAAAACTCTGAGGAGCCAGGCATGGGTCTAATTCTAAAGAATAACTGATAATTTAGTTGTCTTGGCACAGTGAAAGAAAGATGATAACAAAGAAATGGATCTTCAACCTGGGATCTTATGGGAGCCAAAGGGAAAAAAGTAACACTGAAAAAATAATCAGAGAGCAATTACTTGGGATGCTGATCCATAATTCACTTAGATCAAAATACACTGTCTCAAGCACCAGGAGAGGGAAGATTCTTGCAGTACAGACATTTTGAGCACTTAATTATACTGGTAACAAGGCCGATTCACTGTATAGAATGAGATTTCAATGCTGCCACAGTATTTTCACCAAGAGAGAATTTGGGAACAGACCTTTCAGCAGCTAATATTAAACAGGTACACACAAATATACATATAGATATCTGTATATATACATGGAATGTTATGCATCTGTATATTGCATCATGTGAATACATCTACTATTTTGAATTTTCTTTAAAAAAATGTTTCTAGATCATTAGTGATGGATACAAAAAAATAAACAAAAATCCTTCAGCACTATGTTTTGCTTAAGAGTATTTCTTTAGCATCTTGACTCACATAACCTTGCTGGACCTTTATATTCATAAGGCAGTGAGAGGATATACAGGCTATATCCAAAAATGACAAATTAAACAATAAGCATTTTCAAGCTGTGAGGACGGTTCCCACAGAGCGCTGGACTGGGCCACTGCAGTCTCTCAGACAGTACCTGGACACACTAGGCAGTCAGTTCAATCCACACTAGATAACAGCCCTGGGCACATTTATCAGTACAGATGGAGCCATGAAGTATATGGTATTTCAGTAATTTGCAATCCATATTCTTCTGGAAAGACTGGGATCTTCTGTATTACCATGTATGCATTATATTGCTTACTACCAAGTATGCCCACTCAGGAGACTTCTTTTTCTCCCAGTCTGAAACTATTATGGTAAATTTGAGAGTTAATAATAAGAAAGATACATATGACTACTTCTGGTTTATTTACATTTTTGAGAAATGTTCTTGTAAAGTCATCAGACAGTTGATGTTGGCAGTGAAAATGGACACAACTTTTCCACTTTGCATCAATAAAATATTTTTTAAAAGTCATAAACTATATGCATACCATGCTTAGCTAGAAAGTTAAACTATGATCTTGAACATGAAAGTGAAATTATCTCTTAAAGAAAGCTGAACACCAGTACCTATTAGATTTTTGCTTATCCTAATAAAGTTAAAAAAACTTTCTACAATGAACTGTTTTCATAATCTTGTCCTTCAAAAAGGATACTTTGGTCTTAACATGTAAAACTTGTCATCAATAAATACCTAACCTTTATAATTCCATTGCTATGAGCTTGCCATGAGTTACTTCCAAAGCTCTCTGAAAAACGTCACACATATAATCATTGTCATAGATGGTTTATACAGTAAACATATTGCTGAGTTTCTGAGAAACACTTTGAGCATACAATGAACTACAGGAAAGAGAAGAGAAATTGTACCAATTTGCAGACAGCTGAGGAAATCCTTTCAACATTATGGTATCCTCTCAAAAAACCCAAAATACATAAAAAAGTCTTGCACCTGAAAGCATAAGGAATCACAAAGTCTATACTGTTATTTCACTAAGTATGAATTAATGCAATAGTTTGTTGAGTTAAGAGAGACAGTGTGAAAATCTGTAATTTCACATGAATAAGTTATTTGGAGAGCTTTTGGATTATATTTTGTTACCATTTGTTTTGAGTCAGCTGGTGATGCTTTTGATTTTTAGGTCTGAAAATTCTTTTGGTTTATGTCTATATTTTTAATTTTTTTTACCTTTTTTCTTGTTGTTGTTTTTTTTTTTTTTTTTGGTGTTTTTTTTTTTTTTTTCACTGAATTTCCCACCTTTTCTCCTGAAGTTTGGTACTATAGACTTCTGTGACAGGAATTTTCTCTGATTGGATTTATTGCATAAAAGAAGATTTCCCCCCTCCCCCCAAATGTAAAGGTAATTGAAAAGAAATATAACATCGAGTAAAAAAAATGGTAAGTAAAAAATATTTTAGTTCCTGATGCAATAAAATTAGAAATGAGCTTCCTTTTTTAAAAGCATCTGTCACTTACTCCTACACATTTCTTCTTCAAAGAATAAGTGTTTCTTTGCCAATATACAACTTCCACAGAGATAAATACCTCTGAGGCAAAATTATGTTTAAGTTTGTTGAACAATGTTAGCCAGAAGTTCATGACAGAAGAAAAGGCATAAATGTATTATTTAAAATGCCTTAAACAGTGGATGACAGAGTAGCCTTTCATTCTCTTTTATGAGTGAAAATAGATGGAAGTGAAAATGGTTTCCAAACTTAAGACATTTAAATGTAGATAAATAAATCTAGAAGTCTTTTCCAAGTATGTTAGCCAAGTAAGACATTGCTAGACCACTTCACTGAAGCAACTTGAAAGTATAGTGATTGGTTTGACAAATGAACAACTTCATCTGATTACCCAATAATTAACCATTAAAAGAACATACATAATACAGGCCAAAAGATCAAATGCTCCAGCAAGAAGTTCTTCTCAACAAAAAGGGTTCAGTACCATAGCACATTCATCAACTTCAGTGATGGATATCATTAAGAAGGTACTTACATTAGGTCTTAATCCTGCTGCCATTTCATAATACTTCTCAGCTTCTTCATTAAGACTGGCTTGTCTATCAGGACAGAAAAAAACAGCATAGTTACACCTCATTTTCTCTGCATTAAAAAAGAAATCATGTCTAAAGAAGCTTAGCTAAAAACAAAACACTGCAACTGCCTTTCTGTTTAAGGATATTACCCTAACAAATGCACAAAATATGTGAATCCAAAAGTTTTGTTGTAGTTCAGAATGTCCATTAATATAAATCCCCTTTGCCTACCTCATTTTCTTTTTAGTTCTTAAATGATATTAGTACACACTGGAAAGAAATACAGAAGGCTGAACACTCATCTCAAGCAAAACCAAAGACATACCAGTCTTCACCAGGAGAAAATCTGGCTCATTTTTTGTACTCAGACACACTTTAAATTCTGAAACTCTAGATTACAGAATAATGCACTTTCTCACTTTGTGCCTCCCCAAAACCATTATCATTCCAGTAAAAAATGGAGAAAAAGTCAGATAATACAATGATTTCTGAAAACTAGGTATCCATTGTTGAGGGAATTAATTCAGAAAAGAGTTTTGATTTCAGTATTTACTCACATCATTCTGAGAGTATTTAAACTTAGATCTGATAATCCCAGGAGAATAAAATGAGTTTCTGGGTTCCTGAAGCATTGTCAGCTCAACTCTTTTTCTTCTCCTTACTAATACAGACAGCATCTACATGCTCCTAATAGTTTAATTTTTATTTCTTCACCTGAGTTTTTAGTTTAATGTCTTCAAATGAACATGCAATTTGTCACCAATGAAATCCCAACACATTTTTCTCTTAACAAGCCCTTTTTATCTCTTCTCTTAAATTCTTCTCTTCTTCTTTTGTCTCCATCTTCTTAATTTCCCTCCCACTATTCATTTTGTCTACTGGCCCAATGAATTACCTTGTTCATTACATAAGCCTTAACATGCTTTGTTATTCAGTGATGGAATTGTGTTCTAATTTTATGTTCCTACCCACCCAGATTGTAAACATTAGCCACTTAATAAATGACAGGCAATTAATCCCAATCAATATATTTTGACAGCTATTGATCTTGGGAGGAGAAAAAGAAGTATAATCACTTTGAAGTTTCTTACATAATTCCTGTGCAAGCTGAAACCACTTCCTGACTAAGAATTTGCTAAGTAGAACCTGGTTTATACCTGTTAACTGTTTCAAATTACTTTGCACATGTACCATTGACTCAGTGGTTGCAG
>JAWWMP010000041.1:39988529-40023177 GCA_035047865.1 Dendrocincla tyrannina | reverse complement strand
CTCAGTGGTTGCAGTGGTTTGAAATGATTGAATGTCTAAAAATATTCATTCAACCTGCTTCTGAATCACTCCTGCTGGGCATCAATAGCACTTGAAATGACTGGGAGGGAAAAAAAAACATCTCATACTTACAAATTTCAGAATATACAACAAGGTGCTGTAAAATGAAATGTTACAGAGCTTTCTACACACCCCCCCCCCCCACCATCTGCACAAAACAGTCAGGACACAAAGCATTTCGGAACGTGGTGAAATAACATACAATAAACAAAGTGCCTTATCCCAGGAGGCAAATACAAAGGGTACATTTCACCTCCAAAAAGTGTTGTTGGCATGTGAATGTGGAACACATTAAAATCCTGTCCCCTTTTAGCCCAGTGGAAATACATGGCTTGCTTTTCTCCCATGTGTACATCTTGAAATACGAATCATTAATTGCTAAGTTGAAATCAGTTCGAATGTATAGTTCTCCATTTAAAACAATTTATAGAAATGAATGGACAACACAGTATTCTGGTCAGGAAATGGCAGCTCCATTTCTGGGGCAGTCAGCATCCTTTACTTAAGATCCTTCAGAATTCTGGTTCCCATTTTCACTGCAAATCTAAGCTTGAAATTCATTATGTTAAGGCCCGAATTGGCTTTCCCTCAGGAAAAATTAAAGGCGCGGAGGTAGGAAATTGCAGTAACTATGCCACTGAGCAGTAAAGTCAAATGAGGGAAGGACACTACTAAAGGTAACATAATTCAGATTAGAGTAAAATATTAGATAAAATGTTGATAATAAAACAGAAAGAAAGGAAAGGGAGTAAAGAGAAGTTCAGAAGACAGTCTTTTTTATAGCTATGAGTTATATTTCAGCCTCCATTCTAAATCTTTTCATGAGGACTGACCTTGAAAACACATCTGATTTCCTCTATTAGCAACTTGCGTTCAATGTTATTTTAAGGGACAAAAATGTTTTCTCTTTTTATTCTCATATCTCTTAACCTGAGCCTCCAGACCAACCAATTCCCTGTATTTAGTTCCAGCTGACTGACAGTGACACCTTGTAAATGTGCTTGCCAAGACATCACTTGGATTCTTCTGACACCCAGCTATAATCAGTTTACATTCATTTTGAATCTTTATGTTGATTACTGGAAAAAATATTGTAAGAGAAAAAACACTACCAGTGCTGACTGATTTAGATACATAAACATGCGAGTGGGAAAGGTTTCATTTTAACCTGATTGTTGCTTGGTACAAGGCTTCAGACTTGATTATTTTTACAGTGAAATCATGGATGTCAGCTCATCTACAGGGAAGTTTTCTTCAGAGATTCCTCTTTTTAAATATTGACTGTTGATATTTGGCATTCTTAACAGACTTTTCTGTGTTACAAGAAAATGATAATCCGGTTTTATACCAGTAACTGTTCATCCTCATTTTTTTGTGTAAAAAATGTATGTAGACTATATGCTTTGTCATATGTGCATATCCATAATTAAGCGCACACACAATAATTAAAGAATGAATATTATCTGTTCAGATAATAACAGAGGGTGGAGTTGTGCCTATGAGACTGTGTCAGCAATTGCACTCCATGTTTGACGAGCGTATTCTGGAGAGCCAAAATACTTCTACAGAAATTCACTGAGAAATGAAGACCATGTCATGCAGCATTGCTCTGATTTAGACTTCTGTTTTCAAACAGCCAATAAACATGCTATAACCTGACGTAATACGAGAGTTTCCCAGAATAATCCATTTACAGAAGCATGAAAAAACTAATTATTCCTACAAAATGTGTTTTTAAGCAAATAGGTCTTCTTCCTAAGTTTGTTTTCATGTGAAGACAACGTGAAGCCTTTTTCCTGTTCCTAATTACTCCTTTAAGAACCACCCAAAGAGCTGCACGACCCTTGAAGAAAACTGTCTGGAAAACAAATTTGTTGAGAAAATAAATTTTACGGGCAAGTACTATGCAAGTTAAAAGTTACCAGACTGTTGCAAAGAAACGTATTACGTTCATCCAACATCTCACCCTTCTTACAGATCACTTGATTCATCTCACATTGCATTATCAGGATGCTACAGAAGTCATGTACGGAAGAAAACCCCCAAAACTATATGTAATTAGGAGCAGGGGAGTCTCTCAATAATGCAAACAGAACTATCTCAGTTGTTAATTTTTTGATTTCAGATTCAGTAACGAAGAGAGGAAGTAAGAAATGTTGGAGTACCTGACATGAGGAGCAGTTCTTCCTGTGACTGCTAAACTGAGAACAGGCTATCTATAAATACAACTACTGCATTTGGACCCAGTTAACAATTCTGCTGCAAATTTAAGAAAAAGAAGCTTAACTTCCAGCATACTAGTTCAAAAATTTCAAAAGTTGTAAATTTTTATTTATGTTGCATTTTAATTTCATTTATGTCTTTTTTCTCAGAGTCAGGGAATTAAAAAAAAAAAGGAAAATATTTTAGCACTAGAGTAGAAAAATAAATTGAACTTTGAAGGAATATTGTGATTAATTTGCATCCAAATCAGTTGTAAACCAAATTTGAAAGAAGTTGCCTGTGACTCTGAAGAAATGTCCTCGTTTCTGAGTCTTCTGACACTCCTTAGGCTAATGGTGGGAAACACTAGTAAGAGAAGAGGGAAAGATGATTCCCTCCTAATTCAAAAATACGTCACTGGGTGGAATATTTGGTCTGAAAGAAAAACAATTAAGAGTCTATACAAAAATCTAATCTGCTGTTATTATCTTGAAGTCATTTTGGAAACCTTGCATCATCCACATTAATATCAATTTCTGTCTCTTAGTCCTCAACACATCTTTAAAATTTATCCTGTCTCGCTCACCAGAGTCAATTCATCTTCATGCTCTGTGAACTTCTATAATGTATTTTCTGCCTCACAGCTGTGCAGTTCATTCAGAATTCTTACTCACTTACCAGTCAGTTTTTATAGCTCTCTAGGGTAGCTAAAGAGCAGTTGGTCATCTGCATGAAACTATTTCAGCCTTTCATTTATGACTGCATTTAGCATTCACAGTTCCTATGCCAGTGGGTTTACTCCCTTCTTTCCTTCCTCTTTTGTGTCTTGGTACCTGCTTTCCTCTCGGAATTACGTCAACTCTCCATTGTTCTAAACATCCTGAAAATCAGCTGCTTCTGAAGGCCCGCAGACTCATGATGGATTTGTAGCTGCTCTGTTCTAATGAATGAATACATATTGCCCTTGTCCAACAAGTATTATGGAAGCAATATATTTGAATTAATTGCTAAGTAGAGCGGTGAACAAGGACAGAAAACAGAATCCTAACCTTTTAGCAAAAATCAGTCAGATGCTAACACATGGGGTTTTCAAGCAAATACTTGGCAGCACTGAATTTAGCTTTGCCACCCTGACTTTTTCTAAATCCTCCAGACCACTTCAGACTCCCAGAGCATATTAGAAAGACATTATGATCTTTCACAAAGAGAGCTGAGCATTTAAGTGAAAAATTAGACCAACTGGGTATCCCAAAGCAGCACAATGGATTTTAGCTGAACTGAAACAGGCCCTTTTGTAAAAAGGTTTTGGTTTGGTGGGTTTTCTTTGTTTCCAAAGGATCTGTTTTTTTGCTTACAGTAAAAACAGAGAATGCATTTTAGAATCACTATGCTCAGTGCTGGTCAAGGTGTCCCAAAAACAGCCTAGTCCCAATCAGATTAAGTAGGTTAACCATGGCTGATAACCACGGCTATGGCACCATAGCTGTTACTTTAAAAGTGAAAAAATACTCATACCCAGATGTAAATACATTTGCCTTCAAGACTTGGGATGCTTCACTCAGTGCTCACAGAGAAAGTGAGAGTTATTAAACTTATTTCCAAAACAGTATCAATCTACATCACCACAGTTTATAATACACATGATCACAACATTAAATCATGTTGCACAACACACACTGAAATCAGGACTCTGACACCCTCTATATCCCTCTGAATTCAGCTGTCATGCCTAACTTGCTATACTTCTTTCTGTCAATTTGTAACATTAATCTAAATGTTTCTAATTACTGAATTCTACTTTGAGAGATAAAATTTACCAAACAATAAGGGGGAAGGCAAGGATCCTTAAAATAGCTCATAAACCTGTGTCACGTCAAACAATTGTTTACCAGTGAACCACAAGTCTTGGTTTCCCTTGTAATTTACAAGCAGTAAGGGTTATTTTTTAAAAGTTGTTTTGAGGCATATTTCAAAATCATGGCATAGAAACCATAATTCTGAAACACAGGTCGCTTTCCCAAAGCTGATTCTACCTTCTCTTCTTTATCGTTTTCCTTTTCTTTCATTTCATATTTAAAATGTTCAAAATATAAACAGCCCAGTGACATATCTTTATCAGAGAAACTATCTCAACAACTATTTTGTGCTAATGAAGTATATTTTTTTATTTCCTTTTTCATTCATTTTCTATGCTCAGATATCATCTAAATGAAATCAAGCTTCCTTATGGCTGTTAAGTGGACAATAGACAATAATTGGATAGTTATCCTAGAAATAAGCGTGGAGGATACCTATTACAGTAATGTTAGTTTAATGATAATGTTAAACTCACAGACAGAAGCTTAATGTTACTGAATAACCAGGTCTGACAGCTTGTAAAGCTCAAAAAGAAGTATAAAATTGTATTCTATTCAGGTAGAACAGAATTAAATACAAGATTACATTTTAAATCACAGATTCTGAGAATATCACTAATTGCTGCTATGACTCTCAAAGTCATTATTAGCCTTGGAATATTTAGATTTCTAATTATCGCAGATAATTAGTGATATTAACAGAAATTTTCAATATTCTCTATTTACATCTAGATCAGAAATATGGTCTCATCTTTTCAGTTGCTATGAACACTGGATTTTTAAAAATCAGGTGAAAGGAAACCCCACAAAAAGGTGTTCACAAAAGAAACACTTGTTTTTGAATGCAAGTAAAATGGATTGCATGCGTGTGAACAACAGAAGTTTTGAAGGTAAGAAATTATGAGATAATACACAAAAAATTAGAAATGGAAAGTACTAAATCCTGCAACAGTTTCATTCAGTTCTTTGTATCTTATTAGCAATATTGAATTATTCAAACAGTTGCTGGGCTTTATAAAGAATCCTGTATAAGCAAAGGCTATAAAGCTTTTTTCCTCCAAAATAAGAGAAGAAAATCAAGGCAGATGTAAAAGCACTAACCTGAGCATATGGGCTGCGTTGAAAACAACATCAAATTCCATATTATCAAGTTCAGCTGCCTTTTTTGCCATTTCAGCTGCTTCTCTCAGGCGGGATTCTTCAAGGAGGAACTGACCTGCAATGAAGTGCATGAACATGATATAATATACTTCAAACAGTATAGTTAGAAAAAGGAATTACAAAAAAATCCCAACGAACTAAGAAACCAACCAACAAACAGTTGTCTCAGATTCAATGTTATTTGTTCATTTGCTCTGTATTTCAGCATCTTTAAAAATATAGTCAGTGTAGAAAAAAATGCAATAAATATTAAAGGCAATAACAACATTTGTGGAACATGTTTAAGAAAAGTGAGAATAATAGCATAAAACTCAGCCATCAAGAAACACTGCCTCCCAACCATTTGAGAACTTGCCCTTCTGCTCATACACTGATCTTCACTTCCTCAAAACAGACTGAAATAAAGTAACATCTACAAATTAAATACATCCTTTTAAAAGCATAGCTCAAAATACTATATAAAGATAGTTTTTTATATCTATATGAGAACATAGTTCTTCAGCTTTAGAATTATAAATTACATTAGCATTAAAATTATTATATATATGTATACCTTGATGAATTGGTATTTTATCACATATTTCAGTAACACTGAGAGAATCACAACAGGTAGCTTTTTACAAGCTTCCAACATGATACTTACCTTTTACATTAAAAAAAATGAAAAATATAAGATGGCTAAAATCAAGTGACAGAATTTTTACAAATGATGTTACCATAATCATTAAACATAGTTTCAACTGAAAAGAATGAATAATCTAGCACGAACCAAACCTGAAGCACAGCAGTTTCAAAACAAAATATGTAACTTATAGTAGAGGCCTATAAAAATGAGTTTTCCTTTGAAGATGAAAAAGCCATTTGGAAGGTACTCAAGCATCCTTATTTTTTCCTCTTTTTAATGATTTTTTCACTCCTAATTTGTAAAATGTGTTATTTTGCAACGACCTTTTAAAGTATTTCAGCTGTCTAGACTCTGTGTCTACATAACTTTATGTTTGGAAAAGCTACCCTCAAGCATGGTGATTATGTGTTCCAGCATCTCATTTCTTCCCTTTTTATCTTACTTCATAAAATAAGATCACTCAACCGAATGTCCATCATGCCATCACTGACCACAAGCCTCTTCAGAAATAGTATGCCATGAACAAAGGCTTTCCTCTCATGGCAAGGGATTTTCTCTTTTTTCTTTCCTCCTTTCCTCATGCATTCCCTGTTGCTCACATGCTTGCTATATGCCAGGCAAAAAAATGCACTTAACCACAGCTAGCAAGGTCTGTGCAAGCATAGTGAATCCAGAGTTGCTCTGGTACAATGAAGACGTTTGCAGGAGGAATAATCTCAATACAAATAGCAATGAAAGACAGCTTTCTTAGCTTTTTGCTTTCTCTCTGGATGCAGTTCATCTTAGGAGAGATGGAAGATTATTTACTCAGTCTCCCGTATCTTAATTATTCAGATCTACACAACTCTTGTAAAAACATTCTGGTGCCTTCCTGCATTCACAGCATAAAGTTTGCTTGCTTTAGTTACACCCACACTGTAATAAGTGCTGTATTTTGATGCAGTACAATGTTTTCTGCTTACTGTGCTCAGCAACAGATGATTTACAAGAAAGTTTTATCACACAGTAAATAAAATAAGTAAGTAAGTAAGTAAATAAATAAATAATAAAAAAAGGAGAACATAAAAGAAAATATAGTTTGAGAACAGTTTGGACCACAAGAAATTAATTTGTTTTCAGAATTAGAAACCATTGGTTGAACCATTAATGGAACTCTCTTATGAAGGGAAGAAAATTATTCAAAAGGTTTTAGAGATAGATTCAGTTTTCTGTATGCAAGTTTTAACACTGAAGCTCAGCAGAGATGCCACCTTATGTAAACTTACAACTATGCTTTATTTATTTTAATAATTTATTTCATGTATTTATATAGTAATGTTAAATATTTACATTTATTTAGTAATTTACACCTACCCTTATGTAATAAAATGTAATACAGTCTACTTCATGTGATATAATCAATATTTTTTTTTACTTTAGATTCTTTTTATTAAACAGTAAAATGCTTGCACTTCTTCCATGTAAATTCTAAAAATATAACATTATTGGAAACCAATTCAAACCAATACTATTGGTTTACTGGTACTCTTAAGCAACACATCAGGTTAAATTTTTAGCTCCTAAGAGGTTAATAAGATCAACATATATTTAAGATATTATGAAATTTGTACCTGCTTTAGATTCCTACGCTATTATATGTACTGAAAAGCAAGTGCACAGCTTTATACTTTAGATAAAACCTTCATTTAATTAATTGTTTCTCTGGGACTTTGGCTACGGCATTAAACTACATGGACATATCAAAAAAATGCTGGCAAAAACTCTAAACTAATGCTTTAAATTATTAAAACCAGAATTAACCATTCATTTACTACTAGGTCTCTAAAAACTCTCTCTATAACAGGATTCTTATTTTAAGTTAACTAAAACCAATTGCAAGTACTGAATGGCACGAGTCAAGTACAAGTAAAACTTTTAGTTCCTCAGAAAAGAAAATTCTAGGACACTGCATTAGCATAGACAAGTCTCTCCACTGTACTGGAGGTGGTAATAACAGTGGCAATAACTTAGGCTGAGTGGGTAGATAGAAGATGATACATTGCACCCTACTGAAACCAACTGCATCATCCCTTACACCCAAGCCCTTACAGAACTCTATTTTAGCACTAGCTCTCTTCAAGATCTTCATAAATTACTTGGATGCAGGACTTCAAGGAATACTATGTAAGTTTGCAGAGGATACTGAATTGGGAGGAGCTGTTGACTCCCTCAAAGGCAGAGAGACTTAGAAAAATTAGAGAGATGGACAATCACCAACCACAGGAAGTTTAACAAAGACAAGTGCCGGATTCTGCACCTGCGACATGACAACCCTGGATGCTTGTACAGACTGGTGAATGAGATGCTGGAATGGAATATGCATATGAGTCAGCAGTGCCCTGGCAGCCAGGTGGCTCATTAGGCAGCTCACTGCAAGCCAGTTGAGGGAGGTGATTGTTCCACTCTACTCTGCATTGGTGTGGTCTCACCTTGAGTACTGTGTGCAGTTTTGGGCACCACAACATAAGAATGATAGAAAGCTATGAGAGAACACCCAGAGAATGGCTGAACATGGAAAAGGGTCTAGAAGAGGAGAAGCTGCATGAGAAACTTGGCTTGTTCAGCCTGGAGAACAAGAGACTGAGAGAAGACCTCATTGCAGTCTACAGCTTCCTCATGAGGGAAAGTGAAGAGGTAGGCACTGATCTCTTCACTCTCGTGACCAGTTACGGGACTTGAGAAAACAAACTCAGTACAAAGCTGAGTCAGGAGAGGTTTACGTTAGATATTAGGAAAAAGTTTTTTTACCCAGAGGGTGGTTGAGCACTGGAACAGGGGAAGTGGTCACAGCACCAAGCCTATCCGAGTTCAAGAAGCACTTGCACAATGTTCTCAGGCACATGGTGTGATTCTTGGGGCTCTCCTGTGCAGGGCCAGGAGTTGGACTCACTGATCCTTGTGGGTCCCTTCCAATGCAGGATATTCTATGTTTCTAAGAGGGGAACAACCCTTAACTGGCTTACTCATTGCCTGAGTAGAGATTATTTCATGAACAGCTGCTGACCAAGCATTTCCCTGATTGGATGGGCTATAAATATAGTTGACCACAACCTTCTCAGTCTAGTGGGAAAGTAAATAACAGAATGTGGTGGGCTGTCCTGTTCCAACATCCAAGTACTTATACAGCTGCTCATCCCCACCCACTCCAACAGGCTAAGGGGAAAAGTAGGAAGGACAAAAGCAAGAAAATCTGTGCATCAAGATAAAGACAGTTTAATATGTGAAAGAAAAAGGAAGGAAAAAAAAACACAAAACCCCCACCGAACAGCAAAGTGAAGGAAATTACTTGCCACTTCTCATGTGTAGGCTGATGCCTAGGCAGTCTCCAAATAAAGAGTCACCTCAGAATCCAAACTCCCTCTTCTTTCTCTATCCTAGTTTTTATTGCTGAACATGAGGTTATATGGTCTGTTGTATCTATTCCTTTGACGAGCTCAGGTCAGCTGTGCAAGCTGTGTTTCCTCCCAAACACCTGCCCATCCACAGCCTACTCTTTGTTGGGGTAGACTAACAAAAAGAGAAAGCCTTGACACTGCTCAAGCACTATTCAGCAACAGCTAAAACATCAGTGTGTTATCATGGTTATTTTAGTCACAAATCATCCAGGCTGCTATAAAGAAAGTTAACCCTGTCCCTGCCAGACCTAGAACAAGGTGGAAACTTTCAGCTGAGAACTGATTTGCCAAGTTCTCCTGAAAGGCATACTAATTTTGTTCATGCATCTCAATTTAATTTAAAGCACCTAAGTAGAGAGACACCATTTTGAAAACATTAGCTGCCATTCCTTTTAATATGATATACTAAATTCATACAAGAATTAACTGGATTGGCACTTTACTGCTGCACTTTCTTCATTAAAACATAGACTTCTGAACTTTTTCTGTCAAAGCCATTAAGATATGTTTTTTTCCAAGAGAAGAGCACTAGCAGGGTATAATAGTGGCAAGGTGCTGAAGATGGATCAGAAGGTATGATCCACAAACCCCATGATCCAGGAACCACGTGTGTGGGTCTAAATTTACATGTAGGATTTTCTCCTACAGACAGGCAGCTGGCAAATATGATTTATGAGACACAACCCAACACCACATAGAGAGCTTTCTTATTGCAGGTGTCATGATTCTAACTCTTACCAACAACATAAATTATGGTAGCCTGATTGCTTTTTGGAATCAGAACCACCTTTTGAGAAAACAGCCTTCTAGACACTCTGAATTCCACATTTTCCTTCTTCAAGGAAAGCATATTTTTCATTACTATTCTAAACTGAAAGCGGGAAATCAATAGTTCAAGTTCAGATGTGACTTTCAGCAACATTTTTCTTTGCCTGGAACACTATATTTTTTTAATAGAATTTTCCACCTTTCTTGCTAGACAGCACTGACTTGAGTGTAAATGTGTAGTCAGGAGGTTTTAAAGACCTTTGACAGCAGAGAACTGATTCAATAATTTACAGTCCTCTTATTTGTTTTTCCCTAAACTATCTAAGAATCAGAAATAGCACTGAAGTTGCTGAATTCTACACCTGCAGCCTTGTTCAAAATTACTTTTTCTTGCAAATCAACAGTGGGTTTTAAGTCCATATTTGACCAAAAATTCTTGAGGCAATATACGCAATCTACTGAAAAGTAAAATAAAAGTATATATGTAATATAAACAACACAAAAATTCCACTTCCTAGAACTGAAAAGAACAACATATTTTCATCTTTTGTCAATTTTTTAACAAATATTTATCAACAGAAATGAAAACATACAGCTTTCTCTCCTGTATAATTATCTCTCTAAAATGACCATGAACATTTGTAAAGCATTTTGTTAAGACATGCACCACCACCAATTTATAGGCCATACATCTGAACTGGTAGTTCTGCTGCTTTATTGTAATAAGAAAGGTATTAATTGATTGGGATATGTCTGTGTGTAATAATCTTTTATGTTCTGAGCACAAAGGCATTAGTCTATTCCTCTAGAGTGGGCTTAACTATTCTTTGCAGGCACTATGAGCTTTCATTTTACTAGATAAAAGTGTAATTTGCTTATTTTACTAGATAAGAGTGCAATTTGCCCCAACCTTTCTTTAGTTGAAATATTCTGTCTTTTACTCACTGGCAAACATTCAAAGGTACTTTCTCCCAAAACAAAGCAGATTTCTGACTAGCTCATCTTGCTGCTGCTGCTTTTGAAAAGAACCATCCTGAATGTTCTCAGGATGCTATTGGTCCTTCACTTACTCAGATTTCAATGACTTACACTTGTGTGTTGATATCTTTAGTAATCCAAGCAAAGCTGAGTAAACTATCTTCTGAATAAGAATGAAAAACTTCCAATAGCGCCCTATTAGAAATTTGCTTCTTTTCATATACATTTGTTGCCAAGTCTTCTGCTTCTTATCCTCTTCAAAAGAGTTTTCTACTTCCAAAACATGAAAAGTGGCTCTACCTAGATTCAACTGTAAAACCTCTTCATAATAATCTTCACTAGAATTTCTTTTGGCACATTCAACACTGAGGATTTGAAGCTGAATATATGCTGCATTCAAAGCAGCAAAGCATTTCAAGTTTCGACAGAAACCAGAAGAGGGATAGAGTTCTGGCTTAACCTGTGCATTGTATTTTGTCTTTGAAGCACAATAAGGATGCAAGAACATGTCTTGAGAATTGAACTATACTGTCAGTGGCATGAGCAGATCCATCACTGAAGTCACTATCAACTTCAGCTCTGTTGTGGCAGTGCAAAGCAAAAATGCAGATGAAACCAGAGATTTCTAAATGGAAAACTGAAATAGCACTCTGAGGAACAAATGAGGAGAGACCCTGTCTGCAAGCTGATTTCCAAAGCTTTTCAGGTGATGAATCAGTGTTGCAAGATGCAAAGTCAACAGACATGACCTAATGTAACTGTTTCCTTTAAGAGTTTTGCAACAGATTCATTGGCTGTGAAGGAGCAGTTCCCAGAGCAAAGGAATGTTTAAAGATCATGCTTTCCAGGCCTGTTTAGGCAATTTCTCCCTGAATGCGTACGTTGTAACAAGAGAAACAAAGAGAATTTATATCATAGCCACCTCAATAGTAGGAGCGTTTCAGTTTTTGCTGCTTCTTATATCCCATTCCATCTTAATCTAAAGTTGTCCTCTTAGTTTCTTGCTGGAAGGAATTCTGGAGACTTCATCTCTTCAAGTGGTTCCCATAGAGAAAATTATTCCATGCAAAAAAAATATATATAAACACTATGCAAGGGAGTGGGTGCTGCAATATCAATATATGCACCGGCTTGGAAACACCTTTTTTTATTAGCCTTTTTCTTTGTTTGAAAAACTTATCTGTTGCAGTTGTGCTAAATGTACCACTGGATGTCATCCAGAGCATGATCAGAGATAAGAGAGAAAAAATTAATGTGCAAACCTTTGGGACCTGATGACTAAACTTGTGACCACATCTGGATCACTGGAAGCTCTCACTAAAACAAAAGATTAATGACCAAAATATATACTGCAGAAACCTCATGATTTACAAATACTTAAGAAGATTCTGAATCCTATGTCATTTCCCAAACACCTGGTGATGTATAAATTTGGAAATGTGACATTTAGATTGCAAAAAACTATCCAGTTGTACTTCTGTAGCAGCCTCATGCTATCTCTACAAAAATCCTCATGAGACAGATCACAGATCAAAACATATGAGCATTAGCAAAGAAGTCTCCAGGGTTGATTGTGTCACAGGTTTTTACAGTTCCTGGAGAAATCCTACATTTTGGCAACATGGAAGAAGCATAAAGCCACACTTCTAGCCCTGTCACTGATCTGCAATATCTATACCACTTCTCTTGAGCAGTCTAGTGTATTGTGCTGAGGAAGCAGAGTCAACCACGTATTTGAGATGTCAGAATGATTAGATTTAAGGATAAACTCAAGGGAAGCAGCAGAAACATGGAAATTCCACAGCATTTAAGGTTGGTGACCTAGCCCGTTAGGAAATACTCCACTGCGCTCCACTTTGGTGAATGGTTCTAAAGGAAGTTTGAAACAAATAGTTATTATAGTGATCTGTAATAATCCTCTTTAACGTCCAGCAACAGCCCAGAAAGTAACAAAAAGGTTGGTGAATTCTTCTGAATAGCTTAGCTTCTAGTATACTTTTCAGTTTCAGTTTGGAAGTAAGAAATACTGTCTGTTAGTTCTAGCTGAAGATTTTCTTAAACCAAAGTTATTAGAGAGAGTTCTGGAAGCGGAAAGATCAGAAACTTAATCAAGTATTTCTGCAAAACAGTTACATCTCCTTCCCATTTTGGATCTAGGAATTCTGTCTTCCTGGAATTACATTCACTGATATTGTAAAAGGAAGTACAAGCCACAGATCAAAGTCAGGACCCTAGTTTGATGACACTGCATGCTCAAGATAAGAGATACCCTTTCTCCAAAGAGCATATACATTCTATGAACATGTATTATTTGAGTATCAAAACCTTATTTTATAGTTTCCCTACAAAATCATTGTATATTAATGTTAGGATCTCCAAAATATTTAAAATGGCAAAACCCCTTTCATTTGGAGAAAGGTTCATGAGGGTGTATTGGGAAGGCTGGCAAAGTGACTTACTGATGGACATACTACATCTCCTTGGCTTTGGCTCCATCTCATCAAGGAATTTAATTTCTCAATACATAACCACCATGTAGGATATGGTGTTCCCAATGCAGCAGCTCTATGCACTCTTTTATTAATCATTTGGCATATATTGCATTTAGCTGACCTGTCAGTCAGAAATGGGACAATTCACTCACTGGAATTATGGGTTGTGAAGTTTTATGCATTTCATCGCCAAAGATAAAAACTGACCTTTCTACGGACTAGGCTGACATTTCTTCCATCAACATAAAACTCTCCTGAAGAAATTAGTAAGATTTCATTTAGGTTATCGTTGATGTTTCTCTTTCTTACAAATACAACATTGATAGTTTATTTTTCATTAGTACACTGGGGTTTTTCTTCATAAGATCTCTTCCTTATATAAAAGAAAAATAAAGCTTTCCTAGGCTGCTTTTTAGTCAATGAAGAGCAAAGACACAAAGCTCCAGCACTGTGAACAATGTGACTACACAGAAATGTTGACTCCACCACCACTCTGGGTAGCTCATTCCAATGCTTGACAACCCTTTCAGTAAAGAAATTCTTCCTGATGTTCAACCTAAACATCCCCTGGCACAACCTGAGGCCATTTCCTCTTGCCCTGTCACTTGCTGCCTGGGAGAAAAGGTTGAACCCACCTGGCTACAACCCCCTTTCAGTCAGTTGTAGAGAGCAATATGGTCTCCCCAGGCCGAATAAGCCCAGCTCACTCACTATTCTCTAGACCCTTCACCAGCCTTGTTGCCTTCTCTGGACACACTCCAGCACCTCGGTGTCTTTCCTCTAGTAAGGGGCCCAGAGTGGCCTCACCAGTGCCGAGGACAGGGTTACAATCACCGCCCTCGTCCTGCTGGCCATGCTATTGCTGATACAGGCCAGGATGTCATTGGCCTTCTTGGCCACCCGGGCACACTGATGGCACACATTCAGCTGGCAGTCAACCAGCACCCCCAGGTCCTTTTCTGCTGGGCCTCTCTCCAACCACTCTTCCAACAGCTCGTAGCTTCCTGGGGTTGTTGTGACTGAAGTCCAGGACCCAGCACTTCACCTTATTAAACCTCAGTCTAAGAGGAAACATCTAAGAAGAAAACTGAATTCACATCTGTAAATATATGAAAATTCTTACACTCACTAAGACATGCCAGTGTGTAACTTAAAGAATGAAAAAACAATACATTAAACTTGTTAAACTTGTTTAAAAAGAAACAGATAATGTAAGAAAATCTATAAAGATAACTCCTAAATTATCACAAATTCAAAAGTGAGAGACCATGTTAAAAAAGTATATTTGGGAACATGTTAATCTTTCTTCAATAAGAGCATATTTAATACACTTCAGTTTTACATAATCTGAAAGCTTCTTTTTCATTTTGTTTTATATCTGTAACTGGGAATGCACTGAAAAAGGCAGATGATCAATGTGAACTGCCTAATTAAGTGAATGCATAATTAATCTAATGAGAATAATCCATTTTTATAACAAAAAGGGATCGTTAAACAATTTAAAGTTATTAGAAGCAATGTATTATTCAAAGGAAACTATTTCAAAAGGAGGTCTCAACACTGATTAATAAAGCAGAGTTAATTTGAGCATCCCATTGGGTTCCAGACTTTCCTATTCCAATTAAGCCATTACAAAAGTAAGGGAGAAGGGACCTCTCTACACACATTTATCTTGAAACCTCACTCCTTTTCTTCTCTCTATTTTTCCCCATTCCATTTTCATTATGTTAGAGAGAGCCCATTACATGCACTTTAAGAGGTACAGTGACAAAAGCTATTTTTAGCAAAAATGTAAAATGAAGTATGCTTTAATTGTGTTTCTTTGGGGATTTGAGGGGTGTGCGGGGGGAGGTTTGATGGGTTTTTGGTTTGTTTAGGTATTTTTGCTTTTAAACAACAAATTATAAACCAAAGACAGTTGAAGGTAAACTCTTTGCACAACAAACACCCCTGTAGATTTTTAGTGTTTTTAAGGGAAAGCTAGTACAGAAAGCCTTCAACAATTTCAAACTCCCTGATTACACTGCATCTTACTAACTGAAGAATACATTTTTGTTTCTTTTCAAACAGATGACCCCTTCAGTATTGCACTGTTTGAAATTCTCCTCATCTCTCTGCACTGACAAATTTTATATATAATCTTTCTTTAACTTCTCCTGAGATAGGCTCAGTGCAGGCAGAAATAGAGACCTTTACTTCCTTTATAGATGGTCAATACTAAATCCAAAACTAAATAGTCTGTGGGCCATAAGGGCACTGGTCTGACCTGACTCAACATTTCTATGTTTGGCACATTTGTTAACAAATTTGATGTACTGATTCTTTAGATGCCATTATGTTCTTGAAATATTTGCAGTTTCTTTGGACTTTTTTAGTTCATAGGTACCTCTTTGTGGTTTCTTGGATTGACCCTTGGATTCACATCATGTGACCACAGGCATTTAGTAGAGACAAGAAGCCCAGAAAGAATCTCTTCAGTGTCAAAGGAGGCCGCTTCAATTATGCCATCAATCTGTTAACGACAGATGCTACCAAGGTCTTGCAGGATTCAAAATGGCACACTTGAGTTAACTCCTCAAAGTAAACTGCTGTGCATGAGAGCTGCTATATGGAATAGATGTGGGTAAAATAAGGAAAAAGGAAAATAAGGAATAGGGGGGGAAAAAGGAAATTCAAAAATAAATAAGCATTTATTAAGTTCAATTTGTTTTAGTCAAAACTGTTCACTTTAGATGGTCTTTAACAAATGTATATTAAAAATACCCAACTGAAAGCCTCAAACTTTACAGAAGCATTCAAATTTAGTAACAAAAAAATTTCTTACACTGTTTTAAAAACCTGTATGCTGTGCCAAAAAAGAATATTGTAATTGACAGAGAACTGAAAAAGAAAAAATAATTGTATTGCTGCTTCTGCACTCTTTCCTCTGTCGCTTTTGCCTAATTCATATGAATTTTCTCTCTTTCATCCATGACATGTTTTGGTAGTGCACTGTGTTCCTGAGCAGCTTGCATTGTACCACCCATTAACACTTACATATTTGAAAGACAATGCTTTTGCACAAAGTTCAGATATTCAGATAACTGGCATATGAGAGGGGGAAAAGAAAGAAGGGGAAAACAAATATGGTCAGGTGAGCAGCTGCCTGCATTTCAGTCTGAGTGGGGACTGCCATCCTCTCTGGTCACCAGGGAAAAAGCCACTTTCCCTTATGTCCAATGAAGTGGCATTGTGTCAGCAACCTAGAGGGATTTTATAGCTCA
This sequence comes from Dendrocincla tyrannina, assembly GCA_035047865.1. Lineage (NCBI taxonomy): Eukaryota > Metazoa > Chordata > Aves > Passeriformes > Dendrocolaptidae > Dendrocincla > Dendrocincla tyrannina. The sequence goes on along the minus strand of JAWWMP010000041.1, from coordinate 40,006,338 downwards.
TCAGTTTTTTCCACTAGTTCACCCTTCAGAAATCTTCAAGCATAATGACTCTGGGAAACATTGCTTCAAACCTAAATCCACTGAAATTCAAAGTCAGCAAGGTACCTATACAAAACTGATTGTAATGCTAGCTTGAGTAATGTGCTGTGGTGTTATTATTCAAGTAGCAAACATGAAACGTGCACCTCTCTCCAAATTTTCATGTGATCAAATAAGTTGCCTTCTGCACCAACTCATACTTAAAAATAGCTTTGGCTTAAGGCTTGAATTAAGGCACATTATAATACAAACGTAAGGCTCTTAAAAGATACAGTATATTGACAGCTTTTCTCATAGCTCCAAAAACAGTCCAAAAGGTTAAAAGTCAAAAAGAACATCTGCACAAGCTGGGAGCACAAATTTTAAGTGTGTCCAGTCCATGTGCACTTGGAAGAAAATCTTCAGTCCATTTATTTCTGCTACTCCATCAACACACTGCTATGTCCCAAATGACCACCCTTTTCATTTGGCTGTTTTGTGAGGTATGTGTTTTTTTAGGACTGATGCCAACTACTTTATTCTCTGTTCCAACATCTCCACATTGAGAAAAAAAAAGTAATTTCTAAGATTTACATGCAAAATACGGATTTATTTCCCCATAATTAAACTCTTGGCATAGAGGATGTAGAATGTCCCTGTGACAAGGTGCTGGAACAAATTAATGAGATGGAGAGATAAAGCTTAAAGTGTTCACTAGGGATTCCCATGTCATATTTGGAATGGGAATGCTTCTGGTAACACAGAGTACACAATCCTCATCAATTTAAAAAATAGGTAGAAGGGAAAAGAGAAATAAAGCTAAAAAAGAAAAGAAAGGAAAAAGGGGAAAAAAAAAGCAAGGATATTTTATTACAAATTTTACATAGTCCCATGCCCAAAGTGACAAGGATTTGCAATCATCTGTACTACACAGACACATAAGCCAAGCAGAAGCAGACTGGATCTTTCTCAGAGATACTTATAAACCTAGAATAACATCACTGAATTTGTTGAGACGATTAGAAGTTATAAAATGAAAAGAAAATGTTCCTCATGCATTCAGAAGTACTCTCCATATATAATGCTCCATGACAGAGAGCTAATGGCTCTACAGAGAACCTTCCTATGTCTATTGCCCTTCAGCATCACAGTGTACTATGCTGACTAAATTCCAAATACTGACTAAATTTTGCCCTTCACTCCTAACCTACTGAGTAGAACCTCACTCATGTTGCAGTAATGACCTCTGCACAAAGACAGAGCCCACTTTTTGAATCTGGGACACAATAAAGGAAAAGTTTGCTAGGAAAGATTTTTAGGGAATAATCTTAATTCGGAAAAAACACACCATTTAAATATTGTAATCTGGTAATGAAGAAGTCAATATATCAGACATGAATGATGATTTGAATAACTGTGCTTTTAGTTTATAGGGCATTTGAAAATGAAACAGAGGGAATATTGCAAGAAAGAACAGGTAAATTGATGAAGTAATGAGAAAAAGGAAAAAAGTCTACACCTGTAATAAAACACGCACAATCCTAACGTCATTTGCTGAGATGCATTGTTGAGACCTACCTTTGAATTTGCATGCAAATAAGATTTCCTAATAACTAAGGATAGATTTCTTAATAACAAAGGCTGGAAGGGGCTTGAGCAGGATTCCAAGAAACAATCAGTTGCAACTTTTCCTCATTGTCTTGAGGTATCAACTATAGTTATATTCAACTGAAATAATGGGACATCTGTGCACAAATACCCCTATCAGATTTACCTGTACGGGCATAAATAGAAGACAAGGTCACAACTGCAGTTTTTCATAATGCAAAATAATGCAACACTGGGTTACATTAATTTAAAAACAATGACATGTTCTAAGTCCAGAGTTTGATTCTGGGAATCTGACATACAGAATTTCATACTGCAAAGTACCAAACAGAAATACAAATACAACATGTGCACAATTCAGACAAAGATACCACACAAAGTAAAACATGGTTATTATGTGAGATTAATTTTCCCTTTTGGCCACTCATTTTTATTTATTTCACAATTGCTAGTTAGATTCAGAAGAGGAAATTAAAACAATATACAAAGATATATATAGTGTGCTTGTGGTTCTCTACTTTCTTCCTAAACTAAGATGAAATATATTACTTCTTTCTATATTTTCCAATTGGGACTACATAGAATGCATTTTAAGATTTGTCTATTACCAGTTTTAAAATACAGTAAGAATTAGTCAATAAAGATAAATAATTTTGGTTCCTTGTGACTAAACAGACCTGGAAATATTTTTTGCACATGTAGCAAAACCAATCCAAAGTTATAAAGATACTTTCAAATTAACTGTGTGCTATAAGCACATGCATGGCTTAGGAGGAAAGATATAGCCAACTTGTCACAACCTTTGTAATACTTAGGCATTTCAAGCCAAGAAGGTGCTGGGAAGGAGCTAGATGTAAGGCCCATAAGACACTGTGACATACAGAACCCACACACACTGAAGTAAAACTTCTAGTTGCCCACCCACCAGCAACCAGCAAAGTTAGGCCAAAACTGTTAACAATATTCCAGGCCATGAAACTTTGACATATGGCAATAGTCACCTTTGTTCTTTCCCAGAGAGGCAGCAATCTTGAAATTCCTCTCACAGGAGGAAAGCTATACAAAATATGAAATTCTTCACCTCTCCCTCTACAGTGATTAACAAGTTGAAATGGAGATGAAGTTATACATGGTAGATTAGTTTCTTTCCCTTTAAAGAAGATATTTTGCCAGTAGTACTTTTCAAATGTTTAATTGCTTGGAGAGATTAACAGCAAGCCTGGAACATGTGTGGAAACCCTATCTATCTGAAACATACCATAATGCATGTAGCAGTTTCCTTTGGTAGGATCCAGCTGAATAGCCTTCATGAAGTACTTTTCTGCCTCACTCTTGCGTCCCTTAAAAAAAAAGGAGGGAAAATTATTTTAACAGTGTGTCACCATGGAGCAATCATGCACAGTTAAAATTTCCAAATTCCAGGCACTAGAGAAAAACAACTACTATTATCACTAGATTTAACCTAAATAAGTATGAACATTTAAGTGTTACGGGAAGTTTTGTGGTCAGCTACTTTATGCTGCAGATCTCCTGACTGAGGAAGAAATGTGTCCAACATCATCAATGTCCAAGAAGTAAGGAACTAGTAGAAAATTACAAAAAATATTGTAAAGGACTTTGGGAGAACAGCAAGTTCCATGCTACTTTTCTGGACAAGCATTACACTTACCCAGGCTAAAATCAAAAGGCAAGGTAAGATGGAGCTTTAGTTATGCTCTTTTTAAAAAAAGAAGGGGACGGGGGGGAGTGGTGTGAGGAAAAAGCATGTTTTGGTTTTATGAAACCATAGAATCATAGAAATTCTCAAGTTGGAAGGGACCCATAAAGATCACTGAATCTAACTCCCTGGATAGCCTGGTCCAGTAACCAGTCACCTTCTCAGTGAGGAACTTTTTCTCAAGGTCCATTCTGAACCTCCACTGATGCAGTTTCATTCCATTTCCTTGTATCCTAAATAACAGTACATATACAGGTAAAGTTACCAGAAACGTACATAAACAGAAAATATTTTGGGTTTTAGTGTGGAAAATAAAGGAATAAATATTTCTGATATTAATGTGGGAAGTAACATTTAAACAGAAATTGATTCTCCCAACCATAAAATGTAACTGTAATAGAAATGGTAATTTTTAAAGACAATGGTTAATGGTATGATAAAATGGTCAGAAAAGAAAAAAAGAAATAAAAATTCAACAGAAATGATGGCAAAAAGAACAGTCATTTTTTAAGACACAGATTTCCTTATCACTGAAATCACCACGCCACTAAAGCTGCATTATTGTACACAAGTGCCAGAGCAGATGCATTAGAGTTCATTACTCTATTCTTGAAGAAAACAGCAATATCAGATTAGCCTAATCTGATACTCAAACATGAATCACTATCACGTATTCAGTAAGATACCTGGGACCTGTTTAACCCTAACCTCATGAAATTAGTTGCAGTGGTTTTATAAAATCGAAGGCCTCCAGAATAAAGAACAACTCAGCTTAACCCCTGTGGAAGAAAGGCATTGTGGTCTGCACCTCTCAAGTTGCCTTGAGTGTTATTTCACAGATATAAGCATATAGGCTTTCTCAAGTTTTGTGGTCTGGAAACAGACATGGCATACATCCTGCACTATCCCACAAGTTAACATTGGATTAATAACAAGGTCTGCTCCTGATTACAGCTGCTCCAGATTCTCAGTATTTCCCTCACGGGCCTTAGAGACAATAAAATAGAGAGAAAGAAGTTGTGCAGCACACCAAGAACTATATCAAGACCAGGTTCCATCACAGAGGTCATATTTCAAGATATCATCCTGGCTTAGATACAAGTAGGCTTAACATTTACAATATTTTAGCTATACAAAATGAATGTTCATTGGAGGTAAGAATTTAGCCTTATTATTTAGTAAACTTTCTTTGACAAATTCTTATTCCTTAAAGCCAAATCCACATGGTACAAGGTTCCTGCCAACCAAATGCTGCAACTACACAACAGTACCTCATCTTATACTGCAGTGGCTCATCTCTGCTTAAAAAAACTAAAACCAAACCAAACAAACAAAACCCAGAAAACAAAAAACAAAAGCACTTCAACAAATGCACAAACGAAAAGCCCAAAACAAAAAACCATATAACACACCTAGCCCAGACTGATTTTATTTCTGCTGCTAGTGCAGTAAAGGAACATCTAAAGATTAAACACAATTGCTTTTTATTTTTTTGTAAATATGATACAACTAGTTGAGAACAAAAAGTGAAGCAGAAAATAATCACCAATTGAAAACACAATGCAAATTTGGGTCACTATAACACAATCATTCAAATTAAAATAATTGGCAGGGGGGAGGTGATAAACACGAAATTTTGCACATGTAACTCCAAGGTTGGCAAAAGTTACAATGGCATATCTAAGTCTAGCACTGAGGCTCCAAAATGACAGGCACCAAGCATATGCATCATTAATACTGACAGAATGAACATCTACATATTTTGCATAATTGCTTTTTTTAAAAGACTAATATCATTAGTTTTAGCTGGCTGCGCTCTGTTGCTATTTCGAGCACATAGAAGGACAGTTCATTGAATACAGTCACAAAATCATAGCTTCTGCCTACAGAACCATGACTATAAGGCCACAAACATTTGTCAAACATGATTAATTTTTATTCACTGGAATCACCAAAAATACATGACTGCTCCACTCCTTGGCACCTTCCAAATGGCATATTGCACTCAAGTTCAGGCCAGTCAAGAGACCTAGAGTACATAATGATGACAGGTGCCAGGATACATATCATCTAAGACCTGCGTTATTAACAGGGTCAAATGGTCATTAATGGAGGGGAGACAAATCTTGAGTTATATCTCTCAAGACCAAGTCATCTGATTAAAACTGATCAGCGAAGCTCTATTTGTTCATGTTGGCCATCATTTTCAGGATCCACATTTGTCGAAAATTAAAAAAAAAAAGAAAAAGTGTTAGAAATCTTTTCTTGCAGAAAAGATTTGGCATTGTGACAAACCTTGCATCACACCAGTTAAAATGTCTTCTTTGGTGCAGTCTACCGCTAAAATGTTAATAACTCAGAATAGATTTAATACGCATTACTTTTTTGTGTCAAATGATGTAAAATCCAATCATTTGACAGAATCAGGCTATTTCACAATTACAATTTAGCATTTATCAACTTTTTTTTCAACTACCCAGTGTACACCTTAACTATTCCAACAGAATGTATGCCTCGTGTAGTTAGCTTGACATCAATCCCTGGCATTGTCCCTTTCCCGCTGTATGTTTTTGGTGTGAAATAAAATAACGGCATAAGGGAATAAAATTCTAAACTTTAAAGAAAAAACAAATGATTTTTTTTAAACAGTTGAAAAATACTAATCTGGAACAGGGAGGTATTTAGTGTGCATGTTCACTTATGAATATTGACCCAGACAAATGCAGGCATTGAGAGCCACTGGAAACCTTACAATTTCTAGCAGCAGGGTGTGCAGTCATATATGCACAATGACATGCTTTGGCAATTTTACAAAGCAAAAAGTGTAAGTTTACAACTGCATGATAGCAGACATTTGAAGGAGAAAAAAGTTATTCATAAATATTAATGAAAAGACTTGATGGCTCTGAGGATCAATAATGGGATGCAAAATACCTTTTACCTGTTGGCCACCAGTTTACGTCCAGTCCAGGTTGGTAGCTAATGAAAAGGTGCTATCTGACAGCTGCTGGTCTACTCAGGAGAAATGAGTGGGTGGTCCTAGTCCATGCCCTAGAGATCCACTGCACAGACGTACTGGCATATTTATGGCTTTTCAATGAAGAGACTAACGACACAGAATCATAAAATAATGAATATGAATCTCATTGCTAAGGAAACAAAAACTTAAACATGATGAAGACACTTTAATAATTGATTTGGAAGACTGGGACAATATTTGCCTTACCGGACCTGGATCTAATCCATATAAGGAGAGTAAACTTTCAGCACTTTTCCATTAATAAAGAAAACTTCAGTCCTCCTCCCCCTCTTACCATGCCCAAAAAAAGGACAAATTGCCCATGATTACCATTTTCAAGCAACACCAACAAATTTAAAAGGAAATAAAGTTTAAAAAGTGCATCTAAGTGACTGCAAGAAATTTTTTGTTTTGTCATTTGCTTCTTCCCTAAAGACCAGAACAATGTATTTGTTCTTGCTAATATGGTCGGATACATTGCTTAACTGGGCTTTTCTACAAATGACTGTTCTGATCACCACAATAAATGAAAGAGAGCTAGCTAAGGGCAGCTGATACATTAGTAAAGGCTGTATTTATCCTTAAAATATTAAAAAACTGAGCACAAAACTACCATTTTGATATCCACCCCAATTTTTTCCTCACTTTGCTGGTAGACTGTGCCAAATTCATGTTGAGGCAGCTGCTGTACTTCAGGCTGCTGGAGGCCCGGGGACCCTGAGATGGTAGTAAAACTGGAAAATACTAATACAGCTGAGCAGCTCTGAATAACCCTCTTGTGGAAACTATGATGACACAGTGGCATCCAGTAAGGTGGTTCAACAAATTAGGTGGTCTCTGTAGTTTAAACCAACTTTATATGTCATAAATATTCATCATTCAACATTTACAAGGATTTCACCAATAGGACAGAGACTTCATTTTTCAATATAGGGAGGGTTTTTTCCAAGCTTTAACTGGTAATTATGTGATTGCATAAACAATTAGTGTCATAAATGCAGTTGACTGTCATTTTCCACATCTGTTCGATTTCTTTTTTTTCTTTTTTCTTTTTTTTTTTTTTGGCAGGCATTCACATTTTCAATTGAATTACGAAAAGATCTCTTAATGGAAGGTTGATTAAAATGTGGGCACTGGATAAAGAAAAAAAGATTATTTTACATGTTTTCTCCTTCCTCTATAAGACATAATTAAGCCACAGACAGTACACAAAGACAGTAAAAAAGTCTGAACTGAACCTATGACTTCCTTTCTATGCTTCCATAAGTTATTGCAGACCTACATATCTGTTTCATAACCAGTTCCTTTTGCCTTACAAAAGTTGCGATGGGACAGGCAAAACCCAATTTAAGTGGTGCGATACTGAGTAAAATACATTCATGATACATTCTTCAAAAGCTTTTACTTAGCTGGACTAAGGCAACAGGAACTAGAGAGTTGTATCTTACAGTGATGTCATTGACATAGGCAAGCTCCTCACCCATTCTCTAAATATTAATAGTTAAGAAACAACTTTAATATCTAATATTTAGTGGCTAAAGGGATTCGTTTTTCCTCTGCATTTTGCTGTTATTTCTACAACCCTTCCCTCTTCACTCTGAATTACAGTGTAAATATCTTGCACCATAATTTGTATGTGAAGTGCTAATGCAACTGACATATACAGGACTTGCATTATTAACATCAAAGGTCCAACATTTGTCTCAGTTTCTATACCTTCTGTGCATTAAGAAGATAAATCTTCGCTCTCCATCTCATCCTTACTATAAAAGTAAAATAAAATAAAAATAATATAAAAGAAAAGTAGCTGAACACGGCAGTGACTTCTAAAGGTTAACATCTGTCCCAGAGAAACATGCATATGAGGCAAGATTTGTAAGGAGAAGCGAATGAGAAGCAAAATGTATTTCACAAGAGAAAGAATAGTTGAGGGGAGGAGTCTAAAATCACGCAGAGCCATTCTTTGTCCAGCTAATATCAGTAGGCTCGTAAAAGATGCTATCTTACAGTTTTCCTCTCTCACATCCTTAGATGATCACAGTGAGAAACAATACTGATACAAGCACTGATCCTCAAGCTTTGTCTCTCTAGTATGTTCAAGAACATAATATTATTTCTCTTTGGTGTAATATATTGATCTTGGTGTATGGGTGCATGAATTGGATTACTCTGGAGGAAATTAGGTTATAAATCTGTATCTATCAATCCACACAATTCACCATATACTAGTCTTCATCTTATAATAAATGTGAGGCAACTTTCTCATTATTGTCCAGTGTGACACATCCATATAAGCTTGTCACTGAGGTCATGACTGACATTTTCCTTCCCAGTTATTTCACTGGACCAGGGTCCTCACATGCACATGAATCTATGCATACTGCTTGTGCAATCCAGTACATTGCTTTTGGAAATAAGCCTTGGTAGGATCAATAAAATGCAACATCTTGTTTTAGTTTAATCCTCTATTTGTACCTTAAGTGGTTCACTTCCATCTTAATATATCACATTAGTCCTCCTTCAACCATATGCCTATTTCTGCTGAGTAAAAATCCATCTACTACCTTCACTGAGATTCTACTGAAGTTGGTATAATTTTTCTATGAGCCAAGGTTAATTTAGAGAGTAGCAACATAAACCAGGTTCTTGAGTCTACATCTACAGGAATAATTTAAGGCATGATAACCAGAGAATTGAGATTTAAGCAGTGCCCATTGACCTTGGCAGGAATCCACTGGAACTTAAGCATTTTTGAATGTGACATCCCTGCTTATATATAGACTTAGAAATTTAAAGTATGGCTCACAACTTTACTGGCTTGGAGTGTGATTTAGAGACTATTAAGATGATATATTCTTAAATTAGTATTTATCATATTAATCAATAATATATTAAAGCTATTTGACATCCATTTTCTGGTTTTATGGGTCTCCTATCAGAAAAAAACCATTCTTGTTCTATTAAAGCATCCAAAACAATATAGAAAAGAAATTTAGGCACAGGATTTTTTTTCCCCTTGGAGTTTGTTTTTTCTTTTGGTTGTTCTGTTTGTTTGTGGGTTTTTTTTTAATAATGACATATCTATTTTTTAGTCTTTCTTTTGGGGCAACTAAAAGTCTAAAAGGAATTTACATATTTACATCACTGTGGGAACCAAGAAATATTGTGTACAGTCTTAAGTAAACTTTTAAAGAACAGATTTCATTCTACATCTTGTGATTTATTCACTGTCTAGACCCATATTGAAATGTTCACCTTAGTGATTAAGCTTTAGATTATCTTCTATCAAGAACAGGTAATGAAATGTTAAGTAAATGCCCATGTTAGTCCCTTTCTTTTCCATTCAGTCTTAAACCACATTTTATATGTTCTAATAAAGTGCCTTAATATCTACTTATATTTCACTGGCCAGTTATAATATAAATCCATGATCTTCACATACTGTTTTCACTGAATTCTATGAATCTCTTCTAAGCAAAATTTGGCCTAGATAATGCATTTTTCCTTGATTACTGACAAAATTACTACACAGAGTAATTATGGGTGACCAACAGCTACATTCAAGCATGTAACAAAACAAAAAGATCTCTTTTGGTGGGTTGGAAGTAGATGGCCTGTAAGGTTCCTTCCAATCCAAACCACTCTGTGACTCTTTCATGGAAGCAGTTCATCCTGTGTCAGCAAGGTTCTCTATAAAAAGCTTTAAATTTATGTTGAGTAAAGCAAGAAGTTTAGGGTTCCCCCTTTCCTGTCTACAGGAAGTTAGAAATACGATACAGAAGATGAGATCCCTAAAGGAGGTTAGTGAGGGGTTATGAGCCGAAATACCTGTTCCATATTCATTTATGAACTAGACAGATATGCTATATTTAAATGAAAATACTCTGTTTTACGATTAATTCTGTTACAACTGGCATGCAGTCAAGCATATGTCCTAAGGGGACTGAAAAGTATATCTATGGATGCAATACTTATGGCATGCAGCCAACCTCAGAAGAAATTCGAGCTCAATGGATGTCAGCTATTGAAATTTCTGCAGTTCGGAAATCCTGTCATTCAGCCTGGAGGTGTTAAAGATCCAGATACAACTGATAACCAAACCTTAAAAGCATAGGGTCCATAGTTCTCAGGTCGATACACATGATTTTCCACAAATTGACAAGGGAAACCCATTCCTCCTACCCCCTACAAGTGAATTGCTTGCAAGCTGGAAACGAAAATGAAAACAACTTCTGCATTTTTCAAATTCAGAACTAAACACAGACTTTGTGCTTGGATCAGTTTTAACCCTCCAGAAATTTCAAGTGGCAAGAAAAATCATAGTCTCTGTATTAGCCTCCAAAGACAAACTGAATAAAGACAGAAAAGCACTACTGGCTATTGCTTGGCTTAACTATATTTCTTAGGGAGAGCATTCTCCAGGATTCAATGTCATTTATACATTGCTATGATGTGAGTTTAACTGAAATATTCATTTTTCATTAAAAATTTCTTCCTAGAAGCAGTACTAACAGCCAAGGGATTTAGTCTCCCAAAATTAAATACCTAAGAGCTTTGCTGATCTGATTAAATTGACCTGTTCAGAAAATGCCTTTTCATAAATTAACATAAATTTCTGTATATGTAGGCATTTATCATTCCCCGAAGTATTACTAAAAATATTTTTGTTCATTTTAAAGGAATTGATTACTAAAGAAGAGATAAACTGTTCTAGAAAATCATACCTAGGTTTAACATAAGGCATTTCAATTGCCATGTCTTAAAAACAGTCACGATTCTTTTGACACCATGACTGTTCTCCCCCATTCCTGCTTTCTTCCAGTTTGTGTAAATCCAGAGACAGGAAAAAAAAAAAGTAGCAATCAACCAGTGACATTAAAAAATGACAATATGACAGGGTTTTCCAACAGAAATGCAAATTCCTTTCTGTGCTGAAACACTAGCAGCAAGTAATTACCGAAATAGCAAATGTTGAATTAGTCTATTCATTGCATTATGTTCCCCTTTTCCACTGCTGTCCGGTTTTTTCTGTTCTTCCTACCTTCTATTTATTTCTATGGTTTTGTTTATTTATATTTATTTTGAGATGACAATCAAGACCTACAACAATTACTGCATGCAGTAGGGTATTTAACAGTGGCACTTTGAGTAATTTCACAACCAACCAGAAATGGCAGGATACCTCTCTGGCCTCCTGTCTGTCAGCAACATAAGCAAAAAAACAACTGCAGGCAAAAATCTGGTCACCCACTGAGGAGGAACTATTTTGAAATTTAAGAAAAGTATTAAACTTCACTGTTGATACTTGAATGTCACAATCCTGTTACTTTTATTTTAATCCAAAACACTGTCTGTCTCTATCATGTCTATGACTGCCTTTTCCCAATCCCCCTTTGAAGAAAACCTTTTAAAATACAATATTTTAGATTTTAGGGAATCTTCTAGGGTAATTATTAGTGAATTTAATAGTTTGGAGCTGCAGCACAGAAATTTTACAAGGCAAAGTAAATTTTTCTCACAGCACTTTGGGTTATTTTCCAAGCCAGTAAAAAGTAGGAGATTAACAGCACTGTGTGGTGCCATGTAAAATGCAAGAAAACACTGTGCAATTTTTTCCAGAGAAATATAGCAAAGCCTGTAATTCCCAGATACAACATGCTAAATGTTACAATATGAGGCTGTGCCTAAGTACTTTAGCAATTACAGGCACTACTGCAAGCTATGCGGGATGGTTTGTAGGCTCAAGTTCACTCAAAACAGATAAAACTTCAAAACATTTATTTATAATTGAAATAAGGCTTCTCAGACTAGTGTGCTACTATAACAACCAACTACCGGCCGATGGCAGAGAGGCCAGACATTAGGAAGGAGGGTTTTTTAGTCTCCTCTTTAGGACTACTAAAGTGAGAGGAGGGAAAAATTTAAAAGCCTTACTCGTAAATGATTTTTTTTAGGATGATATAAAATGCATTCTTTTCTAGAAGACATGCTCATATAATGGAAAAGGAATTACAGCACATGTTCAAGGCATCACCAGGCACTGTCATTTTTGACAGACTCTTTTTATCTTAAAGCTGGAAGCCTTGCAATTTTAAAGCCTTTTAAAACAATTATGCTTTTCTTTCTGATATAGAAATAAACTACTTAAGCAAGGGAAGAGGCTCAGATGCTGTGGTACCAAGTTGCTGTGGTACCAAGTGTAGTGGTTCTTCGGCTCTTGGCATTTGGCCAATTTCGACCTTTGTCACCAAGGTACTGTGCTACCAGGAGATTGGATTGGTCAACTAAGCTGTCACATTGACAAATAAATACCACAAGTGATTTAAGCAGTTCAACAAGTTAAAGGTAGAAAAAGCACATAATGCTAAAGCACTACAGCTCTAAACAGCTACATGTTTTTTCAAAAAAATAAGAAAAGCACAAACTTAAGCCCCAGACAACTGGTTATTTTCCAATTATTCTACTAACTGAGTTACTGAACATGTTTTTCAACCACTAAATTATGCTGTCCTAATGTACTTTCATGAAAATTATAGCTTAGTGAGCTGTAATTTCTAGATATGAATACATAACATGATTCAATACAGGAGTTAGGAAATTCTTGTGACTTATGATATTAGGTAACAAGACTGTAAATTCATTAGCTATTCCTCTGGAGCTCTTAAGTTCATCTGGTTTTTCCTGCACATGCAGCAGCATGCCCAAGTCCACTTGGCGTTTCTTGTATCTTTTCCAACATAAGTGATCCTACGATTCTATGTCATGATGCTTTTAGTAAGCATTAATACTGGCAACAGACTTGAGGAGGCTGAAAAGGTGGAGTTAAAATTAAGCCACTTCATTGGAATTAAAGTCTGGAAGTAAAATATATCTGAATTTGTGAACTTTACAGGTCTGACTTTACTGCTAGGGACTTTTATGCTAGAATTGCCTTTGGCAATTTGGAACTTGTCTGAAACTTACCTCCTCTCCTCCCTCACCCCCAAGTCTCACTGTCAGAGAAAAATTTTTTATCTATATTAGCACATACATCCACCCTTCACTCCATCAACCATCTCACATTTCTCTCCTGGAAAAGAGACACAGTGAAGTGTAATCAACAGTTTCATCTCAGCACCTATATTCAGAAACAGGTTTGTAAGAAGCTTGAACGCTTCATTCTGACAGAAGTGGGAAAGAAACCTCTCAAACGTCTCTCCTCTAACATCCAAAAGCTAACTGCAGTAGGCTTTTCTCTCTCCTAAATTTACAGGCTGTGAGAAAATGATCATGAGCCCAGTAGCAAAGTGTAATAGAAGAATAAATCACAGTGGTACCTCAAGTTGGGAATGGGCTGAAACAACTATGCCAAAGGCAGCAGCTCTAATGTGAATCCCATGGAAGTCTATGAGGATTTCCAGGAAGCATGTCAGTTATAGCAATCACATATTTGTGATAGGAACTAACACTAGGACACTTCAGTATATCACAAACTAGACATTCATTTAATGTGAATCACTGAGCAGACAGTTGACTGCAAAACTGATTAAGAACAAGTGACCAACGCGGAGACAAAAATCTGTATTTCACCACCAAATCTCTTCATCTCTTTTCCTGTTGAATGTCTTTTCAGACTTTGTAGATGAAAGAACTAAATGAAATAAATGTCAATTTTCAATAGACCAAAGACAAAGGAACTTTGTTTTTCATAAACTAAATAACCACCTGAAAAATGTTGTGCCATCTCTAATTACTTTGTCATTAACATCTTGCCTTGCTACATATTTATGAAGTCCTACAAGTCAATGAGACATCAGCACCACCTTTTCAGCTTATGCTGCTGTCAGTACAATGGACATCAACCCTATCTGTACATGTTGTCATGAATACAAGAAGAAAGAGTAATAAAAGAAAAAAGTGTCAAGAGATGATAACAAATGTGATGAGAGTAGACTACAATTACGGCACAGAACAAGTACAGGTAAGCAAGTGTGTGTTGAGAAAAGAAAGGTACAGTATTTTATTGCCTATCACAGTGCAGTATTCAGTGTTCAAAGCTGTATACAACTCTTCTCCTCCTTGCTAATGAGACACATTCCTCCACAAACACAGCTCAGATGCTCAAGGCACAATCCACCCAGCCGTATCTTGCATTTATATCCCTGGGGAAAAGTAAACAGCTCAATTCTGCTATAAGGATTCACACACATTTTTCATCACTTCCTTCCAAACAATAATGACGCTATTGTTTAATCCTATATGTGCACTTTTATAATGAGGGGAAAAAATAAAATAAAAATTACTGACTCTCAGTGTTTGTACAGTTCTGGGATTTGGGGATTTTGTTATTTTGAAGAAAAGTGTGAGACCTTGTTTCCCAGAATCACTGCAAGACTTTTCCTAGCAGACCTCATATTTCACACACTCAGCAAATTAACCAGAAAATTAACCAGAAGAGTACCGCAGGAGAGGTGTGTATGAATTAAAAAAAAAAACAAACCTAAAATAAATAAATAAATAAATAAAAAATTTAAAAAAAAAAAAAAAAAAAAAAGGAAAAAAAACCCCAGAGATTTGTATTTTAACTGAGAAAACTCATTCCTGTCCTGGTTCTGGCCAGGATGGGGTTAATTTTTGCAGTACCCAGGAGGGGCATGACTAAGACCCAGAGGTTATTCTGTACCAGCTCATGTTATTTTCTGGAGACAGAGAAGGGGTCCTTGTCAGGTCACAGAGTGTGGCTGGATATGGTCAGGGCTTTCTACGTGGTGAGCATTTGCATGTGAATTGTTCGCCTCCCTTGTACACTCTGCTATTAATATTGTTGCTGTTACTCTTAATTTCCTATTTCATTGCTGTTTCCATTAAATTGTTCTTATCTCAGTCCATGATCTCTACCTTTTGTGTCTCCAAGTTCTCTTAATCCCACCACAGAAGGGAGGGAGGGAGAGAGAGCGCTGAGTGAGCGAGTGGCACATGGTTTTGAGTGAATTGGGAAATACCATTCCTAAACCATGATACTTCCCCACAGCAATTCCAATAAATTACAACTTTTATGTCAAAGATCTGCTAAGAAGAAATCAATACCTCTGACTTTCCCTTATATTTTTAAGTGCAAGATATAAAGATATCTTCTAGAAAAACACAGTAAATTAGGAAATTTTTCTGTAGAACTTATTCACAATTCTATTCCAGACGGAAGTAATCAGTGAGTGCATACATTTGTCAAATCCTAGCAATTTTAACTGTAATTGGAAAACGTAGCAAAAAAATGCCTTTCCAGGAGCTGGAACTTAGAGGCAGTGAAGATATAACACCACACTCTTGACTTCCATTACAAGCTAAAAAATTCCCATCCAGGTAGCTTTTAATCAAACTCTGTTTGACATTACATGATAAGACTGACCACATTTCAATTCTTTCTAACTATGTTGTCACCTGTTACTCATACAGAAAACTTCTGTTCTAATTTCTCGCCCTTTTCCAAATTCAGATACTTTTAGCAGTAATGGATCTGCTGAAATTAATTATGAGCTGTTGTTTTCCACTGGATATCTACCCTGTGTAGAAAGACATTTTTTGCTTGAAGACTGGGCAACTCGTAATCAAGATCATAGAAAAACCTTATTGCTAGGTGAAAAGTTGAGGAAGATATTCAGACTTAAGCACAAGGACTGAAGAGACATACAGAGGTGTATCAGTGAAGCACAGAAAGGAAATACAAACCCACTAGGGTGAACAATGAAAGCAATGTAGAAAAGGTAAAAATGAAAAGGGTATTGGTCACAAAAATGGGCATGAGAAAACAAATGAAAAGCAGTTTTAAATGAGAACTACTTGAGTGAATAAAACAGAAATCTATTTTCATTTTCAAAATGTGTGAAAACCAAGGAGAAACTGACACTCTGCTATAAGTATCATATAAGGCTAATTTAGCTGGAGCTACAATCACATCTACACTCAAAAGAAATGGAAACTACAGAAATAAAAAAGTTCAACTCTTCTGATTTTTTTAGAACAAGCTCCAAGTAGTTGAGTAGTTCTTTACACATGCTCAAACAGATACTCCTAAAGAAGTGCAAATTCAAAGCATGAGCCATGTTATTCACAAAGTGTAGGTGACACCCAGCCATAGGCTACTACTAGAACCCTGAGTCAAACGCTGAATATCTTATTGAATCGTTACTTGTGATAAGGTTTTATCAACCAGAGAACTCCTTACTGTGCCTTATAAAGTTCCTATGCTCTCATATCTGTTTTCATCTGGCACAGAGTTGGCAATACTTCAAGAGTTGCATCGTCTTACAAAAAACCCAATGCTGTCAAAATCCTTAATTAAAAGAAATTACTGAAATAGTGTGAAGAATAGGGCAATAAGCAATTTTCAGACCAAAGCCTTCTCATCCCTTTACCTAACGTACTCAAGAGGCCTGGGACCAATTCCCAAGAGCTGCTGATAAACTCACCGTCAGAGCCAGCAGTTTTCCATAGGTGAGATGGGCTGGGATGTGGTCGCTCTTGGATCGCAGTGACTCCACATACCAGTGCTCTGCTTCTGGCAGCCGGCTCATTCTCATATAGGCTTCTCCTACCAAGGAAAAGAAACACTGGTGAGAATACTCCAAATTTCTCAAGGCTCCCATAATTTGTTATCACATGTATAGTTCTCTATGTTTTAAATGTGCAGAGATCTTGAAAAAGGTGATTTGAACACTTGCAATGACACACACATATACACATAGACACGCACAAAAAAGCCTTAGAGACACTTAAGTGAGGGGACTGAGTTAAGACCTTAGTAGAGCTGAAAGAGCATAGCTGAGACGAAACGCTTGTTGGAACAGAATTGCGAGAGAGAGCTTCAGCTGCTAATTTCAGTCAAAAGTCTCAAAGGAACAGAAATTTTATCTCGTCTACTGTAGAAAAGCTCCTTCTTTTCCATCAGTCTACATTGCAAAGCACGGAATAGCAGGGAGCACATAGAAAATGTTTTCATTTAATCACAGTAAATCAAGGACCTAGATTTTGTTTTAAAAACTAGGGAAGTTTAAGAAAACAATCCTGAAACTATATTGGTGGGAGGGATTACTACTCGGAATGTAGTCTTATTAGGTCACCTGCCACAATTTTTTAAAATTAGAACATACCTTCCCTTATTCTAAAATTGCTAGTCTTAAGAAGTCACATACAAAATGACCAAAACTGGACATTTTTCAAAGCGGAATTGTCTACTGTGAGAGGCTGAGGCAGGCAATGCTGAAGAACAACAGATGAACAGGATTCAGAAATCCATATACTGTTATACAGATAATTGTAGTCAAAGTTTCTGAGAAAGGGTTTAGCATACTGTAGTGGTTTTGGTTTGGGCTCTTCCTGGTAACTGGGTCATAGCTAAGGAAGTATTCCATCTCATTTCTTTACATAAGCAAAGATATAAAGAGGGGAGTCGGAAGTCAGGGGGCCATCCT
>JAWWMP010000041.1:39950912-39978737 GCA_035047865.1 Dendrocincla tyrannina | reverse complement strand
ACACAAGCTAAAAATTATAGGAAAAAAGGCTATGACTGCAAATGTCAGTTTTAAATATTATAAGTGGATATTTTAAACTGGCCTTACAACAGAACATTATTTGTTTATTTATTTCTTTGAAGAAGTTTACTATTTGAATTTAGTTTCTGCACATTTTTATTATCTAATATTCACACTTTCCAACTGTACACAGGACATTATTTTCATACTCCCTGTGGAAAGGCAGTCACCTGGATTTTGTCCTCCATACACGTCAGGAGCATACAGCTAGGAAAGGTGACGAGCCTGTCTTGCAGCAGAGCCCCACTCTGGTGGCTGGGGATGGCTGGGGCATGGCAGGAGGGGAAGGAAGGGTGAGTGCCAGCACGACAAGCAGAGCTGAGCAGGAAGCAAGTGCAACACCCAGCCAGAGAATCAGTGCCCTCCTCGCTGGGGCACGCTGCCTCACCTCAGTGAGAAGCTTAGCACGACACTCACTTCCGTGTTCATGACTTGGTACATGAATGAGTTGGGAAATCTTTTTCCCTGTTGTATAATTACTTTGATGCTCATGTTATGTACCTTCTTACACACTTACAACAGGGTTCTAGTAATTAAACTTTATTTAACCTATGCTGCTCTGAAGTCAGTCACAGGAGAAAAGTAATTTGCTGTTTTAACAGTTCAGACCTCTGAAACTAAGGGAGGGATATTGGTCTATGCTTGGAAGTGCTTACATCCACTCCTCCCACCAAGTGTTATCCAGACTTAAAAAAGAAGTCTAAGCAACACCTCTATAATTTAGTGGAGTTACGAACAGATGGAGGGCTACAGCTGACAGCTCATCTATTGGTACTTTGTTCAGTGTGGGATTTTTTTTTCTTCATTTAAAGCAACCAGATTGTAAGTTTCCCTTCTCCATACCCATAACATGAATATACAATAATGTTGCCTAAGAAAAAGTCTTGTCCACCTCATAGTTTAAGGAGCACAATTAATGAAATTACTATCACAAAACAACAAATAACAGTCTCCACTTCCAGGAAGCAAATCAACAGCTCCATTCACAAGAGGTTTCAAAGACAATTCAACCCCAGGAAAGCCAGGCATACTTACAAATTATAGAGCATATCAGCCATGTTGCTGCGGTAGTACAAGGCATTTCTATAGGCGCTTTCAGCTTCAGAAATCTTGCTCTGGCTCTTAAGAACATTTCCAAGGTTACCCCATGCTGTCAAGAGGAGAAAACAGTATTCAGAAAGAGCCACAATCCAAGTACACATGACAGAGTATCGAAGTATCAGAAAGTTCCTCAGGGAGACAGACCGCACAAAAAAACTATTTTTATGGAACAGGAGGGGAGGTTGGTTATTTCCCCCCCACCCAGTTTTCTGGATCTCTGAGTCTTACTGTGAGACTCACATTTCACAGAGGTGATTTACATGCATTCTGCATGTAAACTTTCAGGTAGGAAAAGGAAATTTTTTAAAAAATATGTCTCTATGCTTTAGAAATTACTGCAGCAAATGGGACCATTTTATTTTATATCACCTCTAAATAAAAATCCCCAGAGTGAAATATGGATCTGGGGCATCTTCCTAGTTTTAGCATTTCATTAAGCCTATTGACCCTAAACAGCAAGAAATGTTCCCAGAGATGATGTAGCCCTCACTGAAGTACAAAAATTTGACATATGACGCAGGAATTGAAAGAATGGTTAGATAGGTAACCAGGAATAAAAATATGCCATATGGATATAAATATACTATACAGATCACTGAAATGCAATTTTTCTACTAGGAAAACATGTGGTTCCTTTCCATACAATTTATTATGTTACACAATGTGCTTTTATAGCCCATTTATAAAGGACTTGAGGTAAAAAAATATTTAAGGCTCCACATGTTTCCTTTCCAGTTTTGTTGAGTAGCACAAAAACTACTTAAAAAAGAAATTGGAACTTTTGATTGAAAACAAATCTCATGCTACTCAGAATTTAGGAAGCTAATTTAACTGGCATTATAATTATAGTGTGTGCACATGAAAAAAAACCCCAACCAAACAAACCACATTATGCTTATAAATACATCAAAGTTGTTTCATAAAAGTTCTACTTTCACAGACATATTTTTTAATGAGAAAAAACAATGGAAAGATGATGCATGTCCTTTCCACCAAACACACAATGTATGTCAAAATATTCTTCCTTCCAGATGTACTAACCATAAACAATACCTCAAGTAGCAGTCAACTCTAATGCTCTAGCCAAGCCTTTTTTTTACAAGAATTTGTATCAATCTTGACTAATGCAAAATTTCAACATAGTTTTAATCTGACATTGCTAAAGATGTTGATAATTGTGATACAGGTTGATATATTTTTCCACAGAAAGTGCATTGCTTTTAAGGTGCTGTGGTTTGTTGCAGAATCATCCTATCACAGGGATGGAAACAGCAGCAAACAGAATTTTCTCAGAGCAGAATAAGCTAATCATTGCTGGGAAAAAATATTAAATCCTTTTAAGATTCATAAAAATCATGTCATCCAACTGTGCACAATGTATTCTGTAAAGCCAAACTAAAAAATAAATGCAATATTTCCATGAGAAAACACTTCTGTGAGTCACTTCAGTTTAGCCTACTACTCAATAAGATGAGAAATAGTTCAAACATTATTTATCAATAAATTAACAAAAGTCACAAAAATGTTTCATCATTTGGAAGTAAAGTTGCTAAAACTATTCTGAGATTCAATCAACTTTTACATTCTTTACTAGTATATGCACAGAATTCCAAATTTACTTCCCCATTACTACTGCTCTTTCTTTTACATGCAGAAAACATTTTGGAAGCAGCAATTAAGGTGACTAGCCAGCCTGTAAGCATTCATGTTTGCAAGCAAAGCACAGATTTATATACGGTTTTTAAATTAATTTGTGAAAACATATCCTGATGTTGCTTCTGTAGTACATGACCATTTAGTTTCCCATACTTGTATGTTCCATATAATCTGTAGGTACTTTTGTTTTCACTCTGATCTCCCATAAAAGAGCATTGCAAGACCATTTAGACTACTGATAAAAATTTCCTGCTATATCGTTATTTACTTCCAACCATTCTGAAGCTCTGTAAGTGAAAGGATGCACAGAAGAATGATTCAGTTCATCTTTTCATCTGTTAGACTGGAAATACACTGTTAAAGCAGTGAAATGTAATATTTTCTTCTCTACATTTCATGCCTTAGGCTCTAATATTTATCTCAGTTAATACAATTTTTAAGGGAATGCTTTAATTTACATTTTGCAAAATAATGTGTCAAGTTTTTAATATCAATCAATAAGTAATCTGCATAATTTCATTTTAAATGTATTCCATTTAGACTTCTGTCTAAACTTGTAAAACTGTGAATGATTAACCTTATGTGATGCACTAGAAGACGTGATAGTAGCAGAAAATAGCAAACACAGAACATGATAATCTCACAATTTATCATTAATGGAAACTCAAAAACCGAGGTCTTTTTACTTATCCAAACTATAAAAGCTTAGTATAAATCTTCACATCTATTTAAACACAGAATGACCTAGTTCTTGCTGGAGATGAAGCTACACAGAACATTTTGCAGAATAAATGCTTATGTGCAGAGATCATACTCTTAAGCTCTAGAAATTCTGAACACATCTGCAGCAACCACATCTTCTTGGGTTTTTGTATATGAGGCAGGGTAAAAGAGGATGGTGCATGCACATGGAAAAGAGGCTACATGAGCTACTCAAGAAACTTCACTCCTGCTTTGTCTAAAGTAGTGCAACTAACCTTAGGAAAAACAAAGTATTTCAGTTATCTCAAACAGATTTTTTCCTGCAAAACTGTAACAACATCAGTTCAACTACAGGTACATTCAGAAATAAAAACACAGTTATACCTAAGTGAAGCCACATCCCTGCTAAAACCACACCCTATGACTCCAACTAAATTTTGGCAGTAAACTTTTTTCTATCTGCACATGGTAAGAAATGAAAAATTAATATTCTTGAAAGAAAAAGAAACTAGGTCAGTAATTCTGGAATTTGAAATGGATGCTTATTCCAACTACATCTTATAAATATTTTTCATATAAAACTGTATTACCTGAAGTTCCAAAAGGAAACATGTAAAATTCAGAAGATATTAAAGTATATATAAATATACACCACAATTTAATCTTTAATTAAAAATTCAATTTTTTTCCTTATGGAAGACCCTATTCAGCACAAGAGAAAAAATAAGCTGTGAACAGAAGAGCTTTGTAATATTTACTTTTTGCCTGCTGCTTAATTAACAAACAATGAGACCAAAACAGACTCAAGTCTTTTAGAAGTAATACTCCATCATAGCATGGGAACCTCCAAAAGTTAAACAATAAATGGATGCATTCATTAAAGAGTGTGGACTGGATTATTACCAGAATGAAACAAGCTACTTGAGCAAAGACTGAAGCATCTATGGAACAGCCAAGTCATTCATAATCAACTTGTTGGCAGTTCCAAATTAGCATCTTCACAGAAAAAATTCACATCACAGTTCACAGAAAAAAGTTCACAGAAAAATGCACATCAAGCCAAGAAAACCTCTATGAAATTTTACTTATATTTGTGCATTATTTACTACTCTTTATCTTGTGAAATTAGAAACAGTTCCAGTTTGTATTCCCTTTCATTACAATCCTTCTGCATTTCTTTTGACTCATCTATGAAAAACAAGTGAATGCATAACAATTAGAATCTTTATTTTTTTCCTAGACAGAATTTAAGGCTAAGTGATGCTTCAATTCAATTTTTTTTTTTTTTCACTGTTCACTTGTTTAATTTGCAGACATTATGTTTCCAGACTCAAAGATGACTAAGTATGTGGGCCCAAAAGATGCTGTAAAGGTCCAAAGAAGCATCCTTTCTCAAAACCTTTTGAAATTCATAGCTATCTATTATTATTGGATGCTAAATGAAGGGTGAGAATTCTAATTTTATTTTTTTTACTTCCCTTCCAAGGCTTACAATTGAATTAAAAGCAAGAGATGCACATTTTATATAAATCACTAATAATCTCCTGTTAAGTCACAGCATCAATATTTGAAATTTGCATTACAGTTGATAAAAAGTTTTGTTTTCTTTCATTATAAACTGTGGAGTAAGAATACCAAAGGGACACAGGTTAGAAGAGTATGACAAAATTTAAAACATTACAAGAAGAAAACAGTACCAATTACACTTGCCACTTCAAACTGTTGTATTTTCCGATAATTACGTAAAAGTCTGATTTTTAGGGTTTTGGTTTTTTTCCAAGAAACTAGTTACTTGTTACCAGTGTAATGGAATCATATCTGAAACAAATTTATGGAAAACTAGGACTTTTTACTATTTTCTAGGTGATGCTTCTAATGAAGTGACTAAGAGAGCATGGGGACGATCCCTTTGACCTTGAGCACACCACATGTATTAAAAGGTTTGGCAAACACTAAATTAACTTCTAAAAGTTTGGAGCATAAAATGAAAACAAACCCAAAATGAAATAACTTCTCTTTTGCTATAAGTTTAACGTGAACTTAATACTCAGTCCTGGAGCATAACAATCCAAGTTTCCAATTTAGGCCACCTTTTTTTTTTTTTCCTTTTTACCACCTGTTCTTAACACTTTTTCATTTTGCTGTAACTTAATACTTTACAGCTATTAATCCAAATCATGAATTACAAGTATTTACACTGCCACCCCACCCTCTGGCAATATCACCATAACATAGGCAGAGAAAAGTCCAGCAGCACCACATTGTGAATCTCTGAGCTCTGTGGTAAAAGGGAGCAAACAGAACAAGGAATATTCTTGGAACTTTCACTGAGCATGTTTTTCTATTCATTCTTAGCACCAACATGGAATATTTCTAGATCACATATCTTATGAAGCAAACTATTCATTTTATCACCTATCTGAATCTTCACATTAACAGCTGAAAGCCCTATAAAGGGCACTGGAACACTGCTAAGGTTACAGCCTGTTCAAAAATTACAGAACTTTGTGAAACAATGCTGATAGTAGAGGATGCCTTAGTAAAAAGAAACAATGTAGAATGTGGCATCGTTAAAAAAAAAAAATATTTTGATGTTCTTTAAGTTTATACCTTTATAACAGCTACATTCCTGTCACCAGATTCAGCTTCCTCCTGCTGAAATTATAGGTGCTAAACTACAAATTAGAAACGGTATATCCTGTTTCCCATTCTGTTGCTAGTCTGTTGTTAAGGAAGCTTTGCCTCCTGATGCCTTTCTATTTGTATTCTTGACATTTGTTATTCATTGATTGATTGCAAGATTTTTCTGCCAAGGACTGTATCTGGCTATGGGTTTGCACAGTGACTACTATGTAATGCAGATAGACACTACAGATAATAATGACACTATAACCTCGGGAGCAATGACGTAAAGGAAGAAGAAATGATTTTTGAATGGTCTTGGGAATCCAGAGTGGTCCCAGCTGACTGAAAGCTGGTAAATGTTGTTATCTGGTAAAGTTATAGAAAAGATTATTCTGAGTGGTATTGAAAAACACCTGTCATTGGTCACAGCCAGCACAGTTTCATGAGAGGAAAGTCCTGCTTATCAATCCTGATTAGTTGATCAAGGGAAGCCACCTTTTTGGATTTCAGTAAAGATTTCAATACCATCTCTCACAGGATACTTCTGGACAAAATGTCCAGCACACACAGCTGGATAAACACATCATGTGATGGGTGAGCAATTGGCTCATGGATTCAACACAGAGGGTAATAGTGAATGGGGTGACATCAGACTGGTGAACTGTCACTAGTAGAGTTCCACAGGGCTCCATCTCAGGCCCTGGGCTCTTCAACATCTGCATAAACAACTTGGACACAGGACTGGAAGAGACACTAAGCAAGTTTGCAGATGACACAAAATTGGAAGGAGCTGTTGACTCCCTCAAAGAATTTGAGGCCCTGCAGAGAGACCATGGCAAATCAGACAATGGGCAATCACCAACTGTATAAGTTCAACAGGGGAAGTGCTGAATTCTACACCAGGGATGAAGCAACCCTGGATGTTCGTACAGACTGGGGAATGAGATGCCATGGAAAGGGAGCTGGGGGTCCTGGTTGACAGCAAGTTGAATGTGAGTCAGCAGTGCCCTGGCAGCCAGGAGGGCCAACCATGTCCTGGGGGGCATCAGGGAAACCATCGCCAGCTGGTGGTGGGAGGGGATTGTCCTGTTCTGCTCTGCACTGGGTGGCCGCACCTTGGATATTGTGTGCAGTTTTGGGCACTGCAATATAAGAAAGACGTTAAGCTACTACAGAGTATCCAAAAGAGGGCAATGAAGATGGTGAAGGGCCTTGAGGAGAAGCCATGTGGGGAGGGGCTGAGGTTACTTGGTGTGTTCAGCCTGGAGAAGAGGAGACTGAGGGGAGACCTCGCTGCAGTTACCTGTAGTAACTTTCTCATGAGGGGAAGAGGAGGGGCAGGCACTGATCTCTTCTGTGTGGTGATCAGAGACAGGACCCAAGGGAATGGCATGAAGTGGTGTCAGGGGTGGTCCAGGTTGGGTATTAGGAAAAGGCTCTTCACCCAGAGGGTGGCTGGGCACCGGCTCCCCAAGGGAGTGTTCACACCAAGCCTGACAGAGTTCAAGAAGCATTTGGATGATACTCTCAGGCACACAGTGTGACTCTTGGAGATGGTCCTGTGCAGGGCCAGCAGTTGGACTCGATGATCCTTGTGAGTCCCTTCCAACTCAGTATATAACTGTGATTCTGTCCTTGCAATATAGAAATTTAAGGAACATTTCCCCACATAATTAGTATTCTCACAAAATGACAGCCAAGTAAACTACATTACTTACAGTATAAACATTGTGGGAAGATTGGTATTTGTCTATGCATTTTATATTTTGATCTATATTCTTAACTTCTGTTAAAGGGTCAACCTTCCTAAAACATATCTGGAAGCAAAGTATCTGTTTGCTTAAAAAAAAAAAAAAAAAAAAAAAAAAAAAAAAAAAAAAAAAGTGGAAAATTCATCATTCCTTCTGAGTTTGAACTACTTCATCAGACATAAGCTGAAACATTAAGATCAATATTTGTAAATGGCAAATTCATCCTACTGGGAAGGAAAAAAAAATAAAGGCTGATACTTGCAACAGAGGTAAAGAAGTTTCCAATATCCAAATATTCCAAACTACCTTCGTTGAGTAAAGTGTGAAGAAATAGAACAGCACCAGTTATATTACTCACATTTGAAAGGTTATAACCGTAGTTATACAGAAAACAACTTTTCCTCTTTGTTGAAAGGTTAGATGTGTTAGCAATTTACAACTTTTTCCTTTCCTTTCATGTACTACTTGATAAATAAGAGTAGTGCTCCAGTCACTACCATTCACATTCCGTCAGGTAATCACTTTGTTCTTGAAGGGGACACAGTTTCACAAACAAAGGAACAACAGGTCTCCCCAGTAAAACCTCTGAAAGCTGTCGCACACTCAGAAAAAGGTGATGAAGAGAGCTCAACATATAAAACACTTTTTCTACAATACAGGTTTTCCGAAGTTCTATATTACAGTTTGCACAAGGTATAAATATTTCTCCTGTTATTTCAAGGAAATAATGATTTTTTTTTCCAAACATGTCATAAATCCATGCATCATTTGCAATAGTTTTCTTCTAAAAACGCCAGTTGTTAATAGTGCATTTTGATCAAGTTCCCTCACTTTGCTAACTCAACCACAAAATTGCCCTATTTCTTGTTTCCTAATGGAAGAAGTGGTTTCTATATACCCATAATTTATGAGGTTGATCTACTTTGCACAGTGATTTTTTTTTTTTTTAATATATCAGTGGGTATGTAGTAATGTTGAGACAGACTGTGTTAGCCATCTCTCACCTCCTAACTTTTACATGTTCTTCTTTTTGTTAAGGTTGTTACTTATATCATTTGTTCAACAGTTCATTTGTTGATCAATTGCAGGGCTTTTGTCATGACAGCAGGTAAAAGAAAAAGAGAATTGAAAGCTATGTAGTTCTCTGAAAGCTATCCAACGCCATGTCAGCACAGGAACTAACCAACTCATTTTTGGCAGGCAGTGCTTCATTTTTGATTCTTAGTTCTGAAACCCTGATGCAGATGTGTACCAGTGCCTGACATTGTACTCTGCTCAGCATCGCTGCCTGATATACCTGCTTCACTTGCTGTGTTACAGAAAATTAACTTTTCCTCCTCAAAGGATAGCACAGTGACTCTGTCAGTCCAGTGAACCTGAGAGATGAGACTGAGCAGCTGTTAAAGTGTTTTTTGGCTTCACCATTTACCCTGTTTAGTCTAGAGTATGAACTCCTCATTCTGCCTAGGACATACTTGCAGATTTTGGTTGATGAACCTTATCTCAAGTGTGTGAGTGCTCCACAATCTGGCGGAATAGTAAAGCTAGCCATCAAAGAAAAGTATGCGAGTATACTTAACTCGCATACTCACCCTTCTTCTATACACCCTGACAGATTCTCACCCTGAAGAAATTCTTACCAGTACCTTTGTCTGAGGTGCCACAGGATTAAATACCTTCCTGACTGTTTTTAGTTAAGTATCAATAATGTAAAATATTTTCAGGGCAGCATTACAGAAACTCTTAACAGCACAGCCGTCACTCAGTACTAGTCAACAGACAAATTCAGGAAGAAAGACGCTTCCCAACCACTCATCTCTGATGGTGGTATCAACTCACACCTCCCAGGAGCTGCCTTGGTGCAGCCAGTGTGCTACATGGACAACCTTTCCACTTCTCCCAGAACTGAAAGACAATACTACAGACAAAGTTGCCCTATAAACCAGATTCAGCCCTTAAAACCAATACTGATACTGCAGAACCTCTAAAAATATTCAAACCAGAAATCACAACCTCACTGCAATGTTCTAGGTGTTCTTTAAAAAGAGATAAACAAACAAAAAGCACCAACACACACATTGTTTTTAGATATGTCCTTTCATTTACCAGTCTTTGTACAACTTGGTTCTGTTTAATGCTGCAACTCTGATTAAGCTACTTACTGCAAGATGATACTTGTTGAGAATACAACTGTTTTCTACTTCCTGAGCTGTGTTGGCACACTTCAGTGCATGAGGAAATAGCTTTTCATCTGACAGAAAGGTAATAATCAAAGACTGATAAACACAAGACTATATTTTATTTCAAAGGAAATCCCACTGCCAAAGAAGATAACTGCCAGAGGTTACTTCAGGGCATTGTTTCATGACACAGTGGCTCTGGTGGAATCACTATTTTAAGGAATTCTTGTACCTGTCACCCCCAGGCCATTCAGTTCTGCCTCAAGCTAAAATGATTTTTGGGAAGGATATGGTATGAATCAGATGACTAAATTGACCCAGGTTAGGAAAAAAAATGAGAAAAGGAAAATCACAGTACCCTTAACATCTAATCTGAACACTGTTCTGTTGACAACAGAGCCTGATCACATGTTTGCACAGCTTTGTTAGCTATGGGGGCACTGCAAGTGTGTGAACTCTAAGATATTACTGCCACGAAGTTCCTACTCCGTGAAACTTCACAATGGCCAGGAACAGAGCTGTGAACAGTGCTGACCCCAAACTCTCATGTTATAAGGAACCATATTTTATAGAGGCAATGGACCTAAATCATGCAAGAAAATTAAATGAGGACAAAGCAGCAGAAATACACAAGTGGAACAAGAGGACATCTCTGGGCACCTCAGTCATCTCAGGATTCACCCCGAGGAACTCCTCAAAGCCCCAGACAGACTAAGGCAAGGAAGTGACCATGTACTAAATCTGTCAAATTCTGTAACTTCTTAAACAGTAGGCATGGTTCTAAAAACAATTATCTATGATACATTCAAAATTATCACTTATGTCCCAAGTGATGAACTGTAAGGCAGCCTCCTGCAGCAATGGCAGGTGAACTGAAACGTCAGCCCTCATCCTCAAAGATAAAAGTAGATGGATCATTGTTGGCTTCTTTCCAGGAAAGGGGAACAGAGAGGACAGCGTCCTGGAAACATGCCAGAGGAGCCACAGGGAGGGGAAAATCAGTGTTCGGGTTTGTCAAACCAAGAGAATCTTCAGATGTGCTCAAACAACATATGTCAGACTTGGAAAAGGCAAATCAAGGCATATCCAGGAAGCAGGCTTTTCATAACGCTTCAAGTTGTACAGTTTTGTTCATTTCATTCTAAATCACTTATAAAGGCAAGACAGAACCCGTGGAGCTTTGCAAGCCAATACATATCCACACCGGTATGGAAATATAGATAGCAGGAAGGAAGGTGGGTCATAAAATTACCTCCTATATTTTTTGTCAGCAGTGACACTAATTAAAGACACTACAACTATTAATTAGCATCTTTAATAGTCCATATTCCAGATAAATTTTACTTTTTCTATTTTGCATTTTTAAGACCTCAAAGAAAAGTTCAGTGTGCTACAGCATTCAAGGACAGAGAAGGAAATGGCATTGAGCACTCATTCTATTCTGTGATCTCTTCTGTAATTTAAAACAAAACTACATGCAAATACTTTATGTATACTAAATTGCATCAGCTATCGTTTACTTTTTGGATGCATGAGGGTTGGCAATGATGACAGTTTAAGCTTAAGTGTTAATAAATCTCCCTATTACAAAGGACGGGTATTTGAAATCTTCATAAAATACTTTTATCTATCCACACTGGGATTTTACACTACCAGAAGTGGTATAAAAGGGCATACGTGTAAATTACTGTCCTGTCCACAATAAAGGTTAGTTTCTCTACCAGATTTATGTAAGGTGACCTTAATATGTACTGATATGAAATCCATTACAGACAGGAAAATGAACACATGTGACCCATGGGAAAAATCATTACATAAAAAGAAATTTTTTAGAGTTGACATATTTAGGAAAAAAAAGGGCAAAATAATGAAACAATGGAATGACTATCTAATGCACTTAAACAAACATGGTCAGCTTGAGAACAAATCCAGATAATCTCATTTTTCTCTAATTAAAAGTTATTCTTTCCCTCTGGGGGAAACCAAAAAAAACTCACAACGTAGTTCTACCACACAAATATGGACCAAAGGCCTTTTAATCAAACTAGAAAATAAAATCTATTTTACTTGATATACTACAAAAAATTCATCATGCCAAAGCTAAATCCTCCTTGACCAGGGCAGGGTTTTTTTTTCTTTCCACTGTAGTTTTCAGACCAAATGAGATTGCTGAATGATTTTGCAGAGCACCTCAGGGAAGGCAGGGGAAGAATAACAGTCTGATGAGTCCATGACTCAACATTGTTTGTATCTTTGAAAAGTCTAGCTAGTAGGTAATAATAGTTTCGCTTCTATCCCTCTGCAAGGATTAGAGATGCTGTCTGACTAAACTCCTAGAGGGGGGAAAAAAGGGGAAAATAATCCCTGCTGCCAGACCTCTACATAGATAAAAGGAGAAGTACATATCCCACAGTGACTTGGGTTTCATAGGAAATTACAACACTACTGAAGAACTGAAAGAGAGAACACTGTCACTGGAGACGAAATTCAGACTTTGAACTAAAGTGAAAACCACTTTCCTTCAGCTCTCCAGCATATCTGACATAACCAGACTGTTTTGCTGAGGCCAGGCTGCCTGTGGCATGCTCAAATGATCAATAACTATGGCTGTTTCCCGAACAACTTACTAATGACCATTGCTTCTACACTTTTTAATCATCTAGAGCAGCACTACCACCCATTCTGAGAGCCCCACAATGTTTTTGGAGAGTCATTTTTTTATTTAACTTTGAAATAATTCAATGTGGTTCACCTGAGCTTTCTCTTTCAAAGCTGTGTCCTAGTTCCAGCCAGGACAGTTAATTTTTTACAGTAGCCAGGGATGCAAGTGTAGTCCCAGCTACCAGAGAGGCTGATTTCACTGGACCACTTCACCCCAGGAGTTCTGGGCTGCAGTGCCCTTTGCAGAGCAGGCGTGGCAAACACTGATGTTATTAAATACTATTTCACCTCACTTGCCAAGGACAGCGTAAGGAGTTCCTGGTCCACAGTGAAAGTGAGCGAGTGGCATCTGGTTTGGGAGAGTCTCGGTGGGGGCACAAATCTGGGGAGTACTGCTCCCAAACCACAACAAACTGCTAAGAGTGCAGAGAGAAAAAGTGTTGCTTATTTATTTGAAGAACTTTGAAGTATCCTGTATGACATTTACTCTCCAAATGCTGGCATTTTTCTTACGAAAAAAGACAACAAATTTATGACACTATATCCTGCATAACCTGTATATAGCCATAACAGACTTGCATAGCCATGCAAAATTGTATAATATAAATTATATTTTTAATGTGTAACTCTAACCTTGGACTTTTTTTATCTAAATAAGACCATTGCACCTCCCCTTCCAGTAGCTGTTATAAAGGTTCTTATTCATGGTTGGAAACTTCTTAAAATGCTGACAGAAGATATAGTACCTTACAGTAATTTCTTCTTTAAAATTTAGCCAAAGCTGAAAATAATAATAGAAGTCAAGGAAAACACCCGTGCAACATTTAGTCAAAAAAGACTAAGTACCAGAAATTTCTGGCGAAGGTGTTGGGAAAACTGATGAATACCTGATGGTATGTTTCGCTGACAATTTTTTCTATTTGACTAAAAGGTATGTCAAGAATCACCATAATGACTATATATCCTGATATATATTTATCAACTAACTTAGAAGGGATATTACACTACCATAGATATGGAGAAGTTTTAATACCAAACTTCCTGAATCATCAAAATTTAAAAGGAAAAAAAAATCCAATGTCTTATGATAATGGTATTAGGAGTTCCATTCCAGAAAGAAAAATTAAGATTAAAGTACTTTGTTCAAAGACTAAAGAAGAGCTTAGTAGCAAAATTAAAACAAACTCATGAATACCTAATTCCAGATATTATGCTCACATCACTGATATGTCTTAACAGTGATAATATGCAAAATTTTAAGTGTAATTATTAGTAGGTCTTATACTTGTAAAATCTGCTGGCTTATATGGCAGTCTGTGCCC
Organism: Dendrocincla tyrannina; assembly: GCA_035047865.1. Taxonomy (NCBI): domain Eukaryota; kingdom Metazoa; phylum Chordata; class Aves; order Passeriformes; family Dendrocolaptidae; genus Dendrocincla; species Dendrocincla tyrannina. The sequence goes on along the minus strand of JAWWMP010000041.1, from coordinate 39,964,679 downwards.
TGAAATCACTTTCCCTCTTAAGCCTTGTTTTTCAAAACTCACATTTTCTAATCAGTATAATGTTATATGAATCGGACCATACCACTTTTAGAATGATTTTATTATTATTGAAATTAAATGAACCAAAGGAACAAGAAATAATTACCATGCAGCATAATATTTTGTGCTGTTTGGCCAAAGATGAGTTGGAGATGAGTTGGAGTTTAATATGCAACTGTCAAGTTGCATATTAAAAAAAAATAATATATGCACCAAAACAATGAAATGCAATCACAAATGCTCAAGTCTTTTTAAATGCCCAGTGGTGGTTGTCAATATACACACTGCTCAATTTGGGAGGTATAAAAAACACATGCTGAACAACAAGCTGTGTTTCAGAGCAATAGCTATTGAAAACAAAGCTCTAAAAGTGTTACAGGAGAAACCACCTCTTTGTCAGCATAATCTAAGCTCTTAATAATAAGTATATTTGAAGAATGCCATACCTTAAAATATTTCTTCTCCTTTGGTCTCCAGTCATCACTAGTGATGCAACAATATTAATAATAATGGGAAAGAATGTTTTATTGCATCTTTTTTGTTTGATGTAAATACAGCTTCTTCACCTATTTTAGTACAAAGTATTAAAACTGGTTTTCCTCATTGCACTGTTAAGTTGGTATTTTTATTGCCTGATGAAGAAGGGACTGCTTACTGACAGCAACTGCTACTAAAAAATTATTTTCTAAGAGTAAATAAGTGTAAGAGAGCAAGCTGTCAAATCAGATGGAAACAGCTCCTAGTATTTACTTCTAACCAAGTGCACAGAACTAGAGCACACAATGTCTACAATGATGGGCATAAAAAATTGATTTTTTATTTTTCAATTTTTTTAAGTTAGAGGACCAACTCTTCAGTAAATGTGTGTGCCTTTTTAACAATAACCAATTTATGTAAATGAAGTGGAACAAAACTAACTCGCATGATTCTTTTCTTTACCCCTACACTAATATGTAAAACAGTTCATATAGCAAATCAATGTCATTATAAAGTTTCTTTAGTTATGGTAAACTAAAGAGGAATTTAACACTACAAACTATTCAACTTGGATAACAAAATCAAAACCAGTATTTAAAAAATATTAGAAGCAGAGTGTATATTTTTTTCAGTTCAGACAGAAAAGCAAGTATTATGCTTCACAGAAAGATTAAATAATCTAAATTCTAAACTCAGTTTTAAGGATTCCATCAATTTTATTTAGCAGAAAGCATTAGCAATCTAAAACTAACTACATAAAATGACATTAAAACTACAAATTAAAAAAAAATGCACTTGTCACTTTTCTAGCGACTGCTCAGATGAGGAAACAGCTACCTCACATGTTGTTCTACTAAGATGTTTCTCAGTCTGAGCTTCATATCTTGGCATTCACACATTTATAAAGCAGCAGTACTTACCAATTCAATGCTAAACTCATAATGAGGGAAAGAAAAAGGAAAATAGAAAAATATTAAAAAAAGAACGATAATTATCCATGAAGTTCCAGGGAATAAAACTGATCAAGGCTGAATACCAAAGATGCAAAAAAAATTGAAGGAAGTTCTTTAAATCTTTTGGAAGCACAAATATAGCAGAACAATGCAGGAAGATCTCACAATCCTCTTGCAAAAGGAAAAAAAAAAAAAAAGTCAAAGGGAGCATTGTGGTCCAGAAGAGCATTTCAGTATTCTAATATGTTTTGAAAACATTAGGCAGAATTGAATGATTCACACTCATAAGAACTCAGAGTAGGAAGTAGAGTAGAAAGATAAGACAACAGTGACTTTCTATATTTGTATGGAACAACTTCTATATTCCTCTCTGTCAACACCATGTCTTGGTCCTACTTCTGCCCACTGAGAACAATGCAAGAAGCAAGATGAATAAAGATGAACAGGATGTTTAACTCAAAGTAGGATTTTAAGAGGTAGGTAATACTAACTTTAAAACATACAGGATCTGAAGGATTTTGCAAGATCTGCAAAAACCTTTTTACTTATTTATTTTAGTCTTTGTGTCAACTACCAAAATCATCTAAACAATTCAACTCCAATAGTAGAGTTTATTTGAACCAAGAAACTCAAGACTCTTACCCTTACTTTGTCTTCATGTAATAGATATTAAGGATTTTTTTCTCCTGCAGAACTGATTCAGGAAAGGACTGAACATACGCAAGTCCCAATGACTTATGCCAGATGTGAACATATAACATTTCACTGACAATAATACATGATGGAAAAGGACAAACACCAGAGCAACATGTAGAACTGGTCCCGAAGCCAACAGCTGCAAGGCCAACTTTAGTCAGGGCTTATACGGGGCTTTTCAGATCAGATATGAAGCCACAATAATGCAGCAATATGGCTTTGGGAAGGAGCCTAGTATATATGCTGCACATTCCATTGCAAACCCACTAACCACATACAAAAATTTAGCAAAACTTGAATGCATGGCTAAAGTTAAGTATCCACTTGGTGTACCTGGTCAACTACTTCCAGGAAGGGTCTTCAAAGCTTACTTGCAAATATCAGGGCGAATAGCAGGAGACTAAAATTTCATCAGTAAATATGACCATGCAACTAATACTTCTGTGGCAGTCTAAGCCTCTGTTATTTTCTACTTCTTTAACCAGTGCCTATAATAGGTACATTAAATACATGATTATCTTTGATGTTCAGATGTGGACTGCAAGGTATGAAACGGCACAGAGGAAAAAGATCATGCTTTTTCAAGCTTACTTTTGGTACTACAGAGAAAATGAGTTAATGATGCAAAACAAGCACAATTAGTTTGTGTGTCATTATAATTTTATATTAAACACAAGGTAATCATCACCATAGAATGGCCTACAGTAATTGGAAAAGATGCGAGAACTACCACCCACTTTTAACTTTTGCTTGGTTTTACATTTTGGGAGGTTCTCTCAATGTAAAAGAACACTCAGATAATGGAGTGGTTTTATGAGTTGGGCTGCTCATTAGATTGAAGGCAGCACAGAGAACACTTGTGTCTTTCCCTTCCTTGGGTCAAAACGTGCACACACCCACTTTAGGATCCATAAATTAAATCAATCAGTCTTGCATATTTCTCCCTCAAGTGCTGACAAACTGTAATGAGGTAATGCCTGGACCACTTTAAAGTTATTTGAAATACCAGTCATAACCAAAACAGCAGAACAAGACCAGAAAAGATGCAGCTAAGACATCTCAAGTCCTCATTACATCTCCACCAGCCAAGGGATGGCAGCTGCCTGCCACACAGTGAGGCAGCCAGAAAAGCTGGCACACACATGGTAGCTTAGAGGCAGCAACACCACTTTCTTCTCAAGTGACTTTTCCCCAGTATATTTTGGAGGTTTTAAATAGATAAAATGCCCCATGCTTTTGAGTATTTTTTCCACATTGTCAGTGATTGCCAAAAACAGCCTGGGGGAACATAAATTGCAGAAAGGCTGCGGCTGCCTGTGGGGGTAGGGACTTTCTCCCTTGAGGCACGACACTATTCTGTCTGCACTGCCTGAAAGGTGCCCCTGAAGGAACAAGAAGAAAGCACTGGTGAGGTGCTTATCACCCATTTCATCCCTGAGGATTGAAGATGGAGAAGCCACTGAATATGTTTGCCTGAAAGTCCCACAGCAGCAGATGAGATTAGATTCTTACATATACTACAACACAGAGGATGTGATTATAAACCATCACCATGTGAGACAACTTCACTTCCAAAGCAGTGTAGCCACATTAGTACACAAATGCACCTATACTAAAAGCTTGCCTTGCAAATGACCTTATTAGTACAGCAAATCAACTCAATATTGCTGCACGGCATCCAGCCATGAGTGGCTTTCATCCAGCTAGCCCAGAATAGAGACGGATCTGGAACAAAACACTCATTTCTTTGCTTTAGCAAAGCTAGTCTTCACAGATTTCTATTTTTTTATCAGTTCCCATATGGGGAGTTTTTGAAGGGATCCCTTAATGCTTTTTAGCCTAGGACAGAAGATCTTTGCAGAAGAGAGGAAAAGCAGAACCATTAGGGAAAATGACCCTGCCACTTCAAAATTTTCAGAAGTACAAAAATACTGTTGAGGAGAAACAACTACAAGTTGAAGAAAATAGAGAAATGAGGAGTGACAGCCTCTTCTCAGTAGCCTAAAAATAAGGAAAACACTTCTCCACTCTATGCTTTGACTGAGCAGCCCATTGTCTCACTCTCTGAATAGCCTATTTATCACTAGCATTCATATAACTGAAAAAAAAGAGGCAAACAAAAATAAATTGTTTTTTCTATGTCAACCTCATTTAATTACTGAAGAGTAGTTTGAATTGTTGATCTCCTAATGGTTTGGCAGGATTGGCAGCCAGTATAGTCCAGTCAGACTTGCCTGATTGTATGAGACAGAGAAAATAAAATTAGCATAGTCAAAGCCAGGGATAATCTTAGAAGTATTCACACAATGAATAGAGTTGGGTGACAGGTCGTTTTAGCTGGGAGTTTCTTATACTCAGCTTTGTTACAATGTGTGTAGGATAGTAAATATTCAGAAGTTTAACAAGGTATTTTAAGGAGATTTAAAGTCAGCTCAGTCACGTCTGTATCATCATGCTGACATGCTGTCTTTGCTTCTACGTATCTTACAAGACACTTAATGTCAACATATATGGCAAGAAACCAGACGATCATATATACATGACTCTGTGCATACTGAGATTTGTGTGATGAAAATAGCTCATCTTGTCTCCTAGGAGCAGTAGTCTAATTTCCAGAAAATACTGCAGCCAATCCTACTGTTGGACAAAAACTGGTATGTTTCTTTTTATCACCAAATTTGGCTCAATGCAAGCAGACAACTATTAATATCTGGGGATCTCCACCAAGAACAAAATGGAGCATACACTAACTAATCAAGTGCATACATGCTCTTCTCTTTCCAAGGAATGCCAATGTTTTAATACAAGCTTTATATTGTCATTAAACTGGTAAGTCTCAGAGCCTCGTATAATCACTCTGGTGTGCTGTCTTGCTTTTCATTTACTTCATTTCTTGCTCTCGTGTGCTAGTTTTTGGGGGAAAAAAAAGTAAAATAAATGGGATGCACTTGTTCACAATTAACAAAAGCCACTTACAGCAGTAACAAGTTTAATAATTTTTCCAGGGTGAGAAAGGAAGAGTTATAAAATCAGACTGACAAATTGCTATAATGCTGCTTTGCAAGGCATCTTATCTGCCAAATCTACTTTCTTCATTCCCTATCAGCTCACAGTAACCACCTTCATTTGCCTCTTACTATCACAGCTTTTAGACTATGGCATATATAACTGTCTAACCAAGAAACACAACTCTATCAGCAGATGACTTTGCATCATATAATAGGTTTCTGAGCAGAGGACTGAAAAAACAAGTGTTCAAGTGCTGTCAAATTTTTCTTTCACAGACAGGCAAAGCAGTCAACTACTTTTCTCACTTCTGAAAATTTGTGAATAAGAAAGGCTCAGTCAATATCTACACTGCACTCACAGGTGGTATTTTGACCATTCTCATATAAACTTGCATGTGTGCCAAGAGCAGTATAGCCAGGCAGCATGGAGTTCAGGATCCCAGCTGGATCTGCCATATATGCTGAAACCCCAGAGCCACAGCTAAACATTGTTACTGATCCCTAAACTAGCAGGTTTACTGCCTGTTTGGATGTGTTTACATTAGCTGTGGTCACATTTCATTACCGCGTAGATACACGTAGCTGGTCAATGTTACGAATAGCTGACATTTATATATGGACAGGAAGGCATAAGTATTTGACAATAACTCTTTACAGTACTTGTATGCAGGGGGAACTACAGTCATTTCCTAGGCTGAATTATATGACCTCATTTCCTCATTTTTATTATGTAGCACTGACATTATTTGCATCAGATGAAATAAAGAAACAGCACTTCCCTGATATTGTCCTTTACTATTTCTTATATTTTCTAGTCAAAGAAACAGACCATTTGGTGAACATATGAAAAATCTTCATTAGCATGATAGATATCAGATACCAAATATAAAACTACCAGGATGGGGCCCATAATACTAATAATGCATCTTTGATTTCAAAATGCAGAGCTAATATCAGTGAAAAAGAAAGTATCCTCTTACCTTAGGGTCTCTTTTTCTCATGTTAATGCCAAACCTGTAACACCTAATCAAAACACATTGCTTCTTTTCCTCATTTTTTACTAATGCACATACCACTGCAACTTGAAAGAACATTTTCTTAAAGTAACCTCTTCAGATGTAGTTGATAAAATCAGACAATTCAAAGGCAAAGACAGATTGGAATAAGTAAAGCATACACCATAAAAAGCAAAAATTACCTTTAGCAGGGTTTACTTTTATCCCTGACCTATACAGCATCTCCTCATTCTGCCAGTCCCCATTCCTGACAACAGTCTTGAGTCCATAGAAAATAATTAATGCAGCAGTGGAACAAAAAACCAAGTTCTTCAAAAAGCGCTTTTGGGCTTTGATATAAAGGGCCCTGACACCTACTGTAACCAGCAGGCAGAAGCCCATACTAGGAACATACAGCACACGCTCTGCTATTACAAAGCCAACATAGAAAAATAGGTTTGTGGCAGGAACAAAGGGCACTATTAACAAAGAGAGAGACAGAATGACAATGTTCTCAGTCGAAGGAAGCTGCAGTTTCTTAATTTCATGCTTTTTTATGCCATTCTCTTCTTTTGATGCAAAGCTTGACTTCACCTCCAGTGTCTTGTACTCCATCTCTGAGTGGCAGCTATGTCCATTAGCATTCTGCTTGCCATTCATTACAGTTCTCCCATTGCATTCTCTCTCATTGCTGGAGCCCTTCAGGCTGAAATAGGCAAGGAGGAGGAGGACAGCATAGAAGGCCACAGTGTGTAGATTCCTCCAGTCGCTGACTGCTTTTAGAAGAGGCACAGCATCCATAGACCAGTCAAAGCTGAGGGTATCTGGGCACAGCAACAGCCAGAGGTTCTTGGTTGGCAAGTAAAAGAAGGTCAGTGTACGTGTGAGAAAACTGTCTGAGTCAGCTGCTGGATTATCAGAATTGGAAAAACTTGGGGGCTTGTTGCCCATCCAGTATAAGCGAATACCCAGCAGTGCAGTGCCCCAGGAGGTCAATAAACCAATGCTGAAGAACAGGGTCGAATTCTTTCTCTGAAAAAAAAAAAAATATCAGCATAAATAAGTACCAGGTACTTAGTTCTGTAAATCAGATACAAAAAGAACCAAGAAATCATCTGATACAACTTTTTCCACTAAGAGAAACAAGCACAAATAGATCCTGGTCTCTGAAATTTGATCACAAAATGCTGGGTGAGATATATTTTTGACCACAGACCAGAAGAACTGGCTCTCTCATTTAACCTGTATCAATCCTGTATCAGAGTTGAGCCTTCAGATATTTTAAGGCTATCAGTACTCCCTTAAGATTTATTTGTGTAACTTTTTGAAAACTTTTATTTTAGAGGAATTTATTGAATCTCAGAATAGTTCCTACATAACCTCCCAAATCCTTTCTTAGTTCCTGGCTGTGAGCAAAACACCATCTTGCCTTAACTAGATTTAAAGTCTAAAGAATGTTCCAGTTCCATTTTCCCTAATAAAAGTCTCTCCTAAGGCATTTCACCAGACAACTGATTAAACTTTCCAAGAAGGCAAGAGAGGCAAATTGATGAGGATTCCATGCTTAGGTCGCCTACCTCCTGCCTATTAACTGCAGTGATCATTTGGAGCCTTCAGAACTACCTACAACTGAAAGTCCCACTTCATTTCAAATAAAACACAGAAAATTCAACCTCAAGATGAGGAAGAACTTCTTTATATTGAGGGTGGCAAGACACTAGAAGAGGCTGTCCAGGAAGGTCACGAAGTCTCCATCTGTGAAGACATTGAAAACCCACCTGGATGCACTCCTGTATGACCTGCTGGAGGAGCTCCTGCCTTGGCAAGGGGATTGGATTAGATGATCTCCAGAGATCCCTTCCAGCCCTAACAATTCTGTGATCTCACAGCCAAACAATACATTGGGTGTTTTTCTTCAAGCACACCATATTAAGTGTTTCAAAACCTTTCAAATTTTCATACACATCTAAATAACATCATGTGAAGCAGCTGACTCCACCTACCCATGTCATCATGCTAGCAACTTGAAGAACCTCCACTTACTTATGGAATAACTCAACATTTAACAGCAGGAGCTGCTTTTTGGGTAAGCTCTGCTCTCAATTACATGGGCGCCCTAAATGAAAGCTGGTTTACATTACTCTCTCTTTACAGAAGAATCTCTAGAAGCTAAAATATATGTATTTTTATATTTCAGTTTCTCAGATACCTTTTGGAAGAGAAGTCCCCTAATTGCCAAATAGTTCTAGATACAACGTAAATGCTTTGATCATCTTTCTCCTGTTATTAGAAGGAATTATTTGTCAATCATTTTTCATTTTATTAGATGTTTTTTCCATCTCATACTAGACATTCCTGGCATGGTTTTTCAATAGTTTCTTAGTTATTCAGAAGCAGGACCTCACACAAGAATGTTTTATCTTATTTCTTCAAAATAGTTCATTTTTCTCCTTTGTGAGCAGGCTCAACCCTTGTTGTATCATCATGAAATACAGATGACTGTGCTGCTTCATTTTAGGTCAATTATTAAGTTTTCCAGTAATAAGATGCAGTCTAGTCATGAACACTTATAAATTATCATGAAGAAATGTATTCCTTTTCACATTTCTACAGTTCCTCCTCATGAAGTTTAAAATATTAAATGGCAGTTAGATTAATTCATTGAGTTTTGATGCAACATAGAATAATTTAATGGAGGCAGTAATAGCGTACTAACAAATTTATAATGAGAACATTTATACACTTGTATCAGAAACATCTAAAAAATACTGACACTTTTTATGCATGGATCCACAGATTTAATTTGCCATGTTAATTCCAGTTTGATTTATTAGCTCTTGTATCTTGGAAAATCCACAATTTTTTTGTAATATATCAATCAAAACCCACATCTATACCTCAGGATAACCACACCTCCTGAAAAGCCTACTAGAACAACTTACTTTAATTTGTAAGCTGGTTAATACGTTGCAACTCATCTCACATACGGTTTCATCTGTGCCTGTCAAAACTGCTTAAATTCTTTTAATGTTATAAAGCTGTGTAAACTGGTTATCACTGAAACTCCCAAATAAGTTTATATTTGGAATAAAAAGATTATTCAGATTTCATGGATTTGCATGTATGTCCTTAGTAAAACCTTACATCCCTAGTTCAACTTGTCCTTTTATTCCTGTCATACAATGCTACATGAAATTTTTCCTGCCCACCCTTCTGGCTCAATTATTTTCAAACTCATTTCCGTCAAACATGCATATATACAACCCTCAAATGTTAAATGCGACATTTTTTTCCTTTTATAAATTCTTACAGAGTCTCTTAAGAGAAGGCTGCTTAGACAGAAAGAAGCTGGGAAGTGAAAGATGGTTTTTCTTTACTTGTTTGAATTAGAAATTCAGAGCAAGTCTTTGCTGGAAGGCTACATACTACTTAAAAGACAAAGATATCCCAACTAGTAAGGCAGTCAAATTTGATTAACAGATGAGAAGGGAACTTTCATGGTCTGATTAGATTGTTTTGTTATTTTGTTAATTCTTACTTAACAACTGGAAGAAAATGTCACTTTCCTAAAGTCCTAACCCTTCCAATTTTCAATTAAATGCTGAGAGAGTTCACGTTACAAAGATCTCTGAAAAAACCATGCTAGAGTAGATATGCCATTCCTCGTAGATAATAGTGAAACCTTCTAAAAAACTTTCGGGCCTTCCTATGGGTCATAAAATAGTAGCAATTAAAAGTTTCCCTTCTTGCATCTGCCCCTAGAAATGCTAACAATCTTTGCCTCGGAGCTAATCCATCTTCATTGCTGGAGTAACTATTTGCAGTCTCCCTTTTAAGCTTACACTTAAGATCCCTAGGATCTGTATCCTCACATCCATGTTGATTCTACAAAGAACACAAATTATCCATATATTGTGTTTCATGCTTTAACTAAATGTTTTTAATATTTTTTACACATTTTACATGGCGGCCAAATGAAATATCTAAGCCTTCACTTATGGAGCTCAGAGGTATTGGATCAGGTGGTTTTCCACAACAGCATATCCATTTATCGAGCTGTAAAGCACTAGTTAACTGGAGAAAGAGCTCCAGTAGATTCTTTAGCTTAGTTAACTGACTAGAGTAGTGAGGTGCAAATAACCTGTTGTTGCCTCAGACACTAATGGTTTGCACCCTTCCCCAGAAACTATTTCAGACATGGATGTTTTAAAAAGTCAGTAGCTTTACAATGTTTTTAAATTAAGTACATGTTAACTACAGTTAGCAATAACCAGTGTAACACTGACGTGCCATTGTGAATTTACAGATTTCAGGAGACTCAGTCTATAATCAAGATTAAAACAGCCCCTAACACTAAAAACTTCTGTCACAACAATTTAAAGTAAGATGCCTTTTTTCTTTTTAAATCACAAAGCTAGCACTAGCCTAGAAGGGAAAAACAAACTCATTCCCCTTTTTTCCTCTCACCATTCATGACTTTTGCTAATATAGCCAGAGATAATGAGAAAGGTTTAGCATATATTTTGGCTTTGCTTTCTTCCAGGCTTTAGATGAAAATCATTCTAGCAATTTGAAGAAAAAAAAAATCATTCCAGTAATTTATTAAAATTAAATAATATAGCCAGTTCCCCAGTAGACTTTTGCCTGCAAAGAAAGTGCTTTCAAAATGAACCCTACTCAGACAAGCACTTTCACTAGTAACCCTTTCTCTGAGCCTCCCGACAGCCTGTGCTCCTCTGACCCGACTGTGTACATTTAGTGCAGTCCAGCAGAAGAGATCCTCTGTAATGCTTGGCAGAAAGGATTTGGATTACTATACTTGTGAGTCCTAATCCAGCCCATCTGCCATATGTTTTGACACCCCCATAAATCCTCTAACCTTTCTTAAGTAGTCATTTTCATCTGGGAAAAAAAATGAGCACTGATTTAGATCATATTTAACATCTTCCCTGCCTGCTAACAGTCAAGTAAAACCACTACAATTTTAGTCTTTGTGACTGTAGAAACTTTCTTCATTATCCTATCAAAATCCATCGGCATGACCCACCCACCTTGCCCATTTCCCTTCCTTTAAATCCTAATTCCTCACTTCATTATACTGCCCTTAAATAAGGTACTGCAGCAGATTTCTTCATTGGGCAGTCCCTGCCAAAGTTCAGTCATCACGTAAGTGGTATCCAAAGTATTTTCAAAGGACACTGTTCTTTTAACCTCACCTCGTGCATTTCACAAAGCAGCATTAAATACAGCACATGGTCAAGACAGTCCAGATATCAAAACCATCATACACAAAATGTTATTTTTAGAACTCAAGAAATGCAGAAATGAAAGTAGATAAGTCACTAGGTATTACTCATAGGAGTTTCTTTTCCAGCTTAGAGCTCCTTAAAAATATGTTGGCTTGAAAACTGGGATTTCCCTAAGTAGTAAAATGTTGCCAGATCACTAGACTGACAGTAACTTTTTTCCATCATAGGTAGAGGCTCCTGGATCACAGCTCAGCCAAGTTTGAGGCGAACTAGATTCAAAACATACTCCCACAGGGAATGAAGCTATTTGCCACAAGCCCTGCTGAGCCACAGTACTGAGGATGGAAGAGGCCTTTAAGACTGCCTGATCCCCAGCCCAGTGCACCAGCCCAGTTTGCTTTTGCTCATGTGACCCACCAAATGAGGTTCACTCACACTGGTGATACAACACCTGGCCTGAAGGTCTGTTTTAACTCTGAGTTGGAACTCTATCTATAGCTTGTCCAATATTGGGAGCAACTGCACATATATAATGACATTTATTTCTAGCATTATGATCCCACACAATTCTCCCTTGACAGGGAAAACAGTGCATTGATAAAACAGCTTAAGATGATCTTTATTGTAATTAGCCTATAGCACAAGGTAAACAGCACAGGCCTCCCACAGGGTCACAGCCTCCATCTGCTCTGGTGTTGGTCTCTTCCATAGGCCGCAGGTGAATCTCAGCACCCCTGTGGACCCCAATGGGCTGCAGGGGCACAGCTGCTCCATCATGGGCTCCATCATGGGCTCCATCATGGGCTCCATCATGGGCTCCATCATGGGCTCCATCATGGGCTCCATCATGGGCTGCAGAGGGACCTCAGCTCCAGCACCTGGAGCACCTCCTGCCCCTCCTTCTCCACTGACCTTGGTGTCTGCAGAGTTGTTCCCATGTTCTCACTCTGCTCTTCTCTGGCAGCAATTTTCATCTGCACAATAATTTTTTTTAACTCTTAAATATGTTATCACAGAGGCATTACTCTCATTCCTGACCGGCTCAGCCTTGGCCAGCGGCTGGTCTGTCCTGGAGCCAGTTGGCATTGGTTCTGCTGGATGTGGGCAAAGCTTCTGGCAGCTTCCTGAAGAAGCCACCGCTGCAGCCACCTTGTGACTACCAAAATCTGGCCTTACAAATCCAATACAAGGACTACAGTAGCTTGATAAATTTTGTTTGCACAAAGGCATTCTCTAAGTCCACACAGCCAAATACCATGTGATAATGGTGATGTTATGGATATCTATCTACTCAGATATAATCCACCTATCTGCAGCAGCAAGATCTTTACACCGATTAGAAACAGACTGGGACCAAAAGACATTCCCAAACTGCCAGACTGCTTAGGAATGCTGTCCAGCGCTACTGTTACACCACACTGGTAGAAAAGTGGTCCAACAGTCATACCTGCATTTCATTTAGCAAGTATTGTTTCATTTGAAAGGTTTTGCAGTGAAGGAAGGGTGCTGCACTTTCCATGCTAGACACATGAGAACTCACTAAATATCCAATTATGTTGTAAGGCAGAACTGGAATTCAAAATTATTTTGAAAAAACAGAGAAATGTTTAGAAAAACAAACCAGTATAAAAGACACGGGCAATACTAGCTGCTTAAAGCTACACAAGTATGGGAAGTGGAACAAGGAGTTGGTTCATCTTCAGAGAAGCATCAGAGATAATCAGAGATCACAAGCCACTCTTTTAAACCACTGGTAGAAAGGTAAACACTGTACTGAGACTACAGATGAAAGCATACCCTCCAAGATACGTAAAGTAATCCTTCCACTCTTCTCAGTACTAATAAATCCTAAAAGGGTCTGGTCCCTACACAGATCTTTCAGAAATAAAAGACGGAACTGGATAGAACAACATGACAGAGTAATCCACAGAAGTTCAAAGAAAACAAAAATAAGATTCCAGCTGTGTATAATGAGACCAGTTTGCCTCTGCCACACGGACTAGAAGGAAGCAGGGCAGTCTCACAGATGAGTGGCACGCTGAGGTGGGCAGCACAACTCAGCACTACACTTGAGCAAATTGACCAATAGGCCTGCAGAGTCCCAGGAGAAAGGAAGGTTTGGCCCAGTCCCACTGGGAAAGCAAACTGTTGTTTTTTTTTTTATTTTATTTGAACTTTTTAAAATATGGCAAATAAGCAGCAAAGTTATCTTGAAACTATACTCATAAAAAATAAAATCTAATTTTTAGAGTTTCATTCTAATTATTTTAGTAAAGGTTAAAAAACCCACAACATTTTAAAGAGAAACACAAATAATATTGAAACTCCATGTTAAAAACCTACTTATCAA
>JAWWMP010000041.1:39822689-39950465 GCA_035047865.1 Dendrocincla tyrannina | reverse complement strand
TCTTCCGATCTTACTTATCAACTCAGAAGGCATTTTATACTATCAAGAAAGATTCATGTAAGATCATAAAAGTAGTCACTTATCTCCTTTTATTAAAAAAAAAAGAAAATTTAAAGCGGATTTTTTGTGCAAATATTTTATTTTCAGATCTAGCAGTTCAGCAAAACAAGGAAAGTAAATCAGAACACATCTGTGTGACAAACTGAATACAGGTTATGCTGTAACTAAAAAATTATTTTAAAAAATTCTACCTCGCTCACCTCCCTTCTACACTCACAGAATGTATTTATTTATGAGTAGGATGGCCAAAAGACACTCTCAAGTAGCATAACTATTATGTAAGTCAGTAACCTTTACAAGTAGGAATGCAGTTCACAGCATCAGCCACTTACTAGTGATTTATTTCAGATGCAGTGCTTATTAAAAATAGCAGCCTAAAGGATAACTCCTGTGGTCTGGATGCAATCTCTGTTTAATTACTACTTATTCTATGCTATACTAGCATCACATTTCAAACAATGGGAACCACAAGGAACTGGAGAAGCTAAAAGCAACACAGCAATGGCTAAGAGTCTCAGAAAGCCTTGAGAAAAGTGAATTACAGTGAGAACCACACACCTTCAAGATTCAAAGTCCAACCAACAGCAGATGAAAGGTAATTCACAAAGAATGCTAACAAACAGTGGGTCACCACCACTGATGAAAAGCTTGGTTATCAAGTTTATTGACAGATACTCCTCTCAAACTCCTTGTCAAAACAGTCTGAAGCACACTTACATGCTCCTTGCTCACCTAACCTAGTCTTGCCTCCCATGTAGCTAACCAGGTAGGTATGAAGCACTGGCAATAAAATCCTGGAGATATATGCTTGAAAGTTTGAAGAGTAACACACTGGAGTAGAAAAAAAAAGGCAAAAAAACCCCAAACTACCTCATAAAAGAAATTATATGAACAACCTTTGTAAGATCTGACCTGTAAGTAGAGCAATCTTGAGAACCAAGACTGGGAAAATTACCATTTTAATAACAATTTCATTTGTTCCTCTTTTTCATTGGATTGCTAGCATTTTAATAGAATTGGTTATGGTCAAAGACTAATTTAAAGAAGAGAGAGCTTGCTGTGTCTTATGTTAACTACTGGGGAAATGTTTTTTGTATTTATTCCCTATTCAGTACCCTAAATAGAAATAGGAATGAACACCTGTTAGAAAATGAATAGAGAGAACAAATTAAATTTTTAGCAGAAAATAGCTCTGGCTAGTTACCACTACCGAATGACAGCAAAGAGCATTGCAAAGATACCACAGGAGTAGAAATGCACAAATATAAGAATATTTAGCTAATAATAAAAATTGCAAACACTTCAACAGAAAACCTTCTCAAAGGTATGTTTGATAAAAATAACAGAATGCCTTGAATAGGATGTCCCTACACAGAAGAGATGTAGAAAACAATATAAAAAAACATTGGTGGGGGTTTTTTCTACCCTTAAGAGGTACTTTTTAAGAGGTACTTAAAAGGATATATATGCATAGCCTTTTAAAAATACAAAATGCATTACCAGGGTCTGAATCAGAGATAAAGGTAAAACAACTGCTGACCTCAGTAATGCAAAGCCAA
Source organism: Dendrocincla tyrannina (assembly GCA_035047865.1). Taxonomy (NCBI): domain Eukaryota; kingdom Metazoa; phylum Chordata; class Aves; order Passeriformes; family Dendrocolaptidae; genus Dendrocincla; species Dendrocincla tyrannina. Next base: position 39,948,846 of record JAWWMP010000041.1, on the reverse strand, counting down.
ATCCTTAATCATCCAAATAAAGAGAGATTAAATATAGTGCAATAGAATATGGATGACAAAGCTTACTTCATGACATGGAATGTCATACTCTCCATTAAGCCAATGTGAAGAAATGAGGCAGTTAGCATTCTCCTGTGAACCAATATCAAGATACTTCTCAACCAAAGTGTTAGCGTGTAGAGAACTTGAAAGAGGTCAGTTACTGGCACTGTAAGATGCATGCTGAAACCCCTTAACCGATTACATTACACTTACTTGAAAGCCTGAACAGTTATATTGCTTAGCTTAATATAAGATCTTGAATAATTCATGTGAGGTAAGGATCTGTGGTCAAATCAGCTTAGCTGTAAAATAATCCAGCTTCTCTGAAGGAAATGAAAAATTGCATACTCTTTTAGAAGAAATGAAGAAATTTATTTTTTTAAATAAATTCAGTACCATTATCAAAGCATTTGTTTTAAATAAGTTTCTCAGCTTTTCAGAGAAAATAAAGGAGGAAGAAAAAAAAATGGTGCAAATAGAAATCACGTTGCCTGAACATATTCATCCATATTCACACAGATACAGACACACACCCAAAGCTATGCTTCGTAATTCCTCGTTTGCAGGTCCAATGCATTGCAAGTTTGTTTTGGGCATCAAAGTAGTAAATCCAACAGTCTTTCCTTAGCATTGCTCTAGTGCAAGCTGCCAGCCATCATTAAATTCATTCCGATCTCATTAATAAGTGAGGCTTGGAAATGCAGCATTTTGAAACCATAGAGAGATGATTTATAATGAGAATTCACTCAGTAGGAAGGCTGAAGTACAGCAGTTCTCTCTATGAGCTATCATAACAGAAAGCTATTTAATGAGTGTGGGATTTCTTCAGGAATTCAGAAGAGGCAAGGTTTGGAATAGGATATGTTACATTATGCAGAACATTTCTGCTACAGTAAAACTACCAAAATAAAAATTCTCAAAGTTCCTCCTATCTGGACTTTTTGAGTTGTTTTTAATAAGTACTTTCAAATCTACAAAACAAAGTTGTACAGATTAGCAGATAGACACAATTCAGTATAAAAAAAGTTAGTAATGTTTAATAAACTAAACTAGGTTGCCTAAGGTCAGACACTCCACAGTGAAAACAAGAAAAAATTGTGCCCTGAAGCAAGACATTGTTTAGCAAAGATAAAATAAAAAAGCAGAGATGTAACATTCCTCAGCAAACGCAGGAGGGGCCTGTGGCAGTGACCTGCCTCCTTGCAGGGGGAGCACGAAGCGAAGTGTGCTGATGACTCAAACTCAATTACATGCCAACCAGAACCCTCCCCTTAACCACCTTGAGATCAAAGCAACATCCAGCCTTCAATAATGATTTAAAAATAAGTAAATTTTCAGTAAACCATATACCATAATCTTCATGCTTGAGATGGGGACATAAGGGCTTTGCAAGCTAGAAATTATTCATCTTTCCTTTCAGATTACATTATTGAGTTCACTAAGGAAGGACAGCAGTGAGAAGGTGGGGAGAAGACAGCGGAGCACAGAATCCTTAAAATCAAAAATGAAGGCATAATTGGCTCAAATTGCTTTTATTTTCTAACTCCTAAATATAGACTGTGGCCTCTTGACAATATGAGAATTTAGACAGCAATGATGTTTTAGGAACTTTTTGTGTTTATTTTTTTCTGTTGTTTTCAGAGTCATCAGTTACTTGTGCAGAGTGACACTGTGTTAGTCCAATGAAGGAAAGAGCATAGGGGGTGGAAAGCTGAAGAAAGCGGTGCAACTTCATTAAGCCATGACTGCTACCAAAGATGTCTATCAAGACATCTGACTTCCAAGAATATCACTATCACAGCTGCAATCTTGTCACTCATTGCAACAAAACACATATCCCCACTACATCACAAAACTGAGACTTGTGACAGAAATACTTACATGAGAAGTTACAACTATTATACCTCGAGAAGTAACATTTCATTTTTCTGTCTTGAAAAAAACTACATTTCACTAAACGTAACATACACAGTCTCCATTAAAACAAGAAGTCCTTAAGCTATCATGCACAAAGAAGCATTACATGGCCACAAAACTCCTTCCCACCTGGCAGTCTTAAAAATATCCATTTTACACAAGCTACTTGTTTCCAGGGTCAGTATACAGATTACCTAGATGTCGTGCTAGTAAAGGCCCAAACTTCTGAGTCTGAAAGCTGCGTGACATATTTCCTTGTCCTGTGGAAGTATGCATCTCTTCAGCTTCATGATAATCCTCAGACAGTAAGATGAACTTCACTGTTTGTGCTTGTCTGTGCTTCAAACCATCTGCCCAACCCACAGATCATCAGCTCATCATTCTCCTGTCAAAAGCACCTTAAGGTTCCCTGTGAAACTTTCTCCATCTATCTCTCATAGATGGTACAGTTATCCTCAAATCACTTCAAAAGTGGAGAGTCTTCAAAGTTTGCTTACAAGTACTATGACAAAATGAACCTGATAAGAGATCAAGATGATTCTTCTGTCACCAGTTCTGACATAGATATACTGAATTATATTAAGCAGATTGCTTAACCACCTTCTGTCTTCTTTCACTCTAATCCTTCTCTACTGCCTCTAAATACACATATTCTAACAGTAGGAATTTGCAATTATGCTTTCTATGGTGTTCAAGAAGATTCTACCCCCAGAGAACTATCAATTATACAAATCATTAAGCATTACAGAGAATAGTAAACTCCTTTACTATGTGATCTGGAAATTTTCATCTAACATGCTTCTGCTGCACATATATCCAAACTAAGGAACAGTCTTCAGTGACTTTATTTTTGTCTTTCTTCGCTCTTAGCTCCTTTCACTGTTTGCTTCCGCCAAGTATTACCCTGAAATGCAATGCTGCTTTTGGAAAGATGGTGTCCACCATTTTGTCTAGTGCCTTATAAAATCTAACACACTTTTTAAGGTAATATAATTCAACACCTCTGCAATGAGGAGGGACATCTTCAACTAGATCGGGTTGCTCAGAGCAGCAAAAGAGAAGCTGTTAATCATTCACACACTTCTCAGCATTGCCAATGAATAAAAAAAATACATTTCTTGACCTTCCTTAGAGGAAAAAATAATAATAACCTTTAAAGACTAGGAGTATTCACACTTTATGGATTTATCTGGCTGGCAATATTTATTTCAGTGATGAAAAATTGGACTGAAAAGGCTAACATTTTAAATTACATACCTCCACACTTCATAAAAATTCCTTCTTATCTGCACAAGAACATAAAAGTCATTAACCAAAATACATTCAGGGGCAGAAATGACAACTGCTAATTTTTCCAGGAGTCCCTATGAAGGGACTTTGACATTTTTCCAGTTATTAAAAACTACATCTTCCACAACTCACACTCCTACACAGAAACTAAACTGTAAAGACTACGCTGTAGTTGTATTTGTAGTTCTTTGAAACAAACTTTCAGTACTGCTGGGTTGTTTGTCTGAGGTGATTTCTGAGATGAGTGCTTTAATATTAAAACAAAGAAATTATAAAAACATCAAAATGGTGAACACTCCAGCAACTCCATTTTCAATCACCTACCAGCTTAAACGCACCAACACCTCAAATGTTTGAAAGTGAAAAGCCTTCAACCATGAACCCCACAGAAACCATCCCTTTGTCAAGGCTAGTCTCCAAATTCCTTAGAAATCTTAATCATCTTAATTTCACAAATAGAAGAATTAGGCAGTTGAACTTTTTTTTTAGAAGACAGTATTTTCCTTCCTTTTGCTCCGTGACTTTACAGAATCATGGACACACCCTTCTTTTCAAGAGAACACCAAAATTTCCACATTTCAGTCTCTACTCCTTATCCAGATTATACAGATACTCTCTTCCTAAGACCGTCATGAGTATGCATGATTTGAGTCCCTTGTTTTGGAGAAGGCCTGAGCTCTGACATCTCATTCAATAAGTATTTAATTTATTATCTATTTGAGCACATTCTCATCACTGTCCATATAGCAGTCCTAGCATGCCACAGCACAAGCGGGATGAAGCAGTAAAAAATCCCGATGACACAGAAGTAAAGGCAGATGGTATTTGCAGACCTGGACAGGCTTTACAAGCACTCTGCACTTACACTTGTTAATGTATGCCTAAAAGGAGGTAACAACGGTTTCTAGGGGCCTTGTTCAGCTGCAGGCAACAGATGAACAGAACCTGAAGACACAACTTTTGGGCTCGTGTAATGTATAGTATCAACTGCGCCCTACCTCCTCCTCTGCATCCTGGCCAAGGTTTACATACTTTCCACATACTACAAGTATAAATAAAGAGTTTTTAAACCAAAAGTTAAATTATGAAGAACACCCTCTACTGCCTGCAACAGGCCTCCCTTGGACAGGAACAGTAACAGCTGGGGCTGACCTCACTTCTGTCAAATCCAGAGTCAGTCTCTGAATTTTATCACAGAAACAACTGGAAGGCTAGAAAACCCACTTCATTTTAATTTTTGTTATTAACCATTTCTGAAATCCTAGATTAAAAAGGTTTACATTCTTAAGCACTGGCCAAAACCATGAGGAGTATGTATATGGGTTTGTCTCTTTTTTTCTGTGAAAGCTGATATTCTCACAAGGACAGATGTTACGAGTGTATAATTCGTTGCCCAGAGTTTACAGTATGTGTGTGTGTTTTGCTAAAGGGCTGTGGCTTGTCAAGAGAGCACAAAACTTACTGCTTGTCTTAACAGGCAACTATGCACTGGTTCAATTGGATGTTGAGGAGGAGGGAGCTCGCTCTCAGAGAGCACTAAATGAAAAAACGCTGCTGCAGTGCAGGGAAATCTGTGGGAAGCAAAGAGCCATGAGGATGGGAACAGAAAGCTTAAGGAAATTGGGGAACCAAGTCTCAGAGAAAACTAGAAGACTCTTCTAGAGACCCACAGGAGACCACAAAGATCTATCTAATAAACAAGGGGAAAATAATAGGCCTTTCCCTTGCAGGGATGAAAGTAGGCAAGGACAAAACCTGCTTTCAAACATAGCTATTTGAATACACATCACCCGAAAATCTGCTATCTCTTTGACGTGATGCTGCTTTACTTTAGTATTTCTGTTAAAAAAAAAAAAAAAAGTTTTAAAGATTCTTGGTGCATTTGTGAGAGACTGAAAAAAAATTACTACTGACTCGAAACAACTCTGTTTGGTGGGGGAAGGAGCAGACTGGGTTCTGCAAAGGAGGAATGGTGCTCTGTCCCCACACCCCAGCTCCTTGAAGAGCCTCTAATGCAGCTGATGGTCACTGGTACACTGGGAGCACTGCTCTCCACATCACACCCTCCAGAGACCCCTAACCCAGCCCAGAATGCCTATTAGCCATTGGCATGCCTGAAACCCTACACCACACCCCCTGGAGGCCCCTAAGATGGATCCCAAAAAGGCTGGCAGACCAGAAGCCCCGCCTGGCACAGGCGGGTGGCCATAGAATTCAGAGCAAATAAAACCAACACCACAAGTACTCCACATTGTCACAGCCTTATTATCCTTGGATTTGTGTTAGCTGGTTCTACACCTGATCTAAGGCAGCAGTTATAATTGTCTTGCCTTCCATCCCTCTTCTAATTTTCTTTTCTTGGTATTTCAGTAACTTGAACCTGGATGGGTTGGAATTTGCTACATCAATGCTTTGTGAAATGCTTTATGTTGACTGAATGTTTGCTTTAAACTTTTGCCAAGTGCTCTTATTTTCTAAAGTTTTCCAATAAAAGTGTGTTATCACAGAATCACTGTGATAACTGAGAATCACTGTGATACTGAGTTGGAAGGGATCCACAAGGATCAGTGAATCCAACTGCTGATCCTGCACAGGACCATCTCCAAGAGTCACACCACATGCCCAAGCGTATTGTCCAAATGCTTCCTGAACTCTGTCACTCCCCTGGGGAGCCTGTTCCAGTGTCCACTCACCCTCTGGGTGAAGAACCTTTTTCTAATATCCAACCTAAACCTCCCCTGACACAACTTCAGGCCATCCCCTCAGGTCCTGTCCCTGGTCAGCACAGAGAAGAGATCGGTGTCTGCCTCTCCTCTTCCTCTAACAAGGAAGTTGTAAATGCAATGAGGTCTCCCCTCAGTCTCCTCCAGGCTGAACAGACCAAGTGACCTCAGCCCTTTCTCACACAGCTTCTCCTCGCGGCCCTTCACCATATTCATTGCCCTCCTTTGGAGACTCTTGAATAGCTTAATATCTTTCTTATATTGCAGTGCCCCAAACTGCACACAATATTCCAGGTGAGGCCACTCCAGTGCAGAGCAGAGCAGGACAATCCTGTCCCTCGACCGGCTGGTGATGCTTTGCCTGATGCCCCCCAGGACACAGTTGGCCCTCCTGGCTGCCAGGGCACTGCTGACTCACATTCAACCTGCCATCCACCAGGAACCCCAGGTCCCTTTCCATGGCACTGCTTTCCAGCATCTCATTCCCCAGTCTGTACAAACATCCAGGGTTGCCTCATCCCAGGTGCAAAATCTGGCACTTTCCCTTGTTGAACTTCATATGGTTGGTGATTGTCCAGTCCTCTAATTCATCAAGGTCTCTCTGCAGGGCCCCACCAGGGTAGTATCTAACTTTCTCTGAGGATGCAGCTAGTATTGCTAGAACATTTGCTAACTTCTTAGAAAGTAAATTTTATCTTTTATCCCACAATTGTAACTCGCACAAAATTTTTATTTTAAAATGTTATTAACACTAAGCATGCTTCCTTTTACAGCTGTAGACTGGAAAAGGTTATTTTACAAATCAGTAAGAAAGAAAAGGGTATCCTTTGCATGTTAAAACATGGACTTTGAAATTCTCAAAAGAAATAAAAATCAAAAAACATAATATGGTTTGCAAAAATTCCAGCACTTTTTCATCTCATGTTTTTTTTTTTTTCTGTGACAAGATACATAGTGAATAGGAAAAGGCTTGTGAAATTGGAAGCATGCTTCAAAGAAAAATACATTCAGATGAAGACTTACAGATATGTAAGTATGGTTAGAAAGGGTAAGAAGCAGCTAAAAGATACCTTATTCTTGAAATTTCACTTAACAAAGACTGTGCTCCAGACAAGTCATTTTGATAGCTCAGCATAAGTATGTTTCAGTGCCATCTAGCTAACACTCAAGGTAACTTGCATCACTGCACAAGGATTTATTTTTATTGCAAATATCTCTCCTTCAATTAAAAAAAAAAAAAAAGAAAGAAAAAGGAAAAAGAAAAAATGGAGAAGTGTAATATTGTTTTTCTTCAGATCCATCAGAGTGTTGAAGCATAAAAAATTTGGGTTGCTCTTGAAATACTTGAGCTTTGATGTATTTACGTGAGGAATGTTAAAAATGTAACCCCAAATCCCTTTATGCTGTGACCGAGTTCTTGATCTGGACAGATCCACATGAGTGAGTACTTTAAATACTGCTCTTTCAAGTATAAACGTATTAGGTGTCATTATGCAACCCGTCTGTTTAATTATTTGGAGCCATACAGAAATGTTGAGTCAAATAAAGAAAAAAAAAGCAAAGAAAGAATAACATTTCAACTTGTTTCAATAAATGCAAAGAGTATTAATGTCCAGAGAAAAGAAATTTGTAAAAGCAAGTGAAGAACATATTTTGAAGAGTAGTATGCTTTAAATCCTCTGATACTTCATTTTGTCTCTGCCACAGTATAGGTTTCTAGATAAGAAAAGACATTTGCAGTCCTGAACACGTCACTGTGACTGTGTTAACACCAACTAAAAATGTGCAAGCTCTTTCTGAACTTTAATCAAAATTCTCCAGATTAAAATCACTTGACAGGCTAACACTACTCCATCCAGCCCAAAAGAAATGGGAGGAAAAATGATGTATTTTGAAAAACTAATATATCCTCTAAAACACATAATTGAATCATAACAGTCCAGTTTAAAATCTTTCTAGCTGGAGAGCGTACCATTCAAACCTCTTTAGAACTGTCTGACTAGTCAAGATATACCTGCTAAGTCATGCCATTGAAAATCTCAGAGAAGAATAAATGCAAAACAAAAACAATGCTTGTTTTCATCTGCACAGGAACTGTGTTTTGGATTACAGACTGTGAGAGCATGCAAAATGAATACACTTAGCAAACAAACAGACAAAATTAAACAGAAAAAACCCACAAAACAAAAACCACAGCAATTCCAAAAATCAGTCAAGCAAAAACCAAAGAACAAAACAAAATAAAAATCAAATAAACAAAATCAACCAAACAAAAACCCCAAGAAACTGCAAAATTTCAAAGGCACCAATCACAAAACTGGGGATCGTTGTACAAAGATCAAATGTAGCTCCTAGATAATTCTGCAGTAAAGTAACTCTTAACATTCTCCTGTTATGTAACCTTTTAGTATTTAATCCCCTTGTTCTTTTATTCTTATGTTCTTTTTTTCCTAAGATTTAACAAATTCCCCTCCACATACCTAGCAAAACTTTTTGCCAATAGTTTAACAGGTTTCTCAAAGGGCATTGCAAAACATTTCAGGAAGGATATCCTGGAGAAGAAGAAATGTCACTGAACAAAACACATGTTGGATCAAGACAGGAACAGGTACAGGAACAGGTACAAGAACTTGCCCCTGAGATCCATTTTTTGTCCTCCAGTTGAGCAGAAGCAACACCTACAAGCTTGCTCGAGCAAACTCCTCCTTCCCTCTCTGCCCTCCCACATCCATTCCTGGTCTTCTTCTTTGCCCACCTTGAGACTCTGTTCAATACAGACCCCTCTTCCCTCATCATCACCCTTCCCACCAGCTGCCTCAACACAAACTCCCTCTCTAGCAGCCAGCTGGGACACCTCTTCTGGTTGCAGATCGGTAAGGAGCAAGGGAAGAGCAGGGAAGGACAGTAGTAGGCACGACAAGGCAGAAGGAGCTTTGCAAAGCACCTGTATGACAGTGAAAGAACACCTTCTAAAATGAGCCTGAAGAAAAATGAGGTGGCAACTGGATTAAAGGTGAGGTGTTCAGAGTAGTAATGTTTTTCATAGACTATACTTGTGCAGACTAAAGAAAAATTCCACATACTGAAGGCAGAGAGAGAGCACTCAGAGAATGAATTGGAAGGGACTTGGCTGGACAAGCTGCTAAAATAACTACTTAAGAACTCTCCCATCCTGATAGACATACAGACAAACTCCACAACACCTAATAAGACTGAATATTTTTTCATTGATTTGAGGGGGTTTGGGGGTTTGGTGATCTGTTTTTGTTACCACTGCAATGGTAAATTTATTTGAATGAATAAATCAACTATTCTTCAGCTGACCATGACAATTTCCAATTGACAATAGCCACCAGCTTACGCAAATTGATCTCCTTTTGTGAATTAACTACCTTCATTCTTTCATTTACATTAACTACTTAGGGATAAGCCTAAAGTTTCCAGCAGAGTCTAAAGAGGTCTAAAACAGCTTTGAGAAATCCAAGCTAAGCTTTTGGGGTGGATAAAGAAATGAAGAATGAAAGAAGGTACTTCGAGATATTTTTAGTTGGCTAATCGTCTTTATGTTATCTGAAGTCAAAAATTTCCCTTAAGCCTTCACTGGTCTATGCGTCTGAGCTGTAAACAGACTAATAAATAAAAAGTATTACTGTATATGTCAAACTTCTGTTTTCACAGTCATAATCACGTCTTTTCAACAGTCTTGCCCATAAAAAACCCAGATATTAGAGGATGTGAGCCACTGAAAAATTAAGAACAGTCACAATCATTCACCCAAGATATAACCGATCTCAAATTCTCCCCACGTTCCATCACTGCATCTGGGGGGGGGGAAAAAAAAAAGAAAATAAAAAACCACAAACCAGACCTAACAAACCCAGGCAGTAAAGAACACAAAGCAAATTTGGTACAGTTAAAGTATGTTTGATAAGCTACTGAATGTCTATAACAGTTTGAAAAGCAGCATCTCTCTTCTCCAAGACCAGTCAGCTGTCCCTCTGGGACAGTGCTGAGCGCACCTTTTTACTAGACAGAGATGTGCACATGGTACTTGCTCATGGAGCAATGTTCACAGACAACCCATACAGTGCTCTACCCTGGAAACAAAGTTAAAAGAGGAATAGGAGCCTGGAAAGTGTCACATATCTGGGAATGTAAAGCCTTTTTAGAAATTAGCTCAGCTTTTCTTAGCTTCTCATATCCATCCTGGATCCCACTCTGTACAGCCCTTGGGCAACTAGAAATAGCTTGTACAAAAAGTTGCTATGTTCCAAAAATTTATCATAACAGCCTACTATGGAAGAAACAGTTTCATAAATAACTTAAACCAAAGGTGGACATGTTTTTTTCTACACCATATAACAGTACTTTGTACATGTTAAAAAAAGGTCTTGTGTAAGGATTAATGAATTCCAGAAATTGAAATTATTTTAGAAGTGATCTTTTGACCTCACACAATTTTTCCACAATGATTGAAAACCATCAGTATGTGTTAATTCCACTGCCAACATTGGCATTCTTACAGAAAACTTTTTCTCTGCTATGCAGACCTATGAGATTAGACAACTTGTCCAACAGATTAGAGTAATTGTATTAATTCCTAGATAAATATGTCTAGTGGGAATTCTGTCTGGTTTGGCCATCATGGCTGAGCTGAAGCACATCCATCAAATTGTCAATCACCTCCTGATGAGCATTCAGGATTTGTGACTCTGCTGGGAAATGCTGGGTGGTGCTTTATCAGGTGCAGCACTCGTACAGAGAGCAGGAGGAGGGAGGGAAGCAGCAGAGGAGGCACTGGGCAAATTTGTGGAATCTGACCTTTCACTTTGGGCACCTCCTTGGATTTTTGCCTTGTCCCAGGTGGCCAACAGTCATGCTATTTTATAGAAATCTTTTCTTACGTGTGAAATGTTCCAGTGCAGGTTCCTAACAGACTGCACATCTGGCATAATATGCAAACATGGCCCATGTGAGGCCCCAAATTAGCAGACCAGCAAGGAAGCCTGTACAGGTGGGAAAAACCACCTCTTCAAGAGAAAACCTCTGTTGTGCCAAACTACCTTAGCTGCATTAAAGAGTGAACTGTTAAGAGAAATGTGAAGATAGAGCAGGTTTTCATACTGCTATGGTAGCCAGTGCAGCAGATAAAGCACGAAAGAAGAAACTTAGCACTGAATAGCAGTGGTATTCCCCCCATAAACTACGAGATCTATATGCAAAACACATTTCTCTAAAGATTAAGGTATTTCCAACCTTTACACTGCTTTCTTCATGGCTACTGTAAATTATACAACTTGACAAAACTGATTAGAGTCTGATAAAATTAACAAACATAAAAGAAGGGGAACATCCACCACTTAGCTTAACTGGCATTCCTCTTGAAGGAATGAAGGGTTAATGGAGTCTGAAAGAGGGGTAGATGACAAAAGTTACTAATCTCTATGAATGGAGTTTAATTTAGGGTATAAAATTACAAATTGAAAAGTTGCAATTTTACCACTAGACAAAATTATCATATTCTGAAATTCTTCTGACACCAGGCTTTGTCTTGACACAAATTAATCTTCAGAATTTTAAGACTGATTATTCCGTATCTTTCCTATTTGAAAAATTTCTCAGTAAAGGAATCTCACAGACAAAAAAGATGTTTTCTAAAATTGCTGCTCTCTTAGAAATTTTATAAAAGGACTCCATTCATACATGAAAAGCCTGAAACCACAAACAGAGTGTGTTTTTCAAAGAAGAGGAATTTACACCATATTATTTACACCATACTATTTACAGACAGTCCTATTCCTTTCTATTTCTCAGCCTGAACTCTCTTGAGCCGTTTAACTACTTCCCAAAAATATATCAATAAACTTATAGCAAACCAGCCTATAAAAATGAACGTTTTAAGAGGATAGCTACTCATGGAAAGAATGGAAACAGTCTACTATCATTATTCCTAATCCACAGAAAAAGAATCTAGACAGAATAATGAACTCGTCTAGGGTAATAATAGGTCAATGGTAGAAACTGACAGAACCCAAGATATCTAAAAATCCTTCTCATCTTGCCACAATAGTTTAATACATGTTGGTAAACACAGCACAAGGCAACTATTTCAGCAAGGAATACTAAGGGGGGAAGGCAAATATTGTCAGTTTCCTCCAGAGAAATTTTACACTTTGAGGGTTTGACTTTTGAAGTAAACATTTTATTCCTTTTTCTGAAAAATTTCTGTGATAACCACCTACAAGAACAGTAATCACATTATATTGTCCTTTCCTAGTTACCTTTTCTAGAATGGACAAAACTTTCTAGAACTTTTGAGGGGACAAAACAAAATAAAATATGGTTATTACTTTAAAACACTAAAGCATTTAAACAGCTGCAGACCACTTTCAAGAAGCACTTCCACCACGCACAACCAGTTATTTTATTTTTAAAGGAAAAAAAAGAAAATATTCTTTGAAAGCTGTAAAGTAGCTTTAGAAAACCTGTAAGCAGATTGAGAACTTTGATCAAGTAGCCACACAGAATATCCTGTCTTAAACATTACAAAGAAGGAAAAAAAGAGGGGAAAAAACAATTCCTAATTACCATCTTGGTAACATTTTTAAGCAGGCTGGCCAAACCAAAGGAGTAGGTGACTCAGCATCAAACAGAACGTGAAGTATCACTCCTTGATACATAAATACTAGGAAACCCCGAGAGCATTTTTAATAGCTACTGTAAGTATTTAAAACTTTGGCCACAACCTGAAGAATCTTTCAGCTAATTGATGAGTTTTCCCCTATATGTGGTATTAAAATGAACATTTATGTACATAAATTGCATCCAAAGTCTTCCCAAAACTGTACACAGAGTATCAGTTTGGAAATTCCATAGAAAATACAGAGAAAGCAAAATGACAGGAGAAACCAGCATGACTTGGGTCACAGTGGGCACAGGTCTACATAGAGAGGACTAGTTTGGTGGCAGCCTTTTTTGAAGCATTCTATTTAAAAATGGAAAAAGAAATCAGAATGAAAACACACTGTCAGACAAATCTTGTTTTGTTATTTGTTTCTGTAAATTTTGAATGAGGAAGGTTTCAATATCAGTGAGGAGGACTGAAAAACAATTTTGTTTTGAATTCAGATATTCCAACAGAATACCTTCCTATTTCTGCATTGGGGGAGTAGGAATACATATCAGTATTCCATAAAAGCTTATGGAAGAGTGAGAAAAATTTAAAAAAAAATATTTTAAGCCACCTACACACAATTAGCTTGCAAGCATTAGCATTTATGAAGCCTTTCCACTGAGTCCACATATCATGACAAGAGATTTCATGCCTAATACAATGGTTTTTCAGAACTCAGAATGTGTTGCTGCTGCTTGGATTTTCCATATCTAACAAGGTGCTCCTGAATTATTTTTCTCTCGGGGCAACTTGAGGTCTGTTCTCTATTCCAATTACAATTTTAATGCAGCTTATAAATGTCCAGCTTTGAAAACATTGGTCCTCTGTCATATTGGCTTCTCCTTGACTGATGGACCCTAGAGCAAGTAAGTAGAAAGGTGGAAAGAAACACTAAGCATAGTAATGTAATCTGTTTGTCTTTTAAAATAAGCTTACACTAAAACTAGTTTCTGATACAACACCATCTAGAAATTAACTTGCTAAAGATCTTTTGTGAGATAAAACTTGTTAATTTTCTATCTGTAGTTTAGGAATACTAAACACGCTTTCTGTAGTTTTATGCTCTGTGCTAAATTTTGACCTAGACAATTTTTACAGCTAGGCTATAAATTCTAAAAATAAGTTTGGAACTAACATCTGCTTGTTGAGGCCAGTTTAGGAGGATACTGGGAGGAAAGAATCAACAATGTTATTTTGCTGAATGCGTGGGGAGAAGCTAACACTGAGATGGCTAAAAACGCCAAGGTTCAAGTATTATCAGGAAGAGTTCTGAAATTAAATTCCTTCTGGAGTACAAAATAGAACTTGAAGAATTCGAAAAGGAAGATACACAGCAGGAAACACAGTTGTACTAATCACTTGTAACTGTCAGACATGTGTTTTAATATATTTCTATTTCTGATTCACAATAAATTATCTTCTTCCAGTACTTGGCATCAGGTCTCTTTCTTTGAAGCCAGGTCCAAAATGTGTTGTTCCTTTACCCCTCCACACAGGGAACTATGTTGCTGAATCAGTCCATTCCCTTGACTCCTGAAGCACACAATGTCATGCTTGTGACAGAAATCCTGGTACCCCCTAGAGCACTGGGCTGACAGGATGGTACTTTCCTGGTTCATGCCTGAAACGTGCTCCCAGCAGTCATCTGTATAGTTACAGATTAGACGCTAAAACTGTCAGCTTAAGCCTTATCTTTTCCCACTGAGTTTTTCCTAAGCTCTCTCAGTGATGCAGATCTCAACAAGCTTTATGCTTGCTTACTAATTGAGAAGCACCCTGGGGTCTGAAGACTCCACTATAAATATACTGACTGATCGACTTTCATTAGTGATGTTACCTTCAGACTGACAAGTTTGGTTTTAAGTATTATACATAACATAGTTCATAAAGCAGAAGTCAGGGGGCTTCAGCTTTCTGTAAAAATGTATCTTAAGATTCACTAATTTTGTTGGATGATATTTCCCCTTTTAGGTTTGATGGGTGGATGAAGTGAGAACCTCCTGGTGTTTCACACATACTGTTAGGATGATTTACTTGAAGGCAGAAAGACATGACAGCATAACCTTGTAAGAGGTTGGTATTTTCCAGAGATACACAATAAAATGTTAAAATATGCTAAAAGCTCTTCAGCTTACCCCATGAACTCAAAAAAAAATCTACTGTCACTCATTTGTCTAGGCTTTCTAATCAGCTGCTGTTTAACATTCATCCAAATAATAGTTGACAGTATAAAGTAAGATTGGTCAAACACATTTTTAAATCCTTTTTAACAAACATTTCTGCTAGGCATAGAGAGAGACATGCACACCTCTCAATCTCACTGACAAAATAACTTCACATAGTGGTTATAGAGATGCATGGGCAATCAGCAAGTCTTTCAGTGTTTTTTTCCTACTTCATTTTCTTGCTGTAATTGTAAACACTATATATTTAGATAAGACTGAACTTTTCATCTTTAGATTAACATTGATGGCATTAAAGAAGAGAATAAAGAGCCAGGTCCCTGGGACAGTACAGAGCTAACCTGAGAGCAGTTGGTTTCTGTCTTTCCTAAAGTAAAGCCTTCTATGGCAAATTTGCAGTCTTGACATGTATAAAGTAATTGCATTTAGATTCGGTCTGTATGACATTGTTCTTCTAAAGCAAAGGGCTATTTTGCAGAAACTAGTTAAATAAAAGTCTTGCTCAGCTCTGATCTGTGGGATGGATATCACAGAGTCTGGACTTACATGTCTTACCAATGAGCTTATACAGCTAACTACCTCTCCTTTCTGAAGATTTACAGTTTTATAGGACATGACCTTAAGATATCAGACTGTGAATTCGGAACACATTCCACTTCCACAATGCATCTACCTTTTTCCTCCTGATTATAGCTTTTCTATGCTAACTCTGTTCACACCCCATAACAGGCTTCTGTCTTTAACTTGAAAGAATATTCTCACAACCTGGTATAAGAGAGGCTCATTCTTCACTAGAGAATATGAAAAAGTCCCTTCAAGCATTACACTTTTATTATTCAATTATTTATAAATTAACAGTCAACTCTGTCATCATTGTGCTAGACTTGCAAATTTTGTTTTCTGGCTTCCCTTATAAAAAATAAAATAAAAGCATCTAGCCCCTGACTTTCTGCAGCTCTTTTCTAGTTTCTAACATTTTTACCCATAATTATCCCATGTGGAGAAAATTCTGCAAAAGAGTTTTGACTTTCAAATGTTATATAGCAAGGAATAACTTCATTCTTGCATTATGGAAGAATGACACAGCCCACAGAATCTATTTCAAGCCTGATCATCTTTAGGAAGATATGACAGGATACACTTTCACAATTAGCATCTTCAAATTACACCTCTTTTAACATCTGGTTTGTATTTTGCAACACCACCACACAAAATTTCTTTACACAGTTGTCCTTTTTTTTTAAACAAATCCCTTGCATTAACTAGCATTTTTTTAAAACATATTTTCATCCACATTTCTAAACCATTTTTGGTAGCAGCACCTAATTGATTACATATATCCTCATAAAATGGAGGACTGTAAACTGCCTTTAATTCAATCCCAAGGGCACTCTTCTGAAGTAACAGTTAATAGCATAAGTTAGCAATACTTTGAAATGTTAAGTGAAAATAGCAAGGGCAAAGCTGTATCCTAACTTCAGGTATAGTAATTATTTCTTTTACCTGAGCGAACATCTGTGATCATGAGTTTTAGATTATAATTTCTTAGAAGCAAATTACCCTAATCTCTTAAAGTCACTTTGAAATTACACATCATTAAGTTTAGGTCCCTGTTTCCAGTTCCAAATGTATACTTGAGCACAACAGAGCACTTATTAAGAAATACTTGGCAGCACAAAAATTGCAGCAGATGGGCAAGGTGCACAGAGGCACAAGGATTGAGTCAAGTACGCCAAACAAACAAACAAATTTTTAAGAAGGCATGTTTTCAGATCCTCTGTTCTAATAAAAGAACAACATACACAAAACATATATTTCTTAGTCATCTGGAAATGTTTCAAATGTCCTCAAAAGACTACCTCTGTTAGCTTGAGAGCTGTCATTTGTCTCATCCCTTTTTAATTGTGGTATATTTGAGTCCTTTAATTTCAAAATCCTCTAAAAATTTCCTCTGGGACTCTTATAAAGTATTTACAAAGATGCAGACTAGTACAGATCTAAATATAAGTCTCCAACATTCCAGTTATTTGTGACACAGTCATTATACCTCTGGTTTCTCTGTCACCTACCCAGGTTTTCATCTACGTGGTAACAGTCTTAACAATACCAACATGAATTATTTTTAAAGTAAAATTGAGATGGAGAAGAAATATAGCAGAATAACAAGATTCAAAATTCAGACAACAAAATTTTAAAACTACTGTAAAGAATTTGTGTAGTTTCAATCGAATCATTTACATGTTAAAATTCAGAATAGCTAGGCAAGATGATCAACTATCTCTTCAGAAGTTTACTACTAGCGCAGTGTATGATCTACCTGCTAAATGAATGTATACGAAAATATAACTGCACACACATTCCTCTCTGTACACTATGACTTCTACTGAGTGGGAAACTAAAACATTAAAGCCTGACTTATAAATTAAACTACAAACTCAAGATCCAATGACATTATGAATACATATTTTTCTTATTACACTCCAGTCTCTTAATCGTCTTGTTTTACTTTACAATCTTTACAAACAAAAAGAATATAGGATTAGGTTCATGTATGTTCTTTTCTTCCCAGCTGCTCAAACTATGTTGTTATTTTTTTACAGTAATTTTAGTGACAAAGTCTTCATCCTGATTTTGCAGGGGTGTGGGATTTTGGGGGAGATGACAGGGTTTTGGTTTTGTCAGCCCCTCCTCATTTTCTCTAATGATGTTCTTCCTTTTTCTCTACTGCTAACAGTCTCTCACTTCACTCTTTGGCAACCACTACATCATTCTGGTTTTCACTGTCCTTGGATTTCTTCTGAAAGACATATCTGTCCATGTTTTCTTTTATTTCCCTTTTACAAAGGTAATGTCTGTTATTAAAAGCACTTGTTAACTTAATGAGAAAATGATATTTGGGCACAAAATCATGTCTAATGATCCTGATATTTACAATCACTGACCCACAACTTTCATATTTAAGCAGCCTCATGACAATCTTCTATTTTGTCCTGCAACATATCAAACGTGGATTTTTTCAACAGGCAGTTCAAATAGGCTAAAGCAATATTAACTGTGATTTAGCAATAGGAATTTTGACTCTGCATCAAGCATTTCAATGTGATCTTTATCCAAATAGTTTTTTGTGCATGCTTTGAAAAATATCACAGATTTTAACAGATGGGGATAAACCCCATGGGCATATGTACCATAATCCCATACTTAGATAGAGGAATCTTCTAGTAGAACAGTAATCCTTTATTGTCCGTTGCTGCTGTTAACTTTAGATGGCAAGTCCTTGGCATTCAGTGGGGCACCAAACAGTATGATGAATATGGAAATTGATTAACTAGACTTCACTGGCAGCCTCAGCTTCATTAACATTTCCTATCTGAAGTAGCTGTGGGTTAACATTTAGGATTTATTTATGTATTATGCACTACTGGATTTTTTACCATCCAAAGGACACAAGAAATGAAAGATTTTTCTTTCTGCATGATAGAGGGAACACAGTAATTTTTCTCTTCTCTGCTTATCTCTAATAATTTGAAAAATAGCAGGAGAACTTTGCTTCAGATGGGACTTTCAAAACCATGTATTAACTTATCAGAAAAATAAACACGTTTTAACCAATGATTTAACAGTTTAGATCTTGTTTAACCAGCCTCCCATTTGGGGGAGAGTATCTCTAGATAATCTCTCTTCAGGCCCAATCATTTCTGACCTAAACCAAGAAAACATAGTCAAATAGCAACCAAAGCCAAATTTGTGACATAAATCTTGACTAAGAACTTGTATAAGCTTCCAAACCAGTTTGTTCACTGAAGAAAAAAAGTTTAGCATTAGTTACAGCAGAACTAGATTACAAATTATTTTCACAGCCAGGAAAAACATCACTATTTCCCAGATACAAGTAGAGGTGCACCCATGCACACCACAAAGGCAGATTTTATTAGATCAACAAATATCTCAAGGGAATAACAATAAAAATAAATAAATAATAAAAACAAACAAACAAAAACAAACCAACAACTTTTGAACATGACACCCTGCTTCAGGGTAAGATCTTCACAGGACAAAGTCCAGAAAAAGTCAACATTCCCACATTAAAACCATGATCTTCACTCTGAAGGACAGCACATAGAACAAGGATGCAACATTCAAGTGCAGAACTGCAGAAGCTGTGACAATGTTAACTGGACATTTACATTTAATTAGGCTTTCACGAGGAGTCTGTGATTCTGCAAGCAGCCTGTGTAATTCACAATTGGCTGCACCAGCCAGCTAATGGCAGAATACACCAGTTTACAAAAAAAAAAAAAAATTTCAAAAAATTTACTTAATTCCTTTAATGAACAGAAAATTCAGTTTCCTTAAAAAGCACTTCTGGGACTTTTAGTCAGAAATTTTTGGAGCCGTTTTGCTGTGTATCTTCATGTTGGGAGGCTTGGAGAAAATCTGTTGATGCTGAGCAGCATGGCTTTTGGACTCACAAAAAAGGTTAAGCCTGCAATGAGTTTTCAGATATGTACATTTGGACTTCCTTTAAATAACTTTTTTTTTTAAAAGTATTAGTATTTTAAATTATTTGTGTATCACAGGAATAGAACATTTAATCAAAATACTGCAACCATGCCCAGAGGATGAAATAGCAAAACAGCAGACAGACGGATTTAAAAAGCTCCCTCTGAGGGTTTGAAGCTGTCTGCTACAAGTAAAACAATGCATTAAAACATGATTTTATTACCCCAGTGAGGTAGTAGGTCGGTTGCTAATTACCAAGTTAATAGAATGGAAGGTCACATACCAAATAAGATTTTATAAAATTTCACTTTTCATTAATCCGCCAAAACGTATAAGAAAATGCACAAATACTATATATAATAAGGACAGGGAACAGGTGCTGTATCATCTGGCTGATAAGAACAACTATGCTGATTAATATAGGAATATTTAACCTGTAGAGGTTCACAAATTTTCATATGCTCAACTTTTCAATCAATTCTTTTTTTTTTTCCACCATTACTGATTTCTCCCTTTTTTCCTTATAATTTAGGCAGCTAATCCAAAGACTTGGATGTAAGCAGGCACTGAAATTCTTTCATTCTAATATCACAGGGGGAAACCACAAATCTTACTTAAGATTGGTATAGACCTGAAGCTAAAAACACTGAGCATTAAAGACTAAGTAAAAGAGCAGCGTCGTCATTAATGAACTTACTAACTGCTGCTTCAGAATAAGGTTATAATTTCAGAATGAACTCATTTCTAGCAGGAAACCAGGATATAACTGAAGGATATACCTATGCCATGTAGCTGTTACATGGATATTTCACCTCCTTACTGGATGTAGATTTGCAGGTACAAATATGAGTAAGACAGATAGTAGTGAAGAGGTTGACACCTGTATCTTCATTATTTCACCTGCTGATGGCAGAGGTTATTATCAGATTATCAGAGCACAGAGGAGCCATCTGGGTGCCCCAGAGCCTTGGAGACCAACCTGAGAACACAAGGACATACCAACCTTTCTTGCTACTGCACAGTCACAGATTGCTGACAACACACCCTATCATGAGCAGGGCAGTGCCAAGGTAGAAAGGGTTATTTGCAAGAATCTAGAGCTAATATAATAACTGTCCATTTATATCAAGGTCTATGTTGGGAGTGGAAATAATTTTCTAGACTGAAAATCAATGGATTTAAAAGAGGCATGGTTTTTAAAGTTGCATTTAGAACCTACATCTTCAAAATACATCAACACAGAGCCATCAAAACAATAATTAAAATATAAACAAGTATTGATGGCATTTGTCTTCCCCCTCCGTCCAAAAAATTTGAGTTACATATAGTGCCTGAAGTGTAACTGCAGGTAAAATGTGGGATTCTAGATATCAAATAATCTGCCACAACTCTAGCCAGGTCACAGTTTTATCCGAAAGTATCCTAATATTGAGTAAGAAGCACAATTTTGAGCAAGTAAGGAATTTTTCTTCCCTCTTTTCAAACTTCATGATTAGAGATGAAATCATGAAAAGGTTTACTCCACAGATTTGCAAAACACTAAGCGAATTAAAAATTTCCAAAGTTAATGTTTAGCTCTCTATTATTAACACTTCTTTCTGGTTTTGAAAGGCCCAAGATGATGACACTGCCAACTGACTATAGGGTGTACTGATAAAATGAGAGCTCATAAATACTTGGGTCAAACTATGAAATCAGGGTATATATACCTGTCTGGCCAGCTTCCAACTTTGTGCTGTAGTACCAGTCTAGTATCAGGTGGCCAAGGATCCCATCTACTCGCCTTGCCTTTAAATCCATTTTTGCAGTCTGTACCCAGGTCCATTAAGTCAGCCAGCTTGGACACTTTCACATTGTACCATTATCACCAACTGCATACTATGGTACAGGTCTAACTTGACATGAGAGTTTCCTACCAATAAGATCTTTCACAGAAGTTGACTGAAATAATTGCTTAATGTTCTCTTCTAAGGAAAAATGTCACTACCAGAACAAAGACACATGGACAAAAGGTGGGGTGATTGGGGTTTTTTGTTTGTTTTGAGGGGAATTTTTTTTATTATTTTGGTTTTGTTTGGTATTTTTTTTCTTGTCTAGCTTGGGCCGGGGGACACTGATTGTTATGGTATGGCATGTATGTAGGTGAATCAGTAAGAGAACAGAGAAGGGGCAAAGGAAGCAAGGTAAAAATATATACTATGCAGATACCTTCTAGTTGAAAGGGGTTTAAAACTGGGATAAAGATACATAGCTTGATACTTTTTGTTCTGGAAGAAATTCTACTTGAGATTTTCTTTGTAACTGAACAGAATTGCATAATCATGGAACCTGGTATTTTTCAATCCATATTCTCAACCACAATTACCCACGAACTGTCAAGTTCTTGGTTAACAGCTCAGGTCAGAAGAGGTAAAAGTACAATGGTTTAAACAAACAAAGAAAAATCACTCTACAGAATTGCTAATGCTGACTTTCCTCAGATTTCAAATTACAAGAAGCCAAAAATGCTACATATGAAGTAGTCCAAAGAAGCAAGAGTTAAAGTTTAAAAAATTGGCACCGCTTCTATTTTGAAACTCAGGAGAGCTATTTTGTGGTTGTGTTTTGCCACTTCTAATAATGTGTTTTAAGGAGAAAAATCTCCAAGTAAGAGATAGAATTATAATAAACATGTATTTTAAAAATAAACCATAATCTCACAATCCCTACTAAATAAACACTGCTGTTGAGGCAAGATTCATTGTACTCTACAACAGTACAAGCTACCCAGGATGCTTTTAAAACATGCAGACTAAAACATGCAAAAAATTTAACCATAACCCCCAAAGTCCTGTTTTCTGGGAGAGAAAGAATTTACAGAGACTCAATACAATTCTACCCTCTCTTTTCCGTTGCTCCCTCATTGCCTTTATTAACTCAATATGTCCCCATACTAACTTTAAAGAGTTTGTTGCTATGGGAATTTAATTCCATATTTTATTGTCAAGGAGAAAAACAAGATTTTGGTGATTAAATGTCACAAAAGCTCTGACTTCAGCATAACCTAATCAAATCTACAGCCTTAAAAACAATCTGTGTATGTGTCTGAAAGTCTTACCATTCTGATCATAAAAAGGTACATATGTTCTACCTGGCATTTAAGAGCCAACTCCAAAAACTCTCTCCCCCTTCCCTTGAAAGCTTCTGGATCATTTTAACCTAATTTCTGCATGTGCATTTTTAACTAGCTTCCTAGAAACACAGGAATAAAAAATATTTTTGTTTTCCCCTTCTCCCAATGTGGATTATCTGCAGCATCAAGAAAGTCTTTTCTAAGTGACATTCAAGGTTAGTGAGGCTAGAAATTCACCTTCTAATAAGTGACCCATAAAGACAGCTACAGAATTGCAAGCCTGGGTTCCTTCCCTTCCCGTACCTAATCTACATTGCAGATGGAAAAAAAAAAATACATGCATATGTACAAAATACTGTCCAGTTCCTCCAGTAAATATGCTAAAAAATGTTTGCTGCCTTCTATCTTGTTTTCACTGTAAATCTCATACACTTGTACTTTCCCCCTTTTTAATATTGTGTCTAAAAAGGTTAATGTTTAGAATCACTCAGAGAAAGGGAGCACATAATCATCAAATCATTACAACTTAAATAAAAATGAGCATAAGCCAGGAAATTCAAAATTAAACCTAAAAACACAAGAAAAGTCTCCCTTGTGGGTTAGGGTTTGTGTATGTTCCCACTCCTTCAAAACACGTTCTCTCTGGTCTGAAATCAGAGCTCACACTCGTGTACCAGGAACAGCTCTTTCTTGCACAGGACTCTAGGAAGACAACTGAGAACGCATTTCTGTCAAACAGACTACTCAGGCAATGCTGTCAGAGCACTACAGTTCTGAAACTTACATGACTATAGTCAAAACGCTCAAAACTCAGGAGCCTGATATTCACATGCTCTCAGCATCGTCATCTTTCCCAAAGGCGCTGTAACACACTGCTAAGAGTTAGAACTCAGAGCATCCAGAAGCCGCACCTGCTCCCTAACCTATTTGATTCTGAGTGGGGTCATGCTTAAAGGTTTTCCCTCTTCTGACACTATTATTGCATGCCCAAACTGATGGGAGCAGAAAGTTTAGCTTGCTAAGCTTGATTAACCAAGTGCCATGTGTTCATTAGGAAAAGGACACCAGGAGCTACAAGCATTCAACACTTCATCAAGACATTTAGGAGTCTAAACATGAAATTAGGAGGCTAATGTAAAGTACTCATGACTGAACATACAGACACAGGTATAAATTTTGTGTGGCATTTAACAAACAAAATCCGTACTTGATGAATACAACCATGAATGCATGCATTTTAACCAAGGCACTAAAGCAGGTTTAAGCAGAAAGGCATTAACTCCTGAAGCAAATCAGTACAAAACAAATTACACCAGGAAACGTTCAACACATAAAAACATGACCAAACTTTAGCACTGTATGTTGCTTTTACCGTTTTGTGGCCAGTACCCAGACAACGGACTCATGGGAGAAGCAGAGCTAGAGGGAAAGGAACACGGCTTTCTAGCTCATGGACAAATGGAAAACTGAAAATTGGGCAAAGTTGCATATCCGTCAAAGTCCACAGGTACCCCAGTCCCCTTATCTCAGCATAAAATACATTAAAGTATTAAACATATAGAACGTTGACCAACCCTAAGAAAAAGCATGAAATTCAATTGGCTTTTAATACTGGTATTTTAAACAGAAAAATTGCCAGCTTCTGGAAAAACAGTTTTACAAAGCGTCTTTAACTAGGGAGCTAAAATAATTGCTAAGATGAAGAAAAAGCTACACCTGTAAATGCCTAATATTCTGAAACACAGTTGTTAGACATTATGATAAGCTTGGTGCTTTCAATTGATTCCTTAAATATTCTGAAAAACATTAAAAACTACAAGAGTAACATTTTCAAGTTGATCCTATTTGACACTTTTTTTCCAGTTTTACAGACTGGAAAGCAGTGAGCCCACCAAGACCCCGTAATTAAACAGCACCATGAAAATGTCATGCTGTTCCTGGTGTCAGCAACTGGCATACAACCTCAGAATGAAAAACAAGTGGTAACAAAACCTGCACAAAGCCTGAGAAAACTTTCTCACCTTGTGCCTCTTACAGAGATGAGCCCTTTTAAACCAGGGAGAATGTGCTGGTTTTGGCTGGTTTGTTAATTTTCTTCATGGTAGCTAGAATGGGGTATGTTTAGGATTTACTTGGATTTTGTGTTGGAAACAGCGCTGATAACACAGGGATGTTTTTGTTATGCTAAGCAGTGCTCACACAGTATCAAGGCCTTTTCTATTCCTCACACCACCCCACCAGAGAGGAGGCTCAGTGTGCACAAAGACACCTGACCACAGGGACATTCCAGACTGTATGGCATAGAAAACTGACGGAAGAAGGAGGAAAGGGCAGATATTCAGAGTGGTGGCGTTTGCCCTCCCAAGTAACTAACACATGACAGAGCCCTGCTCTCCTGGGGATGGCTGAACACCTGCCTGCCCATGGAGAGCAGTGAATTAATTCCTTGCTTCATTTGAGCATGCAGCTTTTGCTTTACCTATTAAACTGCCTTTATGTCAATCCACTAGTTTTCTAACTTTTTCCCTTTCCCATCCTACTGGGGGGAGCGTGCAAATGGCTGTGGGGGGGTTGGGTTTAAACCACAGCAGGGAAGAATGGAAGAACACAGCGTGCTTTGCATGCTACAATACAGTGTAAATCTTATGCATTACTGAATACAGTGACAACCCTTCTCTGGAAAACTAACCTCTCTGTTAAGCACATGGTTCTTCACACTTCCTGTAAATCTGAAAAGATTTTTTTTTTTTAAATTTACTTACTCATTTATTAAAGTAGACTTTGCCTTTTTCATCCTTCCAGAGAGACACTCTCAAATATAGGCTCCTAAATATTATTATAGACCTCAAACAGGTAGATAAAAGTAATGAGGATTTTAGTGGCAATTCCAATAAAGACATTACAGATTTAATATTAAAATATAATCCATATTATGCCAGTGTCACTGAATTCAGCAAGACAGCTTATGATTCTTCATTTTTAAAAGGATACAACATTGATACATTTGCCTTAGGATGCTGTATTTCTGTCATATGTGATCTGTTTAAATCCCCTCATGAAATTATTTTCAGGAAACAACAGCTATTTATGCATATTGATGTCCAATTCAGTACTACTCCACTGACTTCACACAGACCTGCAGGAGATCAATATCTCTGAGAAGATAGTGGAGGCTAATCTCGCTTTTCTTATTTCAGGATCAAACAGAAAAGCAGCAAGGAGCGGTGGGAACTACAGGAAACAGCAGTATTAGCTACTTGAAATTGTCAAGAGAGAGGTAAATTGCAAAAAGCTTCTTTTGTCTAGGAAATATCTGCTGGGGCAGGAGGAATGGTGGTCAAGACCGCACAGGCCCCATGCTGTTGCCATCCAGCAGGGTGAAGAGAAAAGCATCAGGCTGGCTCATCCGCAAAGATGAGCAATGTATGTGCAGGCACATTCATCTCATTTCCACAATTCTGCACAGCCTTAAAGCTGCCAGGAAAATTAACCCCCAACTGACCACTGCAGGCAGAGATGACAGGGAAAGCACGGGGCCCCAGCTGCCAACGGAGCCCTCGATCTTTTCCACAGCTCTTGAAATGCTAAAGGTTACCCAGACCACAAATGCAATATTTAACAGCTTAGCACACTTGAATATGCAGCTTTTGTTAGACAAAATGAACCTGTGGGAAGTCAGGTCATGTTTTGAAGCTGTAAATTATTTATTGTTTTTAACTGGAATAAAAGCAGTTTTAAGGAAAAGTATATTTACTAAATATCTGACTCCAAAAATTAAGTCTGTCCTGCAAGAGAGCAGATGCTATCCTAACAGTCTGTAAAATACTGTAATCACTATATTTCAAAGACACGGGTCACCCAAAAGAGAAATAACTTCCAAAATAATATGTTACTGACCAGATCTGCCAAAATATCAAGACGTGTGGGTAAGTTCAAGTGTAACATCCTTAGATGGCAGAAAATAAGCAGAAAATAGGTTTTAAATAATGATGAAACACTGCTGCGAAATAACATAACTTGTAGGTGGAGAAGAGGTGGAACATAAGCAAGACCAGCTTATGCTGGCTTCATTGCTAAGGCTTCATTACTGGCTTCATTGCTAAGGCTTCAGAGCTCCTCAGAAGAGAAGCATAAAATTGTAAATTTTAATCAAGAGCAGCATTTTATTTTGACATTGCTATCCAAAGCACAATAGTTTTAAAAGTAGCATCAAAGACTAAAGAATGCAGAAAGTGACTTGAAGTTTAGAGGGTTCTCAAAAATCAGTAGCTTTGTCTAATACTCAGCAGCAATCATACAAATAACCCACTACTAAGACTGCCACAAGGCCATAAAAGAAAGCAGAGTTTTATAAAACTTGATTTAGTGGTTGACCATGTCATCCATGGAGGCCCCAGGTTTACATCATTACCTTAAATAAAATATAAGCCTCCAATAAAATTGCTTTTTACAAAACCAATACTGTTATAATAGCACAGAAGGCTAGATAATGCATCCTGCAATCCAATTTGTGGTTCGTGTTAAGCTACAGATACCGATAACTAATTCCACATGTGAGACAGACCTCCCGGAGGGAGATTTTAATCAAATAAGTGATGGGAAAAGAGACATTTCCTTATTTTAGTATAACAAGCCTCCTATACTAACAATATGTTGATCTGGCAAAATGTTACTGTATTGCAGCAATGGAAATGAGTAGAACATACATCTGGTTTAGTTATTTCTGCAAGGCAGTTTGTACACATAAACCACAGAGCAATAAATACTTTATCATTACCGTTATATTAAAAATGCACTTTAAATGCATTTGCCCCATCTTTTTAACTACTAATGTTATCCAGTTCCAGTCCCACTTAAAAACAAACAAAAACACCCCCAAAAACTCCCAAGCAAACAAAAGAAAACCTAAAAAAGTCTCCACTAGATGAAAAAAGAGCGGCGCAGTAGGATTTGTATTAGCTTTGTACTATTAATTGGACAGAAGGCTATTGATTTTTTGCTCTCAAGCTGAATATTGCAAGTACAAAAGAATTAGGTCTCTAAATTTGCATATTTTCTTTAATTACAAATTTGATCACAGCTTTCTCCCATGTTCAAGTTCCCCCCTCACACTCCTTCACCTTTGATGGCTTAACTTGCACAAATCTAGCTGCTGACAGGTACAATCATCTGATACCTATCATACCTGGCAACTCAATCAATCTGTGTGCCTGCTACGGCAACTTACACTGCAAATGACTCAAGGTCTAAAGTATCAAAAAAAAATCAAACAAAATCTAACTTTCTTTCAGAAGGAATGCTTTGCTCCAGCAGAACACCACTTTTTTAATTGGTCTCATTTCAGACAACTAATTTATGACCACAATAATAAACACAATTCCATCAAAATCTTCTGACTTAAAGACAGCAAATACATTCTTGTCAGCCAGTCAGAATAAAACAGCTAACCAAATGAAATGGAATCCAGACTGACAACTTTTCCAGCCAAAGTGAGAGCATCACAGGCAGACGAGAATACAAGACTTGGCAAAAGGAAAACAATCAGCATCCAAGTTCTACTGAATAACCAATCCACAGATGACAGAAAAAAGAGCTGGATAGTTAAATAAGTAGCTATGATATACATTTTTAAGGTGCTTGAAGAATAGCTTCTAAAAGAGGGGCAACATTCATCTACTCTGCTGGTAGTTCTGCTCAGCAGCTGCCTTGTTCAGCAACCCTGCCAGTGTATTCAAATTGCACCAGGATGCTGTCATGTACTTGATGTGACAAATCAGGACTCACATGATATTTGGTGTTGTGTAGTAGCCATGACTTTATATTCATTGGATACTTGGCCCAAAGATAAGACCACAAAGAAAAACAACAGGCTTGTCACCCCAATACCCTTTCCAACCATCAGCTGGAGCATTTTTGAAGCGGGTTTTACCAGTTAATACTTCACTGACCATCCTGCAGACAGTCTAGTTTTACTGTTCTTTAAACATAAATAATCACGTCTCAGTTTCCTCAGAGGTACATTCTGAAAAAGCTTATAGAAGCCAAAAGTCATAGTCTGGCAGCATGACAGCCCAGGTCCTTAACCACCCACTCCTCCCAAATCCTCCTCTCTCTCAACATTCTTTCCTGTTTTCTGTTCCTGCACCTCCCCTCACAGTGTTTGCCACTGACCTATTTGTAGGGCAATGATGAGGATTGAATATAACTCAATTGATTCAGGTTTAAACTAACTCCTAAAGATATATCTGGGATATTTTGGGCAAGGCAGGGGACTGGTGCTTAAAGATTCCTTTTTCACCTGTATTTTCTCTTGGTTCAGTTTGCAGCACAGTCTAGGAAATAGATGCACCAGCTCAGCTGGACAGGATTGAGCTTGAAGGTGGAAAAAAGCTTGAAAGCCTGAGACTGGAAGGGGGAACACCTTTCTACTATTCCATTACAAAGCATTCAGTTTCCCTCCATTACTGTTTACTTAGGTAGTACATTTTTGAGCTAACCAACTTTAAAATTATTTTCCTCTCTTCCTTGGCTCCACTCTACCCTTTTCCTTCCAGTGCACTACAAGAGACCATAACTTTTTCCTCGACTGATCTTTTTGATGTCTTCTTTTTTCCCCTTTCTCCTGAAGTTGCCCTCTCCCAGTATTAAATGGGTAAAACACAAAGCACAAATTCCAAAACAGGCATACGAACACAACTATTTCTAATTGCCCAGACATTCTAATACAGAGCTCTCTGAGGAGAAAGGGTTTTGTACGGTGGAAAGTTTTTGATTTGGTTTAAACTGTACTCCACTCTTTTTACATGCTCAAGCCAGTTGGGATTACACAGGATGACTCTTCTGTAATAGCTATTTTGGTCTCATCAATTTACAGGGCAGAAATGTCTTTTCAAGCAAGGAAAAGTGATTGCAATACATTAAAAACAAACAAACAAAACAAACAAAAAAAAAAACCTTAATCAAAGTCTGTGCTTTAATTCTGCATAACACAAAAATTAATCTTAGCTACATACTTGCGTTTTTGATTATTTTAAATACAAAATTAAACAACAAAAAGCAAAAAAACCCACTTGTCTTTGTCAACATATATAAAGACAGAACCAAACTAAACCAAAAGCTTTAAGTAAAAAAACATAGTTGTGTTCTTACTAATGATTTCAAAAGAGACAGGTTATCACTTTAAAGTTTCCATCTTACAGCGCAATCATCCTCAATTTATTTAAAAATAAACTTAAATGTAATTTCAAATCAAAAGGACAGCATCTAACCTGCTTTCAGTCAGAATTTGTCATATATTGATCAGACATGCTACAATCAAAATGCAAATTTCTCAGCTCCAAGTGCATTGATCATTCTCAAGTTATTCAGATATCAACTAAATAGCATCCTCTGAAAGCATTTTCCAGTCTTCAGATGGAGCAGGCCAGAGACTCACCAACCTGACCATTCACTAAACAGTATTTTGTGTGAAAAGGTAAAATTCAAAGGCCAAAGGAAATATAAATACAGTAAGAAGGTGCTTCAGAAAATAATGAGTGATAAAGAGGCAATATACTAGAATAATTATTTTCAGTATCCTTTTTAGGTAAATCGTAATGGTTTTGTTGCCCTAAAGCATTTTTATCATACAATGTGCAGTTCTCCAGAAGATTAATACAGTTGCTTCAATTTGCTTTCAAGGTGCTACCTCTGTTCCTCTTTGCTACACCTGTCTTTATTTTTTAATTTACAATTATCTTTACAAAAGGCTTTTATTTCACTCCTTTATTGCCCTGGGAATGCTTGGGAAGAGCAAACTGTGATGCTAAAGGTAGAGGCCATGCAAAGCTGGCGTACAAAACACTATAAAGACAAGTACTGAAAAAGGAATGCTCGTAACAGGCTAGGTCAATGAAGATATTCCTGACATCCCCAGCCTTCCAAGACATTATATTCTTAAAAAATCTACATTATCGGTGAATGATTTTTGTAAAACTTAGATAATGAAGAAGCCTTCCTGGAGGTGCACTTTGTAACTGAAGCTCCCAGGTGAGCTCCTCAGTAATGAAACAAACAGAGGCAGTACATGAACCAAGAGAGGCTTCCCTGGTACAGAAGCAAAACTCAGTTAGAAGCACTCAGCCTGAACAGATGCGTGAGGAACAGGTAGCCTAGTAATTCAGTGAATTAGGAAATGGATTTCTGGCAGATCAAGAAAAATATTCATATTTTTGTTCACTGTAGTCTCTTCCCATAAAATTGCCTCCAGTTAAAATCCAATCTCCATATAGGTTTGTAATCTATAAAGTACAGAATTGTTATTTCCATCATTACAGACACCTCTGATGCTGGGTGAAAAATAACCCTCACAAGCCAGGTGTCCAAATTCAGAGCTCCACACCTAGGAAGAGAGGCCTCGTGTTCAAAAAGCTGGGATGTAGAAGCTTGGATTTCAGCTGTGTCACTTAGGTTACTTCTGGGCCAATTCTACCCTGTCCCTGAAGCAGAAAAGGAGGAGAAAGGGGAACAAAAGCTTTTCCCCATGGAAAGTTACTGAGAAGTATCTGCAAGGGTTTTGGTTTTGAGCAATGAGTGTTCAGTAACAAAAAACTTCCTAGGTGTTCAGAATTTTCTGAATGTTTAGACCACTGTTTAATTCTATAAAATAAGCTAACACTTGAGTTATTAACTAAACTCCTTGAAGCACATGAAAAGAAATCTCATCCTGTGCCTTTCAGCTGTTATATATGCACTTTAAAGAAAAGAAAAAAAAAATAAAAAACTTAATTGGCTTACTGCTTGTTTCTGCTCAAAATTAGGTGTACTATGTACCATATGGTATTTGGTTACTGACATTCAACAGAGGTCTTACATACTCCAATACACATGACTTTAATGAAAAAAAAAGTGTGTATATAAATGTTTAGGAAATGATTCTTTCCTTTTCAATTCTGCCAGAAAAGAGCATGGTAACGAAGTCAGCACATCACAGCAGTTTAAGAAGAAACTACCAGCAACTAGAGGTGTTTTTTTTTTTTTTTTTAAGTCTACGATTTTCCAGCTATATAGTCTATATGAACAGAAATCATCACCCTTATCAAAATCTACAATTTCTTTTCAATTCACTCGGACGAGAAATCAAAATTTTAAAATCAAGGTGTTTGAGATAGATTGCAAAGCCATAATTTATTTTATTGCTTTTCAAGTTTATGTCTCACTGACAACAGATGTTCATATGAAACATGTTCCTTTTGTTAAGTCAGTACTTTTCTGAAAGAAAGCCATTTCACTGGAAAGAAAATTACATATACTCAGCTTACTCATTCATACAGCAATTGATGTAAGGAAGTCTTGATTTCAGCTGGGGTTTCTGAAATACATGCAGTGTTGGGAGAGGGAAGCTATGGGGTTTTGGTGAGCTTGTTTGTTTGCTTATTTTGTTTGTTCTTGAACAAGAAGTTAAAAAATAAATAGTTATTTTGTTAAGGCAATGTTAAATTTAAAGCATAGCTCCTACTAGGGGAAGAAAAGATACACACCAAAGGAAGCCACTCAGGTCCTATGCATCTCTGTTAAACTAGAACAATAAGAGCTCCATCTTTGCCTCAGGGAGTCTGTAGATGGTATCAGCTATCACACTTGCACGCCTGACCAAACTAAGCTGAGTTTGCAAGATACAAGAGGATAAGAGCATGAATGAATTCTTTGAAAAAGGCAGTCAGATATCCAGTGCTCAACTCAGATATCCGGTGCATGTCAGTAAACAGAATGAGGGGACTGCTGGAAGTAAGGAAAGTAATTGAAGAAAATCCACCCCCAGAACCAAGGAATAGCAATGGCTAATAATACATTGTTTAAACAAAATCTAAAAACCCCATACTAAAGCTGTTTAAGTGTGCATTCAAAATTAGACACCTGCGCTCATTTCTGGGAGTTGACTAAACTACTAAGAATTATTGTGTACTTGAAAACTCATTTGACACCTGTTTAACAGTGATTGGTGCCTCACAAATAGCTTACAGCAAAGACAACTCACCTTGTATAAAGCAGAAATGATCTGATGCATTTTCAGTCGATGAAATACAAAGACATCATACACGGCTGAAATGGCCAGAACAGTCACTCCTTGCTCCTTCCACAGCATGCTGCATCCGGCACACAGCCCCGCTCCCAAGATCCAGCCCCAAGTACTTGGTGAGGAACCTCTGGTAGAGCAGTGCTTCACATAACACATCAGGGAAAGCAGAAAGAAGAGGCAGGCTCCAATGTCTGCCCTTCCTACAATTCCCGCTACAGCTTCTGTGTGGATGGGATGAGATGCAAACAGCAGGCCTGCTATCAAGGTCCAGTACCCATCTCCAAACAGAATCCTGGAGAAGTTTGTGAAAAGGCCTGTGACTGCAGCATGTAACAGGACATTTACAAGGTGATAGCCCCACGGGTCCATTCCCCCAACAGCATGGTTAATGCGGAAGGAAAGTGTGCAGAGTGGTCTGTAGGACTTGTGGCTCCCACTGTGAGTAAGCAGAGTCCCCCAGAAGTCATTATAGAAGATATGGATCCACGGCGTCTCAGGCAGAAGGTCCTGGTTTGTCTTGATAGCTCGACTGCAAAAGACAAACAGAAGTTTCATTTTAACAGAAGGAAAAGGGTAGAAAAGAAAGGCTGAGAAAATGCAATAACCCTACAACCACAACAAAGAACATCATTGCTTTGGTGCTGCTTTAATTCAAGCTTGAATTTCTACAGGAGGTGTTAAAAACTACATATCTATTGACTTCCTGCTAGAGCAAAATTTCCATATAAATTGGCTTTTAAAACATTAGAAACAGATGTTATGCTGTTTCCATTAAATTAAAACACCCTTCAGTGACATTCTTCTAAGTCTAACTCAGGAGTAATCAGTTAAGATTTGATGAGTTATAATTAAAATGTAAAAGAAACATGAAAAACTAGCAAACATTATTGGTGAGACAATGGATCCTCCCGTAATTCAGAACTAAAACCCCAACTGGCCTTTTATACTGAAATTTTAATTTAGATTTTGGAATGAATCTCTCCGATACAGATGAACAATAAATACAGAAGTCGGTAGGAGCATGCAAATCTCTGCTTCTGTACAGGGCACTCCCAAAACTGTCTTGTACATATTTTGACTGACAACATTTGCTGATAACACCTTGCTGGAGACAGACAACAGAATATTTCACAGACAGAAATATACATTCTCTTTAAATTTCTTCTATTTACAATAGAGGGAAATTTTTTTTCATTGTATTAGCTTATGAATTCAAGTCTGTCAGCTTGACTAGAAAAAAAAAAAAAAAACGCTGCAGTTTTCATTGTTTATGCATTCAACCACCCTGGCAAGGACTGGTGCCAGCCATTAGCAGTCTCCATGTCTAATCATTATTGAAAAAGTCTGTCTACTATAGCATTTGTACAAATCCAAAGATTTGCATTTAAAATTTATGCAGTGGGAGAAGGTGCGAGACCTGCTTAGTGCAAAAAGATGAGAAGAATTTAATTAGTTACTTATATTTAAGCAATTATTTAAAGATGCATTGCTGTTACTACTGAGCTTAACTCATTTAGCATTTATTTTATTAGGGCAATTAAGAATCCTACCAGTTCAAGAGTCTTCTATTCAAAATACTAAACAAGAGAGATGATTTATATCTAATTCTGCCCTCTATCTGCCCTTCCAACAAATATCCTCTTATAATTAATAATTTTTCAATTCAGAGAAGGGAGGGGGAGAAAAAGTGTGAAATGCAAGCCCACACGTAAAATGCATTACTCTAACTGATACTCCAAGACTCTCCTCACATCCTCCATTTCCTTGGAACCTGTATCCAAATCCCTTTTTTTTGTTGTTGTTTATTTTAATTGTATTAATTTCAGAAACGTTGTTCTTGTTCTGGAAAGAAAAATGCTCAAACACTGATACACTACGCCACAGAATCTCCACGCACATACTCCAAATACCATGCAGCTCAGCATTTCCATTGTCCGGAGCATACTGCTGTAATGCTTTCGGACACGCTTCCTCTCAGCATGTCCTTTTGTCTCTGAGCATACAGAGGTTACGGAGAGGTCAGCTTAAACCCTTTAAAGATCTGATGACGTTTTCTAGAATATTTGAAGATTTTGATTTTGACTGCTGCTTATGCAGTGGATCAGGTTGCCTGTATTTGTTTTCCCAACTCCACACACATTTTTCTCATTTTAGTCCAGTCACAAAAGAACACTAGAAGAAAACAAGACCTTTGTTTTCACACTATTTATCTTGTCCTTCCATGTAGTCCTTTCCTGAAACCTAATTCCTCTGTTTGTGATTTCAGTTTGTAGTATCACTCTCAAAACCACTATCAGAAAACTAGGAATTCAGCAAGAATAATGCAGGTGTTCAGTAAGAAACAATACATTCTCTGAGAAAAATATAATGTATTTAGACTCCAGGCTCCCAAAGGCTAAGAATGGCTATCAGCATTTAGAGCTGAAACCTTGAACTGCAAAAGCATTTTTTTGATTGGTGAAATAATAAGAAAATACGTGGCAACAATATTGCCAGCACAACCAGCCTCCCCTGAGGCGGTGCATTGTGCTACAAAGAGCCTAGACAGTGTTCCCATGAAATGATAGCTTTTATTGTTATCTTCTGCAAATGCGGCCACTTTCAAATCCCGAACCCACGTAACCACTTAGGAAAACGAAAACCAAAACCAACCAGAACTGTGGCTATCAGTACATGTGTAAAACAACTCCATACAACACTACTACGGTTCTGAAGAGACCAGCCCTCTCTCTACAACAAGTTTTCATGAAGCACATACTCATATTGGACTATGCCCCAACAAAACTGAACTGCTTTTCTCCATATCATAAAGAAATCCATTGTACACTCCAAAGATTCAGTAAAATTTTATTCACAGTCTTAGCAACAAATTTGATGCAAACTGGATCCTTTCCTGTTTAGACATGTCTCTATTAAAAATTATAAGAAAGAAAAAAACCCACACAATAAAAAAAAAAAACAAAAACAAAAGGAAGCCCTGAAGATACAGTACTGATCACCCTGCATTTGGGTATGGATTTCAGCAGGCAATTCTGAAATACTCCTGGTTTCTTGTGCATGGAAATGCAACACATTCTAGAACCTGCCAGTCAGCATGAAACATACAGAAGCTGCCAGTTCCAGCTTACTCAGTAGTTTAGTCAGGGCAAAAGCCCTATTTTTGAGAAATCAAGATTTTAAATACAGTTAAAAAATATGGTTATTTTTCAATGAAATATTTATAAGGGAAAAAAAGTCTAGCTAGTGCTTTGGGATATTAGAAAAGTCTAATACAAGAGCAAAGCTAGAGGTCTTAAAGCAAAGAAAGAAGTCTCTAATTGCTAAAGATCAACAACTACTCTGTTTCACACTATAAAATACACTTGGCCAACATCAGACTTGACTGCGCAGGAGGATACAGGAATACAAGCACCTGAGACACCATAGCCAAGCAGCTCTGTGTCATTTTACTCTCAATAAAAGTGAACGAAGTCTCAGTAACACAAAGATGGAGGTCAGACAGAAAGAGTCTGTGGGCTGAGTCCATCCCATGCACAACCAGCCAGGCTGTGCTCATCTGCATCCCTAGCCTCACTGTCTAGCCGCACTGGCAAGAAAAACATGAAGTGAAATGTTTATGTCTATGAAGAGTAAAGAAATACAAGTTCTGAAACTAATAAAAGAATAAATAGTATCAAATTGTTCACATCAGGGCCCTGAGAGCACTAATGAGCCTTCATAATCTGACATCTCCCTGAGGCTCCCACACCTTGCCCACAGTCCCAGGACCTCATGTCAGCTTCAGAGACAAGGGTGCATATCCCAGCCTGTCCTTGTTCCTAGGGAAGTGTCCAATGCCCAAGGCTGGGGCTGCCCCAGCTCCTGGCTGGGGCAAGACTGTTTTTCATTTAGTTACCAAATAACCAAGCTGTTAACTCTGCTTAGTTACCCATTTCAGCAGTAATTCTGAAAGCAACCCCTCCTCCCAGCCTGGCAGGTAGTGCCAAGCATGTTCCCAGTAAGCCATCCCATGCTAGCAGCCATCCTCACTCTCCACAGATAGAAAGCAATACTAATTGCAGGCTCTTGGATAAAGGAAACTACAAAATGCTTATTAGCCTTGTGTGCTGCTTCATTCACAGTTTACCTTGAGGTTATGTTCTGCAGATTAGTCCAATCTTTCTAATGGGCATCATAATCTCCCCAACTACATTCACCACTCTTCCGCAGAACTGCAAACTCTGTTCTCGCTAAATGGCAGCAGGTCACTCAAGAAATAATTTCTCAAAATTCCAACACAATTGGCATTTTTACTTTCAAGCAGCCTCTGCTAAACATTGCAGACTCAGTCAGGGAGCTTGCTTTCTTCAATTTGCAACGTCTGCCCACTTCATACATCCCAGGAGAAAGAGATATCTTATTCAGAATACAACAAATGGACAGGGTAGGGGGGTGAGAGGGGAGGAATCGGCAGCGTCAGCTAACAAGTCTTCAGAAATGGAAAGGTTAAGAAAGACAAAAAACTGTAAAGGCAAAATCATTATTCCTAGTCCACTCGAAAGAATCCTTCTGCCTCTTGCCATAAACCACTTATTTGCCCAGGTCAATATATACCTTGAGTGCAATTCACCGAGCTTTTTGCCATCAAACTAAAAAATGCCGGAGATCCAGCCATTCGCACGTGCACATCTACATGCATATACACACAAAAAAATTCCAGATGTTTTTAAAATTAACAGCTATATATGTCCTAAACTTCTGCGCTGGTGCTAAATTGATCCAGGTGTTAACACTAGGGTAAAAAAACAGATGCGACGTTCTAAAGTGATTTAACAAGTTAAGCCACATATCCAGCTTCAGTATTGCTAATGGTCCCCATATGCTGAAAATTAACATCAGTATTTGAAGCAGACAACACATTTTAAAGGAAAAGGAGAAATCCCAAACGTGCATGCCAGAAGCCATTGACGAGACCTCTCCACATAAAATAGATAGGCAGTAACTGACTGGCAAGTCTCTACTTGTAAGTTCTTCACTGTTTTTCCTCAAAGTCATTTTTAAATAGTATTAATTTAGGCCTTCTGGATAAATAGCAATAGGAAAGCACCCTAGAGTATTTTAACAGTGCATCTTAATGAGACACCCTAAGTATGCTTTCCAGATTATATGTTACTTGTATAGAAAACAAGACTGAAAACAGAGCCAGAGACTACTTTTTTGAGTACAAGCAGCTTCACATTCCCAAAGCACAGCAGCTAAGTCAATCTTCCAAGCTACGTACAGGATATCTGTTAGGCACATGGTGGTCAGAAAGCAGGCAAGTAGAGCTTGTCGTACACTGGACAATTCTCATACTTGCCCACAGAATACAACATACATGCAGTCTGTATTGACAGGATAAAGTAAAAGTCAGAAGATACTATTTAGTACGTAGAGATGGCTTAAGAAAGTAACAAGCCTAAGTACATGAAAACACATTCATCTAAATGTTTAATTATGGACTCAGGGGAACTATTTGCCATTCTGCTAGAATTCTGATGGCAATTATATCTTACATGTGGTGTATTAAAGTTCATTCTTTCTTAACAGTTGTGAAAGTGGAATTTAGCTACAAGTCCAGCAGGCAGTAAAGTTTTACCCATGCCACTTCACAAAAAAAAAAAAAACAACCCACCAAACCACCTCTACATTTCATATCAACTAGGGACACTTGCAGGAGACCAAAATCTCTGCATCCTCCGGGTTTCAAGTTGCAGCTTTCAGTTTCTCTTAAGCAAATTTGTTCTTAGATGAATCTCTAAGGAAAATGTAACAATTCAGCTGTTTTCAGACGGGAAATGCCAGGTAACAACTAGTTAAATGATATGCAAGATCCTGAGTTGCTAGCTGGCTCTGAGAACGCGTCTATACATACCAAACAGATTGAAGGAAACACCTAGGTTTAAATTATTTTTTAAGCCTAACATCACAAAACTGAAATTAATTTACTAGAACTTTTTGCCTAGTTAATCCCTGCCAATAGTATGGTCCTTTCCTAACTCTGTAGAAATATCTAAATGCACCAAACTCAGAACTCCAGCACTGAAGACAACACATAAGTTTCGTAGTGAAAGCTATTATCTCAACACAGTTAGTGCAGGACCTCTGGAAAATATATTAATAAATTATAATTTTAATTCTATATTTTGGACTATGACAGCAATTCCATAGTCAACCACAGTTTAGTACCAGAACAAGCAGGAAATACAAGTAAGTCTGGAAGCAGTGTTCTGCTCATAAAACTTTCTTGGATAACACTTTCCTCAATCAGATATAAGCAGAGTGGAAATATGGATAATATCAGATGATTGCAATCACTGCCAAAAATGAAGACAGACAAATTAAAATACTCAAGAAAATAAAAAACAAAATCACAGAGAAAGGTTGTTGCCTTCTATCACAGTATAAAAAC
This sequence comes from Dendrocincla tyrannina, assembly GCA_035047865.1. Taxonomy (NCBI): domain Eukaryota; kingdom Metazoa; phylum Chordata; class Aves; order Passeriformes; family Dendrocolaptidae; genus Dendrocincla; species Dendrocincla tyrannina. The sequence goes on along the minus strand of JAWWMP010000041.1, from coordinate 39,909,916 downwards.
ATACAAACTTTCTAAAATCTTTCTATACTGCACAATGTCTTTTAAAGAAATTGATCTTTCTAAATAAGCAACATAGAAAAAGTATATAAAAAACCAAAAACAAACAAAAAAAACCAACAACACAAAAGACATCTAAGCAAGGTAATTTGTTCCTTGTTTATGTCCATCAATGACTATCAGTTGTGGTTTGACTTTGTTTACCAGTAACTGGCTATGATCCAGCAGCCCATTAACTGCACACTTCTAGACTTTATACTTTTGCAACTGAAGATGCATGATATTATTCAAAAGAACGAAGTGGTGCCAATACTTACATTTAACACTGAATGCTAACAGGAATTGCCTTAACTACACTGAAGTATACTGCATGTATTGATCTTATTATTAACTAACAGAGCTTTGAAAATTTTAAACTAAAATTTCCAAACATTTTAGTTACAAGAAGGACGAGATGGCCTGAAAAACTTTTTCCACCTGGAACAAAAATATTTCAAAAGCTAACTATAAAGGCTTTGAACTGATTTATTCTCCATAGTATAAGCCTTTCCATTCTAAGTGTATCCTCATATGCTGAAAGAATATGGCCATAATATTAAACCCAAGTGCACCCCACTCCCTCTCTGTTTTAAGATTTAGCCTAAGATAACAAACACTAAAAGATGCACTATAGAAATTTGAAACCCTAATTAATTCCAACTGCCTGGCATAGTATTATTTGATTATTCATGCACAGGTTAAAACAAAAACAACAACAAAAAAATCAAACCAAAACAAAACAAAAACCAACCAACCCACACACTGGAAGGAAACCAGAGAAATAATTAATACTTTCATATGCTGAACAATGAATTACCAACAGTGCCCTCTCAGGACAAAGCTGATAAAAAGATAAGGAGAAGAACAGCTTCTGTCTTTGTGTCTACTCCCTGACTTTCTTCACCACAGTATGTACCATAGGTCTGTGAAAAGATACTTACATTCCTAAAGCCGAAAATGCTTTCTGCTATTCTCACAGCTATTTAATAAACTAGCTTCACTCCTGACTACACCATGCAACACAAAATTGCTAATTCTGTTCTTCTAAGACTTCAAAATACTTTGTACTTACCTGATACATATTTTTTAAAATACACATTCAAAGTTGCTCTTTAAAATATTCTTCAGTGCCACACTACTGCCTAGCAAGAACTCCTGATTTGTTTACTTTATATATGTATGTAATAGCAGCTTCTGAAGCATCATCAGAATTCATAGTTGGAATCTCTGCTGCCCTTTTCAAATTTATTTTAGATGATACAAGCAGGCCCAGCAAGCCTTATTAGATTTACCGTTCTGCAGTAGAATATGGCACTATACTATTTCTCTTCCCCAATTTCCATTGAAAAAAATAAAATATAAATAATTTTTGCCACTTCACCACACAGCAGCTCACAACAGTACAAGGACAGAAATTTTAAGGCTTGAAAATAAAGCAGTAAGAGTAGACATGTTGATTTTCTTAACCAAATTAATAGTACAGATATTAAAATTGTTTCACAGGTCAACCTCTGAATATACATAAACCCTTTCCAAGACACACACATTTTAAGCCATTATCTGAAAATAGAGGCACACATAGTGTAGTAAAACACAAGAGAGTTTATCAGCCATACACCAGTTCCATGACTACACAGTTCTCCATTCTTTGCAGTATGGGGCAGACTATATTGAGAAAAAAAGCTCAGCATTTGATTTTTGAAAAATTACATTTTTCCCCCATTTAATCTACTTTTGATACAGCATTCTCAGAAAGTTCAAGGAGATTATACAGAATCATGCCTAAGCCCATGACTCTTGTATACTCTAAATCTAAAGCCCAAAAGACGTTTTACGCAGCACTCTGATTTTGACTTTTAATTTTAGAGAAGCATTGAAGAGAATACCCAGGAACACATACAAATATAGAAATAATGAATAGAGGAGAAACCACTGAACCACAACATAACATACAGGCGCTCTTCTTTATTTATTTTTGGAGGGAAGGAAGGATAAAGAAATTCATCAAGGTTTTTGTGCCTAAGTTCCTTTCTTCAAGTCTTTTATTTAAGCAAAACAACCCTTCATTAACAAAGATCTGGTCTAAACTCGGAGTTTTACTGGTTTAACTGAAAAGCGTTACTCAAAATCTAATCAGCGAAAACATTTGGTGTATACATCTCCATAGAGGTCAATTCACAGTGTGTTTTAAAACTCATATGGAAGAAATGTCTGTATTGGAGGAGAGGGAAAAAAACCCAAATAATCCCAGACCCAGCTATCACTGGTCATGTTCATGTCACTCACTGTAAGAATCAAACGATCCGAGAACAGTCAGACCCACCTTCGCTTTAATTATACACAGAACTGGCAAGCATGGACTGGGCCATGCTGCAAACTATCAGCTTTGCAATCTGTGACCACACAGCAGTTTCCTGTCTCCAAGAAGTCTCCTCTTTCCTCCCTTCAGCCCCACTACAAGATATATAAATGCATAAAACTAATGTTCTGACATGTGCCACTTGTACACCCTATATCACTTTTGCTACCCAAAGGATATCCTGTTAGCAGATTTGTGGGGTGCATTGTTTGGGTCTGTTTTGTTTTTTTTAATAATATTGTACAGAAAAAACATTTTCCATTTAGGTTAAGCCTATTGTGGTACCTTACCAATATTCATGCTGAGGCCTTAAAAGACTACTTTTTATGGCAAGAAACTAGGACCCTTGGGTACTTTTTCTTGCAGTACTGTCCATTTTTAGTATAACTGCCCACACAAGTTGCCCAATTATATGAAAGAAACACACTGAAAAAGGTACCACTTTTAGACAGCAACTTCTGCTTAAAATTTTTCTTGCCACATACCACTTGTCTTCAAAGTCAATACTCTATTCCTAGTATAGTTTACTAGTTTGTCTGATACGCAGTCACCAGCGATTGTAGCCATAGTCCCATTTAAGGCAACTACTAAATAATAGTAAGGAGGGCAAGGGAAACCTTCCTGAGGGTTAAAAAAAAATTTATTCTCAGTCAGCTCCAAAGTCCAGTAATCATGAACTAAATGATGCATTGCCATTTCAATGAAATAGTCTGAGGCAACACACAAAGCAAAGCAAGCTTAACTTGATGGAAAAAGCAGCAAGAAACGTTAACATGTAGTTGAGGCTTACATTTCTCTGTGATAATAGTTTACTCACCAGTGTACCTCCTCAGAGGATTCCAAATTTAAAAATAGTGCAGCACTTTTCCTTCTCAGATTCCTATTATGCAAAATTCCTACCAAATACATAGAGGGGCTTAAAATCTATCTAGAAAGCATTTATGATAGACCTAGACTTTATCTTCAGGCCTTGCCATGGACATGTCAAACAAGTTCCTGTAAGCATTTCTATAATTTTATTTTTTTAGCAGAAAAAAAATGGAACTTGCTACAGAATTATGTCAAAACCAATTTTTATGAAAACTAAATTCTACCAAAAGGTAAAACAACCCAGATAATTAAAACCAATATTTTTTCACACAAAAATGTGTAATGACTTCTAGTGAATAGAGCCACTGTTCAGCATAGTCCTGGAACATGCTCCCCAGGAAGGTGGTAGAGTCACCATCCCTGGAAGTGTTCAAAAAAATGAGCACTCTATGGTATGGTTTAGGGGGCATAGTGCTATTTGGCCAAAGGTTGGACTTGATGACCTTGCAGATCTGTTTCAACCTTAATGATACTATGATTCTATGAATGAACTATGTTCTTTCCAGCTCTTCAGCTTCTTTACAGGAGGCACCATGGGATGCCCTTCATAAATGTACTTTTAATAGAGCAGACTGGCACCCACTCATTTGGAAAATGTCAATCCTACTGAAAACAGTTGAAATTAATTTTACTGAATTGTTTCATCTTGAAGGCTCAACAGTTTATCAAGATGCAGGGATTCTCTAGAGTAAAGCAAATTTTGTTGCATGTCATAGCAATTGCGAAAGACTAGAAATTTAAACCACAGCACTGTTTAAAATAAATTTGCTCTTAATTCCTTGGTTAGTGGGCAACAGTTTGGGGAATGACATCAAGAGGACTAATCACAGTTATTTTGGAAAAAAAAAAAAAGGGGCGGGGGGCTCTATTGTTGCTATTATATGCAAGTTTGCATCCAGCATACTCTCAAGGATTTTACGGAATGCAGTCAAAGACTGAGGTAAGAAGGCAGGAAATGACAAATTGGTTGAATTATGTTATCAAAACACACAGGATCAAATCCTGATTTCTGCTACATTAGCTTTAATTCACATTGGTTTTGGAATAACTTCCACTTTGTGTCACTGAAACCAGCAGGTTTTATAATCAACTGCAATTGGCATGAGCTTTTACAGCCTTTCTGTAGAGTTTTTAGCCTCCCAAGCATAAAAACAAAACAACCAAAACTCATTCTTTTCTATATTTTAGAACAGCTGTTGGGAGGCAGGCAGTAAGTAAAAAGATCTCAGACAGCAATTCAAGTAAACTGAAGCCATTACCTGAATCATATAACTGATCAACCTTCCTGACAATAAAACTAGAGCTAAGTCAAGTCAAACTGAAATACAAAAAGCAGGTAGCTTTGAGCTGAAGCAGAGCCAGATTTTCTAGTCTCTCCAATGCTATGCTAGTCAACTGCTTGCACCTTTCTCCACTAGCAATTTCTATGGGACTTTTTTTCTTTTTCCCCAAGCAGCTTTAACTTTCCAAAGTATCCTTCTATAAATGAAAGTCCAAAGATCCACTGGAAGATCAAACCAATATTTAACTGCTAGGCTTAACTCCCCTACTGTAACATTTAGGTCCAACCGCCCTTGACAGCAGCACACCAGAGGGCTGCAGTTTTCCTGGCAGATGAGAAAACTGAGGGCCACAAAAGGTTATGGTATTTCATAACACTGGCCTTTAGACAATGACAGCTGTAAGTTCTGCCTAGAGAGACCTATGGGGGAAAGCTGATCACACACAAAGGTTTATGAAAGCTTTTAAAAAGTAAACAGTTTGCTTCTTTCAGGAGTCTACATCAAAAAAAAATGGTCTACGAGAGCACAATTCATGCAGTATTTTACTAAGACAGAAATTGTAAGCTGTCTTTCAAAATTTCAGCACTGCTAAAGAACAGCGATAATTTTGCCCCTCTATTCAAAGAAGGAGGACTGCCTGAGATCACAATAAGAAACTTCAAACATGGGGGAAGAAAAATCACAGGTAGATTAAGAGAAAAACATGTAACTTAGTGCAAGGAAGGTGACCCAAACAAATCAGAGAACAGGCTGCCTGGGAAGGCCAGTCAGCACTTTCATTCAAAACCAGAAAAACAGCGGGTACTGTGTTGTTGCATTTTTTGACAAGGCTGATGTATTCTCTTCAACTATCTCATTTTCTCACATATGGATGGAAGAAATACAGCATTTCACCTTGGAGAGAAACAGCTTCAACTTCACGTGTCTGAACTCGAACAGAGTCTGTTTTCAGCTAGGGCTCTACCTGTGTTTTATATATCTTTTATGAAAGAGCAATGTAATGCCCTTTTTTAACCAAAAGAGCAACAGTCCACTTGAACCTAAGTGAATACCTATTGCCTGCGATGCTGGGGAAAGTTACTTCTTCAGGTTCAAGGTCCCTCTTTGCTGCCTCCCATGGCATTGTTAGCCACTGTAAATTTAATGAAGAAAATTATAGCTTGCCAGGCCATATAAAACAGCAGGATGTATTTATTTCTGCACAATAAAATCAACTTAGAGTAACATAATAAGGAATAAGCAGTTTCTGCTCTCTGAGACTTGCTTCTCTTTGTCGGGCATTTTTTGTATCATTGATTTTGCTACAAAGTAGTAAGAAATTCAAGATTTATTTCTCACCACAAGTAATTAGTTATTTGGAATACAGTGCTGTGTACACATCATAAATTTCCCAGGTTCCTCACATGTTGTGGTACACAGAAAGACACTGAGAAATTAATTATGATGTAGTCAATAAATAATACAGCTATCCAACTCACACATCCCATCCACTACGACAATGTGGCAGCAGAGGCGCATGAAGATTTCAGTGTAGACTGCCATGTTCTTTTAAGGAAATCCAAAGGAACGCTGAGACAGTAAGATATTGCTATCCAACAAAATTTTGCAAAAAATTACCTGGATGGTGCATATAATCATCCATACATACCTCATTCAAACCAACTTGATCACCCCATATAGTTCCTTCTCAATCCTAGGCTTTTAGGACAAAAGCATGTAGAAATTAGCGTGGAACAGAGGTGGCTTCTGGCTCATGAGAGGCACTTGGAGTCTACAGGAAACCCAAAAACTCACCATCACATTTTCCAGCTGGCTAGGAGTTGGAAGTCGCATCCCTGGAAATGGAATTGAGTCTAACTGGGAACTGCAGCAGTGTTGAGTAAGAGCCTTATTTCACAGGAAGACATTTCTGCTTGAATCCCAATGTTACAGTGAACGCTTAGCCGACTTCTCAGAAAAATAAAACAGTAGTTCTAAAGACACAAGATGCTCTAAATTTAATATTACTGGCCAACAAAACAGGTGAAATATTAAATTAAAGGTCACTTCTGTAGGCTGATATCCTGCAATTTTATGTATAAATCAAGTCAGGTGAGTTATTTCCAATAGCTATGAAAACATAAAATTGGTTTCAATGACCTCAGAGATACATATGCTTATTTGTGGTTATGGCCCCAGGCAACCCTGATATCAACCATTCCATTAAGTCAGAAGCATGGCACACAGCCAAGCTCCTGTAAGAGTTAAAGGTCTTGCACATACTTTCTTTGTGTGTTTATTTGAGTGGAATGGTGACTTTGGGTTTTGGGCCACCCATCACTTACAGACCTCCCATAATACTTAAAGGAACTGCTCAACTGAATCTTAGCATGCACCAATTAGCCTTGGGATATCGGCTCTTCAGATGTCAGATCATGAAAAACTGAAGCAACAGAGAAAAACACAACAGATCTTATCTGGAGATCTTTTAATGTGTATTTTTCTCGACAGACGAGTCATACGAGATTTTGGGTTCATTTTAATTACAATAGTAAAATAAACAATCTAAAAGCCCTTACACAGACAAAAGAAATAAAAAACTTCAATATAATAAAACAAGAAATAACTGTGACAATTATCGCAAAACAAAGGAAGTACTTCAGACCACTGTACTGGGGTTTTGGGGTCTTTTGGGTTTGGGTTTTTTTGTTTGTTTGTGGGGTTTATTTGGGGTGTTTTTTTGTTTGGTTTGGTTCTTTGCTTGTTTGGTTTGGGTCTTTTTAATAAATAAAATAACCTCTTTTTCCCTCTTTCTTCACCAGGGTCACAAAAAGAAGCTCTAACAGCTAATTCATATTATCAGGAATACCACAATGATATGGGGACATCAGAAACAAATTCTGATTTGAACATCCAAAATTAACGGGCATTGACAACAGTCTTAAGGACATCTTGCTAATAAATAAACATGCCATCAGTTTTTCATTCTGGGCTCCAGAGTCCTAAAAGTAATTAAAAAGCTTCAAAGCTTTTGGGTTTTAATTGAGGAAGGTTTTCATAGGACAAGAAAGCATCACTGTATGCTATTTCAACCTGTACAGCTGAGATCTCTCAAGACAAATTCACAAGGAAAAATGCTATGTCAAATGATCAGCAGAAGGAAAGATATTTGAAACTTGCTATCACATATAACAAAATTTATACTTACCTTGTTTTCTTGGTGCTGGTACTGCTATCTACCATAAAAGGTTTCTCTCAAGGACAGTAAGTATCAAATTGATACAAATAAAGAGAATGAGGTTTTTAAAACTCGCAAATAGCAGTCATCCTGATCCATTCTGGAATTCTTGGCCCCATGTCTTTATTTCAGATTGTAAATAGCAAACGAAAGAAAGCAGCAAGCAAAACGTAATAGAATAGGAACCAAACTGTGACGATGTTTTCTTTGAACAGCTGCCATAATAAAAGTTGTCATATACCAACTCCAGCATGATCAACTACCACTTTGATCAGCATGTAATAAGTTACACCAGTGTGTAGTATGTATACATACATACTACAATTGAGGAACTGCTGATTTAGGTAGTTGATTTAGTGCTATCATCTGAAGTTTTCAATTTGGCTTCCTCTCAGTAATAATAAATATCAATTAATAAAACTAAATTATTACTGTTGGCACAGTAACCTTTTTATAAAGTGAACGTTTCTTTATGGCCTTAAATAAAAAGAGGAAAGTATTGCCAAGAATAGTAGACACTGTGAATTCCTGAAACTCCACCTTTCCTGGCATCCAAGAGATTGCTAAAATAAGTTAATGGTTGCTCCAAACTGAATTCCACACTGCTCCTACCACAGAATGGACTAACTCAGAAAGAAAAGTTGCTAATTAGACACAGGGTAAAGACAACGCATCTCATCAGTCAGCACCTGTGATTTGAAAGAGTGCATCTGAATTACTCCTGAAAAGTAAAAGAGGATAGAAATAGACAAATTTTTAGGTTGCATACATATGTAAATGTTCCAATGGCCAGCTCAGCTTACCTCTTCGAAAAGGGGGGGGCAGGGATAAACCTGAAGTAGGATATTCACCGCATAAGGTAGAGATGGTAAGTACATTAGGTTCTCTTCCTCAAAACAGCACAAAAACTAATTTGCAGAATACCTTACTCTGATACAACACCCCACTCTGCTTCCTTCCCATCAGGTATGTTTTGCCTTTGTGGAATTAACTTAAATCCAGGAGAAACAATCCACCGTTCCTCTTGGTATTTATTACATGGCTTCTTACTGTCTGAAGGATGCTGATGTCTCTTAGATATGATTTTGTAATTTTTCAGAACTTAAATATATAGTGTGTAATTACTTTAACTGAAGTTTCACGGTGATGTTTTTTCAAGCTCAACTGATTACAGCTTGTTTAATGGATCTTGAAGAAAATACATTATTCACCTTAATAAGAATTTATGCAAATCACTGCCACTAGCTTCTACAGAAGATCTCTTCCATTAATTATAATTAGACTTTTTAGTCTTTGGCTTCTGTTTTTTTTTCTGCTAGCAAATTGTAAGCATGGACTGTTGGGGATTTTTTTTTCAGTTCTCAGGAATGAAACTTCATTGTTGTGATGTACAAACTCCTATAAAAGTGAACTAAGTGCAGAACCCCCTTCATCTCTGCCATTCAGATCAGATCTAAGTATATAACCCCAGATACCCATGACTGGAAAGAAGACAAAGAAAATTGGTCATTGGTGTTGATATACACATAAATTACTGCTTGGTTTTAGGAGAGTGATTTCATAGGGAAAATAAATAAAATGTTCAAATATTGGCATGTCTCCCCAGCACTCCTGAAACTCTCACAAATACCAAAAGATCCCTCTCTAAATATAATATTATAAAAATATATTTGGTACATATTTCAGTTTCTTGTCTACTTAGCATTAATACAAAAAAAACTTGCTTAAGTGGATAACTCTCCTTTGAATGTAGCCAGAAATATTTCAGATAGACAAGCTGCAACAGGTTAGAAAGAAACAATGCAGTAATAAGATTTGAACTATTTTCACAGGTACGGACTTACACTGAGGAAGGTGGTGCAAAGCTTTATACTGCAGAAGTTATGATTAATTAAATCATATATTAAGAAGCTATTTATGTTCAAGTGAAATCCTTATTGTATTGCAACTGATTTCTTAAAACCAGGTGCTTTGAGCTATGGAGTTTTGATACTCATTTTATTATCTGAGGCAAGGGAGGGAAAGTAGGAAAGTATTTCTGTTACAGCTTTTCCAACAGAGCATCTTAATTTTGGAGAACAACACAAGTGCAATGAATCTTGTATGTTCCCTTGGGGCTGGAGCTAGGCAGAACCCAGTCACTGCTTAGTTCCCACCCTCATTCTTGTGCAGTAAAATATCACCCCTGACCACAGAAACAACCCTGAATCACTCAGACTTCATCCATTCCCTTCATCAGACTCATTATTAATTTGGGAGAAGAAAGAAGGACAAGACAGGAAGCAACTGCCAGGCTCTTACCTAGAACTAGTGTAACAGTGAGCCTGTGAAGGATGAAGAAACCAACAAAAGTGCTTTAAAAACCTAAGGCTTTTTTACTGTATTGTAAAATGGAGTTTTGCTTTTTCCATGAGTTACCCTTTTCCTTCCCCAGACCCCTTATCTTCCTAATTAGTATGCAAGAATGTACCTTGGCCAGGCTATGTGAAAACCCTCCCTATTGGTCTGTTGTTAACCCTTTCCCCATTGGTCCTCAACCCTCAACTCCTATAGGCTGTGAAGCCCTATAAATACCCTGGCCAAGTGAATAAACTTTCTCTCTGCTTCCCTCTCCCACGGCTACTGTGTGTCCCTTTGCCGGAATGTCTAGGGACCACGTGGCTAAGGGGGGATGGGAAAGGGGGGAGCAAACCTCCCAGCTGCCGCAAACTAGAATTCACGGAAGCCAGTGTCAGTCTCCCTCTATTGCTCTTGAAGCCCCAGGATTCCAGTCCTAGAACACCTGTGTTAAAAGTAGTCTAACATACCTCTCACTGTTCTTGCCTTTCACTAGTGTTTGCCACCCTAGAGACCAATAGGGACAGAAATTAGGTAAAAAGCAAACAACTGCCTTGAGCAATCCATGTCCTACAAACTTACAGGCACCCACCGACGACAACTCCCTTTATGTGCCTTTTTCAAGTCTTCAGACATGGCATGTTTTCTGCAGCAAAATGGAAGTTCTAATCCACACTAATGGCTGCAATCATAGCTCCTATTCATAAAACAGAGGAATTCATAACTGGACATAGACATATTCCCTCACCTGTCACAGTTGTTTAATTGTGTGTCATTTAACTAGAAATTAAAGAGCACTTCCTCTCAGTAAAGCGAATGTGAAAATGGCTGACTGGTTCTAGGTTTATAGCCTTCTAATCCACATCAAATGTGCTCACAAAAAGAAGTTACCCCTCTCCAACTGTTAGCTCCAAAAAATCAATCAGGCTTCTGCAACTCAAGCTGGTTCTCTTTGAAGCTTATATAGCCTTGCCTTATGAACAAAGGTTTGGTGGATTAATTACAACTGAAATGACATTTATACAATGCAGTGCTAAACATTACAGATCTCAACAAGACATGGATAGGATACACCTACTGTGCCCCAAACAGTAACATTCAAAATTAATGTACAGGACAACCAGCTTGAGACAAACATAAAAACAAGAGTAAGGCTTCGGAGCAGCAAGCAGATTCATTCAAAATTAGAAGGCAAAGCAGAATATTAAACAGCCACATAAACAAGGTGAAACTGTTCTATGCTTTTAATTTGTAGGCAGAATTTGGCAGCTGGAACTTCATTAGCAATTCTCTAGGTGATGTATGAACCAGTTCAGCTTCCCATGACTGTACCTGTTCTGCAGGGCCAGCAGTAATAAAACTGACATAACAGCTAGACTCATAAAGGCAAAGAACACAACTTTTCAACACCCTCAATAAAGTGATGTGGTTTATTTTTTAAGCAGCCACTTAGCCCTTTTGGAAGCGTGGTCATGGTCAGATGACAGAAATGGAAAAAAAAGATTCAATTTTTTGAATTAATTTCTTGTAGGGACATAAATATTATAGCTGAAACACAACTTTCAAAGGAAAGAGGAGAAATGTGCAGGTGGTTTAGATCCACCGTTTGTACTTCATAGTTAATGGTATTGATCACTTGATTGCAAGTGACATGCTTGGTCATTTTTTTATGTTACACTGTAAGTGCAACTCACATCTTGTTTTGCCATTAACACTGTCTAATCTGCCAACTTCTTTCGAAGAGAAAACATATCTTGTTTTACAGAAAAATAATTTATATTCACCTGATGGGGATTATTTTTTTAAATCCAAATAACTAAAACATTCACCAGTATCCTAGTTCTCGTTTACATGCAGATGTGGCATTTAGAGACATGATTTAGTGCTGGACTGGACTCAGTGATCTTAGATATCTTTTTCAACGTAGAGTATTCTATAATTCCACAACTTCTAGGAAAAGGTACAATAACTTAGCAGGCACTAGACACTAGGATTCAGGAGAAAAGTCCAAATTAGTAGATATCCAAAACTTTTTCAGCTCATGGGGTAAAGTGGTCAGTATAAATAAAAACTAGCAATTCCAAGACAAATATTCCTGTAAAGAATTATTTTTCCATGACTGATGCTTTATTGGCTGATTTGCATTTTGTAAGAGTCACGTAGCCAAACACAGATAATCTAAAGAAAGATAATTACAGAAGCAGCACAAATCTAACATTCAGGTTTGGTTTGGGGTTTTTCTTATAAGTGATGCTTCCGGGTACAAAAAACATTCAACATTATAATGGCAAATTGCCTTTAAACACTGTAATTTCAAGAATTACAGTTTTTGAGCCTCAAGTATTTTTCTGCTCTAAGACTTCAGATTTACTCTGCTCTGGTCAAACCTTTTAACATTGCTTCAGTTCTACATCAGATTAGAAGACATTTCCCTCTCCTCCAGCTTTTTTTTTTTTTTTTTGCTTCTGTGTTCTCCCATTTTCATCTAAGAATGCAGGATTACTAAACCACACCAAGGGGAAAAAAAAAAAGTCAAACACTAATTAATACAATTACTTCTCCATGCTAAAGCAATGGCTAGGCATTTCTTCATGCCAGATTCTGAAATCTTACTCCTAAAAGCAGATCAGAAAACTTTTACATCTGACTGAGCTGTTGTGAACACACACCCCTCTATTTTTCTCCAACTACATGAACAGGTCTATCATCATGTATGTTGCTGTTTTATATGGGGTTTTTTAGTGTATGTATAAACTTCACACCTTCAAATGCCCCTCCCTAGGCATCACAAACACATTAAACATATTTGTGCAAAAACCAGTCAGCGTAATTTAGTGGGGAGGAAGCAAAGAAATGTGGAATTGATTCATTCATAGTACTGTCTCATTATGCCCAGGAGAGCCAGGAGTCTTAAGAGCAAGCACAGTCGTCTACTGTTCTGCATAAACAAAAGTTACAGTTAGCAAATTAGATTAAACCAAATTAAGCAGGTTTTTAATTCATAATGGGGGACATTCTCAGTACTGCTGATGGGTATTTAGACACCAACATTCTCACCTACAGTACTGTACAGGGGTGTTTTGAAAATTAATGTTAGTATAGCACTTCAAAAGTGTAAAATACTATATAAATACTGAAGGCCTTCAGTTCATGTTAATAAGAGTAGTTTAGCTAAATTCCCATTCATCATACTGCATGTAAGCATTTTATATTTTTCAAGTTCACAGACTGCCTATAAAAAGCCTGGAAAATACTTATTAGGCACTGAATAGAACACTACAAGCATGGACAGCCTCCAATTCTTTCTGCAATCAATTCTGAATGAGGTCAGCTCAGAGCAGTCACCTCACAGGAACACGAAGCCCCCATGAAATCACAGTTCCCAAATGAAAGGGCAAGGACTCAGAGTCTTTTTGACTGCCATGACCCAAAAAGCTGTAGAGGGCAATGAGACTGCTTTAACTACTGTGAACTTTGAATCATGTTTTAGAGGTCAACATTTATTAGCTGAGTAACCAAAAGAAGCTAGCATCTTCATTACTCAAAAAATCCATTGCACTAAAAAAAGAAGTTGTGTAACAGCTTCCCAATATCTTCTCCTTCCTCCCCACCACCAGTTTCTGAACAATATAATGTTGGTTTTCATACTGCACTGTAAAAATTTCTAGGCTCTGAAGTGTGAAAGGTCACCTGGAATAAGCACACATGCTACTGCATCTACCTGCTATACACAACCTACATAACCATTACTGATGTGAAAAATAGGTTCCTTCACCTGTAATCAAATCAAGAAGAGACATTTATCAGCCTTACATTAAACAGTACAGTTGGAGAAAAACATCACTTTTGGACAGCACTGCTAATTCCTTGACAGAAGAAATGGTTCTGCATGAAAGGACCAGCGGTGGATGTTTTGCACTGTGTCCCATATCCTTGTCAGTAGTCCTCTACCTGGCTACGTTTCCCAACAGAGAGGTTAAAAACCAATACTCCATTCTGCACTATTTATACAAGATTTTTTAAACCCTCTAACAGGATAATTTATTCCATTCCAATATCAAATAGTCTATTTGTTATGGTTTAACCTCAATTGACAACTCCCTTGAAATTTATATGGGCTACTAAAACCAGGTGAACTTACATAATGATACATATATGAATTATATATGAATATACCCTGAACCATAGAATATTCTGAGTTGGGACACTCACAAGGATCATCGGAGCCCAACTCCTGGCCCTGCACAAGGCAACTCCAAAAATTACACCATCTTCCTGAGAGCATTGTCCAAACACTTCTTGAACTGTCAGGCTTGGTGCCGTGACCACCTCCTTGGTGAGTCCCTTCCAGAGCTTGACCAACCCCTTGGGAAAAGAAACTTTTCCTAATATCCAGCCTAAAACTTCCTTGACACAGCTTCATGCCATTCCCTCAGGTCCTACTGCTGGTCACCAGAGAGAAGAGATCAATGCCCGCCCCTCCACTTCCCCTCCTGAGAAAGCTGCAGACAGTGATGAGGTCTTCCCTCAGACTACTCTTCTCCAGGCTGAACAAATCAAGTGGCCTCAGACATTCCTCATACTGCTTCCACTCAAGACCCTTCACCATCTTTGTTGCTCTCCTTTGGATGCCCTCTAATAGCTTTATATCCATTTTATGTTGTGGTGCCCAAAACTGCACACAGTACTTGAGGCAAGCACCTATGGCCAGAACAACAAAGGGAAAATTCATATAAATACTTCTGTAAGCAAAAAGGACTGAAAGTATTTCAGTGGTTCTAGGTAAGTATGCATAAGATAGAGGTATTACTGATCTTTTCCATAATCTCTTCTGCACAGAGATCATATACTGGTAGTCTGTGCAGAAACACACCTAAATTTAAACCTCTCACAGCAGTCTAATAATAAGCCTCATTGAACAAGCTGGTGTGAAGCTACATTAAACAGTTCACATTTTCAAATCAGCATCAAAAATAGAAAAATCATACTTTGTATATGCACTCACAAGATCAACAGGATATCAATATAATTCTCTTTGCTATCACTTTGAGACTACACGAATAGACCCTTTTACATTCTGCAGAAGTTGATAATCATTTCAGAGGTCAAATGCTTGGTGTTAGCACAGCAATGTCAAAGTTTTATGCAACACGAATGAGAAAAGGGTTCCTGGCATTCACACTTCACTTAGATCTCCAGTTCCAGATGCTTGGCTTCAACAGTAATATTAAAAGAGTCATGACTTCATTTCAGAACATCATTTCTGTTCTTAAGACTTGAGTAGCAACTTTCACCACCAGTGAGTTTTATATTCATACAAGGCAATAGGGGTCAGTCAGATGTTGGTTTAGGAGCCCATACCTGAAAAGACATCTGAATACACACCAGAGTCCTGCCATCACCACTCACACAAGCCACATACACTGCTACCTGTTCCAAATAGCAGTGATATTTACGCAACTGATTTCTACAGCTGAATTAAGCCCACTACATCTGATGGGACCCATTTTATTGGCACATCCAAGCCTCCAGGGTCTTCTGACATTTATGTACAAATCATAGTCTATCAAAAGGAACACTGTTGACTATAGCCAGGATAAAGGGCCAAAAATGGTAAATAGTGGCACTGAATATAGAAGGTTTATCCTTTTAAAAGGATGACTAGATTGCTAATCTAAGCAATTTGAGAATAAATTTGAGTGACTCTCGTACTCTAATGGCAATTAGACTACTCATAGAAGACTAAAGCTAGAATACTACAATACTACATTACACAATTGCTTTCCACTGCCATTCCACATGCAAGTAAAATACTTGAAAAACTACCCCAAGAGCTAAACGCTCAGCAATAAGGCTTTTCATTTACGTTATTAAGCTAAAAGTAAGTTCACTTTATAATGTCTTTTAAACAAAATCACGTTTTAAAATCTCTGTGGAGTCCCTGCCTTTTCACGCAGGATATTTTAATTTTAATTAAAGTTGATTGAATAGTGCTACTATTCTGACAGTAGCAATGGTTTAGTGCACCTACCCCAGGCTTTTTGCAGGATCTGCCCCAAAGCAAGAAGTCAAAAAGCTTCAGACCTTGTTATTGACGCAGTTTATCTATTCTTAGTGAATTTTTACTTCCCCCTCAAACTCTTTTTAAAAGTATCAACAATGGGCATGGAAAAAAGCAGCAAGCAACCAGAGGGGATAAATAAAACCACTATGAGTTACAGACAGAAAGAACAACATGGGCAATACTTTAGCACACAACAGCACAGTAATCCTTCCTTTCTCTGTTTTCAGACTTTGGGGGTTATTGAAAGCAAGAAAGAAAAGCCAGGACCAAAAACACAATAATTAAATTACAACATATGAAAAAATTTCCCATGATTCCTTTAAATATCTAATCACAAGGATGTGCTTACAGGCAGACTTGCTCATTTTGAGTCAGATTTTTTTAATTAAGGTTCTGTCATGAACAGTACAACTATTTAATTTGTTGCCGGTTCACTGCTTAAATGATGTGTGCTGTACATCTTATTAGGGAGATGGGTAATAAGGTTGTCCCTTAACATCAGCTGATTGCTGCAGCTTTGGGTCACATTGAACCATCTGGAAGAGCAGAAAATTATGCCTCCAAAGTTCCAAAGACCAACAGAAACCTCACAAGTTGGAGGAGCTTTTGGAACTGGCTTTATCAAACATGTTACCTCTCTGGTCTAATGAAACATCACTTAGAGAACACATACCCATCACTACCTTCATGGTGTCACATAACTCAAGATTACCACAATTCTAATGCCTATTGAAATACACAGAGAAACTCTTTACGGATGTATTTTAAAAACCTCTTGATGCAAAACTCCTTTGTAGTAGAGCAATTAAAAGAAAATTATTTACCTTGCTGTAATGAGGAGTACTACAAAGACCATGAGGAGTTCAAGTGTTATACTTATGTAGGTGTACATACATTGTTAATGGAGAACTCAGTTTTAAATGCAAGAAGTAAAATGAAAACAGAACAAGCACTAACTTGCTTGACAAATGAAAATAATTACAAATAGTCATACCTCCTCCCTTTTTCCTTCATATATTTTCTTTGGAAGACATTAGTTTGATGGAATGGAGAGAGATTGTATCATTAACGGGAAGTGTACAAGTAATATCGCTAAGACATTATATGGTTTTCTCCTGCTGAAAAGAAAAATAGCAGCTCAGTGTTTGGGACTCCGCTTGAGCTCTGTGCTGAAGGCAATCATTCCTGTAGAGGGTCCCATTTGGGAATTTTCTTTCTTCTGTTGTGGGTGGAGAGGAATAAAATCCTACTTATTACTTAAGAAAACATAATAGTCCAGGAAGAAAAATATCAGGGGCTAATATTTCCATTGAACAACATTACAGGGCAGAAAAATCAAAAAGACATGTAAAAGAGCTTTTAGGATTTAAATGGAAGCACATATCTGGATCTCGCTTCACTGACGAAAGTGGGATTTTGACAATGAATTAGCTTCAGAAAGATCTGGATTTATGTGAATAGCCTAGCAGTATGAAAAATGGAAGTTCAGCAATTAATCAGTTAACTTTGCAAACAATCACATTTCATGCCAAATTCTCCTTTCAAAGACTCCTCATGTCTTTGTAGGACATGAAGTAAGTTATAGGCTTTAAAAATTTCATATACAATGAAAGAGTTGCTGTTGCTCCATGCTTATGACTATGACCAACACAATAACAAAGTATCAGTCAGTACGTTACCTGTGAATTTCTTTAAAATCTGGTTAACTTGATGGAAATTTGAAAGTGGTTGCTACTGAGCAAATATGTCCAGTGCCTGCCTGTACGTGCAGCAAAACTCTTTACTCACAGATATATAATTTATTTGTAAATACCGGATTGTGCATTAGTAGAATATCAAAAGACCACTTTATTGTTAGAAAAACAAATCTTGTTTGCCCCTTTCCAATCCAAGCATCTGAAATGTTCATGTTTCACCACTTACTTGAAATAATTTGAAGCCTACAATTATCAAGCTGCTAACATTTTTATGGTACCACAAGTGAGATGGCACATTAAAATTTTTTAAGCAAGAAAACAAGATGTGTGCATTTTTCATGATGTTCAAAGAGTGTCTGGAAAAAGCAGCAAGTGGAGGAAGGCAAAGGTTTTCCAGTTAACAAAATTAAAAGTACAAAAAGCAATACAGAGTACATATAGATAACAATCTATTTTAATGATCTCCATATCAGTACTAGCATCCTTAATTTCATCAATTTTTGAGCTAATCAGCTTGAATTCCTGCTTCTGATAATTCCTGCTATTTTCTTAAACTTCCACTGAAGTTTATTCCCCATCTCTCTATTCAGACTACAGAAGAAATGGCAGCTCAGTACTTTCTGAAAAAGCAGCA
Source organism: Dendrocincla tyrannina (assembly GCA_035047865.1). Taxonomy (NCBI): domain Eukaryota; kingdom Metazoa; phylum Chordata; class Aves; order Passeriformes; family Dendrocolaptidae; genus Dendrocincla; species Dendrocincla tyrannina. Next base: position 39,891,419 of record JAWWMP010000041.1, on the reverse strand, counting down.
AAGACATCTCTGTTCAATTCCTTCCTAGATTAGCAAGAAAGGACTTTTGCACAAATGATTTTATACAAATGCAAATGTTCACCGTTCCTAGAAGTCTCAAGAGTCTAACACATCATTCCATGGAAGCAGCATCCAGGGAAAAAGGCATCTATTCACACAACAAACACACACTTACGCATGGCTTCACAACACAACCCAAGCAGAGAGTTGTGAGGCTGTCCTGCCAAGGGCAAATTAGACCCTAATAAAAGGGCATGCCTACCATATAAAGCTGGTATTGAGAATCTGTTTCTTATAACACATTTTCCAAAGCGTAACGGAGCTCCTCTGTCCCTCCCACATTTCTGGACTATACACCAGTAGATCAGTGAAAGGTCACAGATCTGTGAGTCAGCTGTGTTTGATATGAGGCGGAAGCAAGGCTGTGTAGCCCGTGTATGAAACATTTGGACCACAGCAGGAGAGCATACAGCAAAAGCCAAAAGAGTAAGCTTATGCTGAGCACATAAGACATAACAGGTCTGTAAAAGTAATGACTTCCAGCCTTCAAGAAATACTCTGTGGCATTCGAAATCAATATAACAGCAGCTCTTTGCCTGCCCTGACCTCTAAGATGTCATCCTCTAACAAATGACTCAGAAGACTATTATGCTTTTTTTATTATTATTTTATTCTGAAAATACAGAATTACTTTTTGGCCAGAAGGACAGAATGATTAAGGTGTAAATAAGCATATCTTATTGAGAACTTTCAGAATAAATAAAAGTTTGAAACAAATTTTACAGCGATAGCAAGTGAGCAACAGCAGATAAATGCACTGCAGAAAGTCTGTCCATCCTGGAAGCTCTTAACAACTGGGCAAATGAAGGAAGCGCTGTGCCACCCCTCAACATATACACCTCCTCGACTCAAGACACGTCACCACCTGCTTGGAACCACGTATGACCAATTATATTCCCTTAATGAGAACTGTTCAGATAATCATAAAGAGCTGCACAGCCACTTTTCCCTGCTACCATCAAGCCACACGAGGTGAGGGAGGAAAAAGATCAGGAACCATGAACCAAGACTTAAATAAAGGAAGAAAGTGAGAGAAATTGATTTGTTTGTAGTTGTGATGAAGAAAAAACAAGAATTAAAATCACTTTAAAATTACTTTAAGCAGTGCAAATGTACCTGTCCAAAAGGATATGTCACCCCAGACAGACCATGTGTATGTTCCAGCTCAGCATCTGCAGGCCTGCAGGGATTCTCAACCCTACTGCTGGGCTCCCATCACAATCGGGAAGGAACAACTTACAAAACCCTCCTCTAGCTTACCTCTTGGGTCTTCTAAAGGACCATTTACACACATTACATCAACACTTACATCTAACATCTGCATCTTCCGTGCACATGTACCTAACTGAATGACTTCCCTCAAGCATCAGCTCTCGTACACAGTAAGTCCCTTCTTGACTGCACTCACAGGATGAAGATGGTAGTCTGCCATCTTCAAGTGCTGAGGAACAGCATTATGTTCCAGGAAAAAAACGGGAAAGAATTTAGTTTACACTAGTCTATGCCTTTGTTTACTTGAATGAATCTCTTCAGCACAATGTCTTTCAATTGGGTGTGATTACACTAAATGCTATACAATGAAGCCTGTTCTCAACTGGAACCCCTCACAACTCTGGACCAAGTACAAGTGACAAAAGACCTACGACCTCTCTATTTTCTTAATTATCAAGAAGGTTGGGTGTTTTCAGCTGGAACATGGTACCTCACTTGGGACGAGGCAAGGGAGGATGACAAGGAACAGCTTCAAGCTGCAAGACATTTAAGACTCTAGTTCTTGTGTAAAAGAACAGCCATGTACTTCTGCTACTTGAAGTAGAGTATCAAGATAAAAAGCAGTACCACTCATCAGTCAAAGCAATCTGCTCTGAATTATTTACTTGATTACCTCAAACACTCTAAACAAATGGTATTACCCAAGTATTTCCCAAAGGAACAGACTTTACAAGGAATTAAGAAAATTAAGCCAAAGGACAAGGTCTTCAGCTTCCCAACAGCTTTCTCACATTGAAATTTATTATCAATTTATAAATAGAACTAGACTTTCCCATTCTTCAAAGCTATTTTTCCCCACACTCTTAAGGGAGGAATCCATCATGATATTTCATATAAAATCATTATTCTTCTGCTTTTCAAGTACTTTTCTAAATAAAAACCAAGCTTTCAGTGATCCACATGCTTGTATTCCCATATATACACAATGCAATTAGTGCCATAATGTATTTAAATAATGAAACACAAGGATATATCAAGTACGCCATCACATGATCTTATTGCAGACCATCCTGCTTTCATCCATACTTTTTCCTTAATTCAAAGTTTATAATCTAACATCAGATAAGAAATTCAGTTATATAACACATGTATCATACGTTAAAATACCAACTGCCTGCCCCCAAATAATCCAAATTTCTAAATATTAAACCAGTAAGTGGTTTGCATATGGTAACATTTAGTCTATGCATACACATATATCCTATGATTGCAAAGCTCTTGTCCTTGGTCTCCTATGAAGTTCCAATGTGGCAAATTCATATATTAGAACAGACAGAAGACAGAATTTTGACGATTTTTGAATTTCAACTGACAGTGGCAATGCTCTGAAATGTTTTAGACCAAGATAAACCCAGCTTTGCATTTCTACATACCAGCTACAAAACTTACTATATCTATGCCTGCTGCTAAACAAAAAGCTTTTCTTTCTATAAATTGCAACTCAGCTAAAACAAGAAAACAGCTCTGCTTAGCCCTACCCTTTGAGAGAATCAAGAGGAAGTGTGAAACGGGGCAATGAACCCAAAATAAAACACAGCAACTATGTTAACTGTTGAAAGGAGTGAAAAGCTAAGAAAGTAAAAACAAACCCAAATGGATGATTCTACAGTAGAGAAATATTACATAAAAGAAACACTGAAATATCACCCAATTAAAAAAGAAACTACTTCACAGTTTCTTATATGCTGAATTAATTATAGTATTTAGGAAAAAGGAGGCTCTTTTATTCAGGCAGATTAAAATCCTGTTAATTACTTTCAGGGTGCAATTTTCAGTAACCAAATGTAAATGCTTTACAATAAAAAGGTAACTGAAAAAAACCTTAACCTATGTAGACATAATTTCACTTTCTTTGCTAGTAGGCATGAGAATAAAAGAACACCAATGATACACACTCACTGGAAAGTATGTAGCTGCATCATTCATTACCACATACCATCAACTTGAATTATGATTTTCTGCTTACCCTCTTTCATTGAAGGGTATGCTGTAGCATACTTAAAAGTGAATAATAATTCAATGGTTGAGGACCATGAGGCTGAATCTACATGGAGATATAAAGCATTCTGACGAGCATTACAGGGATGAAAAAAAGTACAGGCTTTACAAATGAAATACTGCCTCTCTCAGTTCTTAGAACTCTTTGGGAGAGTTAAGAAAACACTGGACAAGGAAGAAGCCCTGAATGTAGGTTATGTGTCCTACATCAGAGGCTGTTTAAAAAACAAACACAACAAAACACAACCTTGGTAACCACAGAGTGAGTAGTGAAGTCCTGTCATAGCCTGAAGGTTGGCCAACAGGTAGGAAGCAAAAGAGTATTAATAAATAGCAGACTCTCAGCACAGAGAGAAGTTAACAGTGATGTGCTCTGGGGAGCTGTGCTGGGACTTACACTGTTCCATGTATTTATTAATGACCTAGAGGAGGTGGAAAAAATGCTGATGGCAGGAAATTATGTAGGTTAGTCAAGATGAAACATCACGGTGTGAAGTTTCTAAGCAGCCCAGCAAAACTAAGCTGGAGGTAAATCTTTTTGCATATTTAAATAAAGCACATGTACCTTCATGAAAGACAAACTGCATGTACACTCCTAAGTTTCTCTCCCAAAAATCTGTTCCCTACCATGTCTGGTGCAAGTAAGCTAGTAAGTCTTATTTTAATTTGTATAAAGTGGGAGTACCCATCTATGTTGATGAAAATTCTGATATAAAAATTCTACAAAAGGAGAATCAGATCTTCTAATACTTTCAAACAGAGCTAAACACAATAGAAAAACACATGTATTATAGTGCTAATAAGTAAACTGAAGTTTTGTCATCATCCTAACAGATTCAACTTTGGCAATTTCTTCTAAAAGACAGTGAATTTCCACTCCTGCACACTGGTTTTGATAAAAAGCTCAAGAGCTCAATGCTGCCATGCAAGAAAGAAATTAAAAGAAAATGCTATTTCCGTTTAATACACAGCAGGTGAAACAAACACATAAACCTTATGAAAGGCTCAGAATAAGTTCTTAATGCCCATTGCAATGTGTTTAGAAAGACAGAAAAATCACCTCTGTTGTTCCCTATTTTATCAAATTATTGAAAAATTGGAGTAGGGGCAGAAAGTAACAGTGAAAATTACAAGGTTTGCTGGGTTTAATACAATAGTAAAAATTAATGCCAACTCTGAAGAGTTTCAGAAAGCCCTCATGATATTTTGCAGGCAATTAATTGCATGAAAAAATACACTTTTAATAAATCCTAACGTATTCTATAGATGTACATTTAGTCAAGCAGAATGCATCCTGAGTATACCTACGTAGAAAGTAATGAACTTTGACCTAGCTATTGCCAATAAAGAAAAGAAAAAAAATCTCAGGAGTTATTAGATATTCTTAAGCTTCAGTTTTAGTGCTCATTTATTATGAAGTTCGAGTAGAATATAAGGATATTTAAAAAAAAATTATATCATGCTCTATACTTATGTGTACACCTATTTATTTATTTTGAGACCCCCGTGCTTAATTCTATTTTCCTTTTCTTGAAAAAGGAAATAGAAATCATACAGATAGAAAAAAGATGACCATATTTCATACAAGGAGCAGCTAACCAAACTGAGATCTTTCAAATTGGAAAGCAGATACCACAAAAAAAGCCATGGAACAGATATGCATAAACATTTCATGGTATGTAAGAAGTGAAATACAAAGTAAGGTTTCCACTTTACTCTGACACAACAGTTAGATGGGTATACAGTGCAGAACCAAATGGCAGATACTTGGTATTATGGATGGAGGAAGTATCACTGTGTTGTCCTCTGCTCTCATTCACACCTCTACTCACCTGCTGTTCATTCCTGTGAACAAAACAGTAAGCTAAATGGATAAGCAATTTGATCTACTATGACCACTCGTACATTCTTATTATTAGGGAGAAAAAAAGTTTCTGATCAAAGAATGCTGGGAAAATTATTAAAGAAATTACATCTTGGGGGTTGATTTGTAAAACCTAGCATTAAAAAACAATAAACTGCCATATACCATAGCCTTTCTGGTTTTTAAGTGCTATAATATAAAATGCAAATGTTGTGGATAATTAGCATCACAGAACTTACTCTCAACTTAAAATGCTTATTAATAACTTTAGACAGAGTCATAGAAAAGGCATCACAAATGACAACTTGAAGGCACAGGCACCACAGCAAAAGATACAGATCAAGAAATTTAGTACTAAAAAAAAAAAGTTCTGTTACACCTCAAGTTTGACTCTTCTTTACCTTGCGTCATACAGACATTTATACCAATAGAAGAAGTGTTGGTAGAAAAGCCAACAGAGAAATTCTAAAACACTGCCAGATTAGACTGTAGTGGCTTACACCTACTCTGCAACAATCTGAATAGCTGCAGAATAACTGAGTATTAAGACCTGATTTGCTGTGAGAAAAAGGGGCGGAAAATGTCCAATTATTTAATGATCTTTTCCAACCCCTCTCCACCGGAAATACACATAAATAAACATTCCGAATGCTGCAGGAATAATGAAACAGTGCTCTTATACAAAACTACTGGGGGAAGAGAGCTCTTAATTTATAAGAAAATTAAATGAACAGTTTTCATAGTAGAGGCAAGAAAGTGAAGTAGGTGAAATTAACTCTCGGAGGATACTGACTCCAACAGTTTAGTAAGACTAGCAACATAGATAAGAACAATATCCACAGATGCCATAAGACAGAAATGGTATCAATACTCAAATTTCAGAGTTTTTTTAAAACAACCTCTAAGGAGTCATTTTATTTAGCTATAAAACCAGAGAATTTTACACTAGTCTTACATATCCAAACCCGTGGAGGAAAAACATTTGAGTACATTTCCTACATACAGAGATCATAAAGTTTTAAAACAGACTTTTAAGCTAGGCCTTACATCCAATGGCTTCAGCATCCTAGTTTTGAAATCACCATCAAAAAGTATTTTATGTTTTATCAAAATGTTCAGATTTTTAGGTTCAAAGAGTTACAGGTTCTAAGCAGTGAAGAGTCTAACTGCTTTTTTTCTTTAACAGAGTAAAAATGAAGTTGTTTCGAAGCAAAGTAACATTCTGGAAGATATTTGTAAACCAGAGAGTGATGAAGGGTGAAAAGCTCCACACTGCTTTATGAAGAGGAAAGCAGAACTGTGATTAAAAACACCTGAAGAGACCTTATGTGTCATGACATTTTTCTATGTTACAGTTCTTCCTCTTGCTCACTTAAAAATAAGATATAACTATAGTCACAGACAAGGTGCATGCCAAATACATCAGCCAAAGCACTCTTTAAGAACAACTGGATAAGGTTTTCTGTTTAAGAGCAATTTAGGGCTGTGATAGGATCACAGAAAGCTCAGCAGTAATCACAAACAGCAAAGATGCTGGGAATAATGTGCACATACATATGAAATCCAAGTTCCTACACTACAAACCACAGATACAAGCACCAAAAAGCTTTTACTCCTATAATTTTTCTTCTGTGGAGTAATTTTTCAATCTGATGCAATGAACAAGATGACTCAAGACCAGATGATTTTTTTCAATCCTGTTGGCAATCGAGTTATTATAGTACTTCTCTAAATATTCTAAATAAGTGCACCAACAAACTATTTTAACACAGTAACTGTGTTCACACACATAACACAGTAAGTTCAGTGACTGGTAAAAGTAGGGAGAAGATTATCCTGCTAGGTATTGGAAAATACCTAAAAAACAACACAGTCATCTGTCACGGTCGACTTCATGAGGGAAGTCCTGCTTGTCAACCTTAATTTCCTTTCACAACAAGGTGACTCACACAGTTGATCAAGGAAGCCAGTTGATTGATGTAATTTTCTTGGATTTCAGTAAAGCTTTCAATATTGTCTCTGACAAGATCCTTCTGGACAAAACATCCAGCACACAGCTGGATAAACACATCATGGGATAGATGAGCAATTGGGTCATGGGTTGAGCCCAGAAGGTAATAATGAATGGGTTACCTGTCACTAGTGGGGTTCCACAGGGCTCCATCTCAGGCCCTGTGCTCTTCAACATCTTCAAAAATTATTTGGATGCAGGACTGGAAGGGATACTGAGCAAGTCTGCAGATGACACAAAACTGGGAAGAGCTGTTGACTCCCTCAAAGGCAGGGAGGCCCTGCAGAGAGACCTGGACAAATCAGAGGACTGGGCAATCACCAACCATAGGAACTTCAACAAGGGAAAGTGCTGGATTCTGCACCTGGGATGGGGCAACCCTGGATGTTTGTACAGACTGGGGAATGAGATGCTGGAAAGCAGTGCCATGGAAAGGGACCCAGGGGTCCTGGTTGATGGCAAGTTGAATGTGAGTCAGCAGTGCCCTGGCAGCCAGGAGGGCCAACTGTGTCCTGGGGGGCATCAGGCAAAGCATCGCCAGCCAATCGAGGGACAGGATTGTCCTGCTCTGCTCTGCACTGGGGTGTTCTCACCTTGAATATTGTGGGCAGTTTTGGGCACCACAGTATAAGAAGCTACTAGAGAGCATCCAGAGAAGGGCTTTGAAGACAGGGATGGGTCAGGAGGTGAAGCTGTATATGGAGACACTGCAGTCACTTGGTCTGTTCAGCCTGGAGAAGAGGAGACTGAGGGCAGACCTCATCACGGTCTACAGCTTCCTTGGGAGGGGAAACTAAAAGAGCACACATTGACTTCTTTGTGGTGACCAGTGACAGGACCCAAGGCAATGGCCTGAAGTTGTGTCAGACATTTAGTTTAGGTATTAGGAAAAGTTTCTTTGTCCAAGGGCCTGGTCATACACTGGAACTCCAGAGAATAAGTCAGCACCAAGCTTAATTTCAAGAAGCATTTGGACAGTGCTGTTGGGCACATGGTGTGAGTCTTGGGACTCTCCTGTGGGGCCAGGAGTTGGACTCTACGATCTTTGGGGGTCCCTTCCAAGTCAGAATGTTCTATGATTCTATGAATAATAATCAGCCTTAGCCTGTTGCATTCTAGGTTGCTATTCACAATTTTTGAAAACAGTCAGCAGGAAAGTAAGTTTTCTATCTTAGCTGACTGGGTCTTATAGCATGGTCTAATCAGGTCCATCTAATAAGGCCCAAAGCTCCCAATTAAAAACAGACTGTACACAGTCCTCTTTGCTCACAAACACCATTCAATAAAGCACTTAGGTCACGTGTCACATATTTCAAGTTTTTGCAGTCTATTTTCTTGTCTGAGCAAACTTTACACACCTCTAAATACTCATTTAAAACTGTTTCAGCTGATTTTGGGAATGCATATTTTGGAATTATTTGTTTGATGCATACATAAGGCAATCTAATAGAAACTAACTTCCATGTCTTTGCTAACTAGAAGCAGTTTGGATTTTAAAAAAAGGTCTCAAATTATAATGGACTAATAAGCAAATTTTATTATATAACTTCTAATACTGGCCATGAAAAATAAAACAACACCAAAAAAAAGTGTTTACAGTTTCTGAATGCCATCATCATCAACCTTCCTCAAATTAGGAAATTGTGACACAAAGAAAGAGACAGAAAGCTATAAACACAAGTATTAGTTTGTATGCTTTCCAAGCCATCCTAGCTATCTAAGGACATACTTGTCAGGTCTACACTTACCTTACTGAGATGGACTTGGGCAACTCTGTTTTCTATCAAAGTATTTGGCAATATATTTATAGGATATTCTAGTTGATTTGTACAATACAACAATGCTATACTAATTATTAGAAACAAAAAATTCTATTGGCAAGACTCAAAATTTTAACCAACTCCTCCACGACAAGGAAAGGCTAGGAAACAGGTCATTTGAGGGTAATTTATACATTGTTTTTTGTTCTATTCATCCAGCTGCTGTAAAATATTCAAGCTATTCTGTGAAGCCCTGACAGCAAATGCCTATTAGCTCCTCTGTACTACTTTTAAAAAGAATACAAAGGCAGCCCAGCACACAAAAAGTCTTGCACTATTTGAATCTCCAACATAATAGTCTTTTATATAGCACTCTCCGTGTTTTGAATCGACAGCTGCATTTTAGAAAAACTAAACCAAAATGTGACTGCAGACAGGCAGGACACCAGCATAACTCCTTTATGAGTGTGTTATCTAGCTAGTCAGAAAGCAAGCCAATGCTTCAGTGTTTGAGCACTTGATATCTTAACCTCCACACTTAATAACTACATAGTTCAGCTCGTATGGTAACTGCTCAGAGTGCAGGCAGTTAGGGCAACTGGGAAAATGTGTTGCATCACTCTGGGACCACCAATGTGGTCTTTGGACAAGTTCCTGTTTTCAGGAGGACGCGACTGAAAACAGCTCTCTAATTAGCATCAGACAGGCACAAGCTTGAGCAGAAAGAACAGGGTCAACAGACTGAAGAGCAAGGTCAAGCCACCAAAACTCTATGGGATAATACACAAGCTACAGGGCAGCAAAGCTTCTCGTCTGTGTAGACAATAAGCTATGCTAAAATCTCCAAAACCTCCTTCTCCCTCACCATTCCTAAAGGAGAGAGCAAAATTAAATGGCTCCGTTGTCAGTGTGACATGATCACTAATTTGCAGTTACAAATTTCTGAATAAACACAAATAAACAGAGGCCAAGTCCACATCACTTCCAGCCAAAATTGTTTATGTTGCATACACAGGGCCCAATTAGCTAAGCACTAAGAAAGTACAAATATCCCCTCAAAAAATTTCACACTTCCTAGTACAGAGAGGCTAGAAAATATACAGAAACATTTCTGGAATGAATCAATTGTACCTATTCAAGTACTCTGATTAATTTTATTAAAAGGATTGATGCTTTAATGAAAAAAGTTTTAAAAAAAAAATTAGCAATTAAAGTTCAGAAGGTTTGTTTCTTAAAAGCTGAATTACTACTGATTGTTGGTCCTAAGTAAATGAAGGGGTTCTCCAGAGAAATAACAAGCTCCTAATTTCAGATGTCTCCCTTTGAGAAAGAAGCACTCATCTGACCATTTTCAACATTGGCCCAGAATCATGCCTAGATTGCCTATTTTCCTCCACTGGCTTTGAAGTGAGTCCAGAATCCCGGCTTAGATGTTAACATACATGTTGAAGATCTGTTTCTGGTGGATTTCTTTTTCCTTTTGCAATTTCATCTAAAAGTGAGTTAAATACACCAATGTCTGGTTTAGCTAAGCTGTTACAATTAGGGCATTGTATAAACTTCACATCTTCCTTAAACTTCGATGAGATGCTTGGCCTTTTTCATAAAGGTCAAAATTCTCAGTGGAAAAAAAAGAAAGGGTGCTCTTACCAGAGAACCAAATTTACCTGCAGCTGCTTATTTCAGGAGCAGCTGTCAGCAGCCAAGAGAGACCATCACTTCTTATGGCTTCCCTGGCATGAAGTCAAATTACTCTAAGCTCAAGGGGACAAACCTCAATATAATGCATAGCAAAGGCAGGAAACAGCAATGGGAAATGAGTGAATGCTGGGGAGATCTGGAGGGCAAAAACCAGGTTTACACACAGGAGAGGAGAAGGGAGCTGAGGCAGCAGGGGAGGAAGGGAAGGGCTGGACCAGTGAAGAGCAGAGGAATGCAGAGCATAAAAAAAAAAAAGAAAAAGAATGGGAAAGGCAATTGCATATCAAAGAGATTATGAGTCTTGTAACATTTGCTGTTTTGTATTGCTTATTAGAAAACAAATCAAAATAAAAATTATCATCCATGTGTTAACAGGAGAGGAAAAAGAAAATAAGGGGGAGGGAACCCACCACACTTCCCAGGACTCAAATATTCTCCTCATCAGTTAAGGAACTTTGCTGAAATGCAATGAATAAATAGCAAGCCATCACATAATTATTTTATTTAAGTAGGTATACACTGCACTGCTAAGCCTGTAAGCCACACAATTACAAACAAATGGGAAAACATTATTTTAGGTTAAAAAGAAATAGAAGTGTTTTAAAAATATTTCTACACTTTTGAAGGCTTCAGGAATTATCACTCAGTATGTTTTTCAAAATATTGAAGTGAATAAATGAGGTGACTACTAAAAACATAATTAGAGTAAGAGTAAACAGGTGGTCACTGTTCCAAAGACAGTGGAAGGATATACATGAATTGAACCAGAGCTCAGTGACCAAGAGGAATGGACCAAAAGACTAAGATAATTCTAAAACTCTGAATTCACAAGGAGAATGGACTGAAGCCTTGGGAGGTGGAAAAAAGGCTTGTTTTTAAGAGTCAAATCTGAAGTCATCATTCAAGCAAAATGAACATCAAAGAGGAATTTCAGATAAAATCAATACACAACCTGACCAAATATTGTAGGCTTTAGACTACTTCAAAACCTAAAAATTTAGGGCAACAGATGTTCCAGAATAATATAGGTCAGGAACAGCAGCTCAGCATATTAAAATAAATCAGTGCTTTCATATTTGAATGTTGTTCACAGATAGATGAATTGGAGAGGGAATAACCTTGCCAAACAGAACAATGCAATGCTCTTCTAAAATAACACCTGTACATTAACTGTTTATTAACTGGCATATTTTCTATATTACTTATTTTAACTACAATGAATGCTCTAGAGACAATAACACTTAAATGCAGATCTATAGTCCTCTTAGTTCAAATTAAGAATTTAAGAAACACCTCATAGTATGTCTTAAGAGTGATTACTAACACTAACACGGTGCATGACTTTCAGGAAATTTTCTCACAAGAAGGGAGAAAAAAACCAACTTACTCATAGTACTCATAGTACTATATATGCCTAATATATGCCATATGTATAATGTGTTAAACATGCATTCGCTTCTCATTTCAGTCACAGAAAGAATTAAGAAAAAATATAAATGTCACTAACAGTTCAGATTTCGGAGCAAATTCTTTTGTCTTGAAAAACAAAGGTTTTTTTTAAATGCAATTTTGATTTAATGGCGTCTCCTTAAGGAGCAGTTTTGCATGTAATGGGACAAAAAAGAGGTGCTTTTTTTCTCCTTGCTGATATGCAGTATCACACTGTTCTGTTTTAAAGAACGGAGAATTGAAACTGCAGTGAAAGTCCATCTAATTTTCCTTCTCAAGGTCTACCATTAAAGTCAAAAGACTAATTATTTTGAAGCTTCAGCAGATTTATTTTCATGAATCTTTAAACCAAGAAGTTAAGCAAAGTTGAAGTGGAAGAAAAGACAGAGAATGGAGGTGGCAATTAGCTGTAACATTATCTAACATAAGCAAGTCCCAAGTTGTGTTAAATATTTCAGTCAAAGAAATTAAGGAACAAATGTTGTAACAGCAGAATATCCACTCTGGTTTTAGCAATTCATCAGCACCTTTCAAGATAGCAGTTTGGGCTATGATTGATACCACAGATTTCAAAATTAACTTCAGAAATCCTACTTTAATGATTGTATTTTACTGCGCTTTTGAACAGAAATTATACTTTAATGACTGTAGCCTGGTAAGGAGGGATGGGATCCACATGCCTAAAAAAGGGCAACAGAATCTTTGGCAGCAGGCTGGCCATTGTGCTGAGAGGGGCTTTAAACTGACGGACTCAGCGGGTAGGGTCCAAAGTGTCAACGCTCATGCCATTTTTTCCTCCTGGGAAGCAAGCCATGACAACCAGTGCAGTGATAACTGTCCCTTGGCTGCCTCTCAAGAAGAAAACCCTAGGGCTAACCACATCAAGGATGTGTATGGCTATGGTGAATCCTCTTACACCTCTTCTAGTAAACCTGCATGCTTGATTGCCTCTCTGAAGTACCTGTATATAAACACATGCAGCAGGGGAAATAAACAAGAAGAAACAGAAATCTCCGTGCAGTCCCAGGGACATGGTGTCTTTGCAATTATGGAGACATGGTGGATAGCTCTTCAAAGACCTACTTGGAGGAATCCTCTGGGTTAGAGTTCTAGAAGACAAGAGAACTGGTCAATATTCAAGCATCACTTCCCTCCAAGCTCAAGACCAGTGTATTCCCACGAGCAAGAAATCAAGCAAAGGGGACTTGTACGGATGAGCAGGGAGCTCCTAGCAAATCTCGTAAGACCATTCCTCACTAACTTCAGTACAGAAAAGCTCTGAGGCACTAAGGAAGACGTGGCAAAAATTATTCCACACCTGGAGAGTTACAGGAATGCTGACTTTTTTAAGGAATTGCAAAATATGGATTTATTCATGTCCTTTTCCTTCCCCCTTCCCAAACGAGACAGTTTAATCGTGACCTGGCACATCACAACCGGCTGGAATTTGATGCTATTCCCAGCACTGATCAATCAGGACCTTGAAGTTAGATGGATGCATTAAGGCCCAGAAGATTTTAAAGTACAGATTTCAGTTCACACAGAACTGGCAATGGTTTTACTCCCCCCCTATTGTTCAACGATCCATAGAGAGTTCTTACAGATGCTGAAAGTTATATTGCAGCGAAACCAAACCTTTAAAAGAGCAAAAACAGAAAGGGATTGAATGAAGCTGCAAACCAGAGTGAAGACAGCCTTTAGCAAGATTCTTTAAAAAGTAAAAACAGGCTTAGTATTTTGCAATGATATAAAAAAACCTCCACAAGTTTGAGACGTTGCTTCCCAAAGACTTCATGAATCGGGATAGAAGACTGCTTTGCACAAGCAAGCTAAATAACAGAATACTGATCGTACCACTTCTTCACCTCTCCCTTGCCGGACTGCTGACTGCCAGTATAAGTTCTTCTGAAATATAGCTCTGTCTACAAAATACAATTCCAATGACTGCAAGGGTAGTCTGCCTTTCAGAGTGAGGCCACATACTGCAGTAAGTATCTACACCATCCTCTACAACACTATATTATTAGCATGTTCACGCATTAAGGTAAGAGCCTGATCAAGACACAGTAAAGGCTAGTGCTGTGCAAGCATGAGAAACCTTTGCCAATATGCCTTATTCCCAACCTACAACTACCCATTGGTTCTGGCACTGAGCCTCTGGGGAAGACACGTTGCCAATGTGCAATGTTTCTCTGATGTGGACAACCATCCCAGAAGAAGTAGGATGAATCCCACAAACTCCATCTCACTTTTGAGTCACACTAGAATGCACATGTAAGAATAACTAAATAATATTAATTTTAAAGGCAGCTGTTCAATGTTAAAAAACAATAATAACAACAACATTTCTTTCTCTTCTCCCCTGCACCATTCCATGAACCAGAGAGAAGTCAAACTGGAGGGAGCAGAAAGGACTTGCCTCTTCTCACACTTTTTTTTTTTTAAACAACACAAACAGCTCAGTTTGGTAAACAGACAAGAACTTACGCCACACATCATCAAAAGTCAAAAAAATCTACACTTCAAAGAGACCACAAGCCATATAAAACAGTAATAATAAAACTCCTGTACTTCAGAAATAAGATTACAGTTCAGTCCCAGAGTCATATATGGTTATGGATATTAAAAATTTCTTTCTCAGATGATTGCTAGGAGAACAAGCAGGCATTCCAACAGCTGTCAGTATTTCATACTTGCCCCACCTAGTTAGAAATAGGTGTTCCACAGAAAATGTTGCATCGCACTATTTTCACCCAAAGCTGGAAGAAATACACATTACTCCCTTTTCATTCCTGATCCCACAAGATTTTCTACTTTAAGATTCTGAGCAGTTCTGACATAAGCTCTGTCTTTAAGCATTTCAGTTACTCAACAACATCCGATAGATTTAAAGAGAAAATAAATACATAAGGTGTAACTCTAGTCAACACTCTTGAGAACAGGAAATTTTGTTTCCCTTTGAGGACGAATCACCAAAAATACAAAAATTCTACTTTCAAGTCTCAGATGCCAAGGTATACCAGGGAAATCATGGCTCAGGATTGCCATGGTCAGATGAAAGATTTCCCTTCCTTCCTGTTCTATTTCTTGTGACCCCACAGGTACTTCAGTTTGGGCTCTCAGTTAACACAGTAAAGAACCGAAATGACAATGTATTTTTCAGCACCATGAATCTTCAAGGTTGTTATCCTAATGCCATCTGCTCTGGCCTGGGTGAGAACAGCTTTCAAAAGTAAGAATGTGAGTGACACTGTGAATGACACTCATCCGTGCTCAAATTCCAGCATTTCCTCAAACAAGCAGGACAGGGTTGGTGCCGGCTATTGCAATGCAGATCAGTGGAAAATGTTGGCACTAGCAGTGTACATTTTAATGAGTGTAGAAGAGGTTTTTTAGCTTTCCGGGAGATTCATGCCTCAACACTGGAAAGAGGGATCCAGAGCTGAAATACTGAAGACTGCAGGGCCATTCTGGTAGGCTCTTCTCCTACCCCTGACAAGAGAGGCTGTGAAGGAAAGAACTTAAGAGGCTCACGTGCACCACTGTTACCTGAAGTTCACTTAAATGGGTAGTTTGAGGAGGAACACTCTCCCATTTTACTCATACTCTTAGTGCAAAGACAGAACTGGCCATTTCCAAATTTCCCTTCTCTAAGTGAAGGCATAGCTTCAGTAGACTTGGGCAAACATTACCCTCTCCTTGCTCCCATAAGCAAGTGGCACATAATACCAATGGTAGTTCTATACTTAGCTTTAGTGCAATGTTGTTTTTTATACTTAAAATCATCATTTCTGAGAATCAATCCAATGGAATAGAAAAATCCGTATGCATTCTAACATTAAAATAGTCCCTACAAGGTTTTATAGCACACTAGTATAAATTATCCTTAGCTCACACTCCCAAAAATGCCATTTTTGAAAGAAAAGAGATTAAAACATTAGATGCCCATGGCATCACTGAGCAACTAAGATGCAGCAAATATCAAAACAGAATGATAAATGTCTTCAGGAGTACATCGTGAGACAGACACATAATAAGAGTACAGTTGCTTTATTCCTGGAATATGGATTTCTTGATAAACTTTCATGTTTGGATCATATTTTCCAAGCAAATTATTACACTGTACATCACCTGAATTATGGAAAGCAAGCAAGTAAAAAACAGCAAGGAACATGTCCAGTGATACTGTGAAAGCTGGCAATATTGAAGGTAACTTAACTAAGAGACTTTTGACCACACAGAAGTAATGTGCACATGAAGTCCAGCCAAAATACTGTCAAACTTGCAAGCGCTGAAGTGCCAGAGGTGGAGGAAAAAGCAAGAACAAGCTATCAATTGATTAAAAGTTAAAGTCATCGCTGTATAAGGTACTCTAGAGAGAACACAGCGGCTCAGCGGTTGAGAACAGCTTCCCAAGCTAAAGAAAAAATATCTACAATTAGACTTCTAAAATACTTAACACCCCTGTGGAATTGGCAGATGGCACGTCAGCCAGGGAGAGAAAAAAAAAAAAAGTATTTAATTTGTATTAACATGTTTCTCTTAGTTGAACTTTCCCTAGAGGTCTATACAGAAAAAATAGCACACAACATTCAGTCAATGAAGAGCACTCCAAATTATGAGAGGCAAACAAGCTGGAGGTAAACCACATTTTGAGTGCTTCTCTTGAAAATGCTTCCTCTAATCTTAAGTAGTTAGTCCTCACCTTTCTTCCCTTCAGCAGCCACAAGAAATAAGAATGTGTCTACAGCAACAGTAGTGCTGCACAAGAAAGCTACAGTATTAGCTTTGAAACTGCAGAGCCACCTGGACCTGTTCTTGACATCTATCACAGTAATGGCACCAACAAAAGGTGCCAGGATTTGTTCTCTGGGGCAATTAGCTGGAATCAGGCTCCGGGTAAAGTTGAAACAAATCTGTTTGCCACTGCTCAGACTCTATAAAACAACACGTTCCACACCACAAAACCACCAAGTATTTCTGCAAAAGCCAGCAGCCTCACAGACTCACCAGTATGAATCACATGGTGACAAATGTCACGCCACTGGCACTCTGTTGGACACCAAGGTTACCTGCTATTTTGAAAAGGAAAGGTGCAGTGAGAGCACATCAGTAAGGCAAGAAATGTGGGATACGGATGATCATGATGTATGACATTACCTTGGATGTTTTCTACTTTACGCTATGAATTATCCTTTCTCTTCAAGTATCCTAGTAAATCACACAGCTCTGCTCTGTCACACACACACAATCCCCATATGCAAGAGCTTGCAAGACATCACATTGCAAGAATGCCTTGCAACACACTGAAGACCCTCCAATAGCAGCTCAAATATTATACACTTCATCTAAATAGCTACTAAAAACAAGATACTTCTGAATTTTCTATGTGTTTCTATAGATATTCATGCAATAAATATAAACATTAGATCCGTCACAGGCAAGGAAAAAAAACCCACTAAACCCACTTTTTAAGTGAAATAGGGATTTTGGCATATTTTGCTGGAAATACAACTTTATGTTGTAAGAGAAGTTTAAGTACTTCACTGCTTCCTAGAACTCAAGCTACAGCTAGACTTTAGTGGGGAATTTTATTAACTGGACAATTAACAGCATTGTAAAAACCCTTTCTATTTTTGAAGTTTTTTATATACACTAACAAAAAAATTTATATACTGATTGCTATGGAAAGCAACTGTTAGGCAATACCATGTCTTTATCTCAATCCAAAGTTGTCCTGCTTTATTAGGCCTGATAATACATTCACTCAATTCTCACAAAATTACTTCCTGGGACCACAGATCGTCATTCCTATCTACAGGACAAATACTATATTAGTTCCACTCAGCCACATAATGGAAGAAGATATACGATTTGTTTTTTTCCAGAGTTCCAGGACTAAGAGTTGTTACAGACAACTTGTTGAAAGGTGAGGGATTTTTTCTCAGAGGGGCAACCCACTCTGCTCTTCCTCCACCTTACCTGCAAGAGAAGGCTCCCCTCAGCTTCTTTAAATGACAAGTGATTTTCTTTGTGATTGGAACAGCTTTCTCAACACATTCCCTTCTTAAAGTGGCTTACAAAAGAGCAACCACAGGCAGAATTTGATTAACTTATTTAACAAACTTGACCTTGTGACTGCTCACACCCTGCCCTCCTTTCCCTGAAGTCATATTTTGCATATTATGGCCCAAAGAAAGACTGAACACAGTACAGAGCTTCACTCATGTTTTTACTCAGGACAACATAGAATCCACTTCTAAAATCACAGCACTTGGTTAAATTCATAAGGCCTGATTCTGATTAAGCAAAATCAACCTCACTGTATGAGAGGTCTCTAGGGAGGAAGTAAATAGTTCCAATTCTTTGTCCTTCTAAATTCAATTCAGACTAGGTGACTGTGATCACAAGGAAGTCTGAAAGACAGACTGCAACCCTAAGAAGGAAAATTAATTGGCAAGTTTCTCACGCATCCAGGTAGACCAGGTCTATAATAAAGCTGTAACATGAGAAACATTTGCATGGTCAGATTACAGAGCATATCCAGAATTCCCAAGATATCATGAAAAATAAATTGCATCAAGGTAAGGTATAATAAGGTTTTGGTCCATTGTTTTGTTTTGTTTTTTTGGTTTGTTTTTTTTTTGTTGGGACTTTTTTCACTTTTTACACATAGGCAAATAAGAATTTTATTTTATTACATTGAAGTCATAAACATATTTGCACCTGCTTATATATCATTACATGATCCTCAAAGAGAGCAAAAACCTTTATAACAGTATGTTAAGTGTTACATCTGTTGATTTGCAGCTCTTCAGCACACAGGAAGAAGTTTTGATTCATATTGTTTATGCAAACCAGTTCCTCTGGATAGCTGAATTTAGATTTAGGACATGAACATGTTAATTGCTTTTATGTTGATTCTTTCTTATTAATTTAGTAACAGCAAGGAGTGTAACATCTGCATTCAAATATAGATCAAAAGACATCACTGTAACATGCAATATGCTTTAAAATTTAAATATCAGCATAAATTTTACTTATTTAAATGAGACTGTGCCAACTTATAGGGGATTCTGCATAATCAACACGAGGCTTCAAAAGTTTTATTTTCTCTACCATCAAAAGCACTGCCGTAACTCCAACCTTTATCTCCTCTTCAAAGTTTAACATTTCTTTTAACCTTGTGATCTCTAATGAGGTTGATCTGAGGAATTTACCAATCAAGGAAGTGACCTAGTAAACACATCCACTCACAATTTCCAATGGCATCTACACTTTTGTTTTCTTCTTTTTTTTAACCAACAAAACAAAGGAAAAATTTTACTACTCAGTCTAGAAACATTGAGAGACACTGAAACTCTTTCTCTCTCTGCTTTAATCAAACTTAAGCCATGAGGAGGTAACAACATGAGTATATGAGAGACTTTCAGGCTGCCTGGCTCAACCTGGTCTGAAGAACATCCACCTCTCAGAAAGCCCATTCAGTATTCATCCCTCTCTAAGAAACGCACATGATGAAGACTTAAATCCTTTGGACTTGAACCCAAGCTCTGCTGAGACCCTCACAGACAATATGACATTGGTTTTCATTTCATCCTATTATATTAACATAATTGTTCATATTTATAATGAATAGCAGTTGAGAAGCACTCCAAGTCATTATCGCAAAAAGCTTAAACCTGGACTGAGCTAGCTCCGCTAGAGCAATCTTTGCCTGGAACTTGATTGCTTCCACTGTTTACAGTACTTTAACGTCAACTCTGAACCTGGCAAGACTTTTTCCCTGAAGCAAGTTCAAAGTTTAACCCAATTTTTTCTGATATTTAATGTAATCCATTAAGTGAACAGGCATTTAACCTATTTCTTGGATCTACAAAAGACTTTCTTCTGCTGTAATAAAGTATAAAACAACACCTAACAGTATTTAAGCAAAACAGACAGCAAAGAAATGAGAACTCTTTTCTCTGAGACTAGAAAAAAGAAAATGTAAAGTTTTGGAAGAAATTACACCACCCTCAGAGGGAAAACCTTCTGCAGTCTTTACAGACTGCACACTCACTACATACATTATCTGTTCCCACTCTTTTTCCACTACATTATATACTCTTCTTTTAAAACCTACCGCACACAAGCACATCATTATACCATGCAAATTCTTTGGTTGCCAACTTCATTAATGTGGGTGAGCTGTATTAAGTAATGCTGCTTTCCTCACTTGCTAAATGAAGAGTATTGAAATATTCCACAGAAAGAGAAAGAAGCAGAAATTGGAATCTAGACAACTGTTGAATTAAAAGGAGTATAATTTAGTAATGATAGATGGCTGAGGTAATAAGGCATGTATGTATACCTGGACACAGCAATAAAATTAAAGTTGGTCCAAATACAACATAGGTTTCAGTAGTCAAAATTCTTTTGTAAAAGCACACATAGGGGATAGTGAATGTATCTGCACCCACATGTGTGTGCACGCACTTTAATCATTCTGCCCTAATTTTCACACTTACAGTTTAAAAAAAATAAAATAGCATAAAGGCTTGTAAGGCTTGGAAAGGTTGCTCATGAACCACATACATAAGACCTCTGAGCATGCCTGCTCCAGTGCCCTTTGCAGAAAGCATGAACTATTTCCCAGCCTCTTACTCCAGGATCCTAACATCCTGCTGAAAGCCTGTTTATACAGTGAACACCAGAAGCTGACAAACCTAGATTTCAGGCTCAAAAGTTCAGCATCTGTTTATTGGATATTTGCATAATAAATGCTCATATTGTTTTGACAGAACTATTTTTCCCCCATTCTACATATAAAGCTAAAATCGCTATATGATTTAATATACACATTTGATGGGAACAAGACTTGTACATTCAAAATCAACTTTCAAGTTCAAATGTATTTTTAGATAGACAGATATATATAAAATCCTATTTTCATATTTTTCATTTAACAGATTTTGCTTTCATTCTCAGATATGGTTATTATCAAGGGTGCAGGGTTTTGAGAGGGAGTGGGGGTAGGGGGTTACAAACACACTTGCAGATCTTTCTTTACAACAAAAAGGAACAGTTTAATCTGTGGACTCTTGGCATCCGGAAGCCAACAGCTGTAGAAAACTAATTTCATTTGAAACCCTATAGGCAAATGCTCCTGCTGTCTCCCAAAAGCTACATCAAATCATACAAACTGTGTCTGCTATTGCAGACAAAGGAAACCTGCTTATACTCACAAAAGCTCAACACGTGATTCAATTCGCATGTCAAAGTAAAACAATCCAATTAATATTCCACTCAATTTTCAGGAAGTTAGTACACACATATTTTTCAAGTAATTACATTAGCAAATATGTTTGTGCAAATCATGCACAGTGGAGAGGAACTGCAGCAAACTCAGACCTCTGTTTAGTTTCAAACATTAGAATATGGTGCCTGAAGGCAAACCAGAAACATTTAAGAAGTTAAATACTGTAGGAATCAGTGATTTGGTTCTATTTTGGGCATCAAAAACCAAAAAATAGTAGATCTATATCACTGCAGGAGCTTGTTATAAGAAGTCGTAGCAAAGTCTACTAGCTTCATCTGAGAGAAGAGCAGCCTTCGGTACATCAGGAAGCACACCATGGCTACCCACATTTTAGGAGGTGATTAAACAGATTCTGTGACCCCTGTAAATCACAGATGGCGCATCTGATTTTTTTTAAAGCTTTGAGATTAGCTATTCATCTATTTACCTGAGCATATAAAAATGAAAAGCCAATGAAGTAGGAAGTCATAACTTCTTTTGAAGTTTTATTAAATAAGTCAGTTATTCAGGTAGAAAATTACCGCCATCTGTCATCAAATCACCTTCAGCTGGAAACAAAATTGACATTTTATGGGAATGGGAATTCTTCTAAATACTGTATGTCATCTCTGGCATAAAAATATCCATTAGTATTCTGAGGGAAATAAAAAAAAGATATTCCGAAATTTCAGAAATCAAAGCATATACTAGCTAAATTCCATCTTTGTGCCTGCATTTTAAAAGAAATCCTAAATTAAGACAAGTCAAATAGAAGGGAAACCGGCATTATCTATAAGAAAGGAACTGATTGTCAAGGTAGAAATGATAGCCTTGATGCTTTGACATTCTGATGCTTTGTGTACTTAGCCTCTGGTAAACTACAATAGGTTTTAACAGAAACGTGTCTAAATAAAATACATTGCTTACCTAATTAAATAACAAATGACATTTTACCAACAAAATGCAGCTGATTAGTAATAAACTGCATTCATAACAGTAGCACTTTAGTAAGACATTTTCAAAATTGCCTATGAGTTGCCAAGCTTCCATACACTGAAACTCAATATGTTTTCTGAAATGGTTTAGTCTTCAGGTACCTTCAAAAAAAGTTTCTTTTTCCTAGCTCACTTACACTGATTAAATATCTGGCAGCATAAGAGATTAATTTATAAAATGCAGAGCTGAAAATGTTCATTTTTACAGTCCTTTGTGCTATAGCCCATGTTATAGTTTTAGTTAAATAAGAAAGATTCTTTTGTTAAATTTTTCGCATCATCACATAGTTCAAAGCACAGGAGACTCCTCCCCACCCTCACCAGGGCTGTACCAGGGAAGGACTGTTCCCCAGCACTAGTACCCTTGTGGAAAGAGGGGGGATCTCCGAAGCAAAGCATCACAAGAAATCAGAGGAAAGGGGGTAAAAGTCTCCAGCACTTCTGGAACTGTCCCTCTTGGCACCTGGGTTTTTGCTCACTGGAGCCTCTTCCCTGGTGACCAACCTGCTTCATCAGCAGCTGTCTTCCATGCTCAGCCATCACCTGCCTTCCCTTGCCCTGGCAAGCCACCACCATCAGATGCCTGAGGGATGCCAGTGCTACTCTCTGCTGCTGCCACAGACACACTCAAAGCGCAGGAATTTCCTTAAGGGAGATGTATGGGGCACTGCCAGCACATGGCTCATGGTCACCTAGCCCCAGCGCTGCTCTTGGTCACCTGGCCCCAGCGCTGCTCTGGCCATTATTGTCACATCACATGGTTCTGCTCCATCAGGATCCATGCTGCCATCTTGGTGGCATAGGACTTCTTTCTGTAAACAAAATACTCTTCCAGGTTTTTTTCCTTTTAACCAAGGGGGAGGAGAGGGGCTAGGTAACATTTTCCTGCTGTTTGTTTTTGTTCTCTGGTTTTTTAGTAAAATTGTTATCTTTTTCCTCTTTCATTCAGACTCTTAGTAACTTCAACATTTGTCAATATTTGAGAGAGGGAAATAAATGAAAGACAAAGAGGGGTTTACCTCATTAGAGGTCCCATCTCCTGAACATACTGTCACATTAAACCA
Source organism: Dendrocincla tyrannina (assembly GCA_035047865.1). Taxonomy (NCBI): domain Eukaryota; kingdom Metazoa; phylum Chordata; class Aves; order Passeriformes; family Dendrocolaptidae; genus Dendrocincla; species Dendrocincla tyrannina. Next base: position 39,867,965 of record JAWWMP010000041.1, on the reverse strand, counting down.
AGACAGCCTGCATAGCTCTTCACCAGCTACCCAACTCTAGCAGTTCCCCAGTTTTCATTGTCTCTTTCAGTTGAGACAATGCAGAAACACATTCCTTCCCAAATTCTAGGAATCACATTAAAAAACACTGACTGCTTCCAGATAGGTACAAATACATTACTCATGAGACAACAGCTATTGGTACGTGTGTTTACACGTACTAGATATGATTCTCTTGAGTGTGCTTTCAGTTTCTGAAATTTTAAAATTAAGCCAAGACTGTAGCAGCCATGAGATGTAATTTGAGGAGTCCAAGTATTTCATTGCTTTAATGACCTTTAAGCTCATATCTCCAATCTTGCCTTCTCCTTTTAAGAACTATTTTCACATATCAGTTTGTTTTTAAAACCTCCAGTCCAAGGAGTAGCATTCACAGAGGCTACTGCTTTCCAACGTCAGCTTTTGGTCAACTGTTTATTTTACTGCTCATCTACAGAATACCAAGAGCCAGTAGCATTAGCTTGCTTCAGATGTCAGACGACAGCATTAAATACCTCTGTCTTCTGCAGTCATTCCACTCAGAATCATTTGCAAATCTTGATGTATAATAGTGACTGCATTGACCACCACAATGGCATTACATTTTACATAGAAGGTGGAAGTCAAAACCCAAGAATAGATATTCCCACACAAGTACAAAGATTATTCCATCTTGAATCCAACCAACCAATAGCATATACTGTGAGCATTCGATAAAGGAAGAAAAAAGAAGAAAAGGTAAACATTCTGGTTATATACAGTAACAGGAAAAGGATGACGGAGTACAAGAATCCTAACTATTCTAACTATTTTTGCTCCACTTCATTTTATCAAATTACGTATGCTACTGGGCCTCTCCTTTCTAACATTAAATAACAACAACAAAGAAGGCCTCTAATCACTCTCTTTTAAGCCCATGCTGAGATCTGCAAAATTATAATACTCCAGGAAAAGTCTGAGCCTGCGACAGTAAGGTGCAACACTCATAAAAGTCAGCAGCAGCACAATCTCATCTACTATAAGGCAGACAATAAGCTGGTGCTATGAAGACAAACTTTTCACTTATCAGCTGTCATGGCTTCAATTTTACCATTTGCTTTGTCTGACAGCTGACCTTGAGGTACAACTCTGTCTGTAAACTCTTTTTTAAAAAAATCTCAAAATATGGAGATACGCTGATGCTTACTTGAGCACCTTTTTTCAGATCCTTGTGCACAATAAAGCACATACTACATACAGAAGTAAATTAATGTAATAAAGAAATTGATGCCCATTTAAGAATAGAACTGTATGTCCAAACCTTACTGCACCCATGAATTAGAAATCACATTCAAAAATATTTAAATGGGTAAAGCTGTATTTATTTTTACTTCTTCCACACAGGCCAAGCTACTCCACCGACCACCAGGAAGACTAAGGAACGTACTAATAGAAGTTCAGAGCATTTCCTCTGAAAGGTATCCACAGAGCCCTTTTTGCCTCTCCTAAGCTGCACAGGGAAGGAAAGTTCAGCTTATCTCTCCTGGATTTATTACAGGTTTAATAATGGCAACAAAGGAGGATTTTCAGGTATATTCTGCAATATGAGCCCCAAGCAGCCAGCACACAAGTGAGGGGAGAATTAGAGGAGAGGCAAATCAGAATTTCTACCCAAGACATTAAAGGAAGGTGACAACATTCAATGCTCCACTATTCCTCTTATTAACAGGCTGGAAGATTAATTAATTTAGATTAATGAGGAGGGGGCAGATTTCACCTTCTTCTAAAGCATCAACAATCTACCACAGCTACAGAGAGGATGCTTTAATGTTTCTACTTATATTAAACTGATGTTCCCTGCTCAAGCACTAAATACCAAATCACCACAGCTGAGTCATGAAAAAACTCTTCCCCAAGTCAGATTGGCAGACAGCCACTGAGATTTATAGGTACATGTTTCTCCACATCCTTATTTAACATGGTTTGTTTGCTTACTAAGCAAAACCCTCTGATGAAATAGACCACTGCAGAGATATTTCCCCCACCTCAGTTTCTTTTTTTTGAGACTAATGGTTCCTTCCAAACTCCCCAAACCCACAAGAGATGTACTCAATAGCTAAGAGCATATGGTTTGTGGTTGCATACTGGTATGCGAAGCAGATGAATCCCTCTAGACCAGCCACGTACCACGCACTGTTGTAGTAAACATGATTCTAGCCCAAAATTTCCAGCAAGAAAAAACAAGCACAAATGGTGAACGCCATTTCAGTGCTACTGCTAAGTAAACAGCTCAGCTTGTAGGACTTAGCTGCTCTGGACTCTGCAGGCTTTACGCAGCTCTGCCTCTTCATCTTTTGGGGAATTCGTTGTCCAGTTTGTATTGATTCAGAGTGTTTCCATGCCACAAAAATGAGAACTCATTTAAAAACTCCATTTTTTAGAGTACTACTCAGAAACCTCACTTTATTTTCATTATAGTTTTCAGTATTCCTGGTGTCCAAAGACTGAAATATAAATTATGTGCTAGACTGTTTAGGACAGCAAAATGGTCAAAAAACCTTCACTAACACTGCTGATATTCAAAATTATGCTTAACAGTTGAATCACATGTTACACAGGCCTGTCAGTAAACTGCACAGGAAGTGGCAACAACCTACTCCAACACTACAACTTTTAACAGTCTTTCAATTCTTTTTATCTCTTTGCAAATCTACAAAATGAAGTAAATTACAGAGGAATAAGAGTTTTATTAAGGTGCATGTTTTCAGGAGAATTAAATGCCAACACAGTTCCCTGCTACTGGAGCGCTGTCCCAAACCACCACTGCCACCATCCACCCAGGACCACCACACCAGACTGCCACTGGAACATCACCATTGCCACCCACTCACTCATCACTTGTTCACCATGGGAAAACGCTGCCCGTGCCAGAACCCCTGCCAGTGCCGGGACCACCAAATCCAACAGAGCAAAGGTTAAATGAAGCCCTAGCACCTGCAGCCCAGCCAAGCCCAGTGAACAACACATGGCAGGGAACAAAGAGTTCAAACTGGTAGCACCACTGCAGTTATGACCTGAACCTAACAGGGTGATGTGGAGTGGCCACTTTGGAAGGGTGGTTCCTTGTGAGCAGCACAGTTTTCCTTGGATTTTTTGCTTTTGCCCTTGTTCTCCCAGTGTTTTCTTTTGTTTGGTTGGGCAGACAGGGGAGAACTCTCCACCATCTTTGTTTCCCCTTTGTTCCAGGGGCTGAGGGTCACATGGCTGGTGGATTCCTCTTTCGTAGGTAAAGCATTTCCCCTGTATCTTCGTAGTTACTGCTATTTTCTTTTTAGTAAATTGCTATTTTTCTCACTTCTACCTCCTCACATTTTTTTGTCAATCTTGGGGGAAATAAAAGGGAAGGGGGGTTATTTTATTGGAGTTCCTGCCTCCCAATATTTTTGTCCTTAAACCAAGACAAGAGTAGACAAAAAAGAAACTTGAAACCACTAAGTTCTCCAAACCAAATCCAGCAAGCACCATCAGTGCTTCAGGCAGAGTTGTTCTACAGTGAATCACTAAAGAACAGAAAAGCTCTCCAGCAACTAAACTTCCTCTAAACATACTGGCTGGAGTCATCTGCTGCAAAGAGCTGTATTTGCTCTTTCTTTTTTCTTCCCCCATCTGTTTAAACAGATGAAGCTTGGAAAGGATACGTTCAAATTGTGATTCCATGCTAATTTGACAGAGGAAAGGCTTTCAGTGCTACAGAGGGAACATAGACTAAAAAAAGGGAGGGGAAGAATAAAAAGCTTATTGACATAATTTCTTTTTTTTTTTTTTTGGTAAAGTGACTGTATATCAAAACTTTTGTTCTGTTTATATCACATGAAGAGTTGCAAAGGCACAAACTTAGTGAACTAAGAGGGGCCAAAGATATTTTTCAGGACATTAGACAAAACTTGTCCAAATGATCTCATAAATACCCAAGAAACTCATTCTTATGCTTATGATTTTTCTTTTCTGTTTACAGAAATCTTTTCAGAGTCAGTTGCTATTAGCTGACTTGAATTCCTTTCTTGGTATATGCATTTTAATGAAATATTTTTCATTCCATACTGTACTAAATCAAAATACTAAAGTCAGATACATTGAGCAGCTGTAGATTCCTTGACCAGTCAAAAGAGATTAAGAACTTCCTCTAAACAACTAGCAGTGACTTGCAACCATTGCAACCATTGGTACCATTTCAACCCGTACCAGTGGAAATGTGCTTTAAATGTAAATAGTCTTAACTATATTTTGATGTGTTCTTCCCAGTGATTATGCCGGGAGATGAAGAATACCATTTATGTTTACAACCAGTAAGACAAATGTCTTCAGTGATTAGAAGCACTTCACAAAGTGATTAGCTTCTCCATAAACTTACTAAATAGTATACACTGGACTCTAAAGGAACTACAAAATACAGTTTGACATTGAATTCTATGAAAGAACAAATTTTAAAGAACTACCACATCTTTACAACTCAGTTGCCTGAAGTACACAAGAACCTTGGTTAAAAATTCTGATCTCACACCACAAATATCTAGATTGCAGTTTGGCTACTGAGAGCTTCCACTTCAGAAATTAATCAGAAGCATTTTTGTCCACAATGAATAGAGATGAAAAGGTATTGCTCTGAGATAACTGAAGTTCTAATGCCAAGAAAAAAAAAATACCTAAATATTTTATTTACTTTAAATCCATTTTTACTGTAGGCACTTTTAATCAGTGCTACGTACAACAGTACGTTTATGTGAGTTTTGCTATTTAGGTTTAAACTAAGAATAGATTTTCAAGATAAGAAATGCCAAAGCTACAGATCTGTACTTGCTAAAATGCCAGAGCAAAAATAGCAGTCCATCCTCACTTCTCCCACGAGAAGCTTTGCAAAACCACTTTCAAACTGAATTCTTGAACTGTTATCCTGTCTACTTTATCTCTGAAAACATTTATTCCAAAAATTCTAGGCAGCATGATTGAATTTTTGTGTCGATTTTTTTTCCCTTCCTCTACATCCTAAGGACACCTTCCTCATATAAAAGCTATTCTGGTCTCTTCCTATCCAAAGGGCCCAGCTATAAGAAACTCACTTCCTTTTCAACACTGATTATTTTTCTTCCTAGGAGATGCAAAGACCAATCTCTGATAAGACATTTAGTCATTGAGAATGGAACGCAGGCAGAGGGGAGCAGAATCCCTTCAGTACACTCTGAAATTAAAGGAAAATGCTGATTCAGGCCAGGTCAGCCATCAAACAACTTTATGCACAGGAAGTTTAACATCATCTCATTCCTACTCATTACTATCACTACCCATTCTCTTATATGAGAAAGAAACTATCCGTTACTTTCAGATATAACAATGGGAAATACTCAAAAATCATCAATTCCATTGGCTAATATTAAGTACTTTATTACCTTGGCATTTCCTCTGTACTTCATCAAGCCTACCTTGTGAGTGAGGCAACTGAACATCTCTGTCAATACCCCTCACAACATGGTATAATTGAAATACACACTTTTGCCCAGGTTTCCTAAAAGCCATCAATTAAACGTGAACAGCAGCATGGATTTGTTGTACTCAATAATATTAGCCAATGTATGACTGATGAACTGTCAAAGGAGAAGCATTTCACTGCAGAGCAGTTCATCACATGTGCAACCTCTTGGGGTGCTCACTCAATGCAGGTGGCACTTTTCCCTGTGCCAGGGGTAGGAGAAAAGAGTTGCAAACAGAGGACAGAAGACAGAGCCTGATAATCAAAGTCAGCTCCTGCCCGCACTGTAACTGCACACAATAACTCCAACCAAATGCACCATGGAAATTCTACATAAAATGAGATGGGCCCGTCTCCCCCTGTACATACTATTTTAAATAATTCACAGAATATGCCAAGTTGTAAGGGACCCACAAGGATCATCAAGTCCAACTGCTGGCCCTGCACAGGACCATCCCCAAGAGTCACACCACATGCCTGAGAGTCTCATCCAAACACTTCCTGAACTCTGTCAGGCTTGGTGCTGTGACCACTTCCCTGGGGCCTGTTCCAGTGCCCAACCACCCTCTGTGTAAAAAACCTTTTCTAATATCCAGCCTAAACCTCCCCTGACACAACTTCAGGCCATTCCCTCAGGTCCTGTCACCACCAAGAAGAGATCAGTACCCATCAGTACCCAGTGCATCCCAAATGTTTCTGCACAATGCCTACACATATCTGTTCTGCAAGGCTACAGCAGAAAATGTAATTGCTTTTAGGCTTTCAAGAGAGGAAATAATTTTATTTAAAGATTCCTTCTCACACCAGTTATTTTTCTTCCTAATAGAAGCAAAGACCAATTCTATTTAAAGATTAAAAGACGAGTACATCATGTATGGTTAAAAAAACTCACTGACTGCATCTTTGAACTTATTTTTCCAGTTTTGCGCTATCTCCAGACCATAAAAACATTACTCCCATTTTACAGAAGAGGCTGGAATGAAGCCAGATTTGCCATTCACTTCTATTACAGGATACAAGGAAGCCTATTTACCTTCAGGGCTACACAAGAGCAACACATATTGAAAAGTAATATTACAACTCTTTCAGTTTCAGATCAAAGGCAAAATACTATTTACTGCCTTTACTGGAGAAGAATTTTGAACATCACAATATCACAAATCAGTGAATTAAACAGCAGTTTCTCGATATCTAAAATTAGGTACAAGGCAGATCAACATTCAGTAACTTCTTACTAGTATTTCCAATGTCAGCAAGTAGGAATGGAGAACACATGAGAAGATCTGCTCTTACACTGCCAACATTATTTCAAGTATGTTCAAGGCTTCCCTAAGCTTTTTAAAATAAACCAGCATGGTAGACTGTTTCAGCTTTATCCTTCTTTGCAAAAGGAAGTCACAGTATCCTTGGCTACAACCTTCACTCCTGTAGACTTCGCAGATGATTTCCTACAACAGATCTTATCTAACCTTCTTTGATGTAGCCACAAGAAATATGTCATTAGATGATGCACAGCATTTCTTGTTTCTACTAATCCAAGGTTATGCAGTACACACCTTAAGGGATCAAAGAGATAAAAAGGTCACATCACAACACAGGAAAAAAATTGTTAAGTTTCTAAAACAACTATCTACAGCCCTTCCTAATGATTATATGTTACTGCATCAAGACTATTGTCCAGATTTACAGAGCAAAACAAAAAATACAGGGTTTTTTTAATTTCCTCTCCCTCTGTACATAGGGCAAACAGCCATAAAAAACACAGCAATTATGATATGTTTGTGTGTTAATATGTAAATTCAAAATAATGATAATGAGAGCTATTGACAATCCTTACATCTTATCATCAGCTTAGGACAAAAAGCTCAGCTGTACTTACTAGGCAGCAAAATGGAACATGAGCAAAGATGATCAATATAAATCATCTCAAAACCACTGCTCTGCATCTGGTGCCATCATTTTAGTCATTATGGGATAAAAATGCTTTTTCAAATAAGCTAACATTTCCAGCAGATTGCATCTTTCTCAGTTGACCTTCAGATACAACATCGTCCCCCACCCCCATCACCACTGCGGGAATGCTTTAACAGTGGAGCTAGAGAAAAATCTCACAGCACCAAAGCTGCACCCGCCACCACTGCTGATCCATAAAGCCAGGAGCAAGGCCAATGATCTAACATTATTCATACCCCAGAGACACCTGCAAAGGCCAATAATACACACCTTGTTTCAGTCTAATGCTTTTCTTACTACGGAATAGCATCTGCTTGATTTCACTTGTAAAAGATATACATTGGACAATTTGAAATATGTAATTGTAGTTGTGATGATTCCCCTTTTGCTGTGAAGCTATACAGCGGAAAAATGCTGTTATTACTAATACATTAAAATGGCTATATGCTTTATAACCTAACTGCATTGTTTCTAAGTTTGTTGTCTGATCTGTCCCTGGAAAAGCAGTTTATTTTCTGCACAAGAAACAAAAAATAGTACCATGAATATATTTCAAAAGCTGATAATACAAAACAGAACTCCATTCCTAATTATATTAAGAGGAAATAGAGTGGACAGTTTGTCTGTGACAAAAAACCACTATGTACCATCTTGCTAAAAAAGCAGTGCTGGCTGAAATGGTTTGTTTCCTTTGTTTCATCAACAGTTAATCTTTACCTTTTAATAGTAAAGAGCTTTTACAACCAACAGCATTGAATGAATCATTGAACATGACTAGAGGGCAAAGCATGCTGTTGAAACAGTCCACAATATACAGGCATAGCCAGAAGGAATGTGATTACACACATTAATATATAGCCAAACCCTCCTTCCTATACACTCTGCTCACCAGACTGTGAACCCCCAGGACCCTCACAACATGACTACGCGGAAGTTTAGTGTCAGGCATTTTGTTTGGAGTTCCTAGAGGGTTTAGTGAGGTCTGTTTGTTTGAGGACTTGTTTTGTTGTGGGTTTTGTTTGGGGTTTTTTTCCTCCCTGAAACAAGCTGGGTAGCTGAGGAGCGTATATAGGCCAATAGCCTAACTATAAACAAACAAGATGAGGCTTTATGATATTGCCCAGTGTTCTCCTATCCATACTAAGACAGAAAGGAGTGATTCTATCACTATTACATTTTTAGGTACACACCAATGCTTTTAAGGACACATCTGTAGTCCATATAAGAAAGGAGCACAGTGAGAAGTGCTGTTTGCAGCAGCTCCCCCCACAAGACTCAGTTTCTAAAACACACAAGGCACAAACCAAATAAGGAAGAAACATAAACCAATAAATACTCATTTCTAAGGAACTTTCTCTACCATACATGCCTTCTAATTTCACCATCCACAGAAATGGCACGTAATAAGGAAAGGATGTTTGAGCCATAGTATACAGTTTGAGCTACATATATAGTCAGAGAAAGGCAGGGATTCAGACTTAAAAGTAGGAAAAAGGTGGAAGATGGAAATGAAAGAACATAAGCCCCTGTTTGGGTCACTCACAGAAACCAACAGGAATGCCAGCTAAGAGACAAAATAAGAAAAAGTGAGGAATAGAGAAGATACTGAAGTAATTCATAAGCATTTTTTTCTTTCAATCCTATCACTTGCTCCCCTCCACACATCCCAAAAAAAGTTTCATTTCTGTCCTTAATATTCTGCGAGGGAGTTGCTTTGAAAAGGTAAGACTTGGGACAAATGAAGACAATCCCAATCACAGACAGTTAATTTGAACTGATAATCAGCCCTTTGAAGGGGATGTGCTGATGAACAGTGCTATCCAAAGACATTTCCCAGTTTCTTTCCCTACATTTAGTTCAGTCGACTGAAAACCAAAATTACTGTGCTGCTGAGGCACAACTTTGCTCAGGCAACTTTGTTCATTGCACCCTTTTAAAAAACTTTCCCTCCATCTCAGCAAACATTCAATTCAAAAGCAAAGAGCTATACAAACAGAGCAAAAATGTAACAATAAAATCCAGCTCAACAGCTCAGGTTTAAAGGCTACACTACATTAGCTGCTAGAAATTTTCAAAACAAAATTCCTGTCTTATTAATCTCCTTTTCCTCTAAAGAGTCCTTTTCATATGCATATTCTTCATACTTCTATTCCATGTACGTAATGTACCTGGTCTGCCTGGCAAAGAAAGACCAAGACAGACTAATTTTTACATGTGCAAAAATGTACTAACACTCTCAAGAATAATCTCTGTATGACTATGCAAGACCGAGAACTGTACAGTGAGCTTTTAAAAAGAAAAAGCCCATGTTTGCCTAAACCCATGTAGTTCATTAAAGAGAAAAACCAGCTTTGACAGCTATAGCATGTTTTATGAATACAGCAAGGCTCCATATTTTTTCTTCTAATCTCGGTTCATGCAAATAGCTCCATTCAGTTACCAATTTATGCAAAACTGATGAACCCCCAGGGAGTTGCAAAAACAGGAGAGCTTATTTTCCAGTCCATCAGTAAAATGAAAGCATGATCTCTTCTAGTTCCATGAACAAATCTGGAGGGACATGGGGAAGCAAAATCAATTAGGTCTAGTCCCTTAATTACAAATACCTCCTTTGGCAAGTAGACTTCAGAGGGATGGTTGACATATACCTAATTTTTCTTAGTTATTCAGTTTATTTAAGGCAACAAGAACTAAAAATTAAAAAAATCCATTGTTCATATGGCTATTCCTCGAATCACCCAAGCACTCTAGGTTGGGAAAGACCTTTGGAGGTCATCTTACCCAAACCCTTGTGTCAGGCAGGGCTAATTTCAAAGAAAGATCAGTTTGCTCCATACCTTGTTCAGTCAAGTCCACTCTCACTGTGGATATTTTTTAACCTTCTACCTAATCAGAATTTTCCTGCAACACTATGTAACTTGTTTTCCATTTCCATGGCACATCTCCAACAAGATCCATCTCCTCTAAATGTCTTCCTTTCAATAGCTGAAGTCAGCAGTCAGATCCACCTTAGTTTTGAGCAAATCCAGTTTCCTCAGCCTTCTCCCCTAAACTTACGCCCTTGACCCCAAACCATCTCAACATTCCTCTGCTGAACTTTTCTTCAAAAAACTCTTCTCTTGCACTGGGAAGCCCCACACTGGATGCAATTCCCCAAATGCAAGCTCCCAGGCACTGGCTAGAGGGGAGCCATTGCTTCTCTTTACCTTGTGGCTGCAGTTTTGCTAATACAGAACAGTCCGTGGTTGGCCTTCACCGTCTCAAGAACACAACACAGTAACATTCAAGATACTGCAACATGATAATATTTAACCAAACAGATCATGATAAAAGATAGGCTGAAAAAAAATAGAAAAAAAATGCAATTAGAAGTGTCATTCACTCTTTTATAACATAGGAAAAATTACGACAACATATACACTGGAAAAAGAACAAAAGCAATGAAAAGCTAAATTCCATGCTAAATAATTATATACTTAGTCACTAATCAACATATAACGACAGTTGGAGGTCAAGAAGAATGAAATACTCTTTGTACTTAGTATTTCCTGGTTTGGGGTATTTTTTAAAGTAATGATTTCAGCAATTAACATAGCATTTTAGAATCATTCTACTTAGATTAATTCACTTGTGGAAACAAAAAAACAAAAAGAGAAAGTGTTGATAAACCAGGTTGTCTTTTTGTGCTATTTTTCTCCAGTTCATATTAGCTGCACTAGATATATCCAGATCCTCAAAACAGACAGAGGATTAAGCTTTTGATGAGACTGCCTGAGCAGCCTCAAGCAACGGCACGCATGGAACCAACGTCCTGTCAGCCAAACAGGCTTTGCTCTCAAAGGCATCTGGCAACAGAATTGTGGTCTCCATTTATGAGTCTGAGGATCAGCAATGAAACCCTACTGATGAACAGCACAAGAAAAAAAAGCTGAATACACTCATAAACCCTTAAATCACAGCAAACTTAAATGTTGTGAAACACAAAGTATTTCTGGCAACGCATTTCCTTATGGACTCTTGGAGAAGACTAAGCCATCTGCTTACTCAAAAATTGGTCCTGATGAAATTAAATGAAACAAGATAGTATTGCATGAGATCACAAGGCTAGCACTTAGGTGTTGTAGAGCAGTGTTTTGCCAACAGTTTGAGCTCAGGATGATGGGATTCAGTATGAAAATTATGCATTTATCACCATCAATGAGGAATCAAAACCATCATTTAGAGTACTGGCCCAGGATGGAAATAACACGAAAAGCGGAACCTGAAAAATCCTTTAAAGTTGCTTTTCAGCAAGTCTCAGGAAGCAAATCTGCCAGTTTTACAAAAAAACAAGTATCTAGCAAGATCTTAAAGCAGTTTGTTTACTTATCTGCAAATCACAAGTGGACTAAGTTGGGATTTGATAGAGACAGTGCATCACCAACAGTGACTTTCTGGAATCTCAGCACATCACAATGAACACATTTATTCACAATAAAACTTAGATTTTACTGATAATGCTTCGAATATTAGTCTCGCAATATCTGAGTGCAATGCTGTAGCAACATTTATTGAATAACTCAGACAAAAAGGATTTTCCGTGCCTTTCTGACAACAAATGTTTCTAGCCATTTTTTGGTACTGTTCATTGTACAATAAAATAACATTTCTATCCCTTAGATGTAAATTATTTTGGACGTTCAGAAGTAGAAGACACTACTACTACTGGACTATGTGACAGTTGCAAATGCTATCTTCCACATTTTGAAAGGTCTGTATTCTGTCATTCAGTAGTTTTTTTCATGAAACAAAAAGTATCAAGCACTGATGCTGCTCTGGGAGTGCTTCTGACAGAAAGCCCTGCAGAAATGCATATTCTAGTTCTCACCTAAAACTATATGATTTTAACAGACTCTTGTTTCAAAACAGAGAGATGAGATGCAGTAACAGCTAAGTGTCTTTGACAACCTGCATTGTCAAGAACTAAAAACATATTGCAATTAAAACCTTTACACGTAATTATATAGCAAAATAGCAGAGGAAGCTCACTCCTTCATACATACCATGTCTTCAACAGTAGTTCTTCTATTTTGTTTTCCCTTTTCTATTGCATAATATTTTATGTGCCCTTATTCTTGTGCAATTAAAAGTGAAGGCTAGTCAGCAACCAGAGAAATACAGTTTACTCAAAAAAAAAAAAAATCTCAAGGGAAAAACCCCATTGAGCACGTGCTTATGCAGCAATGCTGAATCTCCTCACTTAAATTTCCTTTATTTTCTAAAAAGACTGATTTTAAAAATCAGTTAAAGAAAATGAAAATGAGATAGAAAACAGTTCAACTGATAACACAGTCAAAATTCCTCCACCAAATTGTGTAGTTCAACACACATCCACGTGCCCAGATCTATAAAGTTTCCTCTAATTTTTATTCCCAAGAAACACCCTAGTGAGGATACTGACCAGAGGTCACCTGACCAGCCTCACCCACCAGGTACCCACCTGCCTTGACAGAGCCAGGCCACATCCTGCTTCACAGAGCCCACATCCCCAGAGTATCCAGGGCACAGCCAGATGCCCCCAGGCACACAGTCACTGCTCTGCCTTCCAGCAGCAAAAGCTGACAGAGATCCATGCAGGACACTGCATACATGACACTCTGTAGCCCACCTGCAAACAGCCTTCAGAGCAGCACTGACAAAGGCCACTAAGTTTCTCACTCTATGCCTGTAAGTTAACAAAAGTAAAGGAAATAGAAAATAATAAAAATAAAATACATTTTTTCTTTCTAGGGACTCAACAGGATTATTGCGTTTGCATCACCACAGAAAACTAGAAACAGTTTGAAATCAAAGATGCAGAGGCAACAACACTACATAAGTGCTGCATTAAAGGTCTGGGGTTCCTCTATGAAAATATGGAAATACACTGCAAATACCATCCAGATTTTTAACAACCTGATGCGATGTGTTAGGCTTTTTACCTAATGTACTAGTTCTCTCGCACAGAGTCAGATTGTGAAATCTTGCCCTCTAATTGCACTGTTTGGCTTCAATTTTTATTCTTAATTAATTAATTCTAACATCACCTAAACAGAAACTTAAGTTATAAGGCAATCTAACTTCGATGCTCCCTCTTCCCTGAGAAAGCTGATAAAGGGAACACTGAGGAGCACTTCAAGAGAAGAAAGACAATTTGGCTCTTCAACTTTTCCCATGGCACAATCTGGGCTTTCTCGCTGGACCAAAATCTGACTTGCCTCTGGAGAAGAGAATGGCAGGGAGAGCCCTTATAACGACAATCCACCCCTGAAACTCATTTCACACCCTTTTAAGACAAATCCCCCAGTCACCAATATCCCTTAGTGTGGATGTGGATACAGAGCTCATCCAAAACCCCAACTATAGATTTCAACGGAAAAATGTTCAAGAAGCCAACTCACCTGTTTTACACACTATACAAAGAAAGATGAAAATGAAGTGAGTGGGGATTAGCACAATTGAGGAAATTATGCATTAGATGAGGAAGTGAATATATCTGTCTTCAGCTTTCTAGGAGACACAGACACACAGATGGTAAGTCTTGATTAAAAATAAAAATTGGAAAAAATAGCAAAGTACTTAAGCAGCAGTGTTGTGTAACCCTAGGTTATATTTTTGTCCAGTAATTTAACATCTTACAAAAGAGATAATTGAGTGAAAGTTAAAAGTATCATGTACAATTCAGATCACAGGGCATCTTAACATTCCTTTCATGACTTACATTGTGAATTTATATGAAAATATATTTTTATTTACTCAGAAGGTCCTTCTTGGTTTTGAAAGTTATTTCAGTTTAATATTTTCTAGCAGAACATACAGGCAACAGTATACCTGCCTCCTCTTTTCTTTATGCACTAGCTATCCATAACAATTTTTTGACATACAAACTTTTGCAGCTGATACTCCAAGAACAACTTGTTTGCATCTGTATATTACCTTCTTCCAGTATACAGCATCAAAATAATAATAACAGAAACTTTTCCCCCTGTAGGCTAGATTTTGGCATTAGAAAGCAAACACTGGGCCAGAAGTTTCCCTCACTAACACAGGTGCTAATTCAACCCTGCCACCCCTCAAAACAATTTACAGCAGTAGAACTCAATGCCACAATCAGACCCTTTATCACCAGCTAACTAGCAACCCAGTGTTTCAATGTATTCAGCATCCCTACATGCTCAAATGCAGAAAGGTGACCTTTTCCATCTCAAAAATACAAATTTGTGGCCACTCCTACACACTTCCATTTTTATGTGGTTCTGAACATATGACACTGTGAAAGCATAACCAGCCTCATACTCTCATTTATTTGACTTACAGGCACCTGCCTTTTACTTTCTATGTAGGTTAGCATGAGATTTTCTGTTTACTTGTAAGGAAATAATAGCATAGCTTTTTTTGTAGACTATGTATAGCTGCTAGTTCAAAGTCATGTAACTAAACATAGAGTTCCTCAGCATAGCTGTCTTAATTGAGTGTGGGTTCAAACCAATTTCAAAACATTGTTTCAGAAAGACTTTAATTATTAATATTATTCTTATATTAGTGTCACTTTTGTCAAAACTACTGGAGCTATTATGTTACCTGTACAGGATTTCCTGTACAGATAAATCAATGAGATGTACCTTATTCTGAGTTGGACAGGAAGAAGCAGGGGAACCAACACGCACAAAGATTATATAAAGAATGGCAGTGGAATCACCTCATGCACACACCTGAACAGACAAGAATGCTTTCTCAACAAAAGGTCTTTGCTAGCAATTTTATTTCAAAGCTGTTTCCTTTCTGTGCAAGGGACTTCAAGGTAGCAGAAGACAGAGTTAGAAGTGTACCACTGCTACCAACAACTTGCAAAGCCTGTAATCTCAAAGGAGGTCAAATTTGCTAAAAGGATGTGACAGAGGCCCTATCATACATCAACTTCAATGGCAGAGCCATAATGAAAATGAAGAACAGACTAGGTCAGCATAAATTGTATTCCTCCTTTACACTTTTGATACATCTAAAGTGGGGGCTAAATAAAATATTGTGTCCCACTCCTTTGGTTCACGTAAGAAGCAATCTTTTCAGAGAAGCAGCATCCCTTCAGTGGCTGCCTAGCATGAGGAGGCTAAGAAACACCTGGGAGACACTGCACTGCAGGGCTGCCAGCACTCCCTTCCCAGGTTGCAGCCTGGGTGAAACATACCTCCTCTTTTTTTTTTTTCTTTTTTTTTTTTTTTTAATTTTGAAATCTGATCTACCTCCCAGCAAAGCCCTCTAATTTCCAGCTTCGAAGGCTTTCCAGGGGTCAGCTGGGGACAGACTCTTTCCTTTTGGAACTATTGCCAAAACATACCAAGTTGGAGGAGAGATAGAAAAGGAAGTAGGAGACCTGGAAGGACAGTCTGGGAGAAGTAGTATGCTAACTTGTAGGATTGGTAATCTTGACTCCAGCCTGATGCTTAGTGAGTATATAAATAATTTTGCTAATCATTTTAGGCATGTTTATTTCCAAGTAGTATTGCAGAACTAAAATCTTCAGCCCAGAGCTGCAAATCCCATTATTGTTAAAATCACAGTATGTTACAACTGCACAAACATTAATAAATCTAAGGCAATCACATAGCTCAATTTCTAAAATTGAATACATCTTTCACAGTGAAAATTCCCATTTAAAAAGTTCAAAGGGTTAAATAAGAAAGGTGTCACAGCTAACGACACAGTAAACAGTATACATTTATATCTTACCACCAGACCTCCCCAGAGCCCCAGAGCATCACATCTGCACACAAAAGAAACAACATAAATGTCAACAGACCACTTCAGGAAAGAAATAAGCAGCAACACTGGATCCTAAATTCTTGTTACCTGAGTTACAAAGTACCATTATTTCTGCTCAATTTCACAGTGGATCAGATGCCTTGGGATGCTGAAGCCTATCCAACAGGCTCCAGCTTTCTCTGGTGTCTCCCAGGGCCAGTTATTCTCACATCCTTCACAACGCTTTGCCTAAAGCCTAGAGGCATTATTCCCTGTAAACAGACATGCTGTTACCCGGCTTAGTAACTATTCCAAAGACAACAAAGTAATTCTGTCCTTCAAAATGCACTCTGGTTTCCTATCAGGTGTAAATCCCTACAAGATAAGGCTCAGAGCTCTGTTTCTGCCTGTAAATGTAAGAGCTGGGGGGGAAAAAAGCCCATCAAAGACTTCTTTCATATTTTTTGTTCTTCTGCATGTTTGCTTTTTAAACAAATACCAAATTCTTTGATACTGTTCTATGAACATTACAAATATAAAAAAATTGCTACTTCTACTTTTTCTATTTATGAGGAAAACAATCTCCTTCTCAACAAAATGTTTTAACTCAGTTCACTACTTCAGAGAACTTTACAGGAAATACTACATTTGCAGAGAGTGACTTTCCTCCCAACACATTGATTTAAAAGGCACAGTAGAAAGTTAGATGATAGGTGGGCATGGAGTAATCTCAGTCAAGAAATCAGGGTAATGATTTTCAAAAACCGTTGATCTGCTAAAAATTGCCTTTGAAAAGAAAAAAAAAAGCAAAAAAAACCCCCAAAAAAATCCCACACCAAAAACAACAATTCTCTTTTGAAAGAGTACAAAACTATTACAATATTTTCTAATATACAATACATTAGAACTTCAGAGCCATAAATAATGACCTGAATAACAATAAAAATCACATAAACTGTGTCAGACCTTGAAAAAGCAGGGAACGGTTTGTTTTTTTTCTTATCTGAACAAGCTGACAGGGCACCACCAAAGGCTTCTAGATGAGTACAACACAAGTGGATCAGGCAAAATGTGATTATATAAAATAATGCATATTTCATTTATGTAGTCTTGTGTCACATGGTTGACCCTCATAACCTTTATATGCGTAATACTTATTGACTCAAGTAATGCCACTACCTAAAAGCTCCCAAAAAGTATCCAGAAACAGCCTTTGACCATCACCACAATATAACCAGCCATATGTGCAGGTTCATATCACCCATAGGAAATCTTACTATCCCTCCCTCCACCTTCCAGGCACAGGCTGCTGCTGACATTTAGCAAAATCATTCTGAACCTCTGGATAAATATTCCCCTCATCAAAAACTCAACTGTTTAGGTAAATATGAGCAGGACACTGATGAAGCCCTGTCTGCACCCACCACAAAAGGAGAAACTAAGCTAGTTACAATTGCAGACTGAAGCTGAGAGCCCAGTTGCTCATCGCTGGGAACAAGGAGAAAACACGGTGAAGTACAGCATTTTCGGAAATTGCCCAGCTGAGAGTTGCATTTTAGTGACTTGCTACTGGAGAAATGTGTCTCCTGCGAGTTTTACAGCCTCTGTTTCCCTCCTGCTGTAGTCACAGGTTCAGAAGGGAAAAACATTCTCCTTAGGAGGAAGGCACCTTTTACAGGCATCCCTCCTCTCTTCCTCCTCCAACTATAAAAACAATATAGCAACAAAAACATCCCAGTTCCTGCTCAGCTATCATCTCCGGTGTAGATGTGCTCTCCATAACCTGAAAGGTCAAAAGACTCTGGGAACAAAGGGTTCCTGCCAGAGCTTCTCCTCTTATCCTGCCTTCCTAAATACACAAAGTGTAAACATCACCAGAGGTGGTCACAAGCCATTATCTTCTACACACAGAACAAAATCAGACACCTTTCAGACTCACCCTTTAGTGATCACCACCCTCCCACTTCTAGGATGGTCTTAAGGCTGTGCTAGCTATTATTTGTGTTGGTTTAAAACAGTGACTATGGCACTAATCCATTTTTTAGGGCTGGGAAGGACCTACTGTTTCCTAAGACACAGAAGATGCTTCCACCTTCCCTGAAGCAGTTTGAGGACTGCTGGAGAAGTCTCAGGTTATACTCTGGTAGAGATGCCAAGTGCTCAGCGCAAATACTGTTTCAAAGACAGTTTTCTGACAAATACGGTGTGCCAACCACTAAAAACAAATATGCATAAGATAATATCTCGTATAGCAAAGACACAAATTTCCCTCTTGCCTTTATTTGAGCATATTTGAATGGAAGCCAAACGGAACTCCTGAAAAAATCTGGAGCCAGCTCTTCAAAGAGGCAGATGCCAGTGAGGCACAGGGAATAACAGAGCGACTGGCAAACAGCTCCCCAGCTCGAGTTACATCTGCATCTCCATCCATCCATCTCCACCCATTACCACCTGCAGCTGAGAAAGCTGCTGCTGCTTTAGGAGGGGACCTTGGCTGCATCAGGATAACCTTTGCTGCTAAGGAATCTGAGCTGCATAACCAGGAGGGAAGAAGATGTCATGACTTTTTTTACCTGTTTGATATTTATGAAAAATCTACTACCCCAAATCCTTTCAGCTGGAAATTTCTCCTGACTCTATAACTGAATCAACACTTCCTAATTCAACCTTAGTTGTAGGCAGACCCTCATTATGCTGTCGTTGCAAACTCCAAAGCAAACCATTTTAATGCAAACAGCCCAAAAAAGCTGGAAGTGCCACTAAATTAAAAAGTATTTGGGAAATCATAATGGGGAGGAAAAAAAAGTAGTCATAAATTTTTTTATACATTTTAGCAAACTTTTAAAGCCAGACACGTTGCGTTTCCTTCTTTTTTTTTACTATGTGAGTTAAGAAGATGCAAAGTAGAATTCCCAGATGTTACAGATAGACAAAAAATTACAATATTACAATTATTCCAAGTATTTTTAATTCACAGTTTTAAATATAAATTTTGAACAGAAAACTCCTTTAAACCAAAACACGTATTTTATTATCTACATAGTAGCTACATACGTAGCTCCTACTCCCTCATGGAGTAAAACATTCTAATGCAAAAAAGGAGGAGATCGGTAAGATTTACTGTGCATATCTTCTCACAAATTGCAGTGTTTAGTATACCTCTCAAATTTTATTGTAACAAAATCAACAAATATCAGTACTCACATGTTTATCAAGAAAAAAAACCACTATACCTGTCTATTCAAGGTCAGGAAATATTTTATTAGCCCCAGACTTTTATTCCCAGCAGAAGAAAAATGCAGCATGCTTTAATTAGATTGTAAGCATCTCCATATTATCAAACTATCAGTGTAGTCCCAGACACATCTTAACCAAGTTTACAATAATTCAGAGGGAATATTAGAGACTTGATCAGTCCTCAGTTTTTTGTTTGACTGAAACAGAATAAAATGAAGGTACAAGGTTAGTGTCCTCATATCATGCTAATGCTTAGATCTTAAAATTGGAGGCAGAAGGAGAACACACAAGAATACCACTCCTCTTGATTAATTTTTAATATTATTTGACAGTTTAAAGGTTTACATTCTTTTTGCTTCAATATAATTCACTTTTTATTATCATCAAAACCAGATTCAGTGAGTAAAAAAATTCCCCCTCGCCCCCAGGTAATTTTCAGACATTGCCCCAAGTAGGATAAAGTATGGGGATACATATTTATGCACAGCCAGGGGCTCAGGGTTTCATGAAAAAGGTTACTACCAGCTAACTTAATTCTCTTCCATAAGTTGTGCTGCTTGCCAGAAACCCAGAGAATACACTGACCATGGAGGAGACCAGAGGTTAAGGAGAGCAAAGTAAACATAACCTTCTCTTCCTAAAGTCTGGGAAAACAGAATGATTTCATAGCCAGCTTCAAGGCTAATCCTAGTTTGGACTATTTCACACCAGTCAAAGGGAAAAAGAAACTAAGTAAATGCCGAAGTGAAGAAAACATCAAACAGCCTGGTCCCCTTCCACACAGACTGATTTTTGGGCATCTCTCCTGGAGACATGTAAATATATAACAGCTAGCAGAAGACACCCTGCTTCTGAGATCTCATTCACAGATTCTCCTGCGGACTTCGCAGACAAATACAAGCTATTATACTATACATAGTGGTAGGGACCACCTAGCAATGACAAAGAATACCATTAACAAATAACACATTCATTCTATTCTTGCAGCAACTTCATTCTTTCAAGAGATCTATGGAGTGGCTTGGTACAGTAACACAGAAATCCAGACCAAAATCAAGACCTTGATTAAACTTGATGACCAAAACATGATGTGCAGGTGAAAGGTCACCAATCAAAAATAAAGATCATAGCCCCCTAATCCAAAGCAAAGGAGATGAAAATACATGACATATATAGTTACTTCATTGTTCTCAGCATGTCTCAGAAAATCAGTTAATCATCCATCCATCCATCCTGATAATGGGCTTTCCAAACTCTCCCAGAAAAATGTCTTTTGTTCCAAGCATACACCAGACAAGTTAATCAAATCTTTTCTTACCCAGTACAAAACTAGAAGGTTCGGGGGACGGGGTGGGGGGCAAAAGTGGGGGCCTGAGCAGGGAAGAAGAGAAAACAAGAGACTGTGATCCATTCTTCCTAATTACTTGTATGCACTGATCATTAACAGAGAAGGCTCCATGTTATTCTTATATACTAACTTCAAATTTGGACAATAAATAAAATTTTATAAATAATTATGATTTGAAGCTTGAAAGTTCATCATGGGACCTATGCAAAGTGAAGGGGTATCTATATCATCATCCAGGGAAAGTATGCTGTTATCCTTTACCAATTAGCCAGCAAGGGGTGCAGCATACTTCACTTCTGCTTTACATTCTGCTTATCCACATGATTTATACATGATAGCTATTCATTCTTTTAATGCCTTTGATAAAAGCCTACCCTAAGAATGTTAAACCCTACATGAACCATGATGTAGTTATTCCTTATGTACTTTAATGCAGCGTGTACCAGAACAGTCAGATAAATGAGTCTACAATCATTTTTGTACATTTTAAGTACAGCCTTATCTCCTCATTTGCTAGCTTCCTTGATAGGAACTTCTAACTGTGACTAACATGTAGAGTACACAGTATCTTAAGTACGATATCTGTGAGAGGCGAGATCTTACATTGACCAGTTGTGAGTCAAAAGAAACATCATTACTTAACAAAATGGGACAAAACATTCAACAATTTTTGGAGAAGTGAATGTTTCTTTTCCCTCTTGAAGGGAAAGAAAAATAAGGATTTGGACCTTTACAGTCTTAAATGAAAACATTCCTAAATTTCCTGCCAAAAACTTGCCTCTCCCTACAATTAGTACATGGTAAACTAAATAGTTTTCTTCAGTTATTTCTCCTCACCAAGAATATTATTGTACTTAGAAAGCATAATTTCCAACAAAAGACTGAGTCACTACATCATATTGACCAACTCCTAGCAAGGCACTTTCCAATCCTTCTACACTGAAGGATGGCAATGTGATAGGCTGGCAAGGATTTGGCTTGGCTATCTACACTGCAAGGACTTATCCTTAACCATCAAAGTAAGCACATACATCTTCAATGTATCTTCCGTAACTAAAACTTACCACTTCATTTGCAAGCTACCTTTGGAGCAAATATGAAACTATCCATTTACAAAGCTGATTTCTGTGCTATCTGTGATTCCAGCTCAGAACAATCCACGGAAGCCTAGCTTGATGAAGAGTGGGATATAAATCTCATTGCTCAAGAACTATGCAATGCTTCCTGCATCAAGGAGGCTAACACATTTTCTTCTAAATAAATCTGCATGATTATTAAGCTGTGTTCATACAGCTCTGCAAGATATTTTAAAGGTAATTAACATTCTGTGAAATCAGGCCTTCTTTTGAAAAAGGCTGCATTTTCCCTGAGTTCAGAACACAAATGGATTAGTTCCTCATGTGAAAATTGGATGCACTACTCACTGGCACAGTACAGATTCAATTTCAAATCAATCTTACATTACTGGTGGTGACAATACTGTCAAAATAACAGAAGTTTATAAAAACATGATATGCAACAGATCTATGCCTAACATTTCACAAATCATGAATACATCAATTAAGTCTTGCAAAACAAAACAAAATTGGAAGAAAATGCTACTATTATGGATCAAGGACATTGAGTCTTAAATGATAAAATTATCTTCAGGTAACCGAGTTGGGAATGCAGTCCCTCTGGAAGTATTCCCTTTGTCTTTGGTCTTTAGGCACTGTTCTATACCAACAAGAAGATTAGAAGCATACCTAGAGGTCATCTGGAAGCATGACTTAGTATTTACACACAGAATTTTCAAGTAAGCAATATTTTTACTGAAAAAGGAATGACGCTTTAATAATCAAAACTGCTTTCACTGAGAAATCTGTTCTAATGTCAGGTAAAATAAAGGTTTTACTGCTAAAGTGCTAAAAGTACTGAAGAGAGCATAGAAAATTGGGGATTTATGTGGAACAAGAAACACAGATGGAAATAACTTTTAACTTGTTTATCCATGAATCCAACTCAATTACACGCTCTAAAAAAATTCTTTCACTATCAAATATTAAACAAAATTTCATAGAATATTTAAAACCAGCTTCTCTCACTGTGAGGCAAGAAATATGTTTGATTTACACATGTTAATGTAATTATGCAAATGTCAAAACCTTCATCATGTCCTGCAAATAGTTTCATCCTTTTGGGAGTTTTATCTACTCAGTTTATTTTAAAATGCTCTTTTTGTCTCTTAATTGATTCTTCTCTGTCCCACCTCACCTCCAGGAGGCAGCAAGCATGAATCACGCTGATACCTTCCCTGCTAGGCAAGGACACCTGACACCAGAGAACTCAGATTTAAGGATGCTTTCAATCTACAAAAGCAAAGGCAAGGCAGCAGAAGCCAGAAAGCCCGATTGGCCTCCTGATCTCTTGTTCAGTTTCCTGATGCTGTGATGAAGATGCAGAGAGCAGTCACTAACATTTCTGACAACTGGGCATCCACCCAACGCACGTAACACAGATGCTAAAGACAAGCTAAGCCCAGACATGAAGTTTGAGACAGACTATGTTTCTAAGAGCATTCTTCAGGCTGTCACTCACTATCAGTACTCAAGAATAAATCAAGGATACAAGTCACAATTACGTTCTCTGCTACTTAACAAAGCAGCCACCTGCAGCTTCCTTCCCACCAGGTGTGAAACTTAAAGGTTCAAGAGAAAGATGCTTAAATCAAAAAGGTCATTTTCTTACTCTGAGCACCATTAAGGTCAAGTGCACTCCCCACACTGTATGTTTCAACCTTTCCTTTTCTTCACCATGAACACTTAAAGGACTCTGCCCATCCCCATTTCTTCTGCACTGCACAACCCTTCCCTGTCTTCCCACAGAGAAAAAGCAAAGGCCTTACCACAAAACCCAATCTCTCATTATATATATGCTCTGCAGGAGACTACAACAATGCTTTTACCTAGTAGGAGATACAAGGCCACCTTCTTTACAAGAAATTGTCTCCATTAAAAAAAAAAAAAACAAAACACCACACATACTGCCATATGGTACCTTATAGGCATTCCTTTATAGGGAACCATTTCATAGCACAATGTTGGAGCAGTTATGCATCCACCTAAGCCACTAAAACCACTCTGTTTCCATTTCATTGTCCACAAGGATTTACGGTAAAACTTCTTATCTGAACGAATAATCAAATTGCTTTAGCAGTCTCATTTTTATGTTATATATATAATTATATGAGAGCAATTGCAAAATAGATGTTATCTGATCGGTAGAAGGATTCCCAAATCCTTTGAAGAGAGATTGTCCATAAACCATAAAATTACATAGGCCTTGCAACTGCACAGCAATGAAGTGGAAACAAAAAGATCACATTTATGGAGGAGATCGGTTAAATTACTAACCAAGAATATTATACACAGAAGTATGTTTTTAAAAATGCTACTGGAGGCAACAGTATCAATATAAAAATGCATGTACACAGCATGGCAATGCCTTTGAAAAGATCGCTGTGCTGCTAGCAGGGTTCAGTTTTCATGGAGGAATCAAACCAAAGGCCATTGAAATTCAGGAAACAGATACACTGCAGGTGAAGTGTTATCACTGTTTAAAATGAAACAGTTTAGGTAGTGCTCAGATGTACATATTCAAAGCATTTTTAATGTTTCCTTTACCTTTAAGCTAGCCAACACATCTTTTACAGGCAATGATAGTAACCTTTAAAAATTATTAAATTATCTTTGCATTACTAAAAAAAAAAAAAGTCACTAGGAGTGTGTTAGCTAACATTACAAGCACTCAAAAAAAGCTGCTTCCAGCTTTGAAACCAAGGATCAAACCAAGCGATTACAACAGCAGCTGTGGACTAAGAACTGCATTAAACTTCTGAAGCCAGTTTTCTGTATGCAGCAGCATAAGCATGTACAACAGCATACTGGAAATGCAGCTGCACAGAGCAGACTATCCAGACCAGTAACACCATCTTTGAAAGGGGTCTGCGCATTTTTAACTGGTTTTCCCTTAGGCAATCTATCTATGCTACACAATGAAAAAAAAATAAGTACAGCCAAAAGGCAGCAAGTGCAAGCCAAGCTGTATTTCAGCTCCTTCAAAGACGAGCGTTCACTTGGATTTTATTCCTCTTTTGAATAGTCATTCAGTGATAATTCTTTTTTTCCCATCCAGCAGTACTGAAGCTCGTAGCTGTTTTGATAACATATGCTTGAGAAACAGCTGTATCTCAGGCAAAGAGACTTCCATAACAACTCGCTTTACAATGTCTGATTGTTCTGATGCAATTTGATTTCTGCTGCTGTGGTGGAAGAAATATGCCAGGCTTCTTATACCATTTTGTGAAAACCAAGCCTGATCAGATACAAGCATACAACTGAAAACTCTCAAGATGGGAACCTTGTCAGTTAAGAACAAACTGTTAAAGGCAATAACCAGCTGCTATCCACGTCCATAGGCTGGAAACAAAAATTACACTGTCCCGCAGAGTTCCACACACACTTTACACCCCGCTCCATCACCATCAAAAACGTCTGTGCCTCTATGTCAGATTTCATGTATTTTTTCTGTCAGTCTTGAACTCTGTCATTTACAAATACTTAACTTTCACAACAATTTTAACTGTAAAACACAAATTCCTTTTTCATTTTAACTCAAGACTCAGCTTCTTACTGCACTACCTTAACTAAAGAATAAAGTAACACAACTTTAGAGTTTACTTGGCACTGCTTCCTCTCTAATTTCCCTTCCCCCCCACCGCTCCCCACCCCCCACAATCTGGCAAGCATTTCAAAATTTAGCATGCAAATTACACGGGCTTAATTCCATTCCTAGATTAGATCATGAACCCTAGATGTACAAAGCACTTTTAATCCAGGCTCCAATATGAGGGATTTAAGTACCTCACAAGACTTTTGTCCTTAAACCTTGCCGATTTCAAAAAATGCAGGGTCAAATCTGAAAAAGACAGAATCTTATCCTTCTGTCAAAAGGTCAGCATTCCTCCTCCATCCAAGGCACCCATACTTCATGTATCTTCTCTCGATCAGTGCCAGATTGTCTCAGAACACCCCCAGAGAGGCAGAGGAAGGGACTGAAAGGGCCAGAAATAGTGAAAAAAATCTTCGTAAGAAGCATACCCATTACCTCCAACTGATTATGTGGTGGTATCACTGAATAATTGTTGCAAGAGGTTTTTTAGGTCTGCTACAATCATGCAAATTCAGTTCAAAATTACTCACAAAGGACTTATTAAATGAGCACTGACAGCCTTGTTTGCTAAATTTCATCCAAGCATCTTTCTCCCAATCTTAAAAGTAAGATAATTGCCGAAGCCTCTGGTATTTCCCCGTGAAAAACAAATTAAGCTTTAATGAAATATGCCATCTCATTCCAACATACTGAGGCAGATTCAACCCTGCTTAATATTCCACAGCTAATACCAAGCAGCTCCTGAAGTCGAGGTAGCTCAGGCAGATGAAGCTTCACTGGCAGTCAGCAGGCATTTGTCTGCCTCCCGCTTGATGTCAGGGACATCAAAGCGAATGCGTGTGTTCGATCCTGACAAAGCTATCCATCCAGCACAGGCAATGGGCTGTCAGTAACCGATGGGACTGCATTTATTAATACATCCAGACAGTCCTAAGTCTCATTGCTTGTACATTTTTAATCACTGTAATATAATTTTGAATTTTTGATTCCCAAGCCCATCAACAAATATAACAAACTATTAATTAGGCTACAGTACCATCATTTGAGAGAAATTAAATGAGACTGTGAAACTACAATGGGTGCACACAGGCAGCCTGCAGTAATCTTGTATACTTACCTTGAAACACGGCATTTCAGTTGATTCCTGATGAAAGCTTATCCCATTTCACTCCTAAGTCCTCCTGACTTTGAAGGTGGAAATCAAGGACAGTTTTAAAGAGGCATAGATTACAAAAGGAGAGACTTCCATATTCTAGCCTTCAGCTACTAAAACTAAACTGAATTTCTGAGCAATTCCACAAGCTGCATTAGATGTGACGAGTTGATTTCCAATGCGTGAGTGCTTGCATTAGAAGTCATTATGATTTTTTTCAAGATAGGGTTGATATCACTTCACATGAATGCCCTCTCCTTTTTTTTTTTTTTTTTCTGGTTAGGGAAGGCTTTTTCTCCTTCCTAGTAACTAAATCAAAAGTATAATGAAGGGTTGTACTTCATTCATCTTCTATTAAGGTAGTGCACTCATAACAACTTTTGAGTGCATTTTTCCACAACAAAGTCGTCACAGTGCTTTAACAGGTAGATGTAACACTTCACATTTTTATACTGCTCTGTGAAAATATACCATGGTTCCTGCAGTAGCAGAAGCAGTGGTGGCAACAAAAACAAGAAAAACAGTCCCCAGGTGACACTGCAGTGGGAAAGCATGTATTCCTACAGGAGACCGCTGTTCTAGCACATTTCCAAACAGCTTTGTAAAACGAACCCAGACAGAATTAGCTATTATCCAAACACTACTTACTCACAGAGCGCTGTATATTTCTCCTTCAGAGCGCTGCTTCAAGGGGCAGAGAGGTCCCTGCTCTGACAATAGCCTACTACCAGGTGGAAACAATTAAGGAAGGAAGCTCTCCTCCACTGTGAAAATTATTTACTAGCAATCCCCACTAAAGCTCATGCCACGACCCAATTTAACCACTTCATTTACATCATGTCTCTCTCTTCCTGTGTGACTAGGAAAAGACAGCCCCATGAATTCTCTATGTTTCTACAGAGTATTTTGATTTCTCTAATTTGTCATAATTGTAGTTGCTTTTAAAAATCAGTCTGCCTTCTTCCTGCATCTGAAAGCTGAAATAAGGAACATCTTTCCTTGTTGTGAGTCAGCCCAATTCTGTTTACTAGCTCTATATTAACTTCCAACAGCTAAAACTCTAGCTCAGAGCTAATAGCACTAGGGTGTTTTCTTAGATTTTTGATCCTTTTTTCAAACATGGAAAACAGGGGAAGAGAAGGAGGATAAAAGATGTGCCACTGATTTTATAATTACATTTTTCTAGTAATCATGTTTAAAAAAAGACTGGTATTTGTGTACACAGGAAACCAACAATAATGCTAGTCTCTCTACCTTATCAACTTTCTACATGATATTCTTCTCATGGAGTATTACAGACAAAGGAAGGGTTTTTTTAAAACAAATGTTAACTTGATATAGTCTGCATATTTTAGCCACACTATTTGGTAATCTTTGATATCTTGGTCATCTAAACCAACAAATCAGCATCCACTCTTTATCACAAGATAATTATTTCTAAAGGTTACAAATAAACAACCATACTCAAGTTAAAGAAGAAAATCCTATCATCCATGTAGGAGAAGTAAATGTTTTAGACATTAGACTTGAAATAATAAATCATTATGAATGGCGACAGAGAAGCAGAGAAGTCTCTCTGGTAATGAAATTCACTGAACCTGCAGGAGCTGCACATCTTTGTTCCCTCTGAGTAATAGTCTTACCTCCACAACTACTTTCAACTAGACCTAAATACTTTTAAGACTACAAAGTTAGGCAAAATAATTCTTGGTCATACTACTAGTATGTCATTTAGGCTCCAGTTTTTAAATCAGAAGTTGGTTACACAGCAAGTGCTATCAGTACCACCCATCTAAACATGCACCAAGAATACACATAGAAGGAAAAAGTTAGAATTCAAACTGCCTCCACTTCTGTTTCCTCTTTATACAATAAAAAAAGCCATCGCCAAGTTTGCCAACATCAAAGTAAAGAAAGAATATCACTTCCTGTTTCTTTCTCAGAAACAGCTGGGGGAAGAGGATGAGGATGCAGCATCACAGCCTCACTGGAAATTGGTCATTCCTAAGTCTTACACTGATGTTCTCAATTAGAAGAGGAATGAAAAGTGATCAACATCTGAGTTAACATCATTTTAACATGAGCACAAATACCCAGTACATGTAGTCCAATGCCTTTAAACTTGCCTCAGTAACAGCAACAAAAGGAGCAACCATAGTCTCTGTATCTTAAAGACCTAATGAAAGAAGAAAGGTATGAAAATAACACTTCTCACTATGAAGAGATAAGTAGAAAAAAGACAGTTAAGAATGGGACACGGGTAACAGCTCCTCTTCACAGCAAAACCTACAACACCAAAGGAGCTGTAAAAAGCAGCAACAGGAAAAGCAGCAGGGAGAACCCCACCACAGTTAATCCTCAGTAAAGGCAGCCCAGATTAGAGTCAAGGGAGCTTTTTACATACCAGAGGGGGAGAGAGTACCTAATTACTAGCTACAATTACCAAAATCTATGAAATAAGGAGTCCTTTCCTGTATCACCTGGAGAACAGAGGTTCAGGGGGTTTCAGGGTAAGGGAGTGTAAAAATACATTTTAATCCCATCAAAAAGATTAGGAAGAGTCCTTCAATTTCACATCACCCTCAACAGTTTAACAAGGTTAGCCTTGCTCTGAAAATATGAAGCGTTAGCAAAACTGTCAGCCCCATAACATAATTGCTTTATTTCCTTGGCAACAAAGGAAACTTTTAATGGAAAGAGATTTAAAGTACAGAGTGGACATTCCTCTCCAGACTGCAACCTTTTCCAATAGTCTAGTTACAATACATGGGCTGACTATCTCTTCTAGAAGGGATTTGTAAGGCCAAACAGGTCATACACAATTTAAGAGCTTACACCACCGCTCAACTAAAAGTACAACTTTACTCTGGAAACAGTAGCTCCCCTTCTGTTATTCTACATACCTGTTCAGGAGAGAAACACCACATAATTAGAGAGAAGGTCCTTAAACAGAAGCAGAATTTGAAGAAAAGCACAAACTAAGCAAATGAATACACGACTTTTGCTTACACATATCT
Source organism: Dendrocincla tyrannina (assembly GCA_035047865.1). Lineage (NCBI taxonomy): Eukaryota > Metazoa > Chordata > Aves > Passeriformes > Dendrocolaptidae > Dendrocincla > Dendrocincla tyrannina. The sequence continues at coordinate 39,838,269 of JAWWMP010000041.1, read as the reverse complement.
CTTCTGGGAGAACACCCATTCTGAAGCAAGGTACATAACAGGTGTTCTCCATCTGTCTGTTGGACTGGTGCTGGTTTAAAGCTGTCAGTGTTTAGCCTGTTGTCTTGCTAGGTAAAACAAACAGATAAATAAAAGGAGGCATTCTGCAAAAGGCTGATCTTGCAAATATACAGTCAACTATTCACAAAAATTCTGTAATAACTAAGCAGATCTCTTCAGGCATTGCACTGTCACTAATACTGCTCAGAAATCCAAAATTAAATCCAAAATTAAACCCGCTGCAAAGAAAAAATATCTGAGCAAATATCAAAACTAGAAAATCCCTGGAGAAGAAGAAAAAAACATATACTGCCTTTGAAGCATCTGCCAATACATGCGCCTCCATTACAGCCAGCAGTGCCCAGCTACACCAACGAAGACTCAGGCAAACCTGCCTGACCAACAGCACTTTGGAGTCATTTTTTGCAGGGTCATTTTCAAAACTGTCATAAAAAAGCCAGGGAATTTAGTTTTTCCACACTAAAGAAGAAAAATCTCAGGAAGATAGAAATGTAACACAATTGAAAAACCTCAACAAACTCATTACCCACAGCAGAAAATAATAGGAAAAAACCAACCAACCAACAACAACAACAACAAAACCCACACACAATAAAAAAAAAATCATTAAAAGAAAACACTAAGAAATACCAGACTGGAACCAGAAAGTAAAACTTTTGAGAAACTGCTTTTTACACAGGCTAAAAATACCTTCCTCCCCATTGCACATTATCTCCTCAAACAGGAAGAACATATGAAAGTTAAGAAGTTCAATATTACGGCAATTCTTTTGATGGTGAGAATACCACAAACTGGAACTCCTAAAAATTACCCTGGATTAGGGACTGCAAATCTGGAAGACCTGCAGAGATCTACTATCACAGCAGACTAAAGCTTGACTAAGTTGAGTAAAGAATGGTTAAAGGATGATTTGACTTTAGTCCCCACCCAGCATTCACAGTCACTGTGCAGCACACCAGGAGTTATGTACACAAAGCCACTTTTTAAAGCACAAGCTATAGTAAATAGGTGAGAAAACCACTTGCCAAAACCAGGAGGAAATTAATTTGAACCCTGCATTAGTGTTTCCTTCTTTCCTACCATCTTTTGCTGATGGAAAAGGAAAGGAATAAGTGATAGACTCCCCTTTCCAATCCGTAAATGCATATTCCTTGCTTTGAAAGAAAGCAACAGAACAGACACATTAGGTGGCTTTTTCTTAATTAGGAAGCCATGAGGCACACAGAGGAGTGAACAATCACAAACGGCTCTGTTTGACTGCTTTTCAAATGGTGATAGGATAGTATTCACAACACCACCTTGTGCAAAAAGCACTTAGGTACTAATTCTTCCAGTATGCACCAGAGCCCCTAAACTGGTTCCCATGCCCACGCCTGGGTTTTTGGTTAGCTCTCAGGCAGCCAGGAGCAAGTGGAACCGCCCAAGGGCCCCAGACACACTGAAGTGGGAACCTCGAGGTGCTGCTTTCATACACAGCTTGTCAAATCAGTATTGCCAGTGACAGGACAAAGAAAAATGCTTCAAGATGAAAATACTTCCAAGCTGAAAACATTTTCAGCCAAGAGTTTCTGATACTGTACGGAAGAGTCAAAGCCAAGCTTACACCACCCACCCAGTAAAAAAGCCACAATCCAGACATTTTGGTAACAGCAAAAACCAAGGGAAGAATAAACATTTTTAATTTCACAACATCACAAGTCTTTGCAGAAACACATTTGTAAATCTTTTACATGTACCCTCCAGCAATTATGTTGGGATTCATAGCGCATAGAGGGGTTGAGGGTGAAGGGGTTATTTGTAAAGTTCAGCACCTCAAAGAGGGTTCATAGGTTGAAACAATAAGGCATAAGCTTTGTATCATCCCTCTATATTTCCAGGCATGAAAAATGTTACTATAACAGTGTGACATGGAAGGTCTAGAAATGGAAAATCAGCGATACCTACGCACATGTAAAGATCTCACATACCAGGTTCAAATGCTAAAACTAAAGGATCTACCTAGCAGAGTTCAACACCATGTCAAAACAAAAAGAGAAAGTAGACCATGCTAATAGAAGTTAACCCAGATGAATTTAAAATCACAACATTGTTTTACCTGAAGGAAAACAAATTATTTCAACAACACATAAATTAGAGGTAGTTAATCCCAGCAGTATATGTTCAAACTGTCTATCAGTATTTATGAAATGATTTAATCACCTACTCCTACCCTTCTCACTGCCAGCCTCCTCACACTGCAGATTATACATTAAGCCATTTCCAAATCGGTTCAGTGGGGATACTTTGTAGGAAAAGAACCGAATCAACTGCAGAGCATCCTTCCTGAGCACAGACAGTTCACAAATGCATGCTGAAGCTAAAAATTGTAAGGGGAAAACTTTTAAGAGACATGTTTTCAGGGACAGCAAGACATCATCTAAAATAAGGGATGTGTGTTCCACTGAGAATCTCAAACTGTACCAAAAATACAAGACCAACTTGGCAGCTCTGTATTTTTGATCCCATTGCTGCCTAGTTCCCCCAAAGACATCCACTGACAACACTTTTTGCAGTAGAACACAAGACGGACAGCAGGTCCCAATCAAATTTGAACATAACCTGATCTACAAACACTCATTTTTTCCCTCTAGCTCTCACAAGCAGGGATGCAATCACACAGAACTGCTGACAGCACATCACTACTCCACAGCCGCCCCCCACAGGGGCACCGCGAGCAGGGCACACACAGCTGGTATCACCGGGGGACCGGCAATGGCAAGAGTGCCTGTCACTCATCCTTGCAAATCAAATTAAGGGTTTGATTTTGACCCTTCACTTAGCTGAAGTAGGGCAATGGTACACAGGTTCATTGAGGATGATGTTGCTCTTATCTCTACCAGCTCACCAGGGGTCAGGGCCAGGTTTCTAGTGTCCCTGCAGCTGTGCTGAAGCCAGAGGAATCAAAAGGAAACTCCAACAGCTGCTGCAGAATTATCTGAGCAAAGCAGGCAGGGGAGGAAAAGCCAAGGCTTTCAGCCAGGCCAGAGCACCCGTTCCACAGCAAACAATCTTGGAAACAAGCACATCCTCAGAACTGATGATGCTCCAGATTTAAAGAGGGCCCTGATCCCTGACAAGGGGAAGCCTCTCACAGATCTACCCTTCTGGCAAAGGTGTCCCAGAGGGTGTACTGCAGCTCATGAGCAACACTGATGAGTAGAACATATTTCATATAAGCACCATTGTTTGCTATTATTTTTCTATTTTATGATCTCTCAGTGTTCAAGAACTTCACATAATATAGAAGAGACGCCATTACCAGTATTCAGCAACATAAACCCTGACACTCATCCTTACCAAATACTTCCAAAGCAAGAGGCAGATTACATGAATTAAGAGTCAACAAAAATATCAAGTTCAGAAAACAGAGTAATGATATTTGAAGAATCCAACCCATCACTGAAGACACTTCCTCACAAGACAAGACACTGTACATGCTGCAAGCTGGTTTGTCCTTGGCCCACAGGATGTGCAATATAAGAGTGAGGTAGAAAATAATAAGCAGATACAAACAAAGCAGACAATGACAACAAGAAAATAGGAAACAACAACTTTAATATTGACTTGTGAGCAGATTAGTTGAGGTTGCATCACTTTCACAGTTCATGGTCTATGATGATAGGAAATTGCTTTTGTTCCCAACATTTTTGGAAACTACCATTTTCCGAAAGATAAAAAAAGAAAACAAACAAACAAACCCAGCACAGAGAAGAAGGTAATGTTAAAACAGCAAAAAGGGAAAAAACTTTGTAAAATACTCTGAAAAACAGGCATAAAATCACGTACCTAGATAAAGCTATAGGCAGGTCTTTGTTAAAAATGGAAAATTTATTCAGTAAATGAACGGATGAACGCAACTTCAAATATAACACTCTGAAGGCTCACATCACCTCAGGCAAATCCACAGATTAGCTTGTGGCACTGCTGATGATTCCAAGCTTAAAACCAAAGTAAATATTTATTAACATTAACCATTGCATTTTGATTCAATTATTTAAGAAATACAACTACCTTCAGGAAGTACCGAATCCCCCTTTTCTCCCAGAAATAGTTACACTGAAGGAGTAAAATAGAATTTCCCAATTTCCTACAGCTGATGAAAAACATGGCACACAATTTGCTTTCCCCACACCAATGCTCCAGATACAGATTTCCATTACCTCATCAATACCCACAGCATGAAGTAATCAGAAATAAAACATGAGCAAAATCATTGGGATTTTTACATTCTTAAAAAAAATAAGACAGTCATATTAATGTTTCAGTTTATACAAGCAATGCTACAAAGTAAAATAAAAAATGGCCAAAGGTAGATATGAAGTATGCTGGTTTGAGGTAGGGGCTTTTGCTCCAGGATAGGGGCCTGAACAAAAAGCACTTTAGCACTGCGACAGCTTCCATTTCTATAGTCCCTCAAATAGCAAGGACTCAACTCTAGAAAGATTAGACTGCTTCAGAACTCTTAGTAAGAAATTAGAAATTGTAGCTTATATTTTTGAACCACACATATTGCCATTATAAGCCATTTATCGATTAAGTCTGGTCCTGATCTCCATCTCAGTCTTCTGGCTACATCTCCCTGAAGACATTGCTACAACTCCAGCATATGCCAGAAATATAACTCAGATTAACACTGAAGCACAAACACAATGCTGCTTCAGTTCAGACTCTGAATATATTTAGACCTCGGAAGTACATAAGAGTATGTGCTGCCCATATATCACCCTGGACAATCTCCTACTTTAAGTCGTCTCAGTTGTCCCTCATATTTACAGGGTCTCCAAACTCCAATTAAATCACCTTGAAAATGGAATATTATTGCCCCATAGACTTAAGATAGTTAACCACAAGAACTGATAAGATCATATTATGAAAACTATTACCATTCCTGAATACTCACTATATATATTATTTCCTTTTTACTTTTACATGTAATATGTCTTATTATTGCCTTATGAATATTGCCATTATCTCTCTACCACCAAGCACAAAGTCAAGCCCACCATGCACAGAATACAGACACATGGTAAGAAATGCTGTATCAGTTAAAGGTGAACAGAGGCCACAACCAACTTCTAATGCATTCCTCACATCTAAGAAAATGGTATGTGTATATACATATATATATATAAAAATAGCAACAACACAAAAAACTCAGTATTTTCTTCCTATTTTAGGATAGCAGAAAAAGATAGATGGACAAGCAAGTGAGGATGAAGAAAGCTATTTTGTTTTTCATGACAAATTGGTAAGTCTAATTATATAATGCATTTCTGCCAAGCTCATACCAGCATCAAGAGTCAGTCAATGTGGAGGGAGATACTTGCACAGTGAAAAGTAAATTAATTTTGGCACAGGTTTTTGCCAGTTCTGTTCTTGAGATACTGTGGTGGTTTAGCAGTGGACATGACAGCACTGGGTTAAGAGTTGGACTTGATTATCTTAAAGGTTTTTTCCAACCTAAATTGTTGTATGACATTCTATGATATGAACTACAAGAAAACTGTTAAAGCCTCACTCATCTTGCTTTATAACATCCACCAAACATTTCAGTAAAACTTCACATTGAGCTGGTCTCTGAATACATTAGCTGTGGCCACATTTCCAGTTTCAGACCACAAGCCTAGGAGGCCTGGGAGTATAATGTGTCTTTACAAATAATTTCTTCTTTAATGTAAAAATTAAGTTTTCCTTGTCCTTGAAGGTAAGACATGGTGGGAAAGAAGAGTAAGTCCAAAAAGAAAAAGTCTAACTCCTTGGAATTAAAGATGTGTGTCTTTGATAACAATAACCTAAGCAAACACACATAAAAGAATACTTGTTTAATTCGTAACATTTAATCTAATAATGGAGTCATAAATGAATGCCACATGCTGTGCAATGCTATGTTTGAAACTCACAGTCAGTTCTCATGTTGAGAGGAATTTGAAAACTGCTTCAGTGTAAAGTATTCAAAGCATAAGCCACAGCGCCACTTTTCAAGAGTTTCCATAGCTTTATATCAACTATTTCTTCATACACACAGCCCTAAAAATAGTATTGTCTCTGATGATAGTTCAGCTTGGCCTTCCATCCAAACCACTATTGCCAAGACTAGGTTAAAGCCTTGTGCTTCATTAGCCACACAGCAGCCTTGGCAAGCACCAGCTCAAAGCAGCAGCGCTCCGCATCATTGCCATCTGTCCCAAAGTAGGAATTAGTATGAGGAATAGCCAAACAAGGCAGCCACAAAACTGTAGCTTCTGTAGCAATCTAGTTTTTGCGCAGCATCAGCTAAGCCTCTTTCTTCGGTCACGCTGTTTTACCTATTTTCCTTTCCCAAACAATTCATCTCTTTTTTTAGGCCACATTGTGTCTTTCTCCTTGAATGGGCCTAAATCTATTAACTAAGTCATTGCTCATTTCTCCTACTTTGGTTCAAGCATCTGTTTTCTGTATATGTCTTATTAGCTTTCCATTGGAAGAAACATGAGAGCAGAAAACCACCCAGGGAGACAGAGAGAGAACAGGTTAGAAGAGTAAGCTGAAAACTCATGAACAGCATGAGTGAAATTCACAGAGGCCCCCCTGGACAGGCTTTGCTGGTACTCTCTGACCAGATTATCAGCACCTATTGCTTACCCTCACTTACTCTGCCAGCAATTTTCCCTTCAGACCTGTTGGCCATGCTGATGGCATGATCCATCTCACGTTTGTTTCAGTCAAACAGGCTTAAGCAGTTTGACCCATCCTGGCTTGCTGCAACAGAAACAGTGGAGGTTACCAAAGCCTAGGCATAATATTTCTCAGCAAATGCAGTAGCCGGATTCATATTCTGAGAGCAGTTTTTCTCACAACTTGTAAACTGGGTTTGGATTTTCTGCATCCCACACACATAAGAGCAACCAAGGTCTATATCTCATTTCCCACTTCTCTTATTATGTCTTCTGCCACACCTTCTCCTTTCTTCAAACCCTCCCTCACTGCCACCATAACGTTTGCATAGCTCTTGTACCTGCAAACACCATTCAGTTTCTGAGACACGGACCACATGCTGCCTCTTTTCCATGCATTGGTTTTCTTATACCTTTCAGTCCAAAGCTGAAAATCTCTTCTCAAGTGCTCCTGAAAGCACCCTAAGGTATCACTCCTTACCCAGCAGGATAACATAACTGCAGTGAATAAAATTGCATCACCATCTTATCAGACCAAAACAAAAAACCCTTACACAAAACCCAACAATGAGTAAGAACTGAAGAAGTATTTGCCCCAGGTATCGATGCAAACAGCTGAAGAGCTTTGTACCAGTGTCAAACCTCTTACTGCCTTGCTGCTTTACTTCTTTTCCTTCTTGCCCACTACACCAAGTCCTCCTTTCCTATTCCTCAACAACTGGATTGCACAATCAGCAGGATAATGCAGCTGGTATGTTCTCCATTCTCCAAATATGCAGTATTAGTCTTCAGCTTGGAGAAGAGAAGGTTCTGTACCCACCTGTAAGGAGAATCTAACCTCACCCAGGGGGTCATGTTCCTCCCATCACTGGCATTTAAAGCCATGCACATAGAGAAAAATAGCCTGAACATGCCAAAATTAGGTCATTTAAAAACAATTAATAGTAACTATTACTTTCTTAATACCTCAACATTTCTCTCTTCATGCAAGTTCATAGTACAACAGAGCAGGTTCAGTTTAAATATGAAATAGGCTGCAGCTTTTTAATATGATCCAGGTAAAACAAATGAGCACACACAAAGCGCACCTAAAAACATTATCTGCACATGCACTATTGTGTAACTGTTGCCATCGGCACAAAGGACTGTCAGGCTGCCATAAGACTTCATGCTAATTGCTTGTTGTGTGTATTATGAAATGTAAAATATGACTTCCTCAAAAACATGGCAAATTACAATTATCTAAATCTCACAAGATTATAAGGGGGCAGTCATTCACGTGATATTTCTCACTAAGAAACGTGAAACTTGGCTCTGCAAAGATGCTCTGCACAAAGAGAGACACAGATCTGTTAGTGTATATAACAGTTGTTTTGCTGCACATGCGACTCCAAATCAAATTTGCAAACTGGTGAAACATCTGGACGGGAGAGCCTCAGATGGTGAGAACCGTCACAGTTATGGTAATACACACAGAACTTCTTTATCAAGCGTGAGATGAAATTAAGTAGTTAATACACATGACGATTAAAACAGTTGACATAATTACCAAATACTGCATGACCCCTGTGACTGAGTCCTGAGGAGGAGGTGGGAAGGCTGCCTTGTAATTTCTACTTTACCTCTCCTCTTCCAAAAGAAAGTCTCCTGCTACTAAGTTCTATTGAATAATGAAACATAATAATGATACTTAAATGTATTTTTGGCCAAAAAAAATATAAAAGACAAATATATATAATATAAAAATATAAAAATATAAAAATATAAAAATATAAAAATATATTACAAGAAAAAGCACATCCCATAAATATTTTCACTGCTTCATTATTCAGGACCAACCAAACGTTTTATGAATTGTAGTTATTTGTGATGTTTTATATAGTGGGTTTGTTAATGCACAAAATGTTCACCTACTTCCTCACTGTGGTCTCTATCATTCAGCAGCAAGACAGGTCTGACTTGAAACTGCATTGCAAGGGTCTTATTCTCATATCCTTGCAGGCCCTCTATCCTGCAAACACTTAGCCATGTGTTTAACTTTATGTATACAAAGTAGTCTCACTGAACTCATTCATGAAATTCTAGCCTTATTTAAATTGCCACAAGTTCTACCATTGATGCCAGTTGGACTCGGATTTTATCTAATGGGACTATTTACATCTGAAAAGCTGAACACATGTTCAAGTGTTTGCAACACTGAAGTCCCAACAGCAAAGCCAAGGCATAGGCTGCCATTTTATATCTTACTAGCATGTCAGACCCACAAAATAATTTGCTTTTGTCTTGATTTTAACATAGGACAAAATAAAAAGGTCACCACTAACGTAGATCATTAAGTTATACTTTTCCTCCTTTTTGGATATTACTAAGGAGGCTATTAATGCTCTGCAATCTGCTCATTTTTTTCCATTCCAGTAAGCACAAAATAGTTAATGCATAATCATCTAGCACAAACACTGACCTTGCTTAGCCGGAGAGTTCATTTGATCATGTGTACTTCAAGAAAGAATACATTTCAAGCAGATACAAGAAAAACCTATTAGTAAGCTGTAGTTCTTTCTTGAATTACAACAGCAGCAATATTCAACCAATCTAAATTGACTTCAATTAAACCAAGGTTTAGTCAGTTCCTGAAACAATAACTGAAATATAACTGAAATCCCTGCATTTGCTTTCTCATTTACTTTTATTTAACACCGACAGTGTAAGGTGACCCAAGCACCTAACTTCTAACCTTCAGCAGAAAAAAAAAGGAGACCCAAAAATTACAAAGTCAGAAGAGATCCTTTGCTGCAAAATATAATAGAGTAGAAGTTCCTGCTGGAATTCAGAACAATGGTTAAAGAAATAAGGACTCTCTGAACACAGAAAAAAACCCTTGCTTTTTCTAATTACCATATTGCTTACTGTATTTATAAGCTCAGAAATTCCCAAAGGCATAATTTCATACTAACTCAATCACTCTGTTGGAAGAATCATTGATTGCAGGGTTCATCACTTTATACATGACCAGCGCTGCTGATGAAGGCACACAACAGCGTGCAAAGTATAGATAGGATGAAAAATTATGTCTTATTATATATATATTTATATATGTCTATTATTATATGAGCAATTAAATATGCATGGTAAATGCAACCATCGGGGGTTTCTTTTTAGCATTTTACACTATAAAATACAGCATGATAAGCAGTCTTCCTTGAGCAGCTTATTCTACAAGTGTGCTCACTTAGTCTTGGCAAAGGACTGTGGTACAATTGCAGGCCCATGCTAAGAATTATCACAGTATCTGCTCTTCCTTAACAGGATCGCACTCTGCTACCTCACACATTTTATACAGGATTTCAGTCCAAGAAAAATGAGGATGAAACACAAATACTCTCCACTAATATCCTCTCAGTCACATACAGCGGCGTACAAAGTTTAACACTGCATTTCCATACTCTACACACAGATGTTTCCCCATGATTTCTTATCTTTAAAAAAGTATGTAAAATAAAGTGCTCTCAATGCCCTTGCTCAAGCAAAAACCTTCAGCCACCATGCCCACTGTGCTACACAATGAACAGATGTGCCTACATCCTTGTCCACACTAAAATCCAGTGCAATTTATTTTTTTAACCAGAATTGTTTCAATTACACTAGACAAGAAGAAAATAAAATTTTGAGAAGTTATTTTAATCACACACATTACTGAAAATTCTTATGCATGTCACTTAGATTTTCTCCTTAAATACTTACAAAAAGACTGAAGCATAGGTACTAATAAAATACTCTTTTTTGCTTTAAAATAAACTCACACTTTTTCATATTAACAAATAGCATGGTGTGAACATAAACTGAAACTTCTTGCCTATAATAAGCTACAATAGAGAGAGCCTCAACAAAATCTACTAATTTCAGTCTGCAAGATGTTCGTAACACGCCAAGCACAGAATCAAGTTCATAGATTTAAATATCATGCACAGCATGTGATTTCTGGAAACTGCCTAACAAGGTGGTACCTTGCTTCAAGCTACTGCTTCAGAGCCTTTCAAGATACATATATGATACTCATCACCATGGTACCTGCAAACCTGTACTATCCAATATTCCTGCTTAGACAAGGCTTCTTCTCCAACACTATCCCCAAGCAGTACTTGTGATCCAGAGCAGCATAGGGAGCAGCAAACCTTTTTTTCCTACAAAACTAGTTTATTTCCATACACACCAAGTCAACAGCTCAAAATTACAGTAGGTTGTGCACATATCTTAGCGATATATGGACAAAACACTACAGGTGTTCCTATACAGTCAGTATTTTCAACATTCTTCAAGAGTAAAATACCAAATATTAATTACTAGTATTGCAAACTAGGAGACTAGATATGTGGCACACAAATAGGTGAAAGTCAATATTCCTTAAGGCCTTTCTTCTTTGTGGGTTCCTTTCCTCACCTCACCAAATACTCACTCAGCCCCTAAACAAGGTGACCGTTAATTGTTCTCAGATAGGATTGCTCACATTGATCCAAAGTGGAACACTTAGGGAAAAAAATGGAAGAGCAAGCTGACTGTCCCCTAGAGGAAAAGAGTTCCCTGCAAATTCTCTCACAGGTCTACTGTAACTTAGCAGATCAGTTTTGTTAACTTATAGACTTTTTCATTAATATCCTTACATTATTTTCTTTTGTCATATACTAGAAGCGGGCTCTAAATTCCAGAGGAGCAGCTAGCTTCCTTGTTCTCTTGATATCTAATCCATACTTTTGCTTTTAACACTGCATCAGTCAGGCATGAAGCTTCAGCTACCCAAGTCACTCAGGGTAACCCAGGGCTATGCTTTGAACATACACAAACCTATTAATTCAACATTAGTGAGAATTTCACAGAATCGCTAGTATTGGGAGTTCACGTAGTCTAACACAAACCCACTGCACACTCTTCAACTAAAGCAGGCTCACCTGGAGCAGGGTACACACGATTGTGTCCAGGTGGGTTTTGAATATCTCCGGAGAAGGAGACTCTCCACAATCTCTATAGTCTTTTAATAAAAGCAAGTACAGCAAAACACACTCCAAAGAAACCATAGCAAACCTGTTCTGGCTACATAGCATCTAAACACATCACAGTTCTATGGAAAGGGGGAAGTAGATACAACTTCCTTTAAGCCCAAGCCATCAGTTTAAAATGACCAGATGTCCACAGCCAAATGCCCCTATGAAGGCTTGAGCCACACTGAACCGGGCAGCCGGGGACCTATAAAATATGCGGCTTTGGCTGCCAAGAGTTGGCAGTCACATCGTGAGCAGGAACACAGAGGGAAGAAGCAGAAGCAGCAGGAGATACAGCAACTTGACCAGTCACTAGGGGCACATCCAAACACAGAGCTACAGGCAAATACAGGTGGAGAGGGCATCTATCTCAGGCTTCATCAGCCAGCGGTACTTCAAAAGCCACATCACAACAACCTTGTAACAGCAGTTGAAGCTACACACCGCTAAGTGCAGAGCTGCTTTCAACAGCCATTTCAGAGCCCAGGCAGAGCATGAACGTGTCTGGCAGCAAACGGCAGCACAGACAGAACTCGGGGGTGATCCAGTTGAGTTTGGCTTTTTTAGCATGAGGCCAACAATGTAAGGAACCATTTTCTTTGTGGCCTTTCCCCATCCTTAAGTCTTTCGTTTTCTGAATAAAAGTGAATTTTCAGAACTCTCCAGAAGCATGATGTCTATTAAAGAGAAATATTAACATTTTTAACAAGCCAAGTGATTTACATGCAAGAGATGAGTAAAGTCATGTGAAATAGAACATATAACTACATTTTTTCATAGAAATAGAAAATTCATTCAAGTATACTGGTACTACAGAAAAGTAATAAAGAACTGTTTGTGCTACAAAATGAAAGCTGCTAGACACCAAAATGCCATTATAGTTGATTTAATTTTTTCATCATTCTCAGTACTTTTCATGTCAGCAAGCTTTATTTATACAGACATGGAGCATTTAAATTATGTTTTGGCACTGGGACTTTTAATTCAAATCAAAGTGATTTAAAAGCCTTAGTTTTTTTCTGCTCTAATTATAAAAAATGCTTAGAAAAACCCTGAAGTTCAATTACAAATAATTAGTTAAAAAGGGAAACTTTTCTTTTGCAACTAATGTTAGTTTTGAAAGACCAATCCTCTTTTCTTCCTACAAAAAAACACTTACAAACAAAGCCATCTTTAAAAGTTTCCTCAAGTACAACTGAAACTGTTTGAAGAAAATGAAACACATATTCAAAAAAATCATGGAATTTATTACAAGGAAATTCTTGTTAGAATTAAAGATGTTGCAGCAAGGAAATACATAGAGAGATACATACCATACCTAGAAGTATCTTCTCAGGAACTGTACAGTGCATATTTTTTGCAAGGGAGCTGGGAAGAGGCCTGAAAAGCCAAAGAAAGGCTGGCAGAATGAGAGTGACATTGTTAGAGACTCTCAAACCAAACTTCCAAACCAAGCTTTACAAATTATTTCAGAGAGATGCCCAAGATTTACTGACTAAATTCTGGCACCAGCAAGGTCAGACAGGCCAATAGAGAGGCTTAATCCAAGACATAAATATTCTTCTCATTTTAGTGGTATCTAGAGTGCTGATGCATAACACACAAAGTTTCTTAAGATCCTGCTTCACTTCTGAGCCTAATTTCTTTTATTAAAATAATTAAAACAATCAACACTGTCGCTACACTAAGCAGTCATATCAGATAAATACAGTACCAAATACAAGAGAAAGCATGACAGCACCATCGTCTTCACAAAACTGTTAGAAATGAGAGGATAAAGCATGGCACAGTGTTCCTTCAAATATATTTTTATTTGAAAAGAAAAAAATCTATTTTTAAAAACCACATGAAGCATTAAAAAGGAGTATACAGCAAAATGTTCATAACCTACAGAACAGCTACAAGTTCCGCCTACAGTCACACAACACAGTGTGGGCTCCTTCCACTTCAGTAACAGAAATCCTGTGTTATTTGGGCTTAGGAAGGCTACTCTAAAGGCCAGAGGTGACTGAAGGCATCTCATCTAAATTTTCAACTGGACCTAATCCCCTTCTCAAAGTAGTCCAGTAAGTACAATTCCCCTCAAACAAAGGAGCTAGCCAAACATAACTGATTCCGACCCAGGACATTCGACAGTCTGTAAAATGAAACCAAGGAGATTCCAATGTTTCCAAAGTGCTACAATATCACATAAAAGGCACCAAGAAGATCGGCCTGCAGAAGAGATACTATTAAACAGCCTATAACGGCACAGACATTGTGTGTTTTAAAAAGGAGACTTTTAAGCGTACCATTGAACTTGCTGTTTAGCATAGTGGGCAACAAGATCCTTCCATTGTCTTCTCAAAAGCCCACCATCAAAAACACATTCTGAAAACAATGAAATCAAACTACACACACACACAGAAGACTTGGAGAAACTAAAGTCTCAGAAGCAGCTGACTTTTGGAATGGAATTCTCACCTCAAGGTTTCCTATGAGAAACACAAAATGAATTAGGCATTTGCAAAAAAACCCCAAATTATTCTGGATTAAGAATTCCAGTTCTCACCATGTTGCCTCCAAGATGTTGACCAATTACTTTATAATCAAACAAATTGCATCTTTCAATGCAAAGTGACTAGTAAAAGCCTGTCAATATATAGGGATTAACATAGTAAAGAACTTCAGCTTGACAGCTCACAACCTCACTTACAGGAGCTCGAACACTGAACATGTTACAACACACCTCAGGGAAACACCGTGGGGTAAAGTGCAGGTACAGGAATTACTGCAAGACACATGGTTCCAAAACTAGCCCCACACTGCACATTTAGAATTTAAATGACAATAGGGCAGACCTCCTGTGCCTACCTTCTAGAGGAAACTTCAGCACGCTGCTCCTGGAGTCTTTCATCTCCTGTTGGAACCCAGATGAAGCCATATCAAAGGGGCTCTTTGATAAAACCTGACAGTTTGGTGCTGGTTGGGAGGATTTCTGGGCTTGGTTTTAACTGTGATATTGCATAAAAAAGGGCTTGGCTGACCTCTGTCTGTAGATAGACAGCTTTCATTTTCTTGGTACCAGTGTTAATTCTTAAAGATCTTTTTAATGGACAACATCCAGTGCCTCAGGATTCCCTTTCCCCCACCCTCACTAGGTAATTATGTCACCTTAAAACCCCTGCAAACATCAAAAAGAGAGTATTTTCAGTGAAGAGTATTTTGTTAGTCCTTTACTCATACATTGGAACTCTGTGCTGCATTTTTAGTACCAAAGTAAATAATCATTACCATCTTCAACAGTTGCTGAGAAAATGTAGGAACTATTTTAAACAGCATCAACTGAGAACTACTGCCGCATAGAAACTGGAGCCTAGGTGCTGCAAAAGCGCTCCTGATGCATCATAACATTGGAATCCTACGCACTTAGCTAGGCACTGCCTCCTAAAAAAAGTACCTGACTGATAGAGCCGTTCAACTTCAAGCTACATTACCCTGTATCAGAGGGAGAGAAAATTCTTAGAAAAGCAGTTAAAATCTGAAGTTACACTTACTCAGAGCAGGTAACCAAGCAATTGGAAACACTCAGTACAGAAACGAAATGCTATCTCTAAGTTGGGACTGCAGATAAACACTTGGGGTGTATCTTTTATTTAGGTATTTGAGTGTTTGTGCTGGTTTAAAAGTAAACCAGCAGAAGAAATGAACCCGACTCAATAGAGATTACAAGTCAGAATTACAGTTTACTAAAAAAGATTACAATAAATACAATGACACAGAGGAAAAGTTGGGTTTTAACCCACAAAACCCAGT